>CAWUFW010003036.1:1200000-1800000 GCA_963921515.1 Calotriton arnoldi
TGGTACCTACCTGCCAGCTGATTTACTCAAGGTGCATGCCGGTTGGCCTGACTTCTCGATAGCTCCCGCTATGTTCTTCTCCGCAGAACCAAATCCTGTTCAGCAGGACCTCTAGGCGAAGGTATCTGGTCTCATGAAGTCCCCGTCGGCTGCAACCTGCACCTTCATCCCGCTGGAGAAGTTAGACTTCCGAAAAAGTGACAAATTCCAAAGGTAAACTTCTTCACCACAACCTTGCCCAGCGGCTCCCCGGCAACAATGCCTCCTCCTAATGCCCTGATGAACTCTACCTTCTCAGAAACATTTCTTCAAAATTTCCTCCAAGTTTAAAGGCAAGCCGAGACCACGCCCAATTCAATCTGATCTGCGCTCCATCGGGGTCGGCCTTAACGTTTGACTTTGCCCAGTCTCTCACGAACAGACACTGCGGTTGGCATTTGGATCCCGTAGGTGATATTTTGCACTACAATCTTTAAAAATTCATAACTCCTGTTCTACTGATTGGATTTAATTTGCTTTAGTGCCATTTTATTCATTAAGTGTTACTCTATTATTCTAAATTGGTTTGGAATTTCTCTTGTGTTGGGTTTTCACTTTATTACTGTTTGTGTGCTGCAAAAATACTTTATACATTGCCTCTAAGTTAAATCTGACAGTATTTGTGCCAAGCCACCCGAGGGTGAAGCACAGGTTAATTTAGTGTCTTTTGTGGTTCACCCTGACAGGGTTTGTGGTTGTTGCCTGAATGGGGCTTCAACCCCCTCAACAAATAATACAATTTCTTACATTCCTACATACCAAAGCATTTGATCCAGTGTCATTTCAAATCATGCCGTACCCTTTTTTGTGGCCTCGCTACAGACAACTCTAGCTTCTGTCTGCAGTCACTTACCTATAAAGGCACTGACACATGCACTGACTCACCCATACAGACACTCACTCACCTACTCACTCATCCATACAGGCAATCAGACACCCACTTACTCAACTGCATAGACACTTACAAACCTAATCACACACCCATAAAACCACTCACACACCCACACAACCACTCACACAACCACTCACACATCCACTCACACACCTATATAACCACTCACACACCCACTTACACCCAGCAACAACTCACACACCCACTCATACATCCATACAATTACTCATCTCATACACCCAGTCACACACTCATACAACCACTCACACACCAACCTACAAACCCATCCAGCTACTCACACACCCGCTCACACCCCTACAACCACTCACACAACCACTCACACATCCAGACACACACATATTCACACACACAGCCACTTACATAGCCACTCACACACTCATACAACCACTCACACACCCACACAGCTACTCAGAAACCCACTCACTCACCCATAAAGGCACACAGACACCCACTCACACACTGATACAGAGTCACACAGCTACTCGGATCACATATGTTAGAAATAGCATCATTCATTACTAGCACACCTAGTATGCTAATCTAACTCTTTTAGTAGGTTAATATATATGTTTAAAACTTATAAACCTTGAGAAAACATTTACACTCACTTGATGATGTCATCAGTGATGTCACTGACCATCTCATGAGTGATGTAATATGTGAGGTCATAAGCAGTGCATTGGGTTATAGCTAGCTCAGGTAACTATAACTGCTGAGTTTCATATACCGTCCCTGTAACCTTTGTTTTTTCAGAGAATATATATATATATATATATATATATATATATATATATATATATATATATATATATATATATATATATATATATATATATCTTTATAGGTGTATATATAGGTTTAAGTATATACAGTTTTCAGGCAGCAATAAAAATGTAAAGATAACTCTTGTGATAATGTTCCTGCTAGAAAGAGAGACCGGACTTTGTCTAGTGGCAGTTTTGACATACAATAAAGTAGAGCAGAGGGTTGATATGCCTGCTGCAAAGAGCAGCTCTCTATTTTATGTTGCTATCTCAGTGGATTAGTAAAGTCAGCCAGTACTATCGCTTTAAAACAAATGAAATGTATGTGAGAGAGGGGCTATGGAGAGATGAGGGGCACTTTTGCTGGGTGGTGGTAAGGGAATCCAAGGAGTAGGTCATGGGATGGGGCGTCAAAAATTAATGTCACACTTAGAGCCACCAGCGCTAAAGTCTGTGATGATGGTTAGGTGAAGTAATACTGAGCCTTTTTTTCCTTTATCAGTGTCTTTGGAGAATCTGCTGATTTAGGGAAGAAGACAAGGTAAGGTGACTGCCATTATTTACTGTTGCACACATCACTCACTCACCCATCTACCAACTGTTTGAGAACAACAAATCTGCCTTCTTGGTAGGGTAGTGTTTTAGGAGGGCGGTTTTAGCCAGTAGCAGAGATGACACCTCAGTGGATGACTACTGCTCAAACCCAAATTTGGGTTATGAAGTACCCAAACAGCGATGGTTCTCCACTGAACTTAAAATCCAGAAATTGGCTTTGCGCCAACTAGAGAGGCAGTGGCGACTGAAGTACTCCCCCGACAAAAAACTCCTCTATATCACAGCTCGGAAGGAATACAAGAGGAGCATCCTCACGGCCAAAGCCGCCCATTTCTCTGCGCGTATCCTGAAGTCCAACAATAGCTCTAAAGAAATATTTCCATAATTAATGAATTAGCCAATCCTGAGAGAATTCTTTTGAAGGCTACACCCTCCCAAACATTGTGCAATTCCTTAAATGACTATTTTATTGAAAAAATTATTACTATTAAAGCCAGTATTCCTAAGTACTCTTCCATCCAGAACCCTTCTGTCTTGCACAGTAACAACTGTAGTATCAGCTGTTTCCCTTCTATCAGAATGGAGACTTTCCAGGATCTCCTTGTAAAAGTCAAATCAGGTGCCCCCTCTGACTGCTGCCCACCACATATACTGAAGGACTGCCTTGCAGTCTATCCGGGCCCCGCACTCGCTCTTTTGAACGAGTCACTTTCATCTGGCCAAGTCCCTATGGCCTTCAAGAAAGCTACAGTGGTACCCCTCCTAAAAAAACCTGGAGCGGATCCCGCGCTTCTGTCTAACTACCGCCCGATCTCTTTGCTTCCATATCTGGCGAAGATTTTAGAAGCCCATGTAGCTAAATGTCTATCTAACTTTTTGGAGGAATCTAAATACCTGGACCCTCATCAGGCAGGGTTTTGGCCGTCCCATTCTACTGAAACTGTAATCCTTGCTGTCCTGGATACTCTCCGGGACAACGCAGACAGAAGCTCCCCTCAGGCACTGGTACTATTGGACCTCTCTGCCGCCTTTGACACGGTCGACCACACTGTTCTGCTCGACCGTGTCAAACATGCTGGTATTCAAGGTACGGCGGCTCTCTGGCTTACTTCCTTTTTGGAAGATCGCTCTCAGGCCGTTTGTCAAGGTCACTTTTCGGCTCCCCCACGTAAAATTACTTGTGGTGTTCCACAGGGCTCGGCTCTTTCTCCCCACTTATTTAATCTTTATATTGCCCCCTTGATTCAGTCCCTTAAAGATATGAAGGTGACTGTTTTTAATTATGCAGATGACCTCCAATTACTCTTCAGGATCGATAACTCACACAACTCGGTCACGGACTTTCAGGCTACAATGCGGAACATTCAACAATGGATGGACCTCAACCATCTCAAACTGAACCCTGGTAAGACAGAGCTTGTTCTTACTGGGGACAGTCACAAGTACTGGGGTCCCCATTACTGGCCTCCAGAGCTAGGACCCCCTCCCTCCCCGACCCCCTCGGCCATAACACTTGGAGTCTCCCTCAACAATGACCTTTCACTAAAAACCCAGGTCGGTGCGGTTATCTCTAAGTGTTTTTTTCAAATGCGCAAGATCAGGAAGATACACCGCCTTCTCACTCAGGAAGCCCTGATCCAGGTCATAATAGCCACTGTCCTGTCACATCTGGACTATGCCAATTCTGTGTATTTGGGCATGCCCCTCTACCTGCATAAACGGCTTCAGATGGCCCAAAATCATGCAGCCCGACTGATCTTTCGACAACCTAAATGGCAATCAGCGACTCCCTTGCTGAAGAAACTGCACTGGCTCCCCATCTCCCAGCGCTGTGCCTTTAAAACAGGTTGCCTCATTTTTAAATCCTTGCATGGCAATAGTCCTGTATTTATCAACAGCCTGATATCTAGGCATACTCCTTACGTAACCTGCGTTCTGCCCACCTCTCACTCCTTATCACTCCGACATTCAAGCGGGTGCGTCAAGGAGGCCGCAGATTTGCGATTCTCGCCCCCAAACTGTGGAATTCTTTCCCGCTGGAAATACGGTCTTGCACAAACCTCCTGCAGTTTAGGAAGTCCCTCAAAACATGGCTTTTTGTACAAGCCTATGATTGATGTTCTCTCGGATAGCACTTGGAGCCTTTTATAGCGCCATAAAGCCACCTGGTGTACGCGCGCTTTATAAATTATTTTTAACATTAACATTAACATATGAAGGACAGCTCTGAGGCAGGATCAAAGATTGAGCCAGCTGACACTAAGACATTATCTGAGGGAGAAGACAATGGAGAAGAATCTGGAAGTTTCCATTTGGCGGAGTCCCATCTGATAACTCATCTTCTAGTGATTCTGAGGGACAGGATGATGACAGTCGTGCTGTCCCTTTGCAAGCACAGTCTGTGCAGTGGGACAACAGTAGCAGGTTAGACCAAACCAGAGAGCAGGCATGTGCACAGATGGAGTTCTCTCTTGGCAGCACCCCAATTTAGTTCAGCACAAAATTTCGCCTTTCACTGGCGACGCTGGATGTAAATTCGATACTGCCAACTTTTTGCCAATTGACTATGTCTATCTCTTTTTAAGTGTTGACTTCCTTGAGCAAATTGGGCAGCAAATAAATTTGTGTACCGAACAATTTCTGAGGGAGCATAGAGGCACTCTAGGGCTTCGTTCTAGGGCATGCCAGTGGACTCCCACTTCGCTTGAAAAGTTGAAGGTATGTTTTGGGCCTTATGCTCAAAATGGGATTAGGGCAGAAGCCAACTTTGCAGTCCTACTGGCCTACTCACACGGTTTGGGTAACATCAATCTTCGCACCGTACATGTGCAGGGATCGTTTTTTGCTATTGCAGCGCATGCTGCATTTCAATGACAATTCTGATGCATTGCCCTGGTACCATCCTAACCATGACAGAGTGTTCAAAATTCAGCCTGTCGTGGAACATTTGTCTGCCAGGTTTCCAGAGATTTATACTCATCGATGAGTCCTTGATCCCGTACAAAGAGCGGCTGCAAAGAATATAGCCATCGATGAGTCCTTGATCCTGTACAAAGGGTGGCTGCTGTTCAGGCAGTACATTGTGAGCAAAATAGCTTGCTATGGCATCAAGCGGTACATGCTGTATGAGAGCTCTACTGGCTATGTGTACAGCTTGAGAGTGTATACAGGGAAGGATTCCACTCTCAACCCTGTATGTTGCCCTCCCATGCTTGGAGTCACAGGAAAGATTGTATGGGAGCTTGTCCAGCCACTCCTTCACAAAGGTTATAACCTTTATGTGGACAGTTTCTATATGGGAGTAGAGCTGTTCAGTGAGCTGTACAAAGCTGGCACTGTGGCCTGTGGTACAGTTCATTGTCACCACAAAGGGTTCCTGCAGGAGCTTGTTTATAAGAAGCTCCAGAAATCCTAGAGCACTGTGTTGCATTCCAACAAACTGCTTGCAGTTAAGTTCTAGGATAGGCGTGATGTGTATTCATGATGAGAGCACTTCCCCCGTCACAGTTTGGGGTCAGATGGCTGGAGTTCCTAAGCCCCTCTGTATACTTGATTCCAACAAGTACATGGGCGGAGTGGATAAAACTACCAGGTTCTTCAGTCATACAATGCGAGCCGTAAAGCTTGCACTTGGTACAAGAAACTGTTTACCCACTTAATCCAGATTGCAACATACAATGCATATGTTGTTTATTGTCAGACAACCAGAGGAAGACTCATGTCTTTCCTTGACTTTCAGTTGTCCGTTATTAAATGTCTTACTTCTACAGAAGCAGTAGCCTCTTCTTCGTATGTCCTGGAGGATGTGGCAAGGCTGAAGGAGCGACACTTTGATGATCACAATCCTTCAACACCTAAAACAGCTCATCCATGTTGTCATTGTAAAGTCTGCTCTAAGCAGCGAAAGAGGCAGGAGAGTCGTATTCACTGTTCCCACTGGCCATCTCAGCCAGCCGCGTGTTTTCCTACTTGCTTTATGTTGTATCATACTAAAGTGAAGTACTGGGAAATTGTTAGACTTGGCATCTTTGGCATTGTTTCCCCAGACGTTTTGCCTCTACCTCCTGTATTTTTTATCCTGTGCTGAATTTCTTTTTTGCTGGCTTAGATGCTTTGGGCACTTTGCCATTGCTGATCAGTGTCAAAGTGCAAGTGCTCCCTGTGGAATTTGTTATTACAATTGGTTCTCCCTGATTGGCATATTTGATTTACTGGTAAGTCCCTAGTAAAGTGCACTTAGTGTGCCAGGGCCTGTAAATCAAATGCTACTAGTGGGCCTGCAGCACTGATTGTGCCACCCACATAAGTAGCCCTGAAAAGGTATCTCAGACCTGCCACTGCAGTGTCTGCACGCAGTATTAAACCACCATGTCGACCTGGCAAGTGCACCCACTTGCCATGCCCTAACCTTCCCTTTTCTTACATGTAAGGCACCCCTATGGTAGCCCCAAGGTACCCCGAGGGCAGGGTGCAGTGTATGTGAAAGGTAGGATATGTACTGGTGTGTGTAACATGTCCTGATAGTGAAATACTGCCAATTTCGTTTTTCACTATTGAAAGGCTATCTGTCCCATAGGATAGAATGGGAAATACTTTGTAACATCTTACAAGTATAACTTCCCATTGGGACAAGATCGAGAAATAAAGTTTAGGCTCTCTGAACTCAGAATTTAATAACCCATCTTTTTGTAAATATGTTTTTTAAATTATGTGTTTGAAAATGCCCCTTTTATAAAGTAGGCATTTTCTTGTTTAACCATTCTGTGTGCCTCTGCCTGTTTGTGGATTGACTGTCTGGTTTTGGAGTGACAGGGGCAGGGGAATGGGGATGTGCATTTACTGTAGACAGCCACTGGGGGGGGTTGAGGTGTGCCTGGCACTTCCTGCAAGACTCAGAGCTGAGCTGAATATGGTTTGGCTGCATTTAGAGTAGTGGGAGGAGATTTCTTTGCACATGAATAGGGCCTGTCTCCCTTGCAAAATGCTGTCTCCACCCCCTGTGGTCATACTACACCAGTGAGGACAGAACTGGTTTGGACTGGGCTCAGAGACCCTTGCACAAAGAGAACAAAGACAAAATGGGTATAAGTAGTAGACCTTAAACCCCAGAACTTTAGATCACTTTAGATCATGAGGAACCTTTGCCAAGGAGAAGAGCTGAAGAGCTGTGAGGAAGAGTACTGCCCCGTTGCTGTGTGCTGTGTGGAGTTGGCCTGCAGTTGCTGTTTCTGCCAAAGAAAGGAGAAAGAGTGGAACTTTGCTGTGAACCTGCTTGAAGAAGATCTCCAAGGGCCTGTGTGTGCTGGCCTCCTGGTCTGAAGTTTCAGGGACACAAAGACTTCCCCCCCAGCTCCCCTGAACTCTGCTGCTGAGAGTTTTGACCTGCTAGGAGGTGCCTGTTCCAGTTCTGGGCCTCTGAAGGTTGTACTTGCTGTTGGGAGCTGAAAACACCTAAAGAACTGAATAAATCGATGCATCGATCTTCTTGCAGCTGGTTTTCCTGACACAGCACCACAGTGCGAAAAGATTCTCAACGCATCGCTGCACCACTGCCGAGACGACGCAGCGCCTGTCGCAGCTGCAAGAACCAAGGCATCGTGGGATCGCGGCTGAAGAAACCGATGCAGCGCCGCTTGTCGCCACCGCTTCGATCGCCGCTGCATCCCGGATTTCCACGCATCGCACCTGTGAGGCAAGTTTTCCTAGCGCATCATCCGCGGTCCAGAACAGTCTTGGAGTCAATGCATCACTACAGTCCAGATTCAATGCATCACTTCTCCTGCGTACAGCAGAACTCTTGCATCGCCTCCCCAAGGACTCAGGAACTGACGCATCTCTTTGTTTCTCGACGTTTCCCATCTCTATGGCTGTTTGGCCTTGTGAATTTTGACGCATCTACAGGTACTTTGTGTAGAATCACGCATCCATAGTTTTCTATGGACCCAGTTGCTTGAAACCTTTGAAAAGTCATATTCTTATTCCATGTATGTTGGATTTTTGTCGTTTTGGTCTTGTTGAGTTTAGATAAAGATACTTTATTTTTCCTAAACTGGTGTGGTGTCCATTTGTGGTGTTATCACTGTATTACTGTGTGTTTTGAGTACAAATACTTTACACATTGCCTTTGGGATAAGCCGGTCTGCTCGTGCCAAGCTACCCAGGGGGTGAGCCGGAGTTATCTAAAGTGTGTATCCCCCTTCCCTTGATTAGAAGCAAGGGTCCCTATTTGGACAAAGGTACCTACCTCTGCCAACTAGAGACCCCCATTTCTAACAGAAATTGACTGAGGTAAAGCTGCCGTTAGGTAAACGTTTCAATGGCTGTGCATGGAGACCTACTGTCCATGAGCCACTACTTCTCTAGGGCAAGTGGCAGCAGAATTTTAGTTCCTCTACTTCAGGAAATCATGGACTTCCTTATGGCCTGCTCGACATTGTTATCCACTGTCAGAACGTGGTAGGTGTTCTGTTCGCCAATTGACAAGTGCATTATAGTCCCCACACTGTACATACTATTAGACAGAATATATGCCACATTGTCATGGAGTACCCTGAGCAGCAAAATGTTAAAGGCTTGACTATATTTTGAAGTGCTTGTTAGAGAACTTATGTATACTACACAAGAACCACCCTGTTGGTCCACAAGGACCAGAGTAAGTGTAATAAGTCAAACAAATGTGCAGTGGGACTTACTCACCAACATTTCTACTTGCTTTGAAAGTGTGCAAACTTAATTAGTAACTTCTATCATAACCAAAGTATTCAGGACACAAATCTTGTATGATGATTCTTTTCACATCTTTAGTATAAGATGTGAAAACCATCATTATACAAGATATTGTGTCCTGTACTCTTTTTCAATAACATTGGATAAGATACAAGTTCTTAATAGAGTTTTCTCACTGTCAAAGCAAAAGTAGAAGTGTCAATGAATGAGTCCCACAGGACGTTTGTTTGACTTATTACTTTAGGGAACTTAGGCAGTATTCCCCAGCATGTTTGCCTTAGTTTCAACTGTAGATGTGCTCGCTCAGTTTGAGGAATGAGGCCTCTGGACCATACTCGGACAACTTGCATCCACAAACTGGAAGGAGTTAGATTTAGCACAGTAACTGCGCTGATAGCACATGAAAGACACGTTTTCTTGAGCTTCAAGGAGCTATGGATGGAAGGCATTATTATAGGTTCACTTAGCAATTATACAGGATAAGTCAGGACTCTGATGAGAACAGAGACATGAACGGGTAAGAAAAGCTTATGGTAGGTGTGCTTTCCCAGGAATAGTGCATAGGTAGAAGGCAGATAGAAAGGTAGTACAGACACACATGCCATGACTTTATTTTCAACTATGGATTCAAACCCATTGTTGCTGCACTCGCCCGATACTGAATTATTATGGCACATATGGGTAAATGCTTGACTTGCTTTCCATGTTCTTCCTCCGTCACAATTTAGTAGATGTTCGGTTTGCTGTGTGATAAGTGCATTACAGTTACAGTACTGCACATAATGGTGGATGGGACATATGCTATGCTCTCATGGACTACTCTGTGTGTCAAAAACTACAGTTCTTCACAGTTTATGACATGCTCCTTAGGTAACTTTGGAAAATTCCCCATCTTGTTTGCCTTACTTTCAAAGGTAGATATGCTCGCTCAGTTTGAACAATATGCCTCTGGGGCATACTTTGACACCCCCAACTTGAATCCACAAACTGGAAGGAGTTGGATTTAGCACAGTGAGTGTGCTAAAGGCACAGGAAAGACATGCCTTCTTGAGATGCATGTAGCTGTCATGGGAGCCAATAGTAAAGGTTCTGTAGGCATGTGATTGGCAATGTTCCGAAAGAAGGAGAAGGTTACTTGACAGGTAGTAAAATGTAGTCAAACTGATTCTGTCCTGTGGCGTATGAATCTGATCATGGTGGTATGTTGATATGAGTGCACTGGTCTGTTGGATTGGGCCCGTGGCCGGCGGTATGAAAGTCTTGTGTGTGGTGCCTGAATGGCGTGTGAATAGAACATAAAGCAGTTGGTGCAGTGAAGTGGCTTTATGGCTCACCTTCAGAAAGCTTGGGTTCAGTATTCAAATACTTTGATAAGTATTTGTGCTTTGAAGCCAGTATTTCTGAAGGTGCTAAAACCTCCAGTGGACTAACTTTAAGTGGTGGATTAACTTTAATGAATCAGTACCAGATTTTTGTCTATGGCAGTAAGATGGCCCTTACTAGGAACTCTTTTGTTTGTTTTTTGTTTGTGTTTTTTTGTCACTATGAGTACTGTGGATTTTGGGCCCTATCTCAGCCTCAACCTAGGCAAACCTGCACATTTTTTAAAACTAGACAACTAGGGGAGTCCAGGGGTGCATGACTTGCTTGGCTCTCACCAGGTTTCTTTATCCAGAATCCTCTGCAAAGCTCAAACATTGCCTAAAAAACAAATTCCTTGCATTTCTGTGAGGAAAAGTCCTAGAATCTGCAGGCAGCCCCAAATTTCCTACCACCCAGCATTCCCCCAAGTCTCCTGAGAAAAACAGTGCCTCACTTGTGTGGGTGTGCGAAGTGCCCATGACAGGGAAGGGTCCAAAGCGTATTGTGGAGGCATCAAAATTATCTATCACAGAGCAACTTGGTTTTATAAGGGCGGCCTCTGTGTTTTTGATCTTGGGTTCAGAGGTAATTCCCTGTCTCAGGCACTTGACCCACCTACACAAGTGAGGTATAATTTTTATAGGGAGACCTAGGTGGTACGAAATTTGTTCAGGCCCATGATCCTACAACTTTTCCACACAGAAATGTGAGGAAAATGTGACTTTTTAGCTAAATTTGAGGTTTGCAGGGGATTCTGAGTAAGAAAACATTGGGGGATCAACACAAGCCTCACCTCCCTGGACTCCCATGGGTGTCTAGTTTTCAGAAATGTCTGGGTTTGATAGATTTCCTTAGATTGCTGCCGAGCCCGGGACAAAAATGCAGATGCCCCCCCTTTGCAAAAACCGGTTGTTTTGTGATAAATAATTTTGATGTCTCCGCAACACATTTTGGGCCCTTTCCTGTCGCGAGCACTTGGCCCACCCACACAAGTGAGGTATCATATTTATTGGGACACCTGGGAGAACACTAGGTGGTTGCCAATTTGTGCCGACCCAGTGATCCCAGAACTTTGCCACACAGAAATGTGAGGAAAATGTGACGTTTTAGCAAAATTTGAGGTTTGCAGGGGATTTTGGGTAAGAAAACATTGTGGGATCAACACAAGCCACACCTCCCTGGACTCAAATCCACAGCTACCAACATTGCAAAAAACATATTTTGTGTCGCAGGCACTTGGCCCACCCACAAAAGTGAGGCACTGTTCTTCTTGGGAGACTTGGGGGAATGCTGGGTGGTAGGACATTTGTGGCTGCCTGCAGATTTCAAGACTTTTACTCACAGAAATGCAAGGTAAATGTGTTTTTTGGGCAAAGTTTGAGATTTGCAGGGGATTCTGGGTAAAAATACTTGGTGAGAGCCAGACAAGTCAGCCCACACTGGATACTCCTAGGTGGCTAGTTTTTAAAAATGGCAAGGTTGGCTAGGTTTCCCTAGGTGCCAGCTGAGCTAGGGTCCAAAATCTAGAGCTGCTCACATTAGAAAAAAAGGGTCCGTTTTCAGAGTAGAATGTGATGCGTCCATGTTGCGTTTTGGGCCATTTCCTGTCCCGGGCACTAGTAGTAGTAAATATATGTTTATTAGTAAATAAAAACCATAAACATCATTAAAAAAAAAATCAAGTCTCATAAATAAGATAAAAATCTGGACAAGAATAATCAATCATATGCAATCAATATATGCAAGTGCAAATTGGCTAATTCTAGTATTGCCAGCATGTGTGGGATACTGCGTAAAGTGCATTCATGGGGATCTTTTTTCTTATTTAGTCAGTGGCCAGAGGGCAAGCTGGATAGCTCTAGTCCTATCTCGCATCCCATAATGGCTTGCACTAATGCAAAAGATGGCAGAGGCCCATACAAAGTGCAAAATTATGCAAAGGAAGCAATTTGTCTGGTTCTAAAGTTGCTAGCATGTGCGAGGTAGAGCAAAGTGCAACAGTGCAAATCTTCTTTCTCATTTGGACAGTGGCCACTAATACAGAAATGTTAGGGGCCTATACAATGAGGAAAATTATGCAGAAGGAGCACAAAATGCAAATACTTGTTTTAAAAAACTGGCGAAGGCCTGTGCAATGTGCAAATTATGCAAAACGTGCAAAAATGCTAATATTTGACCATAAGAACATTTGGGGGAGTGTCAAGCTGATATCCAAACTAGCGGGATAGGAAGAAACAAAGTTTCATAGTCGCTAGCAACCCGCCATAGTGTAAGTTCATTTAAAAAGTTCTTTTCAGGGGCCTTCTTCACCATCCATCTTGACCCCCACCTAAGTCCAAAGATCTAACTTGGCAAGTGATTTAAAAATGTCCAAGAACTGTACCAATCAAATGTTCAGCATTGTATTCCTTGGACCTAATGACTCAATTAGAGCTGATCTACAGGACCTGATCCCTAGTGCATTAAATTCTTTTTTTCAACATGCTTCTTTGCTGTGGGGCCAGAGCAGGGCAGATACAGATGACATGCTGCAAAGTTTAACCTGCCTGATAGCATAGGCAACATTTCTGGTCTCTTTCGGACATCTTCCCTCCACTTTGGAAGAAAGTCTAAGGTTAGAATATCACTAAATCTTAATATCAATAGTCTCTTTTTAATCTTCAGGGGGTAAGTGGCCTCCAGGAGGGAAGACTCTCTTTGGGCATCGTAAGATTTCAGTACCAACCACCCATGTGACCACTTGGAAACTTTATCTTTATCATTCATCCAACTGTGCAATTTAATGGAGTTATTTACAGCTCTTCTTAAAATACTGTCTGCATATATTAAGGTCCCATAGGTCGCCCAACTCGAGCATCTTGATGCTTTTTTGAGATATTTGACTAGATTAGCCGTGTACCCTCAAAGCTGACCGCAGTTGGTGGCAGCATTAAATAAATGCCACAGGCCTGGCAAGTGCCTGCTATGTCAGTGAGAACTCCAGGCTGGCTTGGGTGGGTGTTCTGGGTAGCCAGAACACTTATTTATATGATCTTATCATGATTTAATCAAGGAGGCTGGCCTCTACGCCTATCATTATTTCCAATCCACATGAGAGGGTAGGTAACAGTTTAGCCTTCATTATTGCTACCAGTGGTTTGAGATTATGCCCCCGGTTGGATCTTGCTAACGTATAATGGCATGGTTGAGTGCCTGCGCTTTTCCCTTAATTGCCTCTCTTTAGGGTGCAAACGAAGCTCTAGAATCTATCTTGACTCCTAAATACACATATGCAGGTGTTTCATCAATCGTGTTTCCGCTAAGGTAACATTTGCGTTGATTTAAAATACGGCGATTAAGTGAGATCACTTTAGTCTTTTTATTATTTATTTCCAGCTCGTTGTCCTCTGCATATGATCCAAGGCAGTTCAGTAAACTTTGTAGGCCAATTCTGGTGTTGCTAAGCAGTAGCAGAACATCTGCATACAGTATATTTGAATGTTGCTGGCCACCAAGGCTCAGGCGTGAGATATTTGGCCATCTAATTCCATAGAGAGGTCAGCAATATATAAATTAAAGAGAAGCGGTGCTAAAATGCAACCTTGTTTTAGTACGGTTGATGTTTTCACTTGCCTTCACAAGTGGGTGCCATCCCCAATCATAATTTTAACCCACATGTCTGAATATAGCAGCCTGGTGGCTCTCAAGATGTTGGGCAGGATTCCCCACTGTTGGAGTTTTGCCCATAGCATGCAGCGCGTGGCACTGACTGCCTTGAAATCAACGAAGCATTTATAAAGAGGGGGGCCTGTGGCCTTGGCTCTACTGAAGATCAGTCCCACTGACAAAAGGTTTGTTAAGGTGCATTGGCTCTTTGTAAATCCAGTTTAGTTGAGTGGGAGTCTGCCAGTGTCTGATGCCCATACTTCCAGACCATGGAGTAGGAGTTTAGAGAAGTACTTAAGATCAGTGTCCAAAAGCGCAATTAAACGACAATTACTTGGTGAAGATGCAGCACCTCCCTTAAAGATGGGGTGGATTGTGCATGACCAGCGGACGAACTTGGAACCAGTAATACATGACATGATTCACTGCGCCGGATACTCAGGCATCCAGATTAACTGGCTTAAGTCGATACACTTCCCATTGACGGATGCCACAAAACCCCACGTAACTGAGCACCCCTTAAAATGGGCAGTGGAACCAGTCAAATACTTGGGCATATGGCTCTGTAGAAACTTGAAGAACTATGGACAGCGAACTATGGTCATTCTATGGACTGGCTGGAGGCCCGAATTCAACTGTGGATCAAACATCCATTGTCACTGGCGGGCCGCACAGCCATCGCCAAGCTGATTGTACTTCTGAAGTTTTTGTACCTCTTTGCGAACATCCCGATCCCTCTCACAACACAATTACTTAAACTACTCTGATCCAATCTGATCATGTTCACATGGGCTGGCTGGCAACCAAGAGTATCCTATGACAGATTGACGCTACGGCCCACGCGCTAGGGTCTAGTTGCACCAGACATGCAGCTATATGCACTATGCGCCCAAGCGCAATTTTTACACCACTGGCTCCACGCCACCCAGTTCCAGCCACACTTAGCGATCGAACACGATCAAGCAGCGCCGTGGCCCCTGAAAACTGCAGTATTCCAATGTTACGAGGCCTCCAAAGCTGAAATTAGCACTGCAGTGTGTGTGCGCTGGGCATGGGATGGTCTCCGCAGAAGGGCTGGCCTGTCGATGCTATATGCACCCACAGCTTCCTTGGTAGACAGCCCTCTAATCCCACCCCTGCAGGACAAGGGAGCGGCTAGACGTGCAGAGGTGCGTGGCATTAGAACGTTTGCAGACCTATACCCGGATGGCAAGTTTGTGCACTGCTTCACTGACATGGACGCAGAGCGATCGACGCTCTCAGACACACTATTATATTACCAAATTCGAGCACACTGCTGTGCAATTCATGACTCATTTCCCGCTCACCCTCCCGTCCTTACAGCACTAGAATATGTACACACAACTACTTCACCGAGGAGACTCATAACCCGGCTATACACATTGACACAGATGGCATCCACAACTAACACCATGAAAGCCCGTATGAACTGGGAAAGGGAACTACACTGTGAAATATCTGAAAGGCAATGGCAATATTGCTGCACCCAACTCGAGAAACTGTCTCCTAATTATAGGCTGCGATTGATACACTTTAACTTCCTACATAGAACATATCGTACACCAACACAACTGCACAAAATAGGACTTTCAGCTGACTCACACTGCTTGTACTGCAGAGAGCCGGAGGCCTCTTTTTTACATTTAGCATGGACCTGCCCCAAGGTAGAGAGCTTCTGGGGCGCGGTGTGCGATGCGGTGGGAGCCATCACTGGAGCTGCCCTCTTGCCAGACCCTATTGTGTGCCTGCTGGGCCTTGTGGAGGGCGTCCCGGTGGGATGCCAGTGCCTCACCGCGATGTTGCTGCTGCTAGCTAAACGTAGGGTAGCGATACATTGGGGAGGCGGCCGATACCGACAAAGCAAGCCTGGGTTGAAGACATCTCACACTGCCAGGAGCAGCTGACAGCATACTGGGACATGATGCCCCTAGCCTCCCGACATAAAGATATCTGGGAACCATTTGTGGCTTATCTAAGACATGTTGGTACAAACAGGACAATCACACCAGGTCCTGGCACGCCTCCCACATAGCACACTGCGAGGACGATTAATAACAGACAATAGAGCCTGCACTGATGACAATTGGGCTGGATATTAAAGACACGAAGGAGTGACGGAGAAAGGGAAAAACTTTTCATCACACAAAAGTGAGGAAAATGTGTATTTAGCAAAGTTTGAGGTTTGCAAGGGATTCTGGGAAAATATACGCAGTGAGAGCCATGCAAGTCAGCCCACCCTGGATACCCTTAGGTGTCTAGTTTTTAAAAATGTACAGATTGGCAAGGTTTACCTAGGTGCTGGCTGAGCTAGCGTCCAAAATCTAGAGATACCCACATTGGAAAAAAAGGGTCAGTTTTGGGTGGAAAAATGTGATGCGCCCATGTTGCATTTTTGGCCATTTCCTGTCACTGCCACTAGGCCTACCTGCACAAATAAGGTACCATTGTTATTGGAAGATGTGTGGGAGCACAGAATAGTAGAACTTTAACTTATTACCAATTGGATTTTGCTGCATTTGTGACTTTTAAATGTAAGCCAGTGTATAAAAAAAGATGACATTTAGATTTACCCACTAAATCATATGATAGTACGGGTACCCACAAATTCAGACATTTACAAATAACCACTGCTTCTAAACCATATCTTGTGCCCATTTCAGAATACATAGGTTTCCTAGATACCCATTTCACCCTGCTTAAATGAATTAGTCTATACTTGGTACTCAATGAAAAACCATTGAAAAGTGTAGCTCAGTTGTTGGCTCTGGGTACCTTGGGTTCTTGGATAGCCTACATACCCTATACATACCCCCACCCAGAAGGGTCTAATGGACATAATGGCATATTGCTTTTGGAAATCGGCCATTGTGACAAAAAGTAACAGATGAAAATGTTGTCACAAATACACGTTTTTCCTTCTCATTTTCAATATTTCTTTATTTCAACAGTTATTATCCTTGAGAAAACCTTGAAGGATCTATACATATGACCCCTTGCTGGATTTGAAATTATATCTACTTTTTACA
This sequence comes from Calotriton arnoldi, assembly GCA_963921515.1. Taxonomy (NCBI): domain Eukaryota; kingdom Metazoa; phylum Chordata; class Amphibia; order Caudata; family Salamandridae; genus Calotriton; species Calotriton arnoldi. Next base: position 1,217,052 of record CAWUFW010003036.1, read on the forward strand.
AAATCTATAGTTTTTCTGAATCCCTCATGGATTTCACACTGGTTTCCAACACACACTGGAAATAGGTTGAGAGCACAAAAAATTTGGAAAATAGGCTATCTCTTAGAAAAATGCCAAAACTTTGGTTCAAAATTAGGTTTTTTGATTCAGCTCTGCATGTTCCTGAAGGCTGGGAATATGGTGACTTTAGTATAGCAAACTGTTCATGGATGCCATTTTTAGGGAAAGAAACAAACACTTTTATCTGGAACACTTTTTTCCTATTTTTCTAAACAAAACTCAAAATTATGCTATATTTTGCCTATTTTCTAGATCCCTTTCAGGGGAATCCGCAAACCCTTAGAATACCCAGGGTGTTGGAAAAAAGTATGCAAATTTGGCATGGATACCTTATGTGGGAAAAAAGTTATGGAGCCCTAAGCATAAACTACCCCAAAAAGCCAAATAAGGGCTCAGCAGTGGGTGGGAGTTTGGGGGGGGAGGCCTGGAAGCTAAGAAGTTAAACACTGCAGAAATGTGTACTCTGAGGTGCTGGGCCACCCACTGCAGTCTGCTGTACGTAAATAACTACATTATGTTTTGAAGAATCACGCACCAGTCACCTCTGGGTGCTTGAATTCAGACTATAATGAGAATTCCAACTGAAAACTGAACATTCCTTTCCATTTTCAGAGGTAAAAATGGTGCCACTTTTTTTTTTTAAATTTAAAAAAATAATAATATTTATCCATTTTGCATCATTAAACAATTGCTAACGTATACAGGTCACTTCGCAGCAACAACAGAGTCAGATAGTAATGTTGGGCAGGCATATTCGCTTACTGTAACAGGCATCAGCACATATCTTTAAATGTGAAAGTTAGGCAGTAGATAGCATTACACAGTTTGACATGGCAGCAAGCAATTAACAGTGTTGCATATAGAGATGTGTCCAGTTTTACTTCCCCCCCCCACCCCAAAGCGCAAGCTACCCGTTGAGGCCATTTCCAGTGTCCACCTATGGGGTACAATATGGGAATGTTGCATGTCCCACAGCAGAGTTGGGGGTGTGGTTAAGTGATAAGGATAGATTACGTGGTGGTCTGAGAGTGTGTATACGTGGACTCACAGGGTGCCGGGACTGTTCGCTCATTGTGTGTGTTAGCCCATGCCACAAATGGGGCCCAGATGTCTTTGGGCCTGGACGCCGTGGGCATTAAATCCCAGTATGCCGTCAGCATCTTCTGGCAGTAAGCAATGTCATGTATCCATGTGTCTACTTTGGGTGCCCTGGGAGAACCCCAGTGTATCGCGATATGACGCTTTGCCAAAAGGAGCATCATGGCCTACAAACGGCCAGTGCCCGGAGGGGCCTCGGCCGCATAACCCAATAGAGCTGTTAGTGGAGTGCGGTCCAGCCGGGATACTGTCACTGCGTGAATAATGTCAAATACGTTGTCCCACAATTGTGAGATAGGTTGGCAGATCCACGCCAAGTGGAGAAAGGATGCCTGTGTAGCGGCGCATCTCCAACATTTGTCATCCGGTCGCAGGCCCATTTTGTATAGTTGTGAAGGTGTGCGATATAATCTGGGCAAATATTTAAAATGGATGAGCCTCAGCTTATAGTTGGGTGAGAGAAATTTAAGCTGAGCGCAACAGAAAGCCCATTGCTACTCGGTGCGGAGGTGGATCAAGATCGACACTCCACTGCTCCAGTGCTCTAGGTGTCATAATCGGCGAGGTTTGTTGCGTGGTGTTATAAATGCGTGTGATAAGTTTCTTGGGCAACGGGTTGGCCAATATATTTTCTAGTGCAGCCAGCGGTGGCGGGGCCGAGGGGAAGGAAGAGTGAATTTGTCTACAGTTGGCTCTGAGCTGGTAGTAGAGGAAGAGTTCTAGAATGGGGGTCCGGGTGCCATCAGGGCTTTGTGGTCTGGCCAGGAACTCGTTGTCTGGATAGAGGTCGTCAAAAGTAGCAAGCCCCATCCGACATGCACGTTGGATAGAGCTAGTATCTTGCTTAGGAGGAAAACTAGGGTGATGTGCTAGTGACATCGATGGAGCATACAATAATGGAACTTTTGCGCGCCGTCTAAGACCCTCCCATGCCCATCGTAATGTCTCCACCGTATTTATCTCTTCGTTTGTCCTTTTATAGGTATAGTAAGTGGCAGCCGGCAGCGGGGCTGGGAAAGTGACATCCTTCTCCACCGCCACGTGGGTTGGAATGGAATGGGGTGTGACCAAAAATGAAGATATTGAGCCTGTGCACTCAGCACGTATAGTTCAAAATCTGGTGCCCCGAGCCCTCCCTGCGCGAGCAGCAGCATCAGCACTTTTCAAGAGATGCACGGTTGTTTACCTGCCCAGACGTGAGAGACAAGGAGAGAGCACAGTCGCTTGAAAAAGGCCTGTGTGAGAGGAAGGGGAATATTGACAAACAGGTACAGGAACTTAGGTAATATTACCATTTTCACAATAACAATCCTGCCGGCTAGAGATAGCGGCATTCTGGCCCAGATGGCTATTTTACTCTCAAGCCAAGTAATCAGCCGACCACAGTTCATATGCCAGATCTCCTGTATCTCTCTACTGAGCCATATCCCCAGATATTTGACCGCACCGTCGGCCCAGGCTAGTAGGAAGTCCAAGTCAAGCGTGATTGGGGCCGGTGTCAGGGCCAGAAGCGTCAATTTGGCCCAGTTGACCTGTATGCCCGACATGCTCCCAAACAGGAGGACCTCATGCAGCGCAGGGTTGAGGTTTGTTTCAGGCTCGCGTATGTATAATGTAATATCATCAGCGTACATTGATATTATCAGTCCTCTGTCCGAGAGTCCCAGTCCTCTAGCTGTATGATGCTGACGCATCCTGGCAGCCAGGGGCTCCATTGCTATCGCGAGTAGCAGGGGTGAAAGGGGACACTCCTGTCTAGTACCGCGCGATATGTGGAATGGGTCAGATATTAGGTCATTGACTCTGAGTCTAGCATTTGGGCGGGTGTAGAGCAGTTGAATAAGCTTTAAGAAGTTGGTGCTCAGGCCGATTCTAGGCAGTATAGTGAAAAGAAACGGCCATTCAAGGGAATCGAACACCTTAGTTGCGTCTAGAAACGCGGAGAGGCCTGGCAGGTTCGGGTCTAATTGATGGATGATTGAAAAAAAGTGGGCAGATTATGCAAGGTGGATCTACCCGGAATGAATCCGGATTGGTCCGGCCTGGCAATAATCGGGAGAAGTGGTTGCAGTCTACTGGCAATCATTTTAGCGAGTATCTTGGCGTCGATGTTAATAAGGGAAAGTGGACGATAGGAGTCACATTTGTTAACAGGTTTATCCGGCTTCAAAATTGTAATGATCACGGCCTCGCGCATCGTTGGAGGGAGGTAGCCCCTTTCAAGTGATTCCTGATATACTGCCAGCAAATGGGGGGCCAGCTCTTCACCGTATGTTTTATAGAATGAAGCTGACAGTCCATCCAGACCAGGGGCTCTGTCTCCGGGCAAGCCACTAATCACCTGAGTGATGTCTTCTGTCGTGAAAGGTACATCTAGATATTTGTGGTGAGCGTCGCTCAGCCAGACCAGCTCAATAGAGTCTAAGTAGGCCTGCAGCTCCGGGTTTTGGCCGTCCTGTGTGGCAGTGTATAGGGCTGTATAGAAAGCCTTTAACCTCTCCAGTGCAGCAGACTGCCCGTGGATCGGGCTGGATTCGTCATCCAGTAGTTCAGTAATATTTGAGGAAGTGCGATGTTACTTAAGCGTGTTAGCTAAGGCTCTACCTGGGCGGTCCCCCTCCCCGTACCTGTGGACTCGGGCGTTCTTGCCTAGGAAATGCATTTCACGGATTGCTTCTGCTTCGTATTCGGAGTGTTTTTTGCAGATAGTGGCTAAATGTGCGAGCAGGCCGGTTCGGAAGTATAGTAACTCCTCCTGATGTATCTCTTTCTCTAACTTCTCTAGGGTGGACCTGATGGATTTTAATACCCCGGTTGTTTGGCTATGCAGGTACCTCTTATGACGGCTTTAAAGGCTTCCCACAGTGTGGAGGGGGAATCTATCGACTTTTCGTTTGTAGCAAAATATTGCAGGAGCTCCTCACGCACCTCTTCTCTAAATACTGTGTCAGTCAATGCGGGGAGAGGAGTTGGCCTAACGGCTAGGGCGGTCGACCTTGAATCTGGGGAACTGGGTTCGAGTCTCGGCAATGACGCTGAACATCCTGTGATTCTGGGCAAATCACTTAATCTCCCCGTGCCTAACAAAAAAATGAATGTGTCCTCATGTAATGCAACTGGTGCTATGTAAAGCGCTCTGATACCCGATTAAGGTCAAGTTCGCGCTATATAAAACTCTGTAAAATAAATAAAAAAAATAAAAATAAAAAATGCGTGTGGTGGCAGGCACCAGCTGAAAGCGCGCGGTGCTGACATTGGTATAGTCCAGTTAAACATAACAGGGGCATGGTCAGACAGGGTACGTGGCATATGTCTGATGTCTGTGGTCCAAGATGCTATGTCTCTGGACAGTAACCAGTAGTCGAGCCTGGACTATGCGATATGACATGTAGAGTTGCAGGTTCCCTCCCTAGCGTCCAGGTGCCAGGAACGCCATATGTCAATCAGTCTGTATTCCTGAGCTATGGAGGCGATCATGTGATTGACTTTGGGGTGTAGTTGTCGGGAGATCCCTACCCAGTCCAGGGAGTCCTGCATGACGACTTTGAAGTCCCCCCAGACAATCGTCTCCTCCCCCAACAGTGTGATCTTAGACCAGATAGTTTCAAACAGAGCGGGGTCGTCAGTATTGGGACCATACACAGCAGCCAGCGTCATTGGGGTAGTGTGCAATGTGCCTCTCAGTAGGACGTAACGTCCCTCGGGGTCAATGACCGAACTAATCGTAGTCCAGCCTACGTTGCGTCTGATCATGATTGCCGTCCCACGCGCGTAGTTGGAATATACTGCTGAATGCACCTCCCCCAGTATCTATTATGTAGCTTAGGGTCAGTAGCGCACTGGAGATGTGTTTCTTGCAGAAAACATATGTCGATCCTATGCCTGATCAGATAGGCATGGACCAGCCTCTCCTTTCTGTGATTGTTTAAGCCGCGTATGTTCCATGTTAGAAACGTGACTGCCGTCATTTGTTGTGGTCAGGAGTATGGCATACATGCCCCATATGCACTGACGATTGTGTATCTGTTGACAAGTATGAATTGCCCATATGTGAGCCGAGGTGTCTTGTCGTGCTGTGTGTCCTATCTCTCCGTGTGCGTGCTGAAGTGAATGGACTTAGCATCTTTACATTAACCCCCCACCCATTTCTTAACTTGTAGATTGCCCTCCCCGTCCCACCACCCACACCAACCCACCAATTAGGTTTAAATTGCCCTACCCACCCCCTCCCGAACAAACCAATAAACTAAACGAAAATTTGTAACCATTGGAGTTCTCCCTGTGGGGGCATGAGTTGCCTGCGAACTGCCCTGCGTTGGAGGCAGGGTGGCCGGGCTGTCAAGTCAGAACAGGGAACACATGCCAATAAAAGTTGATTAGCCGTAGGTGCTGAAGTGATGAGGACTAGTTTCCAGATAGGTGACAACAGGTGTTGGTTGGGGTGACATAGGCCAGGTGACACAATTTACGGCTTCACTGCGACATCCCATGTTTAATCATTGTCAAAGAGTCTGGCCTCTGTTCCAGCCTGTTGAGATGGGCGAGGCGTGTGTTGTTTAGCCGATTTGGCGTCAGTGAAGAAGTGAGCTTGGCCGTCGTACAAGACTTTCAGTTTAGCTGGGTAAAGCATTGCATACGGGATTTCGGCACGTTGCAGAAGGTGCTTCGTAGGGAGAAATTCTTTCCGTGCAGCTTGGACCAGAGGGGTGAAATCCGGGAAGATGGATATGTTGTTGCCTTGGGCCGTGGTCCCTGGCTGCTTTTAGGACAGAGTCTCTATCGCGGTAGTTTAAAAGTCGCGCTATTATGGATCTAGGCGTACCCCCAGCAGGTGGCTTAGGACCCAAAGATCTATGCGCACGTTCTACCACAAACACAGCAGAAAATAAATGCAGTTGGGAACAACTCGCGCAGCAGAGACTCAACATACGGTTCCATTTTCGGAATAGCAGTGGTTTCTGGTATACCGGCGATGCGAAGATTGTTGCGCAGGGAGCGCGCCTCCAAATCCTCATTCTTCGCTTTGATCACAGTTAGGACTCTTTCCATGTTGAGGAGGTGTTCTTTGGAGTCCACTTGGTACTCGTGTACCTTTGTTTTTCAAGTGCATCAAGTCTGGTCTCATGTGAGTCCACTTGACGCTTCACTGTGTCCAGTCTGGAAGTTAGCCCGTCCAGTTTGGTGTCGATAGATTTTAGGTTTATGCGGACTTCCAACATGATTGTGCGCAGGTCCTCTTCTTGTTTATCTCCTCCGTGGTTAGGCTCAGTTTCAGGTTCCAAGCTAGTGTCAACTGTGCGGGTGTGGCGCTTGTTTTCAAATGGGAGTTTGGACAGCTTAGGGTAGTTTTTCCCCATGTTATAAGCAAATGCTGACACTCGATCTAGGGGACCAAATTCCTCTCACTCTTCTGGGTCGGCACTGCACAAGTATTCTGGCAGAGGGATACACGTGCTGAGCTTCTGCCACCTTCCAGCAATTGGCCCACACAGGGTTACAGGAGGAGCGGGGTTCGGCACACGACGTCTAGCCAGTAGGGGCCACGGTCGCGCTTAAGTCCCAGCACCAGCAATATGCCAAACTGCTTGGGGACCCAGCACCCCGCACCGTCCCTGTCCAGCGACGGTGCCAGTCCCCGCTACCAAACACTGCGTCCCAAGGCCCAAAAGGCTTCCAACCAAGCACGCAGCTAACGGGTGCCCCCAGCCACCAGGGGAAGGCCTGGATACAATGCCCCGATGTCGTGGAGGCCCGCCCGCTGGCACCCAAGTCAGCTCTGCCCCGGGGCCCAAGGCCTACTTACATGGCCAAAGTCAGTCTTCACAGGGCAATCCCCAACCTGCTCGCTGGTGAATTCAGGCTCTGCCTGTGGGACATCGCGTCTCTTCTCCGATCGCTGCCACAGTGTCGGAACGCCGTGGCCGCAGCCACACACGTGCCGCTGGGCTCCGCAGCAGCCTGCGCCGGCTATGTTGTTTTTGTTAATGCGCAACTGGGACTCTGCCTCCACAGGCAGCTGCCGCGGAGTCCCAGCCGGATCTCACTTCCTGCAAACAGCAGCAGCGAAGCACCTCAGGGCAAGGCGCAGGCTGCGTCTCTCCTAGGCCTCAGCTCAGCTCGGCTCCTCCCGCCGCCGCCGCCCGCTCAGCTCCACCGGCTGCGCAGGTACTTTTTCCACCAAGCGGATGGTTACGCCCAGCGGAGTGTGTCCGGTGGCACCAGCGGCAACACGCAGCCGACAGCACAGTAAGCGCCAGGGCCCAGAGTGCCTTTATAGATGAATCGGCCTCGCCTCCCTCCGCACCAGAATGTCACGGGCTGTAATTACCGCTCAGAACAGCGCCTCGCCCCAACGGAAAGCCAGTTTTGTCCCTTGAAATGTACGGAGTGTGACTCTTAGTAGGTGAAATCACAATCGCCCCGCATTAGGTAGGATGTTGAAGGATTTAGAGCCCGGCCGGCAGAGACTGCTTACTAAGCGGCCATATTGCTGCTCGGCCAAGCCACGCCCGAAAATGGTGCCACCTTAATTCAATGTGCTTTGTCAATTCTATAATGGCGAACACGTAATTCAGAGCACTTCAACATAGAATCCAGACGTAACCATTCATTTGAAGAGAATAAAAATTCATGTCACGTGTCATTTTAAATTTACTTAGAGTTATACCTCAGCAATGAATGTTCTGACAGAGCCCTTTGTTCTTATAGAGGAGAAAGTAGCATCCTACTATGAATATCTGTGTAATAGTGTTAATGATGATGTCAGATGACCATCGTAGGTTGGTTGACAAAGTGTAATTTCTGAAGAACATTTGACTTTCTGCTTGCAGGGTTTTCCCATTTGTTGTTTCAATATTCCAATGTATGCCAGCATGGCCAGTGAAAAAGCCTCCATGGATAGGCAATCTTAATAATATTTGTCATGCGTATTTAGGTTCTCATTTATGGCATTTTGGCGTAGGGCAGAGCAGCAAGGCATCTTGCTGTGCTGCCAGGGCCGGACTGGCTACCGGGCGTTTTGGTGTGCTGCCAAGCTGGGGGCTGATTTCGTTGATTTGTTTATTTAGAAGCACACGTAGGTCCCCATCAACGAAATCAGCCCCCACCACAGTGAAATCAGCCCCCAGCTTGGCAGCACACCAAAACGCCCGGTAGCCAGTCCGGCCCTGTGTGCTGCCCTACGCCGAAGTGAAAGGGCAGGAATGCAGCATAGTTTAGTAATACAATGTATTCCTTTCCTTTCTGCCTGCGTTGGTGCCGTTTTGGCAGCCGAGCGCCAATGTACGCGCACTTGCAACATGTTAAGGGTGCCTCAGTTGCAGGCAGGATTGTTTCTGTGCAGGAAGAGACCCCTTCCTGCACAAAAACAATCCTACAATGCGTTTTCCTCTTTTTATGTGTGCTGCAGAATGCTGCAAACATGGAAAAAGGAAAAAACAAGGAGAAATAAACATATTTCTCCACGTTATGCCTCACCTCAGGAGGCTTACGGATTTGACGCTTCCCCAGGTTTACATCACTTTGTAAATCTGGATGCAGCGTCAAATTCCATGGGTGTTTGGTGGGAAAACCCACTGGCACGCCCATGGAATGCCTACCGGGTGCAGAGTAAGGCGACCAGCATTTTGCGCTGCGTCGCCTTACTCATGATTTATGAGGCCACTCAAAGCCACGCAGGGTGGCTTTGCGTGGCTTCATAAATCTTTATGAGAGCCCTGCGCCATGCATGTACCACTATACGTGGTGTAAAAGTGACACACGGCTCTCATAAATAAGTCCCCTAGTGCATTTAAGAAATTACTTGATTCATTGTGCCTAATCATATAGGCTTATAGCCCACCGTAGCGGGCTATACTGGTCATTAAAGACCTGCTCCAGCATTTAACAAGGGAGTAGGACTTTAATGCCAGTGTAGCCCAGCTACAGAGGGTTATAAGACTATTAGAACATTTCGCCACTAGAGGGCAAAATGTTCTAACACATAAAACAAAGGCCACACGGAGCCAAGGGGATTGAAATCACCTCGGGCTCTGTGAGGCCTCTGTTCATAGCAACACCTGTGAAGGACAACATGGGAATGTTCGGGCTCCCGGCTTCAACTGGCCATTAGAAGCTTGGAGCACTCCATTGTCTTCAATGGAGCTCCCAACATGCCAATGTTCTAATGGGTGTTTTTTACTAACACAATGTATTTATTTGTCAACCGAAGAGCGATGAGAGGTAGAGTGGATCTGGATGTATTAGTGTTCAAACCTGTGCTCTTCAGGTTTCAAACGTTATTGTAGTGAATGTACATACATTTAACTTGGGAAGCACATAAAGGCAACACCAGGGAAAGCCAACTACCGTCTCGGAATTATACATAACATCAGACATATCTTTTCTTGTCTAATTTGAAAATATTTGTCCAAGCCGTAGTCAAATCCAGAATCAAAAACAGCAATTCCTTATTCACAGGCATCTCCTAGACCGAATTTGCTTCAAGAAAAGAAGTCATGCATTCCGAGTATCAGCGTATCTCATGAAGAACGTCTTCAATCATGGCACTTCATTCGAGTTTATCACTAAAATGGCTGCCGCACAATTTACACACACAGATTTACAAGATCTGAAACAACCAGTGGGGGCCGGCATTATTCGAGGGTGGTACGGTGGGTGCGGGTGTGCAGGGGATGGGGAGCACGAGGAGGGGAGGAGACGGTAAAAAAAAACTAACAATAAAAGCAATACTTACCTTGCCGCACCGGTCCCGCATCTCTGCTCCTGCTGTCCTCGTCAGACCGAGGCACAGGAAGCACAGAAAAGACTCCCCTGACCGATCACAACGCTGCAATGCAACGTTGTGATTGGTTGTGAGCATTCTGGTTGGACGCGCAACCAGGGAATGGGAGCCTCAGCTTGTACTCCATGCAGGCTGTAATGCAGCCTGCATGGAGAACGGGGAAAGTGTGCATGACTGGTTTGGCCTGCCTGAGAGGGCCGACCAAACAGTCATTGCTCACAAAGGAATCGGCAAACCACTCCTCCCCTGCCCTGCTCAGAGAGCAGAGCAGCCCCAACCACCTGCCAGCCCGTCCGCAAAGGAAACATAAAATGATAATAACTTAAAGTTATTATCATTTTATATTTCCTTTACTTCACTGCTCAAAAGCAATGGGGCGACGCTCCTCCGCCATAGCGGAAAAGCCGCCCCTGGAAGCAATGGACATACCAGATCATAAAAATATGTCAGAAATTCAGAGGTAGATGCACACAGACCTACATAAGCAAATATGTTTATTGTGAAAAGGCCACACGGCCTCAGAGTCTATGTTCTGCCTTTCGTCGATAATCTACTTTATGTGGGAGGTGAAAAACACACTCGAAAGGAGTACGGACCTTCTACTCATTAGTAATATAAGTATTATGATTACGAATGTTAGCCACCATTAAGTTACACTCTTTCGACTTTAAGCAGTTCAACAAAAAATGTGCTATGGCTGTTCAGGAAGATTCCAGTTTATTGGATTCCCAACATATTAAGCAACGAGCAGTTACATTTCAGTTGAATTTATCAATAATGTGCATTGCACAAAATTACAAAAAAAATTAAATAGGTAAAACGGAATTAACAATTGTAAATTAACAATAAAATGTGTTAAATGACTCAGGTAAATAAAACAAAGCCATTGTATTTGACCATGTAGCAATACCACGTTTAGTTAGCATAGGCTATATATAGCTCTGACGTGCAATTATTAAACCTGGACAAACAGGACCGCATCAAATACTGTACAAGACAGGTGTGAAGACTGTAATAACTGTTTGTATGGGTCAATAAATTTTATTCTAAATTATCGGCAACCTGAAAGCCACCGGTTTAAACATTTATATACAAAAGAATATCTACTTAGCTTTGAGATAAAATTGCATTGAATTAGTGGAAAGATATTATTTACACAAAAGCCCCATTCACTTAATTTTTGTACAATGTTTATAACCTTATTGATGACTATCCGGGATATGTACAATGAAGTGGCGGAGCGTGTCGTTAGCTCCCTGGGCTTAACGACACGCTCCATCACTCGGAACGCAAGGCTGCACCATATTTACAAGAATGTGGTGCAGCCTTGCGTTTCCCCCTGCGATGGCGCTAAGTTTAACAACTTAGCGCCAACGCAGGCACCCTTGCACCAGAGTGCAAGGGTGTCTGTGTGCAGGGGAGGACTGGTTATGTGTAGGAAGGTGTCCCTTCCTGCACATAAACAATCCTAAAATGCCATTTTGTAACTTTCATGTGTGCTGCTTCATGCAGCACACATGAAAGTTACAAAATGGCATTTTTTAAAAAGGCTTGTTTATGTACAGGAAGGGACACCTTCCTGTACATAAACAAACCATGGCATTTTGCTTTTTCCATGTGTGCTGCACAAGGCAGCACACATGGAAAAAGCAAAAACGAGGAGAAATAATGCATTTCTCCTCGTTTCGGCAACTTAAGACCAGGATTTTCCTGGTCTTAATTTTGGCGCTGCTTCCTATGTACGCCACCCTTGTACATAGGGGGCAGCATCAAATACAATGGGTGTTGCGGTGGAACGCCCACCACAACACCCACTGCACGCCCTTTTCATGCTAAACATAGCGTGAAAGGGTGCCTTATGTACAAGGCAGCGTTGAGCCACGTTAAGTGGCTTAATGCTGCCTTCTACATAAGGCAAGGCCCCTATCGCCACGGAAACATCACAAAAAGTGACGGTCCCGTGGCGATAGGGGCTTGTACATATGCCCCTATGTTTTCTAACCAATTTCTTTAACCAGCTGTTATATAAATCCTTAGACGTGGTGCAATCTACAGAGTTGAAATGACTGCCAGGCAGTTGGTGGCATTCTTTAAAGCTATATTAAAAAAAGAGTTGCATTGTAATGAAATTAATTCCTTGTACACATTATGATTTAATTAATAAAACCACATCCTCATAATTTAATCCATAATCATGAGAACATGGCAACAACCATATTTAACTTCAATTTTAAGGTTTAAAATCTTTCTTACTGTTAGATATAGTTTCCAGAGTGCACTTTCATCCTGGGATACACATGATAATTAGAGATTTTATAACATTAATGATCATATATTAAGATACCCAGAATTTTTGTCATATATATGTCAAGTTGAACATCATCTTTTTTCCTTTAAAAGAACTGAATTATAAGAAGGCCTTTATCCACAGATAAGCCCCTGGCTTTAACATACTCACTCAGGGAATTGTTATTTCTAAATGTGAACGCTAGTTGAGCTGTAGTCCTCAACCACTTCCAAGGTTGGTTAACATCCCCATGAGTAGAAGTATGAGCGGGTTTGGCAACCAAAGATATGGTCTTGGTTTTTGCAACATTTATCATAAGGTGCACATTTTCCACATAATCTTTTTTCTGTAAATCTAGTTGAGTAAGAACAGGTAGTGCAATGTCACTTACATATTTCAACACATTTACATTTATATGGCACAGCTTCGGAGGGTAGCAGGTACAGTATCAAACTGTTTAGGAAGGCCTGCCTAGTGATATAAAAACAAGAGATGCCAAATCACACATTTGTTTGAGCCCGTTCTGCATGAAGAATGTTTCAGTTTGCTGGTTAGGGGAGCTAGAATAACCCTTATCCATGTATTAATATGTAGTAGATAAGGTATCTTTAAAAGGGCTGAAGGAATAGCCTATAGGCTCAATGTCACCACAGTTTCATCCAGCCAAGCCCATTCAAAATAGATCTATAAAAACAACATACAGGTTAATTTTCTGCTGGAAAGCATCATTTTATTTTATCGTGGTTAGGGTTAAGATCTTATCCATAGAAGATCTTCCACAGTGACAATCTAAATTTATTTTAGGGGATTTATCTTTTTTTCCCTCTAACCAGTCTAAAATGACCGCCAGAGGCCGTATTCTAGAAGTGCCCCGGAGACGCAATGGGCGTTTGTGCCGCTTTACGTGCCCCCGGGCCACTTTGGTATCACAGAAGGGGCCGCAGACGCTTATGCATCCCCTTCTGTAATACTGAAAGCGCTGGTGCACATACAGTGCCAGCGCTTCCTCAAGAGGGCGCTCCCTCATTTGCATGGGGCCGTGGCCCCATGCAAATGAGGGAATCCCTTTGCTTGTGCACACGTGCCGTATTACAGACATGGGCGCAGAGGCAAAGAAACTCTCAGGAGGCGCACTGACAGGCGCCACCTTACAGGGTGCCACCTAAAAGGTGGCACCCTGTCAGTGCGCCCCCTCATTGCAGTCGTCTGGTGGGGGAAAGGGGGTCCTATGGAACCCCCAGACATCCCCTTGCAGGCGGGTGCAGTCACTCACTGCACCCACCTGCAAGGGGATCTCTAATCCCCTTTAAAAGTGCAGGCAGGCGCCGTCTGCACTGTGAAAACACGGAGCGGCTTGAAAGCAGCCGCTCTGTTTTTCACATGAATGCACTGCACTGCCCCCAGGGCTGCTGCAAACTCGTGCATTCACCCTAATATGTTGCATTTACCTTGATTGCGCTGGGCGCACTTTTTAAAAGGTGCGCCCGGTGAATTTGAGGAAAATGCGTTGTATGCATAATATGGACCCAGGAGGGTTTTCACAAACATTTTCCCAGCTGCCTCTAGAGAGTTATAGATAAATGTTTTTGCAGTAGACCTCAAGTACTTTTCTTATAAATAGGATCAGTATATCCCTCTATGACGGGAGAATAGTGAAAATGATAACTCAAAGCTTAAATAGAGGAAAATATATTTTGTACCCTCTCTGGGGTAAGCTTGAAAGATGGTTATCGGTATCCATCAGAATCTTCTGCCTGAAAGAGGCCGAATGCGATTAATAGTAGTCTCTTCATTAAACCATAAATCATCACTAACATTAAGGGGCCGATTCCGATCTCGGCCGGTAGGGCTCCGAATCGGATTCGGCTTTACCGGATCCGATTCGGAGCCCTATTTCCCGACCGAATCGTACGTGCGTCCGGGCGAGCGAGTACGATGTGTGCGCTCGCGAAATCTCCGACCGACTCGTTCGCAGGACCCGACCGCTCCAACAGACTCGCACGGGGACGACTCGCACCACGCAATGGAGACGTTCCCCGGCCGGGTAAGTACGATGCGCACCTCGACCGCTCCGACCGACTCGCGCAGTCCGGCTCCAAGGAGCTGTCGGAGCCGCACTTTGGGGGTCCGTGTCGGACCCCCCTGGAAGCGTAGGCGCGCGAGTCGCACACAGGGGGGACCCATGGGTCCCCCCTACCTGTGCATGTACGGCGCAACCCGCATCGACGTGAACACGCTGTAGGGGGCGCCCTTGTTTGCGTCATGCCCATTGAGTCAATGGGAGCCCGTGTACGCGTCGTACGACTGGCTCCCATTGACTTCAATGGGAGTCCGACCGAATCGAGTCCGATGGCATACGTGCGCATCGTACTCGTTCAGTCGGGCTGCTAGGGTCCGATTCGGTCGGAAATCTCTCCGGGTCCGGCTCGGTCGGGGAGATTTCCGGCCTGAATCGGAATCGGCCCCTTAGTGTTTGTATTTTAATTATGGCATTGATATTAATGTTGTAAAGACTTGGAAGATAAATACACCAAGTTTGTTCATTTATTGACTCAAGAAGTTTCAGAAGCACTGTGCCAGCCATCAAGGCTACACAGGAAAAGAATAATCACATTTTCATAACTTAAATAGTTGCTGATACAATGGAATGCATGTGCTGTTTTCAACTGTAGTGTGTCTGGAAGTGGATAGTGTTGTATGCGCATTGAATGTTTTCTGTTTTAACAGATATCTATCCTATGTTTAGGATCTTGATTTACAGAGGAGGCATAACTAATGTCAGAAACCTTATTAAATACAAAATCATCGCATTCTGACCAAAATATTTTGTGTTGAGATGAACTTTTAACAGTTGGTCCAATCTATTTCATGAGTGCTCGTGCATATTAAAATATGATTTAAATCAGTTGGTTCACGGAAACTTAATCTATCGGGTCTTATATGAAAATGGGTCATCACACTGTTATTATCATAAGATACAAAAACATAATAAATGGTGGACTATGATAGGCAACAACACCAAGGAGGGACACCCACATGACACTTCATACATGGCCGTTAATAATTTCTCAATTTGACTTTATTCCACAAATTCCACCGATATGGGGTTATATATTGATGTAGAACCAAGTTTCCATATCTCATCTTACACAGATAAAGGTGTGTGAGCATACAAAGTCATAGCAATATGAGCATGAAAGTCGCCCACCAACGTAGTGGGAATATCTGGATACATATTTATTACATTTTGCATTACAGTCATCGTCTCTTCGAGGTTAGAGTCAAAACCTCTATCGCAGATATATATACACTAAATAATAGTATAATAAAACAAATTTAGCATTAGGAAAGATCACAAATATATAAATTCCAGAGTGATAGAAGTTTATAAATCGGAAATAAGGCACTCACAATTCCAGCCATAACTTTTACCGACAAGTACCGCCAAACCCCCCTTCACATGACCCATTCTGGAGGATATTGCATGACTAGAGTACACTATATAACAAGGAGCCTCTGGATCTTAAGTTAGCCAGATTTCCTAAAAACAAATGATGGCAGAACTAAATAGAGGAATAATATGAGCATCCTTTAACAGTTAATCTAACCCAGCAATGTTCCTTTATGTGATTTTTTTAAATCTCTGTGTTTTGTATAAAACTTCAGGCGTGCTGGGTTGATGTAGGACAGCAGGCCTTTCTTGCCAATCTACAGAGTTTGAATGAATTTTATAAACCCAGACAAACAAAGTACAAAAATACAGACAGTAGAGGAGCAATGTTTAAGTTAGAGTGTTATACTTGATTATTGACTTCTCTGCAGTGCTTATTTTTGAGGGATAGAAGATACTAGGGTTCTATGGAACTATTAACTTAGCAGTGCTACTCTACTTTCTGTATTTTAGTAAACATTATTACCTCCATAGATTTCAGTTGCTGGACATCGAATGTCAATACCAATTTAGCGTAGGTCATCAGCAAAAAACTATATCCCACAAGAGTCACTGTTCCTATAAGAGGAAGGCAAATAAAGAAAACCATTTTCGTTCTATTACTGTGATTGCTGGGGACAGTGTGTCCTGTTTTTGGTGCCCTCACACACCCCGAAGGATGTCATGCTTCATCATTGGGCTATTGGTCCTCGTCGGGCCGGTGCTGCACTTTTTCAGAGATCTTTTCAGGATAAAGCCGTAAGGGTGCGTGGGGGTGAGTGGCAGTGGCGTCCTAACGTGAAGTTAAAAAATGACTGGAGGGGTACCTAGAGAATTTATTAAGAAAGAGAGTCCCTTTGCCATTAGTAAAAACCAAAAAGGTGGTGCTGCTGTGAGGGATATGATGGCCCTCTGTAGCTAGGTTTCTAACACACCCCTAGTGGGTATGCTTTTTAGGTCGACATGTTTCAGGAGGAGATCCCATTCACTTCTTCAGGACCAGAAAACGTGTGGTGATAGATAGGAAAGATACGTGGCCTGTAATAATTAATCTAGTGCCACAAAGAAGGTAAGTAAGTAGTATTCTGGAACGACAAAAGCACAAAATAAATAGGAGTGAGTCTCAATGCAAGGATATTTAAAGCAAAAAGGGGCCTGCATCCCCCATTGGTGGACCAGGTGCTCGTGGTTGTTTTTGTCTACTGTTAGCATACAGCATGTGAGGCTACAGTGAGCTATGGAGGTAAAAAGACAATACAGGACGAACAAACATATAGGCTTACGTGAAAATGTTTTTTGATCCATGGCGTAAATGCCAAATTATAATCGCAGGACAAACAAAACATATAGTACCCAGTATCATTGTCAGGACTGCCAAAGACCACATCAGAGCACATACTGTAGCAGAAGTGAAAGAGACTCTAGCTTAATATAAATTCATGCATAAAGGCCATGTTTCATCAGTTCTACAAGCTCTATGTCTGTTGACTGGAATGCTCTGAAAGAGGGAATTGGTGAAGAAGTTTGAAACGTGCTTTATTCAAGGGGTTGCGACCATAGTTTTCAGGTAATACGTCTTCTGTTGTATCAAGTGGTAGCTGAAAGTCATCAACTTATTTAGCTAAGATTAGCCAGATTTATATCTTGGCAAGTGTAGATTTGACCTACATAAGCCTTCAACATTACAAGCCCTTGTTCGTTGCTTATAGTCTTATGCGCTCAAACAATTTAGCAAGTGGATTGAAATCCGTTCCTGGAGTATTCTAAGGAATGTATGTGCCTGATCCTGTTTCACAAATTGAGTGTGGAATCTCACTTTCTGAACACCTATTTTAGAAAATCTGTATTTTTATTGTTATGTTTTAAGTGACTTTGATCGTGCACCAACATGGGTCAATAGGCTTCTGCTGACTCTTTCCATGTTATCATTCATTTTATGTGACATCTGTATTAAAACATTTGGCAGGCCAGCAAAGATGTCGACAGGTAATATATGTGGATCACAACCTGCATTTTCCCTATGCACCATTGATTCCGCTAGAGAGACTTCCAGACATGTTAAAATAACTAGATTCTGTTTTTATTTTTGTTGTAAAGTGCCCTTTTTGGATGGCCATCCCCCCAACTTTTGCTGATGGAATCTGTGGTAATTGATCTGAAAGTGTGCTGGGGTTGAGCCTTCGAGACTTCACTGATGCCACTGGACAAAGGAACTTGTCCCCCCACTCGATGACAAAGCCTCCCCCTGCCTCAGCCACTGTTTTTCGTGGGCAGGCGTAAAATTAGCTATACAGGAGGCATCCACCTCCACCTGTATGACCACACCTCTAGGGTGTAGCAGCTGTGTGTACAGTCGAGGATGGTTTTGGCCATCTTGAATTTAGGCTAGAAATCAGGTTCTGACTAGTTTTGTAGACATACATCCACAGGATGTCGTCACTACTGGGGCAGATTAGTCGCAGGACTGGATGCCCATTGGCTACTAGTCCTCACACCCACTACCACCCCCTAACTCCAGGATTTAAGGGGTACCCTAGACACCAGAACCTTAGATTTACATGATAACAAGAAGAAACCTGTTCCCATGACAAGGCAGGACTCCACAAAGAGAGGCACTAAGCTCTGCACCTGTGGCAGCCACCCTGCACCCTCTGGTTTTCAACTCGACCTAGGAAAGAGGCCAGTTCCAAAAGGAAGGGGAACCACTCTCCAAACTCCAGACTTCACAAGAACTCCCTTGGGCTAGAGGAAATATTCCCCTGCAGTAGGCAGGCACAAACCGCTAAGTACACGACCTTGCGATCCTGTTCCCCAAGCCGTCCGGCATGGCCACTCAAAGTCCTTGGGCAGGTAGTTTCTGGGAACCATAGTCCCAACCCTCAGTGTGGCTCTGCTTTCTACATTACCCTAGTCCTCTGGGCAAAGATTTCCTCAACTGGAGTGCTTGCAAGTACCAAGGCTTGTTCGTGGTCAGTCTGACTACAACCTGCGTTACTTGACGTTTCAAGAGAAGAGATTCACCTGCACGAACGACCAGCCACCCCTGTGGCTCTATCATAAAGATCTTGCATTTGTTTTTACTCTCTCTTGGCACGCCTGCCACCATCTCTGGCCGCGTATCCGGTTCAGCACCACTGATAGCCAAGATCAACTCTGCAGCTGTGTCCCCCGGGCCAGGTAGTTAGGATCTGCCTGGAGATTCCTGGTCCAGGGCCAGCTCCTTGCTTGATTTCCAAAGGGTTTTGCTCAACTCGCCCCACAAATACCTTTTTGCTAAGGAAACCATTTCAACACTGCAAGCCTGATTGACAGCCCTGTTTGACAGCTAATATGCACCTCTGCACCTCGCTCCCCTGAGCCAGCTAAAGTTGTGCTAGCTGGCGTGAACTGGTCTAGGGACTCACAAGACCTTAACTCCAACTGGGTTCCATTTGACTCTCTCTCTAAGTAACCAACTGCATATTTGTGTTTTTCCCATTGACCCTAACGTTAATGTTTTCACATTGCAAAGTACTGATTTATTTAATGCTGTAAAATTGATAACTCTGGTTATGCTGTATGTATTGATTTCATTTTGGTGTATAAAAATATGAAAAAAATCAGAGCTTTTTGTATAAATTGGTGATGGATTTCTCTTGAGTATGCCAAGTACTTATCGTCCATGTTGGTGATGTGAAATGCTTAACAAGTTACCTGTCTGCTCTGTGCCACTCTACCAGGACTGAGAAAAGGTGTACTGAGAGAGTACCCGGGGACCATCTTTGTGTATTGTTCTAGTATTGCATGGTAAGGCACCCCTGCAATACCACATAATACTTTCACCTTGTAGCAGTTTTATTGTATTCAAGAGGTAAGTCTTCGTCTGAGAGTAATGAGATACATTTAGTTGTCTACCTACTTCATTGCTCTGATTTGTTTGATTAGTCAGAATTTTGTGAAGGGAAGTTCCAATTTCAAGTGAGTGATCCTTGGTGGTAATCTGTGTTCCGAACCAGAACTTTCCTTGCACTGACAGTGACTGGCACAGATTTGTTCTATTCTCCATTTCCTTCCCAGTATTTAAAGCTGCTAACTGCAGAGCTTAGATAAGCTTGAAGAAAGAGTTTTAGAAAATGAGGACAGTTGATAACAGCAACAATTTCCTTTTTGTGGGTTTTGAAAAAATTTCAGATTGCAAACTTGGCTTAGTAAACTGAGTACACTGCAGCTAGGCCTAAGTATGCCTGTCAAATATTTCTTGAAACAAGCAAGTATTTTGTTGATGATCAACATAGGTGATCAACAAAGTTGGTGCACACTGTTGCTGCAAAAGGAGCTTCTGAGGAAACTGGCAAACTATTGGATTTTTGTAGAAAAAACATGTTTCCCACAACATGGTTATCACTACTCGACAGAATTCCTCTGTGCTCTTCCTGGTTGGCCAGAAAAAGTGCTCTATGCGGACTCATTGATTTTCAGAATTTTAAATGTATTTATGAATCTAAAAGTCAACCAGTTCTGACTTTGTGATTCAGCGAAAAATATTTTCTCTACTGAGAATTTTTTTTTGCATGAATTCACCTTTGTGCATCATTTAGATATGCAGAAGTTTGCACATGGAAGAAATTCTGCATGGGTACATTTTAAACATTCGGGTATGGTGAGAACCGTCATACATTTCAGGTGTGCTTATGGGATTGTTTTTTAATCCCATCAAATCTAAAAATCAACTATAATGTCGGAGTAACATTTGGGACCAGATTTTTTACTTTTTGACTAAGTCTTTTATGTCTCCGTCACAGCATGACTGAGAGACACTTTTTCTTTCAAGTAGACCCACAAATCAATTTAAAAACACTAAGGAAGAGCTTTTGAAGTATCGTTTTGATAGCTAAAGAAAACCTTATTTTAAAGAAGTGCCAAATGAATCTTCAGTATCCAGAATCCAAAAAAGTGCTTTATAAATGGGGATACATTTTTAGGTCTAGCTTTAGACAGCATTAACTGTCATCCAGCGCTCGTGTTATCAATGCCCAAAAAATATACAGTGAGATGGCTATGGGTCATCCTCTTTCAACCATTGATTTTTTCACGCCATTAAGTGAAGAAAGTGCCATGTGGATCAGGTAAAAGAAGTATTGTAATCTCAGCATTAGTTTTTGATTATTATATGTTTAACTGTCCGTCTAAAACATTCAGTGCATGGAAAGTGTAGTGAAGTGTTCATGCATTGCAATGGAGGTGAATTTGTGTTCATAACATTATTTCAATCTCGGGTAATACTGCATTAATTTTGATTTTGTATGAACATATGATTTTCCACCTAAATGTGTTTCTGTTCTTGAATGTGATTTGTTCTCCTAAAGGTGTTTCAACACTCCTGCTAATATTGGATCGAGTGTCACTTAGCACCTAAAAGTGATTTTGTACGTAAATGTTATCGGTGCTTCTAAAAGCTTTCCAAAAATAATGATGTTGAAGCTAATGTTGCGCCAATAGTGAATTTGCACCTAATGTGATTTTTGTTCCTACCCATGTTTTACACTCCTATTGATATTGCATCCAGGATGCCATTGTGCAAGAAAGTTCTTTTGCTCCTAAATGTGATTTGTACTCCTCAAAGTGTGTTCACACTCCTGTTGCTGCTCTACTAACAATGATTTTCACTCAAATATATGAATTACTACTAACTGTGATTTGTGCTTCTAAACGTTTTTTCACACTCCTGCTGATGTTGTACAGCTGGGGACTTCACATCTCAATGTGACTTTACAACTAATGTGATTTGCAACAAATGCGATTTTGATCTTAAATGAAATTAAACAATGCTGTTTACTTTGCATCAACGGGGGTTTTGAACTTAAATGTGATTGTATGTATACATGTGATCTGTGTGCCTAACATGTTTATTTGCTCATGCAGATGCTACAGTAAGAGTTATATTGCATCTCATATTCCTGTAAACAAAATGTGATGTCATCCTGATTCACACCTTCCACCTATTGTCATATCTTGCTACCACATAATTTCTCTTTACTCAATGACACCCCACAGCTGCATATTGTGGCTGTCCCAGCAAGAATCTGCTTGTAATGATCAAGAGGTCACATGCTTTTTTCCATGATTTTTACGTGGCTATTAAACCTTAAACGATGACAGCTTTGTTGTATTCCGCTTTAGGTGTCCGTATATAGGTTTTCCAGAAACATGTCCTTATATAGGCACAATTTGCATTGCCCTTATATAGGCATAAGATCCCAGTCCTTATTTAGGCATTAGCCAAGCTATCCAAATACAGGCATGGTCACTTACATCCGTCCACCCTAACGTCACAACGAGTTCTTAGAAACCAGACCCATAAGCTCTTGGGAGTTCCCCTAGCACAGGATTATTGATTTCTCCAAGAACTCATTTATTATGCATGAACCACTACACCTTAAGGGTTAATTCCTGACGTCTTCCTCTGCCCGACTTTACGTCAATGCTAACATTCCAAGGCACCTACCCGGTATAAATATACCTTCCCTTGCCCAAGCAAGTAGGAGGAGACCTCGACTTTAGAGGAGCCCGTGTCCCGGCCTGACGCACTGACAAGAGACGCTGTCATCCCTGCTCGCAGAGAATCCAGCTTCCAGTGTTCTGACTCCCTTCGCGGGGTGTTAGAGTTCGAGACCCGGAAAGAGATTCCCACCTCTCTCATTCTCAAGGTATGGAGCTGACTAGAACCTAGAGGGACTCTTGGCATACTAGGACTCTTGGTATACAAGACTCTTGGCATACTATAGCATACCATACTATAGAATACATCACCTACTTCTTACCTTGCCCTACACCTAGGTTAGGTTAGGTACACTGGGGTAGAACTAGTTAGAGAAGCATCTTATGAGTACTCGCATTTTTAGCTTATGTTATTTATGTATATGAATATATGTGTCATAGCTAAAAGATAATGCTAGCGCAGTATTATTTCTTTCTATTGCTTACGCTGTACATAATATATCTCGCATACTGTCTTATGATCATAACAGCTCATATCTCTTACACGAGAAACAAGACTGTTCAATAAATCCTTTTATTGAAACGCCCGTCTATTCTTTCTGTGTAACTCTAAAGAAACTAAGCATGCACGAGTAGCTGAGTGAAACTGTTATCTGTTGTTTCCACGATTCTGAGAGTGTTCCGATTCTAAAGGGAAACAAAGTTGTCATGTTTATGCGGTTGCCAGAAACTGCTCCCTTCTTGTTTACAAGGAGTTTCTAGTGGCCTCTGAGTTAGCTGGCACAAAGTAATTAAGTTTAATATACTTGATAGGGACATACTGACCTCAGTCCTATGTCTAATCTATAGGGTATATTATTCCAATGCGCAGAGCCTATTAGGGAAATAGGAACTACACTACATGGCGCCCAACGTTTGGTAAGGCACTAATTTAACGCTAGATACTGAGTAACTCAGTCGTGCTTTTCTCTCAGAGACCCCTACTCACATACTCCATAAGACGTCTGGAGTGGGTAGGGTTAAATATCCGCCAAAGCTAAATAGGACAAAAACCCTATATATTAGCTGTTTGGTTTGTTCAACGTAAAAGGATACAGTGTTCCAAAATATTATGCACCTTATCTTTTGTTTCCTTGAAAATTGTTCTACATTTTTCAAAAAACAATGTCCCTGAATGGGGATAATGGCACCGAGAACGGTGTAGCTGCGGCTGATCCAGTCGTAACAGTTTTCAACTTTACAAGTTTAAATGAAACCGATGAGGGTGTTATAAACATCCCTCCAAACTTAAGGAGAGCCATCACTCTAAAACTTATAAAACATGGCCTAACACCAAGAGGTGGTAGAGCAGTTTTCGTGATAGAGGCACACGAATCCTTTAAGACAGAGGTATTCTATTCATGGATAGTATTCCCAGAATCAAATCCAGTAACAAAAGTGTTTCACTTCTTTAAAGAAGATGAACCACCAGAGGAATATATTCCTTTCGAGGATATTGAAATTCCACTCACATACCAGGAGCATCATCTCTGGTTTAAAGGCGCCCTAAAACATCATTAAAACATTACCAGGCTCGGTCCACTAGGTAGACCAGGAGCAACATGGCCAATTTTAGCTGGCTACACACCTCATCCTGACATTGAAGAGATGTCAGACGAGGAATTACTTACTCAACTACAAGAGTTAATAAAAATTTACAGACAATTAGTCCAATATGTCATGCGGACTTTCACAGTCCAACCACCAATGACCATTCCAAGTCAAACCCCTCTACAGGGGAATACACTAAAAATTACTCCACAGACTTTACACGCAGTCATGGGTAAAATGCCCACAAAATGTGAGCAAATTCCATTCTGGATAGCTAAAAAAATTACTCAAATCGAAGCAGTATTTCCTAATACTAGCCCTTATGAGAAACACCGAATCCTAACAATCTGTTTACCAATGGGGATCACACCACAACTGGAAGATTGCACCACTTGGGGCGCAGTCTTTGCTGCCATCTATACGAAAACACCATCAATTGCAGTAATACCAGATGTCCTGAAACAAATTCAAAACGAATACGGGGCAGAGGCTGCTCTGAATTTAGGTATGAAATTACTGAAAAACTTCGAACAGGTCTCAACAATAATATTATCTAATATTAAAGGAGAGGCAGCATCAGTGGCGATCCGCCAACGCTTAAGGGAATTTGATGTAACAGAACATCAACATGAACTACCCAGAATAATAGAACAATCTTATGCAGAATTAGGCAGAGATAGTTTGGGTGGAAAACCTTTGAAGCCAAAACTATCTGAAAGTCCTGAGAAGGACTCTATTAAACAAACTCCTACATCTTCTAAAAAGAAGTGGGAAACTAATAAACAAAATTTAAACGAGACACGCTCTCAATCCCGAGGTAGGTCTCCTCAAAAGGAGCCCTCTGAAAGGAGGTATAACCTCAGGAATAGGGATAATTTAAGAAAACCTGACAGGTATCAAGATACTGATACACGTTCCTCTCATACCTTTCAGATATCGTCACAGACATCGGAAAGAAGAGGACGGTCAGAACATAGAGAAGAACGCGTGAAATCCAAAGACGATAAACACGTTCAGAAAAATAAATCAAAACCTCAATTCACAAAAGAAGGTAGCAGGTCTGAAGATCAGACATGCCGAGAATACTGAGAACACAGCTCAAGAACGGAGAATGGGCTCAGACAATGCTGGACAGTGCAGCAGAAGTCACAATAGCTCGCCAGAACCTGAAGGAACTTCTGGAGATAGTGGACTTGAACGAGTACATCACAGTAGAGACTGTAGACACCAGGGTTAGTACTCCACAAAAGTTATATGAAATAACACTCCGAATGGAGGGAGACATACCAAGAAAAGTGAAAACACTCTTTTGGGAAAAACTTTCAAGGGGTTATGATATACTTCTAGCAGAAAAAGACTGGCCACCACACTTTGTCAGGGAGTGCCCACATGGCGAGGACATTATTATGCCAGCCTTCTCTAACCATATTCCAATTCACCTAAAATATACTTATGCCAGGAAATGGGCAGTTGCCCAGGCCCCAGCATTATACAAAAATCATGTAGGATGGGATGAGGACTCACCTCACCATAAAATACAGCTAAAAAATCAACCTACTGCACAAAGGCAGTACCCAATAAAGCAAGAAGCTAAAAAACAGGTCAGGGAGATCTTAGATCAACTTGAATACCAAGGGGTGATTGAAACATGCACCTCCTCAATGAACAATCCTTTGTTTCCTGTATCCAAACCAGACAATACATATCGTCTAGTTTTGGATTACAGACACTTGAACACTTGTTCCAAAACATTTGCAGTGCAAAATGCACATACATTGTGCGTAAAAATATAAAACCACATTGGACATTTCAAATGGTTTCTTTTGTCAAAACATAGCACCTGAAAGCAGGTACTTAACAGCTTTCTCAATAATGGGGACCCAGCGTCAATTTTGTAGACTCCCACAAGGGTTCAAAAATAGCCCGGGGTTATTCTCAGCAAGGGTAACAGAGTTACTACAAATTTATGATAATGAGGCATTGTCATATGTCGATGACATCTATCTGACAGACGATGACCTGGATAGGCACTTGAACAGGGTGAGTACCATTATATTGGGCTTCGCCTCTGAAGGCTATAAATTCAACTTTAAAAATTCAGAATTGCCCATCTCAATGTCCTTTTCTTAGGATATGAGCTTTCAAGTGAAGGCAAGAGCCTGGCAGCTAACTTTTTTGAAAAGTGCGCGCTGCTCCAACCTCCGAAAACGCTGAAAAATTTACAATCCATCTTGGGTTTCCTAAATTTTGGAAGAACTTACATTCTAAATTACGCAGAAAGGGTTAAACCTCTCTACGAATTAATAAAACCTGATTTTTCAACAAAACATTGGACACAAGAACACACAGAAATCCTGCGTTCACTCCAAGCTAACATGTTAGCAACAAATCACTTACAAAAACGCGTAAATAAACGCAATTTAGTGATCAGAATAATTTCGGGACAATGCGGATTCACCTATTTAACGTGTAATGAGGGTGAAAAAGTACCAATAGCATACAAATCACATTTGTATACACAAGCAGAAATGCGCTTCACTTCAACAGAAAAAATACTGACAGCAGTTCAAACCGCTGTAGCAAAAGAAAGAGCTCTAGCTCAAGGGAAACGCATTATTGTCGTAACCCCAGTACCAGCCTTAGAGGCGGTTACAAAAGCGAGCATTCCAAATGCAAAAGCTTTACATCCTAGATGGATACAATGGGTTCATTCTCTTGCTGCAACAGATGTTGAATATGTTTTTGATCCTGATTTAAAAACACAAGCGTTCCTGCAATATGAACATGAATGTCCTCTGCCCACTGAAATTTTGCCTCTCGATCAGTACGAATTTATAATTTACACTGACGGATCAGCACAACCCGCTACAGGGAGTAAGCAAGCCTACAGTGCAGCGTGCGCAATCGTTAAAGGTTGCATGCAAGATGGTAACTTCAGACCAATGGTCACTAAAACTCAATCTCTAGGAGATTGTACAGCTCAGCGAGCTGAACTACAAGCATTCAAACTGGCACTTGAAAATACAGATCGCGAATTCCCCACACTTATAGCGTGCGATTCTTTTTACTGTGTTCAGTCGTATAATGAATATATACAAAATTGGCTTGAAAACGGGTTCAAAGATGCAAAAGGTGGCACAATAAAGCATAAAACGCTTTGGGAACAAGTAGTTCGGTTGAAAGACAAACTACCAAAAGCTCACGTGATACACACGCTGAGTCATCAACGTGATGGCGTTCACGTTGCAGGGAATTCATTGGCTGACGAAGCCCCAAAGGGGGCTGTTCAGACGGCTTTCGTAGCTGCGATCACTCGTTCAAAAACGAGAATAGACAGTGAGATATTGTTGGCTGTCAATGCTTCAAGCAAAGGCAGTGGTGCAGTGTTACCAAAGAAATTTCCACTCAAGTACTCTTATGTAATTGATGCGAACAACGTTCCTTTTGCTCGAATCCCTGGAGTGGGGGATAGGGTAATTCCAAACATGGAACGTAGAGCAGCTTTGATTTATGAAGCACATCTGGGGGAGGGTCTGTCACATCAAGGGATCTCTAAAACAACATTGACATTAAAAGAGATGTACTGGTGGCCTGGAATGAATACACAGATTCACATCTTCATCGATGACTGCATAGACTGCAATAGACAGTGTGGTGCAGAAAGCCATCAGACACCAGACTACGAAGTAGCCTGCCCAGTACAGACACCATTGTTAGACAGCATTAGGCTATCTACGCGCAGGCGTCCTTTTGGACAAATGCAATCCCACAAATACTAAGTCAAGGTTCCTATGGATATGGCCTCAGCGCTCGGCTGACGCTCGAACTGTTATAAAAGATTTGCGAGTCTTTATCGGCACATACGCAATAGGCACACTACATTCTGACCAGGGCCCTGCGTTTAGCTCTCGGGCTTACAAAGAAGCCATGGCCAGTTTGGGCGTTGCACTGCGGTACTCCTCTCCGTGTCATCCTGAGGGAAATTCTGTTGTGGAAAGGAAAAACCGGGACATAAAGCAGTCTATAACAGCTAGAGTATTAGGTTCGGGTGATGGGTGGGTCAAACATCTTTATGGGGTCCAACGCTCATTAAATACTTTGCCAAGAAGTTCTCTAGGGGGGGTCACTCCATATGAATTCCTATTTGGGACAAGAATGTGGGTTCCTGATCTCGAATGTAAAGGCACAGTGGTGGAAAATAAACCCTTTGATATCAAAGATCATTTGGCTGTTTTAAAGGATCTAAATGAACTAAGATCGAAACAAAGCAACGTATTCCTGAAGCCAACCACCACTGGGGAAACACCGGCAGTCCCAGCAAGGCCTGTCTGGATCCCAAAAGTTGGGGATCTAGTCAGAGAGAAGATTGCGGACAAGAAGGAATTTGGACCTTCTTACAGACAACCAGTAACTGTCCTAGCCGTCCACGGAATAAGAACAGTACTTCTGCCGCCCCTTGCTGGAAAAAAGGAGAAAAGATTTGTGTCAATCGACCTCATCAAACCACAGTATGTGGCCAATACTAAATAGTAGGCCTCGTGGACTCCGACCTAGTAGCAGACGCACTCCTCTCGCTACTATCCAAGAGGTTCAGACTGAAAGACTCATAACCATCGAGAATTCAGCAGTAACAGATGAAGGACTAAGCAACAATGCTATGGAACTCATCCCTCTTGAAACGCAAGTAACAGTTCGTCCAGATACACCTGTCTACACCAACGTAACATGTGATCAACTGGTTCCAGCGATTTCTACGTATACTGATGCAATTTCAACAATTGACCGAACTGCTTCTGGCTATTTCATTAACTTTGATACGTTTTCTGAGGATCCGAGTGAGCCTGAAACGACGCCAGCCCCAAAAACTTTCAAACAACAAGTACAAGACCTTTTTCATTTTCTGTAAGAGACTTATCTGGTTTCACCATGGATTGAAATATGGATTATTTCTGGAATATTTTTCTTTCTGTTTTGGCTAGCTTTGGTTATGACTCTTAGCATGCTTATAAATGGCAGATACATTCGTATGGACACTGAAAGTAAAAATGTGAACTTACTTTTAAAACCACACAAATCCTCCCATCGTGAAGCAAGAGACTTGTCAGCAGTGAACATCACAGCCGTTCCTATACAGGATGGTATAGTTTGGGACAAAACCGATTTCGACATATTCGGCCCGACGGAACTTTTGAAGATTCCACATTTATTTAAAATTTCATTAAGTGACTTTATTACCTCCAGTACCTATTCTGATGATTGGAACTTTGAGACTGTTAATGATATGATGTCTGATCTAGAAAAGTCTGCAGCGTTCTCTAACAATGAATACTTAGAGGGCTCATCAGACTACGAACAGCTTTATTGTTACAACCACTATGGTCATCATTTCTTGCATAAATCTGCAACACCTAGAAATGTTTTTATGTTTAACCAATGGGAACATTGTCCTACACCACCAAGGGGTAGTTCAAGAACGTTTGCAAAGAAGTTTCCATATTTTTCAGGGTACAATATATCTGATCCAGAATCATTTTACTATAAGAATGTAAACAAAACAGGACAGAAAATTATGTTAACTAATACAAAACAGATTTATTCTGCAGCCTTTATTACCCAACTGTCTAGACAAGGATTTGACTTTTGGAAAGACACAATCGAGACAAAATCTGTCTGGGGTTCTAAAGATTGGCAAGTGCAGGGGATAGAAGCTTTGTTTAGAGCCTGTATCATCCCACATCAAATAATGTTTTTGAATGACACTGTGCAACAAACATCTTGCCTTGGTTTAGCCAAGATCAAAGACATGAACACACCTTCTGTACCAACACCTGCAAGTAATACCACTACACAGGGAGCGGTCACAGTAGACACAATACTACAAAACAACAGATCAGATCCTGATTGGAAAAAATGGTTGCTCTGGCCCACAGACACAAACATCTGTCAAGAAAGATTCCTGAATAGAATACAGGGCTTTACTATCCATAGGCCAGACCCACGTTATGTTCAACGACAACATCCGGGGGTAGTAACAACATACAGTGTAGGAAAATTGTGCCTCGACTGGTTACAAAAATCTACACTCGAGGATGTGAAACAACACTTAACTTTACTTAAAGAAGACGCAGACCTTAGGGAATTCTTGCTAGGACCAAGAAAACCGCGTCAAAAACATTTCATATATGCCGGCATTTATGCTGCTTATAATGAAATATAGAAGGTTTCACAGGCAGAGGCCACAGAACGAATATGTGAGCTTGATCGTATTAACTTAGAGAAAACTCTCACTGTGGTCGACAATGGGTTAACAACTTTGTCATCCAGAATTTATTCATTGGACAACATTGTATCCTCTGCTATAGACATACTGGAACAAGATTTAGCCATGTTACAACAAGGCCAATCTCAGTTACGTTCTATTATGTTATTAGGCTGGACGCTGCAATCCTTGTGTGCAGGCTATGTGCCTTGGCGTTTTATCAACACGTCGTCTCTGTTTTCAGAATACAATCTAACGGATAAACAGATTGAACTGGCACAAAGGGGAGCAAAGTATACTGTGCTGAGCATTGAAAAACTGGAAAAATTACCATTTACGGTAGCAGAAAAACTAGCTACAGAATGGCTTATTCATGGCAAAATAACTCTGCCTGTCACTACTTTTCATTTTCAGTATTGCCTCAAACAAATGCAAGCAGGCAAATATGAAAGGTTGGGTAAGGAGTACATTAAGACATCCTGGGATTTACCTTACGATTACAGATGTTGGAGTGGGGATCGTGAAGTGTTTCTAAGCGGTACACACTGTGAAAATGCACTGAGCGGTTCACTCATATGTCAGGACATTTCGTTAACGGGGCTTGTAATGCTGTGGCAAACTTGTCCTGCCACCTGCAGGGTACACCAGCTGCTGTGATTAATCCAACGTTTGGCCAACTTTCTAATGGGAGTTACCTCATGTTGAATGATCAGA
Source organism: Calotriton arnoldi (assembly GCA_963921515.1). NCBI lineage: Eukaryota > Metazoa > Chordata > Amphibia > Caudata > Salamandridae > Calotriton > Calotriton arnoldi. The sequence continues at coordinate 1,247,749 of CAWUFW010003036.1, forward strand.
GTTGCTGTGGCATGTTGCCAAGAATCCCATATCTGGTAACGGTTGGTTCCAGGGAGTCACCTCTATGGCCTTCATTGAATGTTTCTTTTATACGTTTTGATACTTTAAGCAGAATGAAAGCCATGCTTTTACAACAAACCGTGCCTTTGACCTCGGCCAAAGAAACTTATGATTTACAAATTGCAAGGACTTCGGCTGAGATACAGGCTCTAATTCGTATAAACTGCCCTATACATTTCGTAGAAATGATGGGACGTATATTAAATATGTCTGATACGAGCGGGATTGTACATGTATTTAAGACCATCTGTTCAGGACTGTTAGCACCTTTTCAGGCAGTCCTCGGAATCATTCCAAACTTTGCACATTCGGTGTTTGGTGGTGTACCATTGATTCTAGAACTCGTTGCAGGAATCCTGTTTTTATTCCTACTACTACGCTATGGCAAGCCTATCCACCGGCGTCACTCCCAGCAATTTGGAAAAAGCTCTCCTAGAACGGAAGTGCCGTGAGCGCATAGTGCAACTTTTGGGCATACCTCGTCTACGGGAACTTAATACAACATGGTTTCTGTCATTTAGACCAATCTGGCAAGATTGCATCTTACCTGTTCTACGCTGCCTGCTTTGCGGTGATGAATGCGTGCTAGACACCTGTTTAACACTCCCATCAGTCATGCCAACGGATATCGATACTCTGCTGGACCCGATAACGGCCCATGCTCTGTGTTGTCCCCAAAGGCTACCAATCCTGATGACGGCATTCATTGAGATCTCACAGACGCTTCCTGCTGCTGCTGAGGTACGAGATGGATCAACAGGCACACAGGTAACAACGGACGCGAACATTGCTGCGGCATCTTATGCTGAAGGCAATGCTTCTCATCTCTGTGCAGTTAACCTTCTGAACGAGGTATTCCAAATGTCACCAACATCGGTAGACGATATTTTGTCTATAGAAATAGATGATTTCATGTTTACACCAGACCCATACACGGACTTTGATTCGGCTCACAGTGTACCGGGGACGCAATGAAATTTGGCCTCCATATTTTCAAAACAGAACAGAACTTGGAACTCTTCCTAAAAATTGACTTCTTTTTTCTCTCTCTATTTTTGAAAATACATGGCAATTCAATCTGCTTACAGTAGAACTATTCATATAGAACGGACTTCTTTGAATACTTCCAGGGACACATTGTCACCTTATTTACCACAATTTCATGATATGCAATGGCTTTGATTTTTGAAAACTTGTCAACCATTTCGTCATATGTATATATTTCTGTTTATTCATTCATGTTGCATTTATTTCCAATATATACTTAGAATGAAAAAATGCTTTAAAATGTACAGTACCTATCGCATTACATGTTTAGCAACAGTTTTCTTTTAAACACTTCTTTTAATATGCTTTTAGAAATGTTTTTAGCAACATGTGGTACTCAGTTTAATGTTTAGCATTTAGTACTATCGTTCATTCGAAAGTGGAGTGGGTGTTGTATTCCGCTTTAGGTGTCCGTATATAGGTTTCCCAGAAACATGTCCTTATATAGGCACAATTTGCATTGCCCTTATCTAGGCATAAGATCCCAGTCCTTATTTAGGCATTAGCCATGCTATCCAAATACAGGCATGGTCACTTACATCCGTCCACCCTAACGTCACAACGAGTTCTTAGAAACCAGACCATTAAGCTCTTGGGAGTTCCCCTAGCACAGGATTATTGATTTTTCCAAGAACTCATTTATTATGCATGAACCACTACACCTTAAGGGTTCATTCCTGACGTCTTCCTCTGCCCGACTTTACGTCAATGCTAACATTCCAAGGCACCTACCAGGTATAAATATACCTTCCCTTGCCCAAGCAAGTAGGAGGAGACCTCGACTTTAGAGGAGCCCGTGTCCCGGCCTGACGCACTGACAAGAGACGCTGTCATCCCTGCTCGCAGAGAATCCAGCTTCCAGTGTTCTGACTCCCTTCGCGGGGTGTTAGAGTTCGAGACCCGGAAAGAGATTCCCACCTCTCTCATTCTCAAGGTATGGAGCTGACTAGAACCTAGAGGGACTCTTGGCATAAAGGACTCTTGCCATACAGACTCTTGGCATACAAGACTCTTGGCATACAAGACTCTTGGCATACTATAGCATACCATACTATAGAATACATCACCTACTTCTTACCTTGCCCTACACCTAGGTTAGGTTAGGTACACTGGGGTAGAACTAGTTAGAGAAGCATCTTATGAGTACTCGCATTTTTAGCTTATGTTATTTATGTATATGAATATATGTGTCATAGCTAAAAGATAATGCTAGCACAGTATTATTTCTTTCTACTGCTTACGCTGTACATAATATATCTTGCATACTGTCTTATGATCATAACAGCTCATATCTCTTACACGAGAAACAAGACTGTTCAATAAATCCTTTTATTGAAACGCCCGTCTATTCTTTCTGTGTAACTCTGAAGAAACTAAGCATGCACGAGTAGCTGAGTGAAACTGTTATCTGTTATTTCCACGATTCTGAGAGTGTTCCGATTCTAAAGGGAAACAAAGTTGTCATGGTTATGCGGTTGCCAGAAACTACTCCCTTCTTGTTTACAAGGAGTTTCTAGTGGCCTCTGAGTTAGCTGGCACAAAGTAATTAAGTTTAATATACTTGATAGGGACATACTGACCTCAGTCCTATGTCTAATATATAGGGTATATTATTCCAATGCGCAGAGCCTATTAGGGAAATAGGAACTACACTACAGCTTCCTCTCAGGTAATACTTAAAGAAGCTCAGAACTTCTATTCCCCATTTGCCTATTCAAAAGTATGCTCTAACATCACAAAGACCAGACAGCCAACCCAAAAATCTATTTTTTAGAGAACTTTTTATTATTTTCCAAAACACAAAAATCTGACAGTACATGGCCAAGGCATTGGCAGCGTGGCAAATACAGCTGTGTCTCTGCGATGCAACTCATCCCAACAACATACAGCCCCGAGTTGCTGAACCAATGTCTACTCAATGTGTGCAGACTGAAAGATCTGCCTTCTCAGAAGTCCTTTCTGAGGAGTGTCCTTATCTCTTCCTATATACTGGTGGGCTCAGGAGTAGCTTCAATAAGTCGCCTATTTGCGCCACATTTTATCTAACTTAGGAGGGCAGGCCTGCCCCTCATAAATTGATTGTTCAGGGCACATACACCAGTCCATGTCATTGCACCATAGGAAAAACAGCAGAAACAAAGGCGACCCCATAATCTTGCTATGTTGTGTCTCGCCACCACCATGCCCTGATTACAGATTAGTTGTTGATATTGCATAGCGGTATTTTCCCCGATATGCTCAATAAACAGTTTCTTCGCTGGGGTCAGCTGACAGGAGCAAAGTTGCATCAGGCAATTTATTTAGTCCTCCCAATATTCCTTAACTCCTGGGCAATCACAATAGTGCGCAGAAATGTTTCTTCTTGACCACATCCCTTATGGCATTTGTGGTTGCAGTTCATCCAAATTTAACCAATTATGTCTTTGTGTAATAGGCTCTGTGGAGCACCCAGAGCTGCATCAGCCTAAACATAGGTCCGATCGCTACTTCCCTTGCCCCCTATAGTGCCTCGCCACACTCCTCATCAAGAGGCCCTTCAGGTTCCCAATCCTAGGTGTCTCTAATAACCCCATAACATCGGGAGATAACTAATTATTTTCTTGTATGTCAGCAATGGTGGTTTTCTGGGTAAGAGTTCTACTACGATTCTATCTTTCAGTGGAGTGGACTCCTTTTCTGTGCATCTTTGAGTACATCTGTACTCAGGGCATGTCAGGGGTGTAAGTAATGAAACACCTCCCCCTCTGGCATCTCATATTCTTACATGAACGCCTGAAACCTCTTAAGAGGCATATTTCCCCAGACATCTACAAACTCGCTGAGCTCAATTAAATCCCAGCCACCGAATCCCTTTATTTTATTTTATTTGCATAGTTGCTGGGTGTCCCAAAGAGGGGCCCTCCTTGTCAATGCTGTCTGCCATCCAAACAATTGTAACATATTGTCCCATATCTGCAGGACCACTGTCATGTACACCAGCCAATCCTGTCTGTGGCTGCTACCACATAAGGCAGCCAGTAACAGCCACAGGCAGGATTGGCTCATCCAGAGTCTATTGTGTCCGATCAATGGCTCCCCCAACGGCACATATACCCACTCATTCACCACCAGCTGAGTGGCCCAGTAGTACTTCCATACGTCCATAAGGGCGATAAACTCATTATAGACCCCTTGCCCCAGCTTGGAGAGTGCAATCCTTGGTGTCCCATCGCTCCATAACAGCCGACAAATTTCTCCCTCCACCAGTCGGAAAAACCCCTCTGAAACACTGTATGGGGAATTTTGTAGGGCCTATATGCACTTGGGTAGAAAAATCATTTTATACATGGCTGCCCTGTCCAGCATTGAGAGCTATAGGGATCCCCAGCAGCCTTCATCCTCTCTAAACTTTTCCTTGGATGGAACATAAGTTACATTTTAGAAATGTCTCTTGTTCTGTCATGATATAGTTACATAAATAGAGGAAAACCCTCCTTGCAAACCAGAAGCTGCTCCCTTATTGGCACCCTGGGGATCCAGCTCGTCAGGGGATAGATCATTGATTCAGAGAAGTATATTTTGAAATGACTAGATTTCCAAAAGATCGGTACCATTTGCATGCATTTATTAATTGATAACTTGATCATTTGAAAGGTTCACTGATAGAATATCGATGCTAAAAACATCGATGTAAAAAATATCGAAAAAAATATAGAATGCAAAAATATCGACTCCTTATACTTTAACAGGTAAGTACAAAAATATCGAAGTAAAAAATATAGATGTAAAAAATATCGATTTAAAAACATAAATAAAATAAAATAATATATATTAAATATATAAAATATTAATATTATCTTTAACAAAATAAATTAAATTTAATATACATTTCAACTAATAAAAAATAAACTTAATTTAAAAAAATATAAACACACAAACATAATAATTTATACATATACATATATTTACTTTAAAATAATTTAACTATTATCTTTATTTAGGGGCCCATTACGATACCCGGCGTAAATAAATCCGCCAGGCATGGAAGCGGCAAAAATCCGCCCGCACACACCGTCTGAACACCGACCACGCCATTACGATTACACAAACCGAAAACCGCCATCGGCGGAAAAATCACACAAAATACCGCCCGCCATCGTCCGAGTCTGAGTCAAACCGCCCGCCACGGACGGAAACACGCACGACAACACAAAACCGCCCGCCCACACGGCCGACACACCGCACGTGAAATTACGATCGCACCGCCATGAGCGCGGAAAAACCACAAATATACCGCCCGCCAGCGCAAACAACGCCGATGAGAATCGACACGGCAGAAGCCATGGCGCCAACGTACCTGCACAGAAACCATCCGCACACAAAACCAATAGCACACAACATGGCCAACAAGTCCACACAGCAAGGCACGCACAAATACACAAGCACAGTACACATCCCGAAAACACCCCCTGGACAAACAAAAAATACAAAGGCCAGAACCCCAGACACAACACACCTGAAAACAACAGACCATGAGGACACACCCACATAGGTGAGTACAAAAGCAGCACTCCCACAGACTACAACCCCTTGCTACATTGCAAACCAGAGAGGAGAGGAGAGGACACAGTGACACAGCAAGGACAGCAGCACACCACAGAAACGCACACATCACTACCACCACCACCACCACCACCACCACCACCAAACACCACCACCACCACCACCACCACCACCACCACCACCACACCCCGGCACCACAAACCCCCTGCACATTACACAACACACACCGCACCAGCACCACAAACACCATGGCACCACAAAGGATGCCCAAGTTCACGCCCATGGAGCTGACGGTCATGGTCGACGAGATCATCAAGGTGTACCCACAAATCTATGGGAACATGGTCCAGCACACACCACTAGCCACCAGAAACAGAATGTGGAACCGGATCGTAGACCAGGTCAATGCAGTCGGGACCCTGCCCAGAAACAGAGTCGAGATTAACAAACGTTGGAATGACGTAAAGAGCCTGGTCAAGAAGAAGGAGGGCAAAAACAGAGAGCTGGCTGCCGTCACTGGCGGAGGGAATCCCGCGCTCTTTAAGACCTTCAAAGCGTGGGAGGAGAAGGTGCGAGTCGTAATCCATCCGGAGATCCTCGCCGGATTAGCAGGGGGAGTGGAGGCTGGTAAGTACAAACTAATGTATACCAGCACACCGCTATGTACTCACATGCGCAACTACCATGCCACAGCTCCCAGGGACAAACACCCCCATGTCCAGCACACAATACACAACACATCACACACACATGCAACAGACACTACCACACACAGCCCAAACCGAACAACTGTAAGATGCGTGGGGACATGTGTACACTAAGCCAGCCACGTAACCACCAACAGGTCCCCAAATATGCCAGAAGCGCCACAACGAGCACCCACCACACCCATGCGTCCGCCACAGCTGCACTAACCGACAAGTAACAGGTAAGTGGCAGGAACACAAAGTGCAGTGGGTGGGACGGTGGACAGCCCAAGTACAACACACACCAGGCCCCAGTCCCACAGCACAGCAAGGAGGAGCATCCCCCACACCCCACAGCCACGTGTCAGCCACCGCAGTGCACAACGACAGCCGAAAGGCAGACATCACGGTCCACAGCAATCGGTGTCAGTGGGTGTACAGCCACCCCCACGACCCACAACACCCCCCCACCCCCACAGACCTGCAACATGGAGCACCCCCGCTTAGAGCCATGTGGCATCCAGTACAGTGCATGCACGAACAACTTGCAGGTGGGAAACTGGACAGGGCTGGATTACTGGAGGCATGAGGACCATAACACCACCAACACATGGGACATGTCACGTAGCAGACGAACACGCAGCACCGCCCACCGTCACGAACAAGTGAACAATGTGCACACGGACATGAACAACAGACTCACACCCCACATGACCCATCACAGACATAGCAACACCCAAGGAGCCACGTCTGCATGCACAAGCCACACTGAATATAGTCCCACACGGCAGCCACTGTGCAACTCATCACACACAACCGAAACACCATTGAAGTCCTGTCCATGTAGCCCCCACTGCCTGTCAACCCCACACCCCACAACTACGCCTATGTAAGACAAACAACACTAGACGCAACAGAGCGGAACAACATAAATGCACACGAACACCACTGAACCCATCAAACTCACAGACACACCATGCACATACAACATACCATCCATCCCATCCGTCAGCCCCAGTCTCATGAAAGGCATGTCATCCGCACAGCTGCCACACATACAGCAGTCACGCTAAGACACATGCCCATGACCAACCATGTGCCAGAAGTCAATTAAGCGCACGACACACTGTGAGCAACAACACACAACATGGGCCACACCCCCCGAGCACTGCAGTGATGCACATGGCACAGGGCAGCACGCACACCAAGGAGATGGGACAACTGCAATACGTTGGCTGGCACACAACTATCACTCACTCATAACGATGCGTCCAATGCCATGTCCAGTAATCACAACAGACAGCAAATATGCAGGGCATGTCAGGCATGCACACACCTCAGACCATGCACTGTCATGCTGCCACAACACATGTCACGTTCGGCACCCATGGCTCACAGCATGTACCCCAAAAGCATATCCCCTCCCAAATGCGAATCTGGGGCATGGCCCCCATGTTGCCATATGCGTTCCTAAGCATTCCATTTGAACCCCAAAAGCATATCCCCTCCCAAATGCGAATCTGGGGCATGGCCCCCATGTTGCCATATGCGTTCCTAAGCGTTCCATTTGAACCCCAAAAGCATATCCCCTCCCAAATGCGAATCTGGGGCATGGCCCCCATGTTGCCATATGCGTTCCTAAGCGTTCCATTTGAACCCCAAAAGCATATCCCCTCCCAAATGCGAATCTGGGGCATGGCCCCCATGTTGCCATATGCGTTCCTAAGCGTTCCATTTGAACCCCAAAAGCATATCCCCTCCCAAATGCGAATCTGGGGCATGGCCCCCATGTTGCCATATGCGTTCCTAAGCGTTCCATATGAACTCCAAAAGCAAAGTACAAACCAGACCCAGGATGGGCCAGGAGCCCGCATACACCAGAGTCACAATGAGTAGGGGCACAGCAACACACCCATCGGCATGGCCAATCCGTCCCATGCCACATGTGCACAGCACACAGTCCCATTGCCTAGCACACACAACTACAGATGCCACAGCCACACACTCGCCTCCGGGAAACCCATGTACGAGATTGCACGAACTGCCAATGTCAGACGACTAATACATACTTCGCCAGGTGCAACACAATAACAAATCTCATTCTCTCCACAGGTGACGAACTGCCGGATGCTGGGGATGGAGACAGCAGCCAGCACAGCCAGCCCACAAGCCCCCAACGAGGACACACGGATCTGGAGGATCTGTCCTCCTCTTCGGACACGGACCACCAAGCTGGCCCATCTGGCGTGGCAGGGCCCAGCCGCTCCCCAGGACCCCTCCTACCCACCAACCCATCATCCAGGGATGCTGAACAGTCCCAGTCCCCTGCTGCCACTGTCGTTGCGGCCACACCCACGGTCATTGCGGCCACTACCACTGCCGCAACCGCCACCATCGCCGCACCGACCACCACCGCCTCCACCACCACCACGTCTTCGCTGGCACCAGCCCCAGCGCAGGTGGTGGCCCGGCCGACTGGATCCACCCTGGGAGCCACAGCGAGGACCGTGGTGTGCAATGTGGCTAGTGGGCAGGCCGTGGCAGCAGGACTGGTAGGAGGAGCAGGGTCAGGGAAACGCCAGCCTCCCCTGGGAGCCATGCCCTGCCTCAAATGGCCAGAGTCCTTGGGGCCTATGAAGAGGCCCAAGGACAATGGGCCAGGTCTGCTACTGACACGCGGGAGGTGCTGGGGGTGCTGAGGTCCATGGACGCCCATATGGGCCAATTCGTGTCCCGTATGGACCAACTCGTGGACCTCATGGGCTAGCTGGTGGTGGCGGTGGGGTCACAGGCAAGGCCAGCAACACCACCTCCGCCACCACCTGCTAGGGCGCAGGGTCGGGCAGCAGTGTCCACTTCCCCTGCGTCCACAGCCAGTGAGCACACCTCACCCACCACCAGCAGGTCGCCACCACACACCCCCTCCCAAACGTGGAAGGGGCCGTCCGAAGAGGAAACAGATCTCCCGGGAGGACTTTGCACGCTCCAGTCGCAAGTGAGGCAGCCAGCCAGCCTTCCGCCAGCCTTCCTTGACCAGCCACTGCATTGACTTGCTCTACGATCCCACTCCACACAGCCAGCTGGATGGCATGTGTGTGTTGGACTATGGACATAGAACCAGTGGGTACACCCTGATCATCACGCAGCCATGACCGACAGCTCATTGTCACTGCACGCACCACTTTTGTCATCACCTTACACACAATCACATGTCACAGTTTGTAATAAATGCACCTTTTTCACTAACTGCTGTTTGTGCCCTGTGTTTTATTTGTACGGAATACAACGGCCACCTTGGGCGGAAAGGCACCTGATGCGTGGCATGGCAATGGAATCCGGAGGGCCTGTAGGGACCTAGGGGTGGGAGACAGAACAGGAGCACATTCAATGAGTGTGTCACACACCCATCACACAGTACATGTCAACAACTACAAGCAATGTACACACATCGCACAGAGCAATAGGGCACAATGCCACAGTCACCAACAGTGGCATACTACCCTGGCCATGGAGCGTTGACACACTGCACGCAGTGAACATACGGCCACCCTGACACAGCACACACACACCTGCACAGATACAGACACATCATCCGTCGTACATGGACACTCACCGTCAAGTGAAGTAGCGGGCGATGAGCTGCTGGCGCACATTCCCAGCTTCCTCCTCTCCGCTGTCCACCTCACTCGAGCTGTCCTGGTCTGCGGGCTGGGGCCCTGGTTGATCTCCGTCATCCACAATGAGGGGGATCTGCTTCCGAATGGCCAGATTGTGCAGCATGCAGCACGCCACCACTATCTGGCACACCTTCTGTGGGGAGTACGCCAGTGCACCCCCGGTGCGGTCCAGGCACCTGAACCTGGACTTGAGGAGGCCAAAGGTACGCTCGACCACACGTCTGGTCCTCCCATGTGCCTCATTGTATCGATCGTCTGCTGGGGTGCGAGGATTCCTCAATGGACTGAGCAGCCATGCCCCATTCGGATACGCAGAGTCACCTGGGTGTGAGGGACACAGAGAACCGTTGCTATTCCAACTGGACAGGGGACAGCATCGCACAACCAGCACGCTACACCACTCCACATACTCACCGACAATACAGCCACGATCCTGTTGCAGATTGGCCATCAGTCGTGGCAAGATGCTGTTGCGCATTATGTGTGCGTCATGTGCCGAGCCTGGAAACTTGGCACACACGTGGGTGATCACCATGTCCGCAAGGCACACCACTTGCACATTCAGGGAGTGCGTGTGCTTCCTGTTGCGGTACAGGTGCTCAGTGGCCTGTGGTGGAACAAGGCCAACATGTGTGCAGTCAATGGCTCCCACGACGTGTGGGATTCTGCCAAGGGCATAGAATGCACCCTTCACTGCCGCCAATTCACGAGCCCTGGGGAATCTGATGTATCTGTTTCGGTACAGCATCATGACTGCCAGTACATCCCTCAGCACCTTGCTGAACATGGGCTGGGACATCCCTCCTCCACTGCCCACTGTGTGCTGGAATGACCCAGTGGCGAAGAAATGCATGGCGGCCATCACCTTAGCCGTGGGGGTGACAGCAGTCGGATACACCCTGCGGGGACGGAGACGGGGCTCTAACATGGCACACAGTCGATGCAGAGTTGGCCTGTCCAGCCGAAACTTCCTGATTACCTCTGTATCGTCCATGTCCGCCAGCAATTGGTATGGGCGGTCAATGTTCGGTCTCCGCCTGGGTTAAATGGCAGAGGACACATGTCAAAGCAACACGGCACATAGCAATTTCGCATACACATCACTGACATGACTGAGCAAGCACATGAGCCACAGCCCAGCTGTCAAGCTGGGACGGCACGGCCACAATACACTTACACAGGTCTCCCAACAATGGCAATGGCAAGTGAGACATACCACTGCCATGTGCATGCACATGGGGATCTAGGCCCCAATGACTTGCGGGGCGTGCTGATGGGGACTGACTGCATATTCGTCAAGCGGCAACGCCACGGCAACATGAGTGTCTGCTGAGCATGGAACTGCTTCCGAGGCTGGATGAGTATGGCACACGACGACGACGATGTGGGCACGGGCTGAGCGGCCAATACAAGTGGGACCTGTGGCACGAGGGGATATGAGACAGTAGTAGGTGTCAGCACTGCACCCTATGTACAGCACTGTACGGATCACAGCTCCCGAAACATTGACTGGTGTCCACATTGACAGCCCCATGCCAAGACGGCTGTGTGCTTGCAGTCACACGTCACAGGTGAGAGGTTACATTGCACGTGCCAGGTGGCAGACGTACATAGTGGGAGCTGGCATGTGTGTGCATGTGTCTCCTGTTCAGGATCCACCAGATGGGCGCTGACTCTGTACTGACCATTGGACACAGCATGTTCCGTGGAAGGCTTGTGTGTGTGGGATGGTGGCACTGGATGTGCCTCCGTTGGGTGGGGGGCCATGCACAGGGCGGGTACGTCGATGATTGCGCATTGTTGGTCACGGTGGGTGCACCAACTAAGATGTGTTGCCCTGTGTTCAATTCCTATGTCCGCATGATGATGGACTGTGGATGTGAGCAGACTACACATTGGTCGATGTGCTGTCTATATGCATGTGCCTTCACACCAGGCACAGCTGCCCCTGCACATGTGACCCCTGCTGGACTCGCTGCTGGGTCTGTGGAGCTGATGCACCTTCTGCGCGTGGGGCGGACAGCTCTCCTCACTTCCCTCATTGCGCATGTCATGTCTTTGCCGCAGGTGACATGGATCATGGAGGGCCCACATGTACGCGTGGGTAGGCTACACATGATTGTTCACTGGTCGCCACCCCCAGTCAGTGTTTCGAATGGGAAGGTTGTCGTGCTGGTGGTATATTCGATGTGGCGGATGGGCGGGCCTAGGTGCGGGCTTACATTCCGGACATGGGGGTAGTTGGATTGGCGACTAGTTGCAGTACACACGGGACACGTCTCTTCCTTTCCACATCTGGGTCATCCCTTGTACTAACTGACAGTGATACAGTCATCTTCGCCCCAGCCCTCATGTCCTCCCCTCGCCCCCCAATATGCATGCTCACCTGCGAGGCTAGCGCTTGCACAGGCAGCCCCAAGCTCGCACCAGAGAGGGCAAGGAGTGTATGTGTGGGTCCAGTTGCACGAGTGGGCTGTCTCAGGGTATGATGTGTGGCGGGACGCCGTCCACCTGCGTGGTGCCCCAAATGGAGACCCGGCCTGCATGGACTATGCATCACAGTCTTCGCCTTCCGGATCCGCCACCTGCGACACCCAGTGGCTGTGGCTGCCCTTGCGGCCAGGCCGCGTCCGTCTGTGGCTGTTGGCCCACACATTCACTCTTTGGCCTCTCTGGGGAGGGCTCGGGGGTGGTGGCGCACGCGCTTGCACTTAGTCGCAATGGCATGTGTCGTGGTTGGTATGATGGGCAATGGATGGGATGGTGCGAGCCACCTCCCGTGACGTCAGTGCTGCTCGTGCTGTGGTGCGTCCCCCCTACACTTCCATCTGACTTGTGCCATGCTAGACGTTGAGGTTCTATTGCCTGCGTGATATGACCAGGAGGAGCGCGAGGAGACCTCACACACACCATGCTCCACTGCCATCCCGTGCCCTGTATCGCCTGTGCGGATTGACTATGTTGGGGTTACACCTGGTCGACTGGGGCTGTGTGTGCCTTGTCAAGGGGCATGGCGGGCGCACAACAGGATCCAGCTTGTCCACAGAGGGTGGGCTGAGGTGCGCCTGGTACCGCTTTGTACGTGTGCCCGGCTGCTGTGCACACACGTGTTCACTCCCCCCGACAGGTGTCCTCTCACAATGCCCAGGGAAGCGGTGGTGTACTGTTCATGACCCCTCCCAACACGGCGTGCTCCAACTTGGCATGTGCGCATCTACCCGTCGCACCCACCCACCTGAGCACTGCGTCCATACGACTTCACACGACACATGTGTGTCTTCCACAGTAGTGCTACTCATTTGCGTTGACATCCAATACCAGTGGACTACATGGTCATGTCACGACTGCCGTGTACTTCACATACTCTCATCCTCTCTCATTCGTACTTGTGAAATGAGTCAGCGGAGACAGTTTTGGTTTCAAACATTATATTGAGTCTTCTGTCCTCTGTGATGCAGTATAGTGGACACTACTGGCAGCGGGATACATGTTGAGGATATACTGAGCATGATTACAAATGGGATAGGGTGTGGGGTTACATCTGCTTGGCCAAGGCTGTGCTAATGTACATTTACGTATAGCTGCGGAGCTGCGGACTTTGACACAGACGGTATACATGTAGCCTACCAGACCGCTCGGCATCATGGGCACAGTCCATCTCAGTTCCATGTGACAGGTTTGCTGCGGTTGTTCCTCATGCACGCGTGCATGTGAGATGACATCAGGGCATGTGCTTGCGTGCATGCAGCGGCGTGCCACTTGTTGTTGCACTGTGGTGGTTACTGGACATGTCACAGTCACTGGGGTCGTGTTGTTGTTGTATGCACTTGTCGTCCATGCAAAGGTCCTGGTATGGGATTCCCGGGGCGGGGGTGGGAGGGGTGCAGCACCCACAGACTCCAGGCGACCTATTCATGTCCACTGAGCGGTGTGTGTGTCCATGTGCGCTGGATCCATGTCGTGTCCTGGTTGTTCGTGCAGTTCCGTCCATGTGGGTGCGATACACAGAGCCCATGCCACTGCCTCCCACGATGCATGCGGTGTTCCTGGATGTGATGGGGAACAGTGTGCATGTCACGGTCATATCCGATGTCATGGCGATGTCGTTGATGGTGTGGTTACAGTTGCCGGTCGTTTGGTATGGCTGTTGTGGTGGTGACTGGCCAGTCCGTGCGGAAGCTGAGCATGGGTGCGGGGTTGGACTTCATAGGTCACTCGGGGAACCTGCGTTGTGGTCCGACGTATTTACAGGTTGTCAGGTATGCGATGCCGTCCAGCAGGGCTTCCATGTCATTGGTGGTGTACATGTTTGCCAGCCAATGAAGCGGATGGTGGCTGTCAAGGTGTTGTTCGTAGGTTGTCCCTTGGAGGACCATGATGGGGCATGCTGGGTGACATTCGATGTAGCTGTTCTCGATGATCCGTCGTGTGGAGGCACAGTGGTTCCATTTCAGTGCGGGTGCGATGTTGGCCACATACGCCATGCCCCCATAGGCAGAGCAGGCCCTGTCGTGTGCGTCCAGAGGGAGGAGTAGTGGTAGCAGGTCCGCCTTCAGACATGCCGGGTTGGAGAGGCATATCTCGACGGGATGCTGGTAGGGACACCTCCGACAGTAGAAGACGGGCATGACGCAGCTGAACAATGTGATGCGGTAAGTCAGTCGGTAACTTACGTTCAGCAGGGACAGGAGATCGCATCCCAATGTATGTATCGTGTTGGTTTTGTACAGCTTGAGCTGTTCGGCGTAGTTGGGTAGGTGTGTTGCGGTTGCCATTTCGCAGCGGTTCGTTGAGGTGGCGTGCTCCGGCTGTGTGTGCAGTCTGCAATGTGCACGCTCCGGGGTTGCTGTGAGCTCTGTGTAGTCGTAGGGAGACAGGACTTGTGTTCTGTTGGCTTGTTTGGAGGACACGGGCCCTCTTCCCACATGCTTCTCAGACAGTTCAAGGTCAGTGCTGTGTGACTCCTTCCAATTAACTTGCATGTGGCCGACATGGGGGAGTGTTTTCTTCTTTCTTCCCCGTCCGTTGTGTGCTTCTGTGATATGCGCTATCTGCCCTGTGGTCGGTCTCCTCGGCATGCCTGTGTTGGTCTATTCTTGGACAATGGCTGTATTCACCGGCTTCTGTCGTAGGCCTGTGGTTTCGGAGTTGGAATGGAAGGTCATTCAGTGCTGTCTGCTCTCCCTTGTGTGGGCGGCAGCCTGCCTTTCCGCTCTGCGTTGGGCCTTGTGTGTGGATGTTATTCTTGGGCCACCTGTTGTCGGTCCCCGGGCTCTTTGGTGTTCCGTTTCATGTGTCTTGTTCATATGTGCAGGGTGGTATGGGTTTTTCAGTGTGGTACTGGCGTTCCTCTTCCCGAAGGGGCCCTGCTTCTCCTAGTTGGTGTTGCCGCCGCTGTGTGCTACGCCATGTTTGTTACACTGGGGTGTGTCCTGCAGTTGCGTGTCTTCACTGACATGTGTGCGTCGGTTGTGTGGCGTTGGGTGTTGTCCGTGAATTGGGCGTTGGGGACATGTCTGTGGCCGGCCTGTCACGTGTCATGTGCGTTCGGGGTGGGGCTGATGTGTGTGCTGCTTGGTTGTGTCCCTGTGTCTGTGTGCGACGCATGCATGGCGCTGCGGTTGACCTCTGCGTTGTGCGCATGTGTGGCGGCGTCATCAACGCTTTGGGGCCGTGACGGGGTGGTTGGTTCCTAGTCCCAGGTGGTGTGTACACATGTGTTCCGCGATGTTAGGATTTGGCCTGTGTGTCATATGTGGATGCAATGGTGGATGTGTAGTGTGCACGCGCTGGTGGGGGGTTGTCCGCTTTTTCCGCCCTTGCACTGTGTGCGCTGTTTGCGTGCACTTGTTGTGTGTGTGCCTACCTGCGTCTCCGCGGTACGTTGCGTCCTTGGTGGTGCATCAGCAGAAGCATGGGAAGGGCCTGCAGTGCTGGATTCATGCCTGGGGTGCCGCTTCTTCGTTGTCCGTGCTCTGCGTCCGTGTTTCCGCCTCTCTTTCACGTGCGGTGTCTCTTTGCCGTGGGAGCCGTTTGTTTGCGGCATCGTAATTTATGCGCCGGGCGGGACGTGTTTCGTCGGACGGTGTGTGTCAGTTGTGCTGCGCCGCTACGTGTGCGGGCGCACTTTGATGGCGGACGGTGTTGCTGGCTTGCCGGCGGTGTTTGGCCTGCTTTTCGCATCGTAATTGGGCGGGCGTGTGGACTGCTGCGTGCCGGCGGTAACTGGTGGTTTTTGCATCCGCCAGCACAGCGGTTGTGCTTCCGCCCGCCATCGTAATGGGCCCCTTAATTCTTAAACTTTTAAATTATATAAAAATAAAGTATATACATATATCAATAATTTAAAATTAAAAAAAGCCATTCTATAATTAATTAAAACATCGAACTATTAAAAAAAATTAAAACATACATTTCGCAATACAATAAATACAACAGTAGGGAAAATGTTGGATAGCGAAATAATTAAATTTACTATTCCAACTCCAGTGAGCGCAACAGTAGGGAAAGTATTGGATAGCAGAGGAGCAAAAATTACTATGCCCACTCCAATGAGTGCAACAGTAGGGAAACTGCTGGATTGCGGTGGGGTAAAAATTACTATTCCCACTCCAGTGAGTGCAACAGTAGGGAAAGTGTTGGATAGCGGAGGGGTAAAAATTACCATTCCCACTCCAGTGTGGGCAACAGTAGGGAAAGTGCTGGATAGTGGAAGGAAAAAAATTACTATTCCCACTCCAGTGAGTGCAACAGTAGGGAAAGTGCTGGATAGTGGGTGAGTAAAAATTACTATTCCCACTCCAGTGAGTGCAACAGTAGGGTAAGTGCTGGATAGCAGGGGAGTAAAAATTACTATTCCCACTCCAATAAGTGCAACAGTAGAGAAAGTATTGGATAGCGGAGGGGTAAAAAATACTATTCCAACTCCAGTGAGTGCAATAGTAAGAAAAGTGTTGGATAGCAGGGAAACAAAAATTAATAATAACATTTAAACAATTTAAAAAAATTAAATAATCTTAAAAATAAATAAACAATATTTTATAAATATAAGATTAAATATATTAAACATTAACATTAAATATATTAATTACATATAACAAAAAGCTACAACTATTTAAAATAAATTAATAAATACATTTATAAACAATATTTATTTAAAAAAGCAAATATTAACAAACCAAAAACTTTTTAAAAACATAAATGTATTTATTTTATTTCCTACCCTATAACACCACACCAATAAATAAAAACTTCAACATTTTTATTTACATTTATTTCCGTAATTAACATAATTAATATTGATTTTAAAAATTGATATTAATAAAAATTATTAATAAACATTCATTGAATATGCTTTCTTTAACACTATAATATGCACTATACACACCTAAAATGAATTACACAATTACCATAATTAATTACTAATTAATTAATTTTAATTAATTAACAACTAATCATTAATTCATCAATCAAAAATAAATTGCTTCCCACCTTTCCCATCATTTACACCTGTAAACACCACAACACACACATAAAATTAATTACCCAATTACCAACATTAATTACAAATTAATTAATTTAAAATAATTAACAACTAATTATTAATTCATCAATTAAAAATAAATTACTTCCCCCTTCCCACCATTTTCACCTATAAACACCACAACACACACCTAAAAATAATTACACAATTAACATAATTAATTGCCAATTAATTACTTACAATTAATAAACAACTATTAATTACATAATTAATAAAAAAATAATTTACACATTTAACACTATAACATCTCAATTCAACAATTATTAATAAATAAAAATTATTCTATACATTTACTATAATTAAATTACTTCCCACTCTATTCCCCTATAAACCGACAACCCCCTACTGTACTAAAAACGCAAAATTCAAATAAAAAACTAAATAATAACTACTAAAAATAATCAATACATTTTATATAATTAATTTACTTTCCACCCTATTACCCTATAAACCCACATCCCGCTACGGAACTAAAAACGCAAAATTCAAACAAACAAAATTTAATAACTACTCAAATTTTAACACATATAATAAAAATACAAACAATTCTTATACAAAAAAATACATGCATCACATAATATACATAACATTAATAAAAAATTGATATTTTTAACATATATATATTTGCAAACGATATTAAACACTTCAATATTTTTAACATCTATATTTTTGCAAACGATATTAAACACTTGGATATTTTTTACATCGATATTACTTACCCAAAGTCGATATTCTTGACCACGATGTTTTGTCTGTCGATATTCTTGACCCACTATATTTTTGCCACGATATTTGTGTAAGTCGACATTTCTGACTCAATATTCTGTCTCTGCACCCATTTGAAATGTACAAATGCACATCGTCCATATAGAGTGATATTTATTATAACCAGTCAGAGTCAACAGCTATACCCTTGACCAAGGGACTCTCTCAAGCTCAACAGGCGAACGGTTCCATCACCAAGGTGAAAATGACCGGGGAAACAGGACACCCCTGCCTGGTCCCTTGAAGGGGACGAAATGAGTGTGGAAGCTTGCCATTTACTCTTACGCAGGCCAACGATTTATGATAGAGCAGTTTAACCCACTTCGAATATTCTGGGAAAATTTTAATCTTTTTGAGCTCCTGAAACATAAATTGCCTCTTCAGGGAATCAAAGGCATTCAAAATGTCCAGGGACACCAGAACCATGGGCTTTTCCAGTGACTCCGAGCTCATCATACAACCATATAATTGCCTAAGGTTGAGTCTAGTGCTGCGGCCCGGGACAACTCTAAACTGATCTAGGTGCACCAATCCCTCCAATAACCCTCACCGGCCAAAGCGCCATTATCTTAGCCAATTCTATGATTTCCACATCTAGAAGAGATATAGGCCTTTATGACGAACACAACAAGGGGGGCTTTCCTCTCTTTATGTATCAACACTACCATTGCCAGTTGGAACTCCCTGGACAGTGAACCCTCTTCACTGCTCTATACAGGCTTAAGAGGTGAGCTGACAAAAGTCCAATCAGTGCTTTGTAGAGCTCAGCTGGTAAGCTATTAGGCCCAGGACACTTTCTTGCTTGTAGCATTTTAATGGCTTCTTCTATCTCTTTCTCTGAGATCTCAGCTTCCATGCTCTCCTTCTCGAATGCACTGATCTGGGGGAGCTGAATATGTGCCAGAAAGTCCCTAAGCTCCTCCTCTTAACAGTCAATCATCAACGCATAAAGCACCTGCTAGTGCTTTATGCGTTGTACGTTATGCTTTATGCGTTATGCATAGAGCACCTGCTAGTGCTCAGTAAATGCTCCAGTGATTTCTTTATTTCCCATAACACTCTCACCTGCATGCATGAGCACTTTAAAGCCAGAAATACTCACCTTGCTGAGGCTTTTTTATCACTATTAGATGCAGAAACTGGGGGGCTTATTTATAAGCCCCTTAAGCCGCCGGTGCATCGCTTTTTGTGATGCTCCGGTGGCGTAGGAGCCTGCTCCATATTTACAAGGCAGCACTAAGCCACTTTTTTGCCTTAATGCTGCCTTGTAAATACCAAGAACCCAAAAGAAAACCAGTCTCCGAAAGATTGAAAGACCAACCAGGAGGACCAGACAGCCAGACCCCAACTCCAACCGCACCGGAACGGACAGGGGATGAGCCAGAGACCAGAACCCCAGGAGGCCCAACACCACACACGGAACAAGGCCAGCAACAGAGCCCAACCAAAGGAAAGGCAAAAGAGCGGAAACCATCCGACCCAGACCCAAACCGAACGAGGGCCAGGCACAAAAGGCCAGATCAACAGGGGCAGGCGAGGCAAACCCCTGGGCCACCGAGAACCAAACCAAAGAACAAAGGGGAACAACAGGGAGACCCCTCCCCAAACAACATAGCCCCAGGACACCCCAACTGCAAACCTGGGGGTGACCGGAGCAGGAAACCACAGCCCCGGAGAAGGCACACATCGACCACCGGAAAAGAGGCGTAACGGTTCCCCCAAATGAACAGCCAGCCGACCAATTCGCCCAGAGAACCCTGCTGAGGCTTTTTATCACTATTAGATGCAGAAACTGGAGGGCTTATTTATAAGCCCCTTGTGCCGCCGGTGCATCACTTTTTGTGATGGTCCGGTGGCGTAGGAGCCTGCTCCATATTTACAAGGAAGCACTAAGCCACTTTTTTTGGCTTAATGCTGCCTTGTAAATATCGTTCCCTTTAACGCAGTTGTCTGCGTTAAAGGTGCATGCAATGGGTGTTGCTGGGGGCATTCCCAGCAACATCAATGGCTTTTTGACACTGCCCCAGATTTAGGAGAAATCGTAACTCTGAGGCAGCGCCAGAAACTTACGCCTCCCCAGGGTAGGCGTAAGGGAGGCACAATGAGGAGAAATATCTTTATTTCTCCTCGTTTTTCCCTTTTCTATTTGTGCTGCATTCTAGAAAGAAGAAAAAGCCTCTTGTGATTGTTTTTGTGCAGGAAGGTTTCCCTTCCTGCACAAAAATAATCATCCCCGCAACACAGGCATCCTGGCACCATGGTGCAAAGGTGCCTGCGTTGGCGCATTGCAGCCCATTGTGCGCCAGCGCAGGAGAAAAGGACAGGAAAGCGCCATATCTGATGGATACTGCGCATTCCTGCCCTTTTCCTTTGCCATAGGGCAGCGCAGCAGGAAGGCTTGCAGTGCTGCCCTACAGCAAAACCTCATAAATGAGTCCCTGGAGGTAAAATCACTTCCTTATAAAAAGATGGTTAATTATACAGAGCAACCAAATTCTTAACTCATTTTCATTCTTTATTGTCCATTTTTAATAGAAACCTATCACTTCACTTCTTGATATAAAAGTCAATACTTATCTAACAAGGTAATATTTCCATATTAACAGCTACAACCCAAGTGCTTTGCGGAGGACTCACTTTTTCAAGGCGTCGATTAATTCATGTGAAACAAAGCAGCTCAATTAGATATAAAATTGTCCCTCTTCAATCTCAATTACACCATCATTTAAAAAATCTCCCACTAACGGGGCTTCACTTTTATCCTGTGGCAACGGCTCATATGTTCTTACACACCCTTGAAATAAATATCTCAATTCTGAATTGAGTTGGCCCTGTTCGGATAAATGATAGGGCCCCATAGCAGAATGTGCTGAGGGATTCCTGAGTCTCCCATATCTCACATATATTCATTGGTCTTGGGCCCAATGGGGCCTACTGAATGGTTGGGGCCCCTTACAGGGTCGGGCCTCCCTGTCTCGCAGTGGCTGCAGGTGACCATGTTGTACCACTGGTTCGGCACCAGTGGTTAATTTGTAAAAAAAGTAAGTACCAGGGCCCTTGTCGGGAGGCCAATGTAGCTTGCACTACCCATTAGCCGTGCCAGCACTGCCAATGACAGTACCTTCACAACTTCGAACCACCACACTGCTACAAGTGTGACATTTCAGACTATTTGAGGCACCCAAAGCAATAAGAATGGCTTTGGTAGCAGGAGCTAGTTGCATTTCATTGAATTAATAAACAGGTGTTGTTCTGCTGATCTCTAAATTACATAAACAGCGCCACCATGTGGCAGCCGTCATAAGTGCCGGTGTTGACAAATAAGTGCCAGTGCCGAGCCCCGGAAACCACCCGCTCAAATTAAGCACTTAATCAGCGCAGATTTCTCTACAGAAGCTGATATTGTGAATGACGCCATTCGTGATGCCCACAGCCCAATAATGAGGGGAAATTTAACTGATATAAAATTGCAGACAATATTTTAGAATGCACATGCCTTATAAAAGCCAACTTCGCTTCTTGATGGTATATCTGGGTTTCATTGCAGAAGGTTTCAAATCGCAGCTTCATGACAAGGCATTTTATTAGCATAAATCGACCTGCAAATCAAATGGAGTTTCAAACCAGGGGAAGGACGCGCAGTACGCAATATCAAGAGATCACCGCATGCATGACCAAATCTTAGGAAGGCAAACATAATGGGATAATTACATACACAAAAGCGAAATGGCTTGGATTTTTTTTTAGCACATTACATGACTTCCTTATGTAATCATGAGCGACAAACCTATTTTTTATAATGAGCAAGTCAATGTATCGTGACTAGATCAGTTAATACATTCTATTAATCTGTATAAAGAGTAACTTCAGACATGCATTTTGATTGGCAGTTTAATTTCCTAACTGAAGAATTGCATTTAGGGTTTGGACACTTTCATAATCCATATGCAAGATATTAAATCTAGGAATGGATGCCATTTTTTAATTGAATAGGATTTTCTTTCCATCTCTTCCAAAAACAATAATCTTAAGACCTTATCCTTGTAGAAGACTCACCCAACATCATCCTACAGAAACCAAAGTACATGTTATTAGCTTAAATCTGACTATTCACCTCTACAGCTCTGTTCTAGGGAATATTCCTTTAACCCAGGTGATACATATTTCTAATTTATCATTAAACTCAGTGATACCAGCTTTTAAAAGTGTTGTTTTTTTGTTTATATGTGCAACGTTTATACATACTCTTGATGAAGCGCGGAAAAAGAGCAAAATGCATGCAACAGCATACATGTGGCTGTAGAAGAATAATTTATACTGGATGAACTGATGAATAAAACAAAATACAGCGTAGCGCATAAATGATCTCACTTCATTTATGAATAATTTAAACACTTTTTAACTCTAAATATATTAACGTTTAATAACAATTTAATTTACCTCAAGCAATCCAAGATAACATTAGAGGCTAAGCTGCCAGCAGGTGCCTCGCAGTATTTGGGAGAGAGCCCAGATCTTGTGGTATTGTTTTGCAATTAGTGTCAAGAGACAGGACACTTCACTAATGGAGCCATAACGTTTTGGAGTGATAAACTATGACCATGAGCAATGCCAGACTGGTCATTTATCCTACCTGGCCTTTCCCTGGTGGGTTGGAGTCATTGGAGGCCGATTTTTGAAGTTCAAGAGCCGCTGATGGCACCTCTGTCCTTTTCCAACTCTTCCAGGTAATTAAGCAGGCACAGTATCAGTACAGGAGAGGGAAAGAGAGTGGAAGGTGAGAGAAAGAGCTAAGAGAGGGAGAAGCGAGGGGAGAGATGAAGATGACAGAGTGAAAATGAATGGATGAAAAGAGAGAGAGATGCAGATGGGAGGGAGGATGGGAGCTGGGTTGGTTTCAATATTTTTTAAGGGCTGTTTTTGATTCCCTGCCTGGCCATTACCATAATTCAGAGTTCTCCAAAGTCGGTCCTGGAGGGCCAGGATCCATGCCAGATTTTTAAGATAACTACATTTATCTAAATGTGGATATGCTAAAAATCTGGCCTGGATCTGGCCCTCCAGGACTGACTTTGGAGAACCCTGCCATAAACTCTTGATAAATCCAGGATTGCTTAACAGGGGTACGTCATTTGAGTGTTTAACACAGCAATTTGCACTTAAACATTTAGTCATGTATCAAAACCAGGATTATACCAGGTATGCAAGTTTCAAAGGTGAAAATTAGTGTATTAGACTATATCAATAACACAAGCTGTTTCTTGATTTCGGCCCTTGGATGAAGGAGCCTTTGGACAATTAAACCACTTTAGGCCATGTTACTCGGTCCCTTTCAATTCCAATAGGGGCCGCTAACAGGAAGTCACAAGACCTGTGGGAATGATGAGATTTGCAGGATGAGTGTGCTTCTATTTACTTCCGCTCTGAGATTTCAGGTTTTGAAAGCAGCCAAAACCTTAAGGTAAACGTCTGTGAGGAAAAGAGAAATTGCTGGGAATAATTCCCAATTCACCCAGTAATTTTCCGATGCACAGTGGAGCCCGGGGACCGGTTCCACTCCGAATATCCACTAACTTTGCATTTAATGGGACCGGTAACACCGGGGATGCGGGTTTACTGGATGCAGGTGCGGAGAGATCATAATACAACGTTTTGGGATTCCCTGTTCTATTGTCCGACAATATAAAAAATGAGCCTGCCAACATTTTGCTAGGAATACTTACACCATTGCTGATATTTAGGTCTGAAATCAAGACTGTCTCACTAAAAATAGATGGATGACACGTACGAACAGAGATACGAAGGGCTCTAAACATATTACCTATTTTCTCCAGTTGAAACATATTTTGTGAACTGCTTTCCCATTGCAACCCAGCCCTTCCGCAAGAAAACATAGGACCACTCGGATATCTATTTCTCTCCTCCCATCAGAGCAATTGTATTTTTAGATTCTGCCATGTGAACATCCAATTTAAATACAAATAAATAAGCGAAAACCCATCAACTCAGGGAAGAAACGACTTTCTAAACACTGGTTTTTAAAATCTAATTATTTGCTCTGCGTGTGGCATCAGCAAGACTTAATGTGTGGTAACGTCTGCTTTCACTGCACAGTGGTGTGTTTGTGTAGGGCGGCAGGAGATGGCCTGGCAAACAATCACTTAAAAGAGTTCAACTGGACGAGTGCCTGGGACTCGATAGCTCCTGACAACAAAAGAAATATGACGTAGACACTGCCAAGTGTTCCCTTTATTTCTTCGTGGTGTTTCACATTTCTATTCCATACATAAATCTCTGGCACGTCACACTGGCACTAGATTGATTTTAAAAGCACCCTTCTTGCACTCAAACGCACAGCACTGCTTGCATCTACTGGGTCAGTACCCAATAGGGTGCAAATATATAAATAATTTAGCACATTTTAGTGGAAGTTGAACATCTCTATATGAACTGAACACATGCAAATACTTCATAATAGGTTCTTTTTAATTCTTTATTAACTTCTTTTGTGCAAAAATATAAGTTCATATCGCATCTTCTACGTATTAGATTCATAAAAATCTTAATTAGTATTCCTAATACATCACTAGATCCCTTTACATTTATATTCACACACAGTTCGTTGGTCTATACAACTTTTGTAACCTGTTAGATCTCCAGTAGAATGAATAGTCTTTGCACGGGGACACTATTTTCCGCAGAGTACAGCCAACATGTGTGTCGCGGTTTGAAGACCGTTTCTTCGGGGCTATAATTGGTTTTAGGGACCCTTCATCACTCCTTTTGAATAGGCTAAACAATATCACTTAGCCTTGGGTTTGCACTTTCAATTTTATAACAACAGCATTAAGGCAGACATCTTGTTTCCAATACTAGCACGCAAACAATTTACTTCTCTAGTTTTATTGACCAAAAATATTTCTTCTCATTATATCAAACAAGAAAATCCCATTGTGACTCCAGTGTTATGCTATCCACCATTTAAAGTAAAAATCTTGTCCAAGTGTTCATAAGCTATCAGCCTCGGCACTTTAGTTTTCAACGCGTCTCTCTGTCATCCTGCCGATCTCATCTTACCAAGATGAGAGATGTGTTGAAACCAAACTACTGGTCCCAGCCACCCACAGTGGTTAAAACCAGGGCCGGCTTTAGGGCAGTGCGACTGGTGCGGCCGCACTGGGCGCTGACCTGTGGAGGGGGGCGCTGTGACCTTAGGGGGCGCTGTGTTTAGAAATATCTTATGATAGGAGAGATGAGGGGCACTTTTGCAGGTGGTAGAGAGAGAATCTGAGGAGGTGGCCATGGGACGTGGGGGCGCCAAAAGTGATTGTCGCACCGGGCGCCACCAGCGCTAAAGCCGGCCCTGGTTAAAACAGTACTGTTCCTTCTGGTCTCTGCTTGTTTCTTGCTGGACTCATCACCACACAACAAGAAGACATCACCCTACTTCACCAGTCGTCCAAGAGAGTGCACTTGAACACAGAGGGGCAGATTTACGTTGAACTAACGCAGCGGGGTACAGCAAGTCATTTTGCTGCACCGCGCTGCGTTAGTTTTGAAGCACAGGGATGCGACATATTTACAAGAATATGTCGCATCCTTGTGCTTCCCCTGCGCTGGCGCAGAAACTGCAGCCATGCGCCGGCGCAGGCACCCTTGCACCATGGTGCAAGGATGCCTGCGTCGTGGGGAGATTGTTTTGTGCAGGAAGGGGAACCTTCCTGCACAAAAACAATCACTACAACCATTTTCCTCTTTCAATGCGTGCTGCAGAATGCAGCACGCATTGAAAGAGGAAAAAACGAGGAGAAATGAAAACATTTCTCCTCGGTGCGCCTCGCTATGCCACATCTAGGGTGGCGTAGCTTTCAGACGCATCTCCAGAGTTACGATTTCTCGTAATTCTGGAGATGTGTCTTGTTCCATGGGTGTTGCGTGGGAACACCCACAGCAACACCCATGGAACGCCCCTTCACCGCAAAGTGCTGCATGTGAAGGGGCCGTATTTACAAGGAGAGGAAAAGTCACGCAGGGTGGCTGTTCCTCTCCTTGTAAATATGGAGCAGCCCCCTGCGCCACCAGTACGTCACGAAAAGTGACGTACTGGTGGCGCAGGGGGCTCGTAAATCTGCCCCAGAGAGACCAGTGCACTGGGGTGCTCTGTTGCTGTCCATAATACACCCTAAGAGTCAGAGGACTTGTGAGGTAGTATCTGCATCTCCCAGATCAATGAAGACTTCCACATTCTTAGGGAAGTTATTAGGACCAGTGACTTGAGATAAGCTGTTTCTGGGGTGCTGTAGGAGTGCTGAGGACAATCCGCCAGCCTGTCACTTGGCCATTCATGAATTATTCTCCAAGGCAGACAGGCTGATCACAGGATTCAGGAGTGCTGTTTAGCCATCAGCCCAAGGACATGCTGGACGAGGACTCTTCTCATTCAGGCATGCTGTGAATTTGTTGACACTAAATCAGACATTTTATACACAGTACTTTCCATTGTGATGACTGAGGCCACCTCGGTTAGGGGGTCCACGTACCCCCACTACTTGACCCAAGGCCCCAGGTCTAATCCTGGACAACTGTGCAAAGCAGGCAAGGGGCACACCATGATAGGGATACAAAAAAGGGAGAGTCCCCAAAAAGCATGGGAGGGCAGTCAATGTCCTTTGCCACATGTGGTGCCAACCCCCAACCTACTGCACTCTGCCATCCACAGTCTAGGGTTTTTTAATCCTCAGTAGGAAAGGTTGGCACACTGACCATGCTGACTGCTATGTTGGTCAGAGGACCTGGTGAGATACATTTCACTTTACATGGCAGCGTAGAAATTAATATCTTTCTAACCTTGATTTTCTATATGCTGGTGAGTTGTACCAATTAGAGCAACAGAATGTCACATCACAAAGTTCTCTTCTAAAGAGGAGGCCTCAGGATGGATGCAGTGAGCAGAATAAGGAACTGTTAAGAAGAAACGGCTACTTTCACTTTCCTCTTTCACTCTTATGCTGCTAGGTATTCAAGCATGGCGAGAAATGAAGAGGCAGATCGTAGCGCCTTGACAGGGGGGACTGCGAGCGACTCCAGGCATCTTCCGCTCTTCTCCCCAGGAGGGGACTCCACTGACCAGCATCCCCAGCGCGCGGACGCGCTGAAAAGGAGCGCGCTGTCCCGCAGCGCGGGACGCGCGCGGGCGAAGCCCGGGCCAAGGGCAGGCCCGTCCACGCCCGTCCACGCCCGGAGGAGGCTGGGCTGGGCAAACTCTCTGATATTTGTGCTCTGGACCGTTTGATCGTTTGAGACTGAAAGGTATTGCTGTTATTGTACACTTGTTTACAGTTTAACAAACTCTATATTGGGAATTTGGTTTTTAATTCTTAATTTCATTGACTGGGTGTGATATTCAGTTATTAGAAGCGAATTATGAGTAAAAGGAAGGGAAGTAAAGAAAAACATCTGGGTGGGCCAATTGGAACTCTGGACGCCTTTCTAACGAGGGCTGAATCGGTCCTTGTCCACGAAATTGAACTAACTGAGAGGAGGCTCTCTTTGGACTCACATATTGCACATAAACGCTGTTCGCTAGGAAGAACAACTATCGCAGATTCCCAAGACTCTTTGGATGCCCTAGTATCAGTGACAGAACTGGTGCAGTCTGATGGCGGGTTGGGCATTCCTATATCTATGGGTCAGCCCACGTTAACTGATGATACGACAGGTTGCCAGTCTGTGTCTCAGGGGCAGATTATACCAATATTCCCACAGAATAGTAATTTTGTACCCTCCATTGTAAAGAAAAGAGGAGGAGGGCCATTAAAGCAACGAACGATGAAAAGGACCCGTTTGGAGAAACATGTGGGGGTTCTTGTTTATCTCCCCCAAAACGATGCGAATTACAAGGTCTAAGGTCATGGCTAAGGCTCTTAATATGCAACTTAATCAGCAAATCCCAGTGGTAAATGGCTCTGCCCATGATTTTGCCTTTTTAAATAAAATTGAATTAATGGTTTCTACACTTTTAACTCCTCTAACGTGTAAATTATCTTTAATTGAGGAAAAGCTAAACTCCTTGGAGGCAATGTTTTTATCAAAACAAAATCCCGTAAGGGGTAATCAGCTAAATGAGGAAGTAAGATTGACCTCAGGTGCGGTTCCTCATGTGCTGGTGGATAATTTGGGCAGTGATGCCCCTCAGATTTTGGTAGGGGCGCAAGCCCAATTGGTGGCACCCAAAGAGAGTGTCACTTTGATACATGGCGATTCCCAAGTGAATTTGAGTGATTCGAATGACCGGTTCTATCCTTTGCAAAATAGTCATGCAAATATATACAATCCCCTATCTCATTTTAGAAGTACACGTAACGCATCCCGGCCATTAGTGGATACTTTCCTGTCTACCCCCTTGCTAAATACAGTGAATTCAGAAAAGGGAACTTCAATTACCTGTGGGAGGGGGGTTGTTCATCATTCTGCTGAGGGCCTGAATGCTAGAGACAGGATAGATCTTCCGCCAGCAGCTTGCCCATATGTGATTGTTTTGGCTAATGTACCAGCATTAAAATTAAAGCAAATAGAATCTACTGAACAGCTGATCCATAAAGCCCAGTATTGGATTACTAATTGTGCGGGTGATAACTATAACATATATGGACATGTGATTATGGCCAGGAGAGTTAACTGGATAGGTAAGGCCCCCAAAACTTTTAAAGGGGATTGTATTATTATTAACTTTGACAACCATAATGTGGTGGGGCAGTTACTATCTGTTCTGCCAAGTTTTCCTTCACCCCATTCAGAAATCTGTGCACTTCCACTTGGTTTTTTTATAAACCGCACAACTTTCTAGAGGTTTCGTCAAATAGAAGAAATGTGAGTAATAGACTTGGGTATTCTGTTCCTAACTTATGTGCTACCTCAACAGTTTTACCTCTCTCTCTTAGTAACCGTTTTTCTACATTGGACGGTATGCAAGACTGTGATTGACTGACAGGGCAGACTTTATCACATATAGAGTCAGCTGATTTAGTCTTGGAATTTATATCACCTGTAGTTTCTGTTTTAACTGTGGACGCCCATATACATCCAAAAACGAAGGTATATGGTTTGACTGTGCCCCAGACTACGCCTTATATAGATTGTTCTACGTCTTCCGTAGCAGTGATGTCGTGGAACATTGCTGGGTTTAACCAAAAGAAAGCAAATAATGAGTGGCTTTCCCTTATAACATCTAAGGATATAGTGTGTCTACAGGAAACCTGGGAAATTAATTCAATACATCTTAATGGGTACTGTTCATATCATACACCAGCAAAACCGTCGGTATCGGGCCGCGCTAAGGGAGGTTTGTTAACCTTACTTTCTAATAGCTTCCCATTAAAAGTAAAGCGATTTTTAAATACATCATCATTCTATCACATTATAGTTTTGGAGCAGGGTGCTGATAAATATTGGCTACTTGTAAATTTCTACAATAATAATTTTGGTAATAACCAAGTTGCGATATTGGCACCACTAGAAAGGGATATTGCTAATTTAGAGAAAACACTTAGCAAACCCTGTGATATAATTTGGCTTGGAGACTATAATGCTCATCCATGTGATAAAGTAGATACTCCGGTATGTGGGATACTAGATGATGATGGGGATTGTGTTTTACATTTTGACCATACTGATTATGGTTCTGGGCTAAATAGACTACTCATCACTAGGAACCTTGTGTTTTTAAATACTATTGATACCTCAACTGGGCACTTAGACTGTACCTTTTTAGTCGTACCTTCTCTTCTACACTTGACTATATTCTGGTCTCTAATTCAATAAGGAAATACTTTTCCCCACTACAGATTACATTTTATGCTTTTAGTGACCATGCGGCGATCACCTTTTTTATCTCTTCCTTAAAAAAAGGGGAATGTCGTTTAAACCTCCCCATAGTACCAGTGATTGGAAGGGTAAATGGGATCGTCCTGAAATGGGAGAAAGTTGACCCAGAATTTTTTTTGGTTAAAATAGGTAGGAAGTGTGCCTTAGAGATAAGGCTATGCCTAGATCCCTCAATCACTGATGGAATGGTCAATGCTTTTGAACTGATACTGAGGGAAGTTAAGTTTAATCTTATGCGCTCCATACGTAATAGATCCCCTAAGACTTGTACTTGGTTTGATGAAGATTGCCGAACTGCACTTGGAAATCTACATGTGGCCCTTAAAGTAAAACCACGTAACCAGCATCTGATTACATCTCTACGGCAGGTCTATAAGGAAGCCAGAAGGGTAAGGCAAAACGCTCTAAAAGAAGAATGGTGGGACAGCCTATATGAAGCTGTCCTAATAAAAAGTTCACAGGCATTTTGGTCCGTAATAAATGCACCCTTTTTAAAAGACGAATTAACTATATCTTTAGATAGTCATGTTCTTGAGGAGGATTGGGTCACACATTTTGAAGCTCTGTTTGGGGTCTTGGAGGAGGTATTTATTCAGCCTCCGCCTCCTAGCTTTGATAACGTAGGAATAGATGTTTGGTTTACAGTAGACGAAACTAAACACGCTCTCAGCCAATGTAAACGAGGGAAGGCACCAGGGCCGGATGGTGTTCCGATCGACCTTTTTTTAGATAATCAAGACCTTTGGGCTCCGCTTCTAACTAATGTTTTTAACAATATTTCTCAAACTGGAGCACCCCAGTCGTGGAAAACGACTGTAATTGTCCCAATTTATAAAAAGGGAGATAGGACATTGCCAATCAATTACAGGCCGATATCTTTGATAGATTCCAAAGCAAAATTAATGGGACGGCTCCTTTTAAATAGACTCGAGGTTTGGGCAATGGAGAAGAATATTATTATCCCTACCCAATATGGTTTTAGGAAAGGGAAAGGAACGGTGGATCAGTGCCTGAACTTGAACCTGATAATAGCAAAATATACGGCTGCGAAAAATGGCCACTTGTATCTTGCCTTCATGGATCTGTCAGCAGCCTTTGACTGCGTGGCACAGCATAGGCTGTGGCAGATCATGGAGGCAATGGGAGTTGAGACCCAGATCATACGTATTATCCAGGATTTGTATAGTGGGGCCTCAGCTTCTGTTCGTTTTGGGAAAAATGGTGAGTGTACGAGACATTTTAAAATTGCAAGAGGTGTACGCCAGGGGTGCGTCCTTGCCCCCTTTTTATTTTCATTGTATACCAATGCTGTTGAATCTGCCCTAATTGGTATTACTCCAGATGTCCCTTACATTAAGTCTATGCAGGTACCACTACTCCTTTATGCGGATGACGCAGTGATCTTAGCTCGCACTGGTAATGCACTGCGTCGGATAGTAAGGGAGTATATTAAATTTATGAACGATCTGGATATGAGAATTAATTTTTCCAAATCTTTTGTGTTAGTGGCAGGTGCTAAACAGAGGAAACAGCCCAATATTCATATTGAAGGGGGTAAAATGGAAGTGGTAGATTCTTTTAATTATTTGGGGATTGTATTTAATGGACAATGTAATTGGAAGTGTATGATTGAAAATAGGTGTCTGCAGATGGAGAAGACTATTGGGGCCCTTAGTAAATTTGTAAAAAGATTGGATCGAAACCGATTGAAACCATAAAGAAAGTCTATCAGGCTAAAAGTGTATCTGTTGCAACATATGGAGCAGCAGTGTGGGGTGTTGTAGATTGCTCGAAACTACAAATGATTGAGGATACTTTTTTGAAGAAATTAGTTTCCTTACCCAAATCCTGTTCTAATTTTATTTGTCACACTGATTTAGATGTCCCTTATATCTGTGACAAAATCTCTATTTCACCCGTCTTATTGTGGCATTCGATTTGGCGTAAGGACACTCTTGCGCTGACTAGAGATATAATAAATGATGTCCAGAAGTTAGATGGGGTTAGTAGGATTAGATGGATATGCTATGTAGAATCCATACTTAAGGCAGTTGGGTTACATGAATTGTATACTAACCCTGTGTCATGTTGCTCTGTTTCAAAGAAAGAGTTAAAATACCAATTACTGTCTAGATTACAAGTAAGGAGGCAGAACGCTAATTTTAGGCTGACAACTGTTAGAACATTTTCTGCTGTTCCAAGTATTACGTCACTGGATTCTAATACAACTTATCTGTCTTTTGTCACTAACCAGCAACATAGATTCATATTAGTGAGATTTCGGTTAAATTATATCCCTTTGATGTTAGGTTTTCCATCAAAAATGTATGCACTTTCTGAATTGCCTCTTTGTACATGTGATGATTTATCTATTCAGAATAATCTTCACTTTTTATTTTTTTGTAAATTTTATCAGGAACAAAGAAAAAGGTTTATTATCCCTCTTATACGCAAAATGAATTTTAGACAGTGTCGTGTGGCCCTTTTTTACTTACAGCTATTGTCTGACCCTTTTACATGTTTTTCACTGGCGTCCTTTTTCCTGTCGGCATTGAAGAAGAGAAGATTGACTTTTTAATCTGTTATTTGATATATTTACTCAAGTATGGACTTATGCATAAGATTATGAGATCAATTGGTTTTTATATTACTGGGTTTGTTATGTAAAATTGTAATTATATGACTGTGCTATAATGTAACTGTTTTTAGTATACTTTTTATGCCACCATTTTGGTAGGCGAAATAAAGTTATTTTGATGATGAAGAGGAAGATGCACACTGAAGACCACATTCACTGAGAATAACAAACACTTTACAAGGAATGCCCCCAAGCCTCAAATCCTTGAGCTGTCAGAGCCATTGCAGGCCTGCCAACTCACACGGTGTTGCAGTCTTATGGTAAGTTGGAAACCTTGGGGCATATTAGCAAGGGCAGTATCGCCACTTTAGCGGCACTTTTTGCCGATAAAGCGGCAATATTTTTATCGCCCTAGTAGCAAGCTGTCGCTAACAGCTGTTAGCGACAGCTTAATGGCGATAGCGGCCGTTCATTGCCGCTTTGCATGTCAGCGATAATTATCGCTAATGACATGCAAAGTAGGAGTTCCCAACTAAAAGCAACTGCAAACAGTCGCAAACACAACTTCCCCCTATTACCAATGCCCGCGAAGCGATAAAAAAAGTCGC
Organism: Calotriton arnoldi; assembly: GCA_963921515.1. NCBI lineage: Eukaryota > Metazoa > Chordata > Amphibia > Caudata > Salamandridae > Calotriton > Calotriton arnoldi. The sequence continues at coordinate 1,281,138 of CAWUFW010003036.1, forward strand.
GCTAACCGCGATTATCGCTGGAATTTAAAACCTGCTAAAAACTTGACTTAACCATCTTGTCAATGGGAGGTGGATTGTAAGGTTAAGTCCTCACCTGCCTATTAGCAAGCTTTTCATTAGCGCAGTGAATTTCTCGCTGGATTTCTCGCGCTATTGCTGGGTTTCGCCGCTATCGCTGGATTTTTTATCGCCTTGGAGATAAGCATTGATAATAACGCGTTATCTCCACGATGAAATCCAGCGATAGCCGGCGATAAAAAAAACAGCGCTAAGCGCGCTTTGCAATAATTATCGCAAATCCTTGGTAATATGCCCCCTTGAATGCAAGCGGTTTCCAGGTCAGACATGAAGTGAATGCTCTACACAGCTGCGCTCCAATTAAAACCTCCCCTTATATGGGTGCAAGATGAGTTATTTATTGCTGTGGAGGACGACAGCTGTGGCACTTTAAGCAGAGTAGGGGGTCCAACACCCCCATTCACCATGGCCTTACCCCCTCACCAGGGCCATGTCCCCTTCTCCCTTTAAACTCACAAGGTGAAGAATATTCTTAGGTTGGCATGTCTGCCATTGTTTAAAACAACAGGAAGATAGGTGATGGAACTAGAATTAATTAGTGACATATACTTACTGGCAGTTCCAAAATTAAATATACAGATGGTAGAGCCCTTGAGCCCTACCAGATGCCCCCTCCAAGATCCACACCTCCAAAGAGTGATGGTGAAGTAACAAGAGACTACATGGAGGGAATCCCAAAGGAATCTAAGGCTGAAATACAATTTGTCTGGGCTGATTTAAAATAAGGACTAGATGAAATTCAAGTAGAGGCTGGAGATTTGGGACCTGAAGCAATGAACCAGAGCAAACTGTCAATGATTGCTCAAAGGGGCCAAAGTTAATATCCTAAATGAGCATCACATTGAACCTCAGGAGAAGCCAGAATTCCAAAAGAACCAATGAAGTAGAAATTAGAATCCCGTTTGGCGTAGAAGGTTTTAACATCTGAGTATTTGTTAAGGACCTCTGTACTCCATATTCAAAGGCACCTGCATGAACTAGAGTCCACATTTGATCACACACACAGAGTAGCCCCCAGGAATGCACTTCACTGCCTCAGGGTGTACTGGCACAGGTGCATTTTTACAAACCGAAGGAACTCGTAACGGAATAAGCTAGAGTCCGGCATCTGATTCTCTACAAGTGATAAACAATTCTGTCCTTCTAGGACCTGTCTATCACCCCAAAGGATTTTAAATGTAAAACAAATATCCTGACAAAAGAACAGATTCTTTATAATTGGATGCACATTTTCAGGGGCCTCTTTATGTTGGAGGGAATTAAATATGGAACTAGATTGCTGGCAGAAATGTATGCACTTATGAAGGCGCAGGATGTCGATGAATATGGCAAAGAGGAGCATAGAAAACACATGTTATGACAGCTCGAAAGAGTGAGTAGATCACAACCCTTATCTCATAGGAGGTAGTCCTAGAGATAGACCTAAAGAGTGCAGAGATTCATCTGAATTGTTGAAGAAAGGGACTAGTGAACATGAAGATTTACTAAGTGACTATAGGTTGGAATTCTGTGGTTGAGATGAAGTGAAATAAAGCTCCCATCGATTGGTTCTAACATTCTGCCATGTTACATGAAATTATTTGGTCACAGAACTCGGCAACTTGACATGTATTGACCCACATGCAATTCTATGCTTGGTATCAGGTGTTCCTGTACCCTTATTCTCTTTTGCTGTTTTGTTCTCTTTGACTCTTTCTACATGATTAGTTGTTGGATTAAGGTTAGGGATTGAGGAATATAAGGTCAAGACTAGCTGTCAAAATGACACAAATATATCTCAGGAGAAAGGACCACAGAGTATCCTAGAGTGAATACATTTGTTCATCCGTAATGATGAGCAATGTTTACACTGGTTTGTTTGAATGCAAGACGTCTAAATGTCGCACCTTGTGGCTTGGGAAACCTTTTATTCAGCTGCCCACAAAGCATATTATATCCTTGCTCCTTGTTTAATCAATGAGTTGCTTAAACAGATTGGGTAGGAGACGATCATCGGGGTTATGATGGTATCAGACCGCAGTATGATCCTTTTGTATCTTAACTTGCATGCATTATCCCCTAATCATTGTACATGATGGCTAAATGAATATATTCTAAAGGGCCCAGTTAAAATAAAGGATGTGAGGGATTGTAAACTACCTTAAGGAAAGCAGCTCACGTTAATTACAAGGGCATTTAAATCAAGTGACAACTGACTGTAGTCTCTGCACAGCTTAATAAGATGAGGGCAGAGGATAAGAAAAAGTCAGAGAAAGAACTAGAATTGAAGCAGTTACATAAAGCACCCCGAGCCTATTGCAGAAATTAATTGTAACTAGGCTACAACTGTGAACATTAAAGCTTCATAATGTGGAACTACTCCTATTTAGGGTTAGGTAATGATATTTTAAATTAAGCAACAAAGCCATATGGTTTAGAACGTACGATGGTGGAAATCAGGTTACATCAAGAGAAGGTAAGATGACTTCAATATGAAAAAAATCTTCCTACAATAGATGACTTTGGCAGATAAAGAAAATCAGCAGTCCCGTTAAGCCTCAGTATCTAAAAGGTGTTTGGCCGCACTGATTGGAGATTCATGAAGCGGACCCTGGAACATGTCTGTGTTGAGTATGGTCACAAAAACAGGCTGCCTGCAATTTATTGAACCCCAGTAGTGAGTGTTAGAGTAAATAGTTGCATGTAAGCACCTTATTAAAATAAATAGAGGCAAAAGATAGGTATGTCACCGATCCCCACTTTTTGGCCTTCACCATCGAACCTCTCACAAAAAGGATCAACAATAACTTTCTTATTCGTACATAAAGATTGGTCAAGATGTATTTAAAATCTTGCTCTATGAAGATGATAGAATTATCACTATGTCTCATCCGAGAGTTTCTTTGTCCATTCTAATAAATGAGCTTGACCTCTAAAAGAATTCAGCATGCTATAAAAATATATTTTTTAAATCTGTAGCATTGAATCTCTCACTCCTGGAAGACAAGCCAACGTCTGAGAAAAGAAATATGGATTGACAAAGTAAATTAAATGTGTACCTTACCAAGGGAAAAATTATCACCTTGTTTGGCAAAACAATAGGACTAAATTACCCCACTGTACTAAAAATTCTGCAACTTGGCATTCAGTCTCCTGGTAGGATAAGACACATTCACAGCTGCTTTGAATCAATGAATGTGGCAAATCTCTTTCAGACTACCTTTTTAATGGTCCTGAGTTTTTTGCTGAAAGCATTCCAGGATCAGTTACTGAGGGCAAACCTCAAGGAAGGTGTGCAAGTAGACAAAGTATCTCCCCCTTTTACACCAATTGTACCAAATCTAAATTTATCACTAATATCGTGGAACAAGTGATGACATGAAAATGAGTGCATCATAGAGGAAATTGGAATGCGAACATGCAAATTTAAACCTTTAAATGCATTAAAGTTTATTTTGGGTTCTAGTGAATGGTTCAGGTATATATAGGTGTGTAATAACTAGAACAATAGAACCGCAATTAGAGCATTTGAGCAAGTTTTGCCCCTCTCCTAGAATTTAGAGCTCACTTTTATCTAAAAGTGAAGAACATTATAATTTTGGTAAAAACTTAATTAATACCTCTGTGGCCTAATATTCTAGGGGATATGGTATCCTTGCAGATATATTTAATGGGGAGAGTATGAGCCAACCTACGTCACGTATCCCAAAAAGCTTTAATGGTGACTTAGTGGTTGACAAATATGTATTCCACTGATCTGTGCTCAGATAGAGGAAGTGGGAGATGGTATGGTGGTAGACAGAGTGGGGGGTCTAAGAGTTAAACAAATGGAGGTGCACTAAACATAATGAAACGAGTCCAAAATATTTTCTTTCTTTTCGTCTTTTTTATTTCAGATTTGATACTGTTGCACAAAAACAGCCAACGCGTTTCGTTCCTCAAAACACAAAAGTTCTTGGAACTTCATCAGGACTGTGAAGTAACATAGAAAAACATATATAAGACACTATAAAATGACGGACAAGACCCAAATCTAAAATAACAGGGGAGGGATAACAATAAGTCTACAAATTTTGTAAATGTACAAAACCAAGGTCTCACTAATTTTACTGTACTCCATTAGGATTAATTGTCACTAACAACAAAACACCATCTCACCTTTATTATGTAGCCAGATTGGGATACAATTAATCCCTATGCAGAACTTGTTCCAAAGATCATGGTTATTGTTATCCCTCCCCTGTTATTTTAGGTTGTTCTATTTATGATCGTCTATTATCATCAATTTTAAAAGTTGGCTACATACAAAAGGTGAGATGAGGTTTTGTTGTTTGTGACAATTAATCGTAATGGAGTACAGTAAAATTAGTGAGACCTTGGTTCTGTGCATTTATAACATTTGTAGACTTATTGCTATCCTTCCCCTGTTATTTTAGGTTGTTCTATTCATGATTGTCTATTTTAAACTTCTATCAATTTGAACAAAAGAATGACTAGTTAGGTGAGAACTTCTGGCAATTTGAATCTTCTATTAAAATAAATTTAGTGAGTTTATATTAGGCAAATTTCATCAACTTTGCTTCTTTCAGCTCAGGTTTGTTATCATACATTATCCGGAGACGAATTTGACTGTTTTTGAATTACTGAAGGAGATATACAGATTTCTCTATCACTATTGAGGTGAGGAATCATCATGGATGGATTATTAAGTATGTGTGGTGGACTTAAAGGCTTTCATAGATTATTTGCAATTAATCCTTCCTCCACTTATTAAGGTGTGTGTGTAGACTTCTCGATACGTCTGAATTTTCATCTTTCTTCTAATGCACCTTTCCTTATCAATGGTTGTCCTTTTTTCTTTTCTTCTGTCGCAGACTATCTAAATTTTTAACCTTTATAAGGAGAAGACTTTTTGTATGAGTTTTTTATAAGAAAATAAAGATTTTCAATAAAATATCAATGTATGTGCATATATGTAATGTGTTGGTACTTAGTTTTGGGTCTGTACTGTACAGTGTTGTTTTTTGTATTTGTGTAATATAATTTGCTTTTTGTATAAAGTCTTTTTCTTTTCAATGATGTTTTGTATATAGATTTGGGTCTTGTCCGTCATTTTATAATGTCTTATATATGTTTTTCTATGTTACTTCACAGCCCTGATGAAGTTCCAAGAACGTTTGTGTTTTGAGGAACGAAATGCGTTGGCTGTTTTTGTGCAACAGTATCGAATCTGAAATAAAAAAGATTAAAAGAAAGAAAATATTTTGGACTCGTTTCATTATGTTTAGTGCACCTCCATTTGTTTAAATCGTTGGGAGAATCTGTGATCAGAGGCACAAAAAGGTGACAGGTGCCGGAGTATTGTGCACAACCAGCCCGATAAGGCAGCAGAGAAAAAAGTGAAGTGCAAACCAATTGGTCCGTCACCTTGTATCTGTTTGGCTTGGGGGTCTAAGAGGTTGGTAAGTGTAATGTGTTCATTGAGACTCCACACACAAAGGCGATCAATAAGTTTAATCCAGTACAGTACTCTCTACTGGGGCCATTTGTGCAACCATCATCCCATTGATATTTCTTTACAATCTGTGCTGCAGTTGTCACAATGGTTTAAGCTACAACCAATTGTTATTGTCTGAGACTTTCCTCATGAGATGGGTAAAATGACTTATGGCATGCCAAATATAGAGGCAGAACACACAAACGAAAGTGGCTGGGAACTTCAAAATGGCCTTTCCATATGTGGAAATTTGGAGATGTCAAAGAACACAAATCAGGTGTACAGAACACCTATGAAGGAAGGCAAGCTCACAGAATCATTGTAGATTCATCATCATCAAGATAAGCAAATGGTTGTTTCCAAACTATGCTCATCATAAACTCATTGGAGCTCATGTCCTAATAGATTTGATGTCCGCAAACCCTACAGTTCATAAACTCACAAGCACAGCAGCCCAAAAAAAAAAAAAAATTTCAATGCATCACATCTACGTTGCTAATTGCAAATATCTATGTGAGTCAGAATAAACACTTTGTGACTCATTGCAACTGTTAAGGAAAAAGGGAAGTGCAATGAGCATCCCTTCTTGGTAGCAATTAGCGATGGAATGTGAGAATAGTTTGCAGCCGCAATTGTGGCCACAAACTGATCACGGAATACTGCCATCTGAAAGGAGGTGCTATCAATTGATAAAGATATGACAATTTTCAAGGTATATTGTTCAACATTGCCATGCGCCACTGCAATCTGAGGACCAGATTCAGAGCTCGGCGTATGATTAACTTTGTCACAAACGTGGCAGATATTCAGTCCTCCTATTTACTAAGAATTATATTCGCTGGCACTTGTAATATGGCAGACGGTATGTCCGTCACGTTTGTGATCAAGTAACCCGTCCACTGAACTCTAAACCAGGCCTTAAGTCTTAGATCAACAGAAGCAACATAAATGAGAGCATTTCACACATTTGAGTTTCTTTGTTTCATTTGTGTAAATAGACAGTAGCACAATATTCATCTTCCTTAATTACTGATGTTTTAAAAATCTTTTTCATATTGGAGTACGCATAACATATTTTTTTACAAAGGGCATCCTCTCCGGTTTGTGTAAAAATGTGACAAGAATGCCAATGCTCCATAGTCGACGTCGTTCAAACTGAGAAAGATGAATGAACCAAAAATCATTATGATTAGCGCAGAGGGACCCGGATTTATTAACACTTTGCGCTGTGTTTACATTACTTTTGTTTTGTAAACATGGCATAAAAAGTAGCTCTTTGTGACTACTTTGCACTTCTTTGCGTCAAGGGGGATTTTCATGGGTGGTACATGGGTGTTCCCATGAAACACTCATGGGATTTCACACAAATCCCTATCTACTAAAATTAGTAGACAGGGATTTGTGCCAAAAGAGTACGCCTCCTCGAGGTTCGTGTAACCGTGATGCGAGTTTGAAATCTCTTCACACTTTACCAACTTTGCATGTGTGTTGTACTATACAGCACACATACAAAGGGGCCGATTCCGATCTCGGCCGGAAGCGCACCTAACACTATTTGTCTGGAAAAAAACCAAGCCGAACGCGTGTTTCCCGACTGATTCGAACATTCGTCCGAACGAGCAAGTACGATGCGCATAACTGCCCAGATCCCAACCCAGCCGTACTCACCCAATCCAGCTCTTGATCCCCGCCCGAGCCGGATCCGTAAACGCAGAATCGAGTCGCACGGAAGCCAAAATACAGCACCTTCCGGCCGGACTAGTACGATGCGCCTTTCATACGCGCCGAACCCGTCGCTACGTAAGGCACGTCAGAGCATCCGGGAGAGGCGCACATAAGCTCCGATTCGCGCCACAAGACGATCCACGGCTATGAGACGAACACGCCAGCCACGAGTACGAGTCGAAGCAACGAGAAAGCCGAACGAGACGAACCAACCATGAATCCCATCGCGCAGGTCCTACCAATACTCTACATCTATTACCGGAACCGGTACGGACGCGTACGGCGCAGAAGGTAAGTCAAACACCCACCACACAAACAAACGACACGTACCCGACATATAACACACACACATAGGGATGCAGAAATGACTTACACTAGCAACAGCAGAACCATAGGGGCGGGATGGCTATCACCAATGCCATATACACCCATAGGGGCCTGGATGCCTACCACTAACACCACCCCTACTCAGGGGGGCCTGGATGCCTACCACTACCACCACCCCTACTCAGGGGGTGCTAGATGCCTACCACTACCACCCCCCACTCATGGGGGGATGGATGCCTACCACTACCACCACCCCTACTCAGGGGCTGCCAGATGCCTGTCACTACTACCATCCCCACTCATAGGGGGATGGATGCCTACCACTACCACCACCCCTACTCAGGGGGGCCTGGATGCCTCACTACCACCACCCCTACTCATGGGGTGCTAGATGCCTGTCACTACTACCATCCCCACTCATAGGGGGATGGATGCCTACCACTACCACCACCCCTACTCAGGGGTGGCTGGATAACCTACCACTACCACCACCCCTACTCAGGGGGTGCCAGATGCCTGTCACTACTACCATCCCCACTCATAGGGGGATGGATGCCTACCACTACCACCACCCCTACTCAGGGGGGCCTGGATGCCTACCACTACCACCACCCCTACTCAGGGGGTGCTAGATGCCTGTCACTACTACCATCCCTACTCAGGGGGGGCTGGATGCCTACCACTACCACCACCCCTACTCAGGGGGTGCTAGATGCCTGTCACTACTACCATCCCCACTCATAGGGGGATGGATGCCTACCACTCCCACCACCCCTACTCAGGGGGGGCTGGATGCCTACCACTACCACCACCCCTACTCAGGGGGGGCTGGATGCCTACCACTACTACCACCCCCACTCATGGGGGGCTGGATGCCTACCACTACCACCACCCCTACTCAGGGGGTGCCAGATGCCTGTCACTACTACCATCCCCACTCATAGGGGGCTGGATGCCTACCACTCCCACCACCCCTACTCAGGGGGGGCTGGATGCCTACCACTACCACCACCCCTACTCAGGGGGGGCTGGATGCCTACCACTACCACCACCCCCACTCATGGGGGGCTGGATGCCTACCACTACCACCACCCCTACTCAGGGGGTGCCAGATGCCTGTCACTACTACCATCCCCACTCATAGGGGGCTGGATGCCTACCACTACCACCACCCCTACTCAGGGGGGGCTGGATGCCTACCACTACCACCACCCCTACTCAGGGGGGGCTGGATGCCTACCACTACCACCACCCCCACTCATGGGGGGCTGGATGCCTACCACTACCACCACCCCTACTCAGGGGGGCTGGATGTCTACCACTACCACCCCCCCCCACACATGGGGGGCTGGATGCCTACCACTACCACCACCCCTACTCAGGGGGTGCAAGATGCCTGTCACTACTACCATCCCCACTCATAGGGGGATGGATGCCTACCACCAACACCACCCCTACTCATAGGATGGGTAATGCATGACACAACCAGCATACTCCAACATAAGGAATGTAAGAAAAACACATTCCCCCAACACCATGACAAGCATGTGTAGACTGTGTCAAATGCCTACAACACTGAACATGACATTGAACATACAATGTGACCCCCTATCACATGTGTCACACATAAATGTGTGTGTAGCCTCCACAATGCAAGCAGACCATGACCATTGTGGCAATGGGGTCTAACACCCCATCATCACAGTGACCAAAAGGTAAGTGTGGGGTCCATAGCTGAAGCACATTTTGAACATTGTGGCAATGGGGTCTAACACCACATCATCACAGTGACCAAAAGGTAAGTGTGGGGTCCATAGCTGAAGCACATTTTGAACATTGTGGCAATGGGGTCTAAACCCCCATCATCACAGTGACCAAAAGGTAAGTGTGGGGTCCATAGCTGAAGCACATTTTGAACATTGTGGCAATGGGGTCTAAACCCCCATCATCACAGTGACCAAAAGGTAAGTGTGGGGTCCATAGCTGAAGCACATTTTGAACATTGTGGCAATGGGGTCTAAACCCCCATCATCACAGTGACCAAAATGTAAGTGTGGGGTCCATAGCTGAAGCACATTTTGAACATTGTGGCAATGGGGCCTAACCCCCCATCATCACAGTGACCAAATTGTAAGTGCTGTCATGGCAAAAGCTGCAAATGCCAAACAGCATGGATTATCCCTGGTCACAGAACAACAAACACATCAGTGACATAGTAGTGCTTGTGTCCCATAGCAACATAGATTGGGTGAGGCAAACAGTGCAGTGCAAATAAGACATACCTTTGGCCATGTGCAGACAAAAATCACCCATGGGGGCTGACACTGTCAACATTCATCAATAACACAATGACAGAAGTGACCATCATAATGCAGACCCACATATCTGCACCAATGGGCACACAAATGTAGATATCCTGTGGAGACTGTAGATGTGAGGTGAACAAATACCATACCATTGCAGCAATGGGACATACAAACCATGATCACTGTGCTGACTGATGACCTAGGAGTCCCAGGGACAGCAGGGGAAACCCACTAAACAACATACAGCCAATGGCACACTAAAGATATGCCAATGCAGTGGTGCAGATGCACAAACAGAAACAGGCAGCCCCACACTGCATATCAAACACAACAGCACAACAGGTGGGGGGGGGTGCCAGTGTCCCCAGGCAACCACACAACACATGAGGAGGCCTGAATCCCAATTACACAGATGTGCATTCAGTGCCACACAAAAGTAACTCATGGATCCGAATCCCCTATGTGGGCAATCAGGCATTGTTAGATGAGAGGGAGCCCAAATTACACATGTCACACAAGCTTGTAGGAACAGCAACTAACACAGCAAGACACAGACCCACCACAGCACCACCCCCAGGGTCCCCACATTGTGGTGACACTGGCCTGCATGATAATCCCACTGTGATGACAAAGCTAGATGTCGTTCACACTGTGAACCACAGTCATGTGTCCTGAGCAACAAACTACCATCACACCTACACAAGCACAAATCAATCAGCACGGCCTGTCAGCCAAGGCCAATATGGAGGCAGCGGTCTAGCCGTGAAACAACTCTCATCTGCACACACTCAACACCACACACCTTGATCTCCACCAATGTGCAGCAGTGAAGCTCACATGCACTGGTGACATTGCACATGCACCCATGACAATCCCAGGGGTGGTAGTGGGAACTAAGGTGCAGAAACCCATCACACATGGCCAGTCAACAAGACTCGTGAATGTCTGACACACTGCACAGTACGCCGTACATGGGCATGACGTCAATACCACACCAACCAATGGGATCCCGGCCACAGTCACACACCAATGAAGAAGCCAAGGTCACCCACAAAGAACACACATAGACAACTTCCAACATTGCAGCTCTGACCCTGAGGAGTGGCAGCAGTCACACACACAACGTGTCACAATCACTGAAAGCTAACACAAACTGGAAATTACATGACAGGTGTAACCAACAAGTGCCAAGGGGAATCCTGACTGTGTCTCATCTGCGTTTGCCCACAAACTCAGCCCTGACAGCAAACACACCTATGGGTGACACCCTGATGACCAGTAATGTGCCATGCACCCACATCACAGAGAACCCAGGGAGAAGACTTTGGGGGAACATAGGTCAACTCAGCAAGCATCACAAACAGGAACATCACTAGGGATCCCAGCCTGCCTAGCAAAATGGAAGTGAACACACACAGACATGCTCACACAACACACACCTTGTGCTCAGGCAATGTCACGGAATTACACACTGCCATGAGGGGACTCCACTCCTGTGTAAGGAAAGCTGTGCCATACGTTGTCTCAGTAGGGCTCTATCATGTCAGCAGAACACTTGGTCACTCAGTCAACAATTAGCACAAAATGAAGGTTCCCGTCATATCAGCCTGGTCATGGGAGTGTCACCGGAATCATCAGCACAGATCCAACACACATGTATAGCAAGTTGCACTGATAAAACAGATGAGTCCTTCCCCATTGATGCCCAAACTTGCATGTCCAGTGGAGATGGTCACACGGTCAGGGAAATAGACAAATTGAACAATGGCAAGCACAACAGATGTGCAGGGGTGTAAGCCACAGATGTGATATTGCAAATAAAAGTAGGAAATCCCATTGCCAAATCTTGAAAACATGACACCCTCATATTGCTGCAAAGGATGACATGGATACACAACAGGATAGGACACATTCCCCCTGGGCCACATGGGGTCCTGCACAGTAACACTTCATTTCCCTGAGATCAAAAATCACCATCACTGCAGCAAGGGCATGGTTAGCATCATCAACATCATGTACATCAGAAGCAAAACCACTAGAGAACAGAAAGTAGCTTTATTCAGCATATGTGTGTGAAAAAGTGAAAGTCCAGAAAAATAACAAAGGCCAATGGCCAGTCCATGATCAGAGTCCAAACAGGGTGACAGTGGCAGATGTCACCCTTTGCATGCCTGCACTGCTACACACCAGGGACATTACCCTCGGAGGGGCATACGGGGGGGCAGGCCAGGCACCGCAGGGACAGGATCAGGGCTCACCAGAAGGAGGCAGGGAAGGGGTGGTGGGTGCTGGAGAGTCACTGACAACTGCAGTGGAGGTGTCTGACATGGTGTGTGCCGGCACAACTGGGGGGCATGAGTCAGATGGTGTGGGTGCCGGCACGACTGCAGTGGGCCGTGCAGATGGAGTGGACAGGTTCCCCACTGCAGTGCCCAAGTCAGACAGGGTGGTAGTGGACTCCACTGCAGTGCCTATCTCCAGGGGAGTAGAATGGGGTTCAGGTAAGGTGGGCAGGACAGAGGGGGAGGACACGGTCTCCACACCAGTGGCACAAACATGCGCAGCGGGGGGTGTGGTGCTGGAAGAGCATTTAGCAGGGGGAGAAGGCTGGATCATTTTGGGGATGGTGTATCTGTGGGTGGGGGAACCTGGGGCAGGGTGTGGTGGGGGAACCTGTGGAGTGGGGGCCTGAGGGATGGAGGAAGGAGACTTGGTGGTTGAGCTGCAGGGCGGCGGCGGGTCTTGCTGTTCCGGGTCCGGGGGGACTTGCGGATGGGGGCCTCAGTCTGTCTGCGCCTGGGGGAGGGTGTCCGGGGGTGAGGCACACTCCCCTCTGTGTGGGTGGACTTCCTCTTCCCCCTGTATGCTGGATCAGCTGGATTGGAGGGGAAGAGGCCGAGGTCACAGAGGAAGAGCTGCTGTGTAGGTGGGGTTGCAGGTGAGGCAAGGGAAAGGGCCTTGGAGGGAGAGGTATCGGAGGACTGCGGAGTGACTGTGGATGCCTGTGTGTGTGTCTGTACCCCATCCCCTGTGGGTGTGGTATCAGTCCCCTGAGGATGCCTGCGTGCACGTTTTGTTTTTGTAGTGGGTGTGTCTGTGCTTCTCGTATCTGTGTGTTTGGGTGAATGTGCAGGTGTGCATGTGCTTGGGACAGGTAGGGTGCCAGGAAGTGTGGATGGGGCAGAGGTAGGAGGGGTGAGGGACTGTTGGAGGAGGGACACTGCTGCCGTCAGGGAGGAGTCCATGGACCTATTGCTCCTCTGTAGGGCAGACATGCCCGATGAGATGCCCTCCATAAACGACACCAGCTGAGTCAACAGAGTGGTGTGGGCATGGAGGACACTCAGCATTGCTGTCTGCCCTACATGGAGCTGGCGAAGTAGGTACACAGACTCCTCACTCAGGGCAGCAGGGGACACAGGGGCAGGGGGTGCGGTGCCTGGCATGAAGGAGACACACTCCCGAACACGGGAGCCTCCACGGACCTCTGGAATGGGAGCCGATGGGAGGGCGGTGGTGGTGGTGGTGGCGGGGACAGCAATACTAGCTGGGGTGTGGTGGCTGCTGACACCCGCCTCCACAAGGGAGTCATCCTCCGAGCTGCTGTGATCCTCAGCTGAGGTGGATGCTGCTGAGGACTCCTTGGTGTGGCTCCCCTCGCCCTCCGTGCCACTGGGTCCCTCCGACCACTCATCGGCTGCTGACCCAGTCTGGCTCTGCGGCTCCTCCTGGTCCGTGGAGCTGTCCCCTCCTGTGGCCGTGGATGTATCTGCAAACAATTAGGGAAACAGACAAACATCAGTCACCTGCACAGACCGCACACACCACAGTAAGTACAGCACATTACAGAGCAAGCCCTGGCATCCTTAGTTGAACATTGCCAAAAGTGCACAAACAGAGTAGGAGAAGCCAATTGTCAGTCTGATGGTCAACCATGGCACTCACATCCCTCCTGGCCTTGCACCCATCTGTCTGGTGTCTGTCGGATGGCAATACCCCAGTGTGGACACATGCACCACCTACACAGTAGTTGAACAGTGCAGAGAACACGGTGAAGTATGTGAACATGCACACATCACTACTCTTGCCACTGAGTCAGTACAGGTGTCCGGATAAAGGGATGGCCAGAGTCAATTTTGAAATGCATGTGATGCATACCAGCACCAGACACCATGATGCACCCATGTCTTGATAGTCAATGCCACAATGGGGTGCATGTAGCACATGTCACTCTCCTGCAGGATCACTCTTAGGAAGTTTAATGCCATGGCACAGGCCTGCCTGCAAAGTCATACATCACTGTCTCCAGTCACATGGGCAGGGCAGCCAGCCAACAACAGTCTGCACTGTGTCACAATCCTAGGTCATGGGGAATGCAAGTCCTGTAGCTGACAAGTGTACATGTCCATCCCCCACAAACCACATCATCTGAACTCTTATTTGTCCACGTCATACCAATTGGACATATGGGAGACCTGAAACACAACCCTCGGAACCTGAGCACCTCACAATCTGCTGTGAATGGGAAACAGCTGCCTGAACTTCACATTCGCATACCCCAGTCTGCACAGTCAAGTGATCAAACACCTATATGTCACACAAGTATCGTCTCCTATGGTCACATCTCCGGTGGCATGCTGAGCCCTAACCGATAAACACCCCAGTAGTCCTGACAACGAAGCCACAGCACAATGACACAGAGGCAGACACCTGAGGGAACATTTCACTGAGCACAACGTGTCAGCTGATACACGGGAGTGGGAGTACAGAGTGTATTGTATGGCTTGGAGTAGGCATGACTGTCCTGCTCCACGTGAAAGAGGGATGAGCCCTGGACAGTAGGCAGGTGGCTAAGTATGTGTGACACACTTGATATACATACTCCTGAGGCCCAAACATTGTTCCCACCCACAGCATGGGTGTGTGCCAAATACCCCAGGCACATGTGTTGAATCAGATAAGCAATTGGACCACATATCAAAGTTACACGCAGATTGCATGTCAGAACTCAGGCATTGTGTAAGCAATGGACCCACCCATGAAGCCCACCACAAAGTTACGGGAACAAATGCTGTCCCCCACCTTGAGCTAAGCAAAATGCAAGGACACAGTACCCAAGTGACACAATTTCCTGACTGTAAGAGCTAACACCTGGGTATCAGATGAGGAGTGGGCATGTCACAATTGAGGGCCATGGGTCCTGGACCACAAGACTGATGTACTGTTGAAGTTTAACCAGGCCAGAGGAGGGCACATAGCATGTCAGACAAAGTTCACAGTGCAGTCATGGACTCACCCCCTCCTTGCTGCTGTCTGGCCTTCAGCTGCCCATCCAGATCAGGGAAGACCACCGCCAGGATCCTGAGCATGTGGGGGGTCAGGGTCCGGTGTCCACCCCTCCTGCGAGGAGGCGACAGCTTCAGCTGGACCCTTGCGATCCTCCGGGTCCAGCCCCGAAGGTCCTGCCACCTCTTCTGGCAGTTGCGGATCCGGCGCTTGTAGACCCCCACAGATCTTACTGCACGGGCGATGTCCAGCCAGATTTCCTGCTTCTGGTGGGCATCAACCTGTGAGGATGACAAAGTGTAAAGGCCATTACTACACATGCAACATATCCGTGCATCACACATTTGGATATACATGTCTCAATCACAGGGGCACATGATGTACACAGGCAGTGCAACGATGGCTATGAACAGTTTGCCAGCAGTTACTACATGGTATCATTGCCTGGGAAGTAAAACCTTGTTTAAATGCACTGTTACTGCACTATACCTGTTCAGTGCATGTAACTACACACTATGGGGGGTGACAACTACTCAGTGAGCCTGCTAGCCAGTGGCGTGCACACTGTAAGTCTTGCTAGTCAGACAACATGCACATTTAGTAAGGCAGTGGACAGCACACTCACCTGCTCCCCTGGTTTCCCATACAGCTTGCTGTACTGTGGAAGGAGGCTGTCCAGCAGGACCTGGTTCTCCTCAGTGCTGAAGGCTGGGGCTCTCTCCACAGTACGTGCCATTGCAGGATCCAGAGGATGCATATACAGCAGCAGTGGTGGTGGCAGATGTCGTCCTGGAGCATGTAGTGCAGGCAAGTGAGTTCTCAGGGGAACAGCCAGCATTATATGTGTGCTGCTGAGGCAGATACTGTCCCATGTGTCCAAAGTGATAGGCCAAGTCGTTTGCATCTTCTGAATCTGGCCAATCCATGGAATTGCACCACTTACACACACCCAGAGCATCCTTCAAAAGTTCAACTTCATGAGACCCATGATTTTGCAACATTGTTGTGGGTGGCCAACTGAATTCACAGCATCAGACTCGTTAAAGGTTTGAAAATGCGTCCGTTGCCATGCCAGGCCATAGCCAATGCGTGCGCACCGATCGGTCCATTGCTGTACAACGTGTACCCGCTCACATCATATGCAATGGCCAATGCGTGCGCACCGATCGGTCCATTGCTGTACAACGCGTACCCGCTCACATCATTTGCAATGGCCAATGCGTGCGCAGCGATCGGTCCATTGCTGTACAATGCGTACATCGGATGACAATACGCATCCGTACACATCATATGCAATGGCCAATGCGTGCGCACCGATCGGTCCATTGCTGTACAACGAGTACATCGGATGACAATACGCATCCGTACACATCATATGCAATGGCCAATGCGTGCGCACCGATCGGTCCATTGCTGTACAACGCGTACATCGGATGACAATACGCATCCATACACATCATATGCAATGGCCAATGCGTGCGCACCGATCGGTCCATTGCTGTACAACGCGTACCCACTCACATCATATGCAATGGCCAATGCGTGCGCACCGATCGGTCCATTGCTGTACAACTCGTACCCGCTCACATCATATGCAATGGGCAATGCGTGCACACCGATCGGTCCATTGCTGTACAACGCATACATCGGATGACAATACGCATCCGTACACATCATATCAATGGCCAATGCGTGCGCACCGATCGGTCCATTGCTGTACAACGCGTCCCTGTACAAGTCACTGGCATATGTCACCATGCCTGTCACAGGTGAACGTATGCCAGCCACATTTACTTTCCAGGGACTCAGGGGCACACCTACAACACCACAGCCTGTCCACACTGTATCCTAAGGCATGTAAGGCTGCATTACCTTTTCCGTGTATGGGGGTCAACATGTGGTTTTTGGGTGGCACTTGGGGGAAGCCACTCCCAGGCTGTGCACGTGTTCATGGGGACAGAATCCTTGGTGTGTTGTGCACATGACCACTGTGATGTGCAACTGTTCATTTCAGAGCATGTGGCATGCTCACATTTCCAGGTTGTGTATGTGTATGTCATGTCACATACCCCCTGAGTCCCATGTGGGACGGTATGTACGTCACAGGGTGACCCATTGCCACAATAGTGATGGCCCTCCACAGTCTGTGTGCATGTTGTGTTTACAATGTCTCTGATTCCATGTGCACAATGGGAGACAGTCTCCATATCCACGTTGTTTGTGCATGGACTTTGATGTTGTGCGTGTGTGTGTCACAGACGTCCATGTCTGTCCTGCAGAGGCAACAGGGACCACTACCTGTGGGGGTCATGGTTGTTTTGCTCTGGTGTATTCATGATACACCATGTCATGCCAGTGTCCAAGTGGCAATACAGGGTCCCTGGGAATCTACCTGTCAATGAGCTGTGATGCCTGGGGCACATCTGTCCTCACATGTCACTGTGGTGTGTGTTTGGAACGTGACAGCAGTACATGGGTACTGTGACACAGCCTAATGATATCCCATAGCACAACCTGGGACTTGTTGACGACACATGTTGAACTGTGATGTCAGGTGTTGGCCATGTAGGTGCCATACATGTCCTTACAGAACGGCACACACATCATGTACTTGTGTCTCGTAATGATGTATCATGTGATATTGAGTATGGTCTGTGCCACATATGTGGGGTGACTGACAATCTTTCTTTGTTCACCTATGCATTGCAGGGCACTAGCTGTCCATAGACCATTCCCTGACCTTGCAACCATGGATGAACGGGACTGCATCCGACGGTACCGCTTCACCAGGCCGCCGATTGAGGAATTGACAGTGCGGTTGGCCCCACATTTGCAACCTGGCCGGACATACCCTACAGCGCTGACCCCCAAGGTGAAGGTGATGTCAGCCCTACACTTCTTTGCCACCGGTACCTTTCAACACACTGTGGCGTCTGCTGGTGGGATGTCACAGACCATGTTCAGCCATATGCTACGCGATGTTTTGGAGGCTATGTTGAGATACCTGAACCAGTACATCTATTTCCCTAAACTTCAACAACTCACTGACGTCAAGAGTGACTTCTATGCCCTGGGGAGGATGCTGCATGTCATTGGCTCCATTGATGGGACACATGTGGCTTTGGTACCACCACAGGCACATGAGCAGGCATACAGGAACAGAAAACATTACCATTCGGTCAATGCTCTGGTGGTATGTCTTGCAGATATGAGCATCTCACACGTGTGTGCCCGTTTCCCCGGTTCTGCACACGATGCCTACGTGATGAGGAGTAGTCGCATCCCGAGGATGATGTCACAGATACGGAACCAGCGTGCCTGGCTTGTGGGTGTGTACTGACTTTGTACCATTGTGTGTGTTCTGCAATGTAGTATTCCACCCTCTTTTCCAACTCAGCTAATGTGCAATTGTCTGTATATAGGTGACTCCGGATACCCCAACATGCCGTGGTTGCTGACACCCCTCAGGAACCCTGTGACACCAGCCCAGATGCGCTACAATGAGGCACATGGTCAGACCAGGAGAGTGATTGAGCGGACATTTGGTCTCCTGAAGAGCCGCTTTCGCTGCCTGGACAAGACAGGAGGGGCCCTCCCATATGCCCCAGCAAAGGTGTGCAAGATTGTCATCGTCTGCTGCATGCTACACAACCTGGCAGTGCGGAAGGAGTTGCCTCTCATCCTGGATGACGATGACCAACATCCGCCACCTGTGGAGGATCCTGGCCTGGGCCACGATGCCAGTGATGGTGATGATGATGAGGGTGATGTCCGCACACAGCTCATCACCAACTTCTTCAGCTGAATGTGAGTATCCAGAGATGTCATGTCAATGATGTGAGTTTGCGTGATATGTGTTGGTGGTGCTCTGGTGCTGTTTGAGTGTGTCCATGTGCTACTTGACTGTATGCTTGCAGCGATGTGTCCTTACAGGTAGTCTGTACTCCACAACAGTGTTGACAAGCTAACTTGGTTTTGTGTAGGTATCTTGTGACATGTATTGGGCATGAGTATTGCAGTTCTGTCCTGTTCTTCAGTGCTTTTGACTGTGTGTCATTTCAATCCTTCACAGGGTACTTTCAGAGTTGTTTGGTCAACTCTGATCCCCGACACCGTGATTCAACTTCCAGGGTGGAAGCTGTCGTTTCCCTACAGGTGATGTGCCCCACACCCCTGGACTTCCTTTCTTCTACACTTGTTGACTGTGTGGCCACTGCCACGTGGGATTACCTTGCATCTGTAGTGTAAACGACATGTTGCAAATGTGTAATAAACCTGTGCTTCACTTTGGGATGTGCGTTGTCTGTGGTCACACATCTGATTGACATTTGCTTACTGCACCAGTGGGCTAGTTAACACAGACTGTGAATAGGTGTGGTGTCTGTGCATTGCACTGTATTTCCTGGCAACATCAGTGTAGGCGATGAGTCAGATGGCCCTGGTGTGTATGTGTTGTGTAGCCCTAGTGGTGTGTCTCCCTCATATGTGTCACGTCGCCATGACTCACATGACGGTGTTGTACTTACTGTAGCAGTTAGAATGCACAGTGTCATTTAGCAGATCATCATCTCCATGACAGAAACCACGTTGGAATCACAACAGAGGCAAGTATGGTGTATTAGTGAGTTTATTTACATACATGTGTGAGGATAGTGCACAGGATGG
Organism: Calotriton arnoldi; assembly: GCA_963921515.1. NCBI lineage: Eukaryota > Metazoa > Chordata > Amphibia > Caudata > Salamandridae > Calotriton > Calotriton arnoldi. The sequence goes on from CAWUFW010003036.1 coordinate 1,301,001, forward strand.
TGGGTGCTGTACATTGGGATTGTAATCCAAAGTTCCCAGATGAGTTGGAAGTCTTGGTAGCAGAAATGTCCTGAGTAAAGTCAACAGTCATCTGATACATTGGTCCAACTTAAACTCCCCATGTCATGTGGGAGAGTTGGGTTGCATTCGACAGGGTGAACAGTTTGCACACAAAGGTGAATTTCCAGAACAGGTGTTGGGTTCCTGGGGGATGTACATGGCCATCGGCCTCTCAGTTGTCCTTCCTCGGACGACCCCTCTTCTTTGGTGGGGGACCCTCATGTGCAGGCTGCTGCGGTGCAGGGGACTCTCCGCCAGAGTCGTCCTCCCTCCCTGTGGCAGTTGCAGTTGTTGCAGCACCAGATGTTGTGGGCACACAGGGAGGTGTGGCCATGTTGGTGCTAATCTGGCGGAGGCATGTCAGTATGTCCATATGCACCGCTGTCAGTTCTTGCAATGTGTCCCACTTGGACTCCATGCCAGCCATGTGTGTCTCCACACGGGACATGTGTGTCTCCACACGAGACATGTGGGAGTCCAAGCGGGCATGATGGGCAGCCTGCTGCTGTTGAATGTCCTTGAGGATCCCCACTACCTGGCTGACCTCTCCAGTGCTATTCTGGTACGCATCAGCAATGCGTACCAGTTGTGGGTCATCATGCAGTCCAGACCCCTCTGCAAACAGCGACCTATGTCTACCACCCCTCCCACCACCCCTGGCGAAACATGCGGGACCTGCGGTGGCACGCACAGGTGACCCTAGGCCCCCTTGGGGGTTGTTACTGGGGTTGTTGTCCGTTGCTCCACGATGGGCCGGGGTCCCTGTGCTGTTGTCATTGGTGGTCCTTGGTCTGTCCGTGCCGGCGGGGGTGGTCTGTGTGTTGGCAGTTGTTGGAGGGGTGGGTGCAGGGGGTGCAGATGGTGGTCCTGCTGGTGCTGCATGATGACTCACACCGGAGGTGCCAGGTAGGTCTTCGCCATCCGAGGAGGGCAGAGGCTGTTCCACACCAGTGAGCTCAGTGTCCCCCGGAGCCTGGGACAGGGACTCCTCATCGGCTGCTGCTGTGTCCCCATCATCACCTGTTTTGGGAGATACACACAATGTATGTTATGTTTCTGCAGGCATCAATGGTTCACACACCTGAAAGTTGTGACTGTACCTCTGGATGCGGGCCTCTACATTGCATTGTCCTAAGTTGTCACAGTCAGGGGTTGATATTGGTGTGGCACATTGTCCTGCAAACTTGAAGCATTTCAATGTGAATGTTGAGGTGTGTACATGGACAGCATTGGTTGTATTTGGTGGACATTCCTTCCTTTTGAGTGGACTTCACTGTGTGTGAGTGTGACAGCAATGGCAAGATGGCTGACAGTGGTGTCCTGTTGTTTGTTGGTGCCCAGTTCCCAGCAGGGCCTTGTGCTCCCCACAGCAGTACCCAGTGTCAGCCATCTTGTCAGTTCTTTTCCACTCCCTGTGAGGGGTGCATGCTTCAGTGTGAGCTTGCTGGGCCATGGGGGTGGGGGATGTTGAGCTGTGACTACCACTCCCATCATGCTATTGCCTACACCCCCCTTCCCAGCATGCCCATTATTCCTTCCTTTTGAGTGGACTTCACTGTGTGTGAGTGTGACAGCAATGGCAAGATGGCTGACAGTGGTGTCCTGTTGTTTGTTGGTGCCCAGTTCCCAGCAGGGCCTTGTGCTCCCCACAGCAGTACCCAGTGTCAGCCATCTTGTCAGTTCTTTTCCACTCCCTGTGAGGTGTGCATGCTTCAGTGTGAGCTTGCTGGGCCATGGGGGTGGGGGATGTTGAGCTGTGACTACCACTCCCATCATGCTATTGCCTACAGCCCCCTTCCCAGCATGCCCATTATTCCTTCCTTTTGAGTGGACTTCACTGTGTGTGAGTGTGACAGCAATGGCAAGATGGCTGACAGTGGTGTCCTGTTGTTTGTTGGTGCCCAGTTCCCAGCAGGGCCTTGTGCTCCCCACAGCAGTACCCAGTGTCAGCCATCTTGTCAGTTCTTTTCCACTCCCTGTGATGTGAGCATGGTTCAGAGTGGTGTTGATGGGCCAATTGTGAGGGTGACCAATATCTGTGACTACCACTCCCATCATGCTATTGCCTACACCCCCTTCCCAGCATGACCATACTTCCTTCCTTTTGAGTGGACTTCACTGTGTGTGAGTGTGACATTAATGGCAAGATGGCTGACAGTGTGGTCCTGCTGTTGGTTGGTGCCCAGTTCCCAGCAGGGCCTTGTGCTCCCCACAACACAGCACCATTGTCAGACATCTTTGAAGTGGCTTTTCACTCCCTGTGAGGTGTGCATGCTTCAGTGTGAGATTGCTGGGCCATGGGGGTGGGGGATGTTGAGCTGTGACTACCACTCCCATCATGCTATTGCCTACACCCCCCCTTCCCAGCATGCCCATACTTCCTTCCTTTTGACTCTGCTTCCCTGTGGGGTAGTGTGCCTGTGCTGACAGGATGGCTGACAGTGTTGTCCTGGCGTTAGTTTGGCTACAAGTCCCAAGAGTGTCCCTGTGCTTCACACAGCATAACCCAGGGTTCTTTGTGGGATATTTAATTAGAGTGTGTGGCAATGCATTCTCCCAGGTGAGTTGTGTGGAGTTTGTGTTAAGGGTGTGTGTGAGAAAAGCTGCTGGTAACTATGGTCAGTGCTGTCAGTCCTCCTTCCCACCCAGCCAGATATCCCACCATGGAACGTCTTCCATTGCAGGGAGTGCAAGTTGGCTTTCAGGATGTCAGTCAGTGGTGTCCTGCTGTTGGTTGGTGCCCAGTTCCCAGCAGCGCCTTGTGCTCCCCACAGCAGTACCCAGTGTCAGCCATCTTGTCAGTTCTTTTCCACTCCCTGTGATGTGAGCATGGTTCAGAGTGGTGTTGATGGGCAAATTGTGAGGGTGAGCAATATCTGTGACTACAACTCCCATCATGATATTGGCTACACTGACTTCACCAGCATACACAGAATTCCTGCCTTTCAGTGAGCTTCCCTGTGAGGTGGTGTTCTAGTGGTGGCTACATATCTGACTGTGTTTGTTGGTTAGATTTGTGCCACTGCCTAGCTCTATTTGTTGTTGGGTTTGTACATGTCATGACACAGTTACATATCACTATGAAATGGCATGTATTGTGTTTATCTGACTGACATACACATCTTGGGATGATTATCTTTTGGTTGCTGTGGATTTGCTAAGGGTGCATGGTTTGACTATCCCCTTGACAGTGATGTGTGTGTATTGTCACACGATATTGGGTATATTGGTTGTGTACTCACCAGGCTCTGGGATGTTTGATAGTCCATATGCGCTCACTGGTGGTAGGATGGCCCGCACCTTCTCCTCCCAGGGCCTGAGGTATACTGGTTTGGCAGGAGGGCCACTGCCGGTGTGTTGGCTCAAGGCGTAATCCTTCTTTAGTAGGTCCTTGACCCTCCTGCGCACATCATACCACCTGTTCTGGATGTCTTCCTTTGTGCGCAGACATGGTGATTGTGCGTTCACCCTGTCGACGATCCTCTCCCACATCTTGGTTTTCTGCGACATGGGGGTCTGTTGGACCAATGTACCAAACAGCTGTGGCTCTACCCTGAGGATCTCATCTACCAGGACTTCCAATTCACTGTCTAGGAACTTTGGATTCTTCTTTGGGGGCATGGTGATGGGTGGTGGTGGTGATTGATGTGTGTGTGGGTGTGCACGTGAGGGTGTGTGAGTGTAGGTTTTGCTGGGTGTATGTGAGGGTGCTATTTGTTGAGGTGCTGATGGTGTGTGGCTTGTGTGATGGATGAGCTGTGAGTGTGTCTGTGGTTGCTGTCTGATGGTGTTCTGTGCTGGCAGGTCATTTGAATTTGCAAAAGATCATGGTAGGGATTTGTGGCCTTTATATGGGTGGAGTTGTGGGTGTGTCTTTGTTCCATGTTTCCCCCCCCCAGTATTTATTGGCATTGTAATTGCTTGTTTGGCCCTTTTTTTTGTATTTTTTCCTTTGTACTTTTTGTGCATGTAGGAGACGTTCTTCTGACCGAGTAGGACGCTGCAGTTGTCTCGTGCGAGCTTCTCCGAGTCGTTCACGATGTGTTTCTGCTGGGTTTCATGTGCGGCGTACGCGTCGGTCGCGGAGTATTGGGTTGCTTCGGCTCGCTGTTTTGTATGCGTGCCGGTCGTACGGCTTGAGCTCCGTGCGACTCGGTCTGGTTTTCCACGCATTGCATCGTACTGCGCGGGTCGGAGTTCGCGGGTACGTTTTGTTCGGGTTCATTCCTGGTGCGTGTCGGTCGGTTCGATTCGCATGGTTTCCCGGCCGGATAGCTGTTTTCCGTGCGGTTCGGTCGTTCGGCTTGTGTTCCGTACGAGTCGGTCGTAATTCGCATGCATTTCATCGTACTAGGCGGATCGGGCATCACCGGTACGTGTCGGTCGGACTAAATTCCCGAACCGAGTCGGTCGGTACGTTTTCCGGCCCGAATCGGAATCGACCCCAAAGTGTGAAAAGAATTAAAGCATAGTTTTCGTACTGGCATGGTCCTCTTCCAGTATTCTTGATAGAACATACACACTTTGGTGCAAGGGTGTATGCATTAGCGCATGGTAGCCTAAAACTTGCCGCAGGCCCCCCTCACCCATTGAAAAAAGGCCTGGCCTTGGGGGATGGGGTCCCCAGGGCAGAAAATGGCCCAGAGTAGGGGGGCCACGCCGCTCCACTCCCTTAAAAAAGTTTTTTAAAAAACAAGGAAAAAAACCTCCGGCATGTCGCCAGAGGCCAGGACCCCTTCACCACCACTCTGCAAACGCGCCTCCTGGAATGCTGAGGGTCCTTGGGGTCCAGGAACCCCTTCTGTTACCTCCAGTAAGTCTCAGACAGCTGGGTTGCTGAGGGGACTTGGCGGCCATGCCCCCTTTCTCCACCACTCTGAAAACATGCCTCCTGGCGCTGTGCTGGTTGGGGAATGTATTCCACTTTACTCCTGAGGGCCTCAGGACTAAAGTGGACTTCTTCCCCCAACTAGAAGTGTGCCAGGCGGCGCGTATGCAGAGTGGTGGAAAAAGGGGGCATGGCCTCCGACAACCTCTTAGCAATCCATCTGTGTGGGACTTACTGGAGGTAACAGGAGGGGGTAGTTGGCCCCCAAGGGCCCTCAAGAGCCAAGGGGACTTCAAACCCCAACTAATGAGCATCATGAGGCGCATTTGCAGAGGGATGGAGAAAGGGGACGTGGCCTCTGATAATTTCACAGCAATCCTGCTATTTGGGACTTACTGGAGGTAACAGGAGGGGTAGTTGGCCCCCAAGGACATCCTTGGGGGTCAACTACCCCTCCTGTTACCTACAGTAAGTCCCACACAGTGGGACTGCCAAGAGGTCTTCGGAGGCCACACCCCCTCTCTCCACCACTTCTGCAAATACTGCTCCTGGCGCAACACTGGTTGGGCGATGAAGTCCACTTTACTCCTGAGGGACCTTGGGGGCCAAGAAGCCCTCCTGGTACCTCCTGTAAGTGCTACACAGCAGGATTCCTGAGAGCTGATCAGAGGCCCCACCCCCTTTCTCCCCTACTCTGCAAACATGATTACTACTTAAAAAACCATAGAATTTAACTGAAAAAAACAAAAGTTACAGGGACGGTATAGTTAGGAATTAGCATTTAAAAAACCATAGAAATTCACTGAAAAAACCAAAGGTTACAAGGACATAATAGTTAGGCTGGCATTTCACTTGTTCAAAACCAAAGAATTTCAGCTGTTATAGTCAGTGAACTAACTATATCTCACGCCCCCGCAATGCACTGCTTATGACCTCACATATTACATCACTCATGACATGGTCAGTGACATCACTGATGACATCTCAAATTACATCACTGATGACATCGTCCACAGAATCTCTGACGCACTCGGTCACACCGCATATAACCTTTCATACACACTCCAACTTCCACACTACCATTCTCAAACCCATAACAGTACTTACATAGCTACTCACTGATTCATAGATCAATACACATCCACTCAGTCACACCATACAGCCACTCACACACCCACTCACTCACTAATACTGCCAGCAACATATCCACTCATAGACCTATACAGCCACTCACACACTGAGTCAGTCACCCATAGAGTTACTCACACACCTACTCACTCACCCATACAGTCAATCACACAGCCACTTACTCACCCATACAGTTACACACACACTCACTCACTAACTCAAACAGATATTAACATGTACTCACTCACCTATACAGTCACTGGCACAAGCACACACTCACCCATAGAGCCACACTCACATTCACTCATTCATCCATAAAGTCACTCACATGCCCCATCACTCACCTATACCGCCTTTCAAATACCCAGTTACTCACCCATATACCACTGACACATGCACTCACTCACCGACACAGCCTTACACACAGTCACTCATCCATACATCCCCTCACACACGTACTCACTAACCCATACAGCCACTGGCTCACCCACTCACTCATCCATACAGGCAGTCCCACCCCCCTCACCCACCCAAACAGACTCTCAGACACCCATAGAGGTACTCAGACAACCAATCACTCACCCATACAGAAACACATGTACCCACTCACACACTCCTACAGCCACTTAGACACCAACTGACAGAGAAATACAGACATTCACACAACCAGGACTCACCCATAAATTCACTGAGACACCTAATCACTCACTTATACAGTCAGTCACACACCCACTGAATCATCCAAACGGTGCAGAGACAGAATATTGAGTAAAAAATATCAAATTGCACAAATATCGTGTCAAAAATATTGTGGGTCAAGAATATCGACAAACAAATTCTCGTGGTCAAAAATATTGATTTTAGGTAAGTAATATCGATGTAAAAAATATCGAAGTATTTAATATAATTTGCAAAAATATAGATGTTAAAAATATCGATTTTTAATTAATGTTATGTATTTTAGTATACATTTTTATATGTGTGTGATGTATGTATTTTTGTATAAGAATTAATTGTATTTTTATTATATGTGTTAAAATTTTAGTAATTAATTTTTTTTGTTTGAATTTTGCGTTTTTAGTTTCGTAGCGGGTTGTGGGTTTATAGGGGAATAGGGTGGGAAGTAATTTAATTATAGTAAATTTATTGAATAATTTTTATTTATTAATATTAGTTAAATTGAGATGTTATAGTGTTAAATGTGAAAATTAATGTTTTATTAATTATTTAATAATTAGTTGTTAATTAATTAATTGGCAATTAGTTATGTTAATTGTGTAATCCATTTTTGGTGTGTGTTTTGGTGTTTATAGGTGAAAATGTTGGGAAGGGTGGAAAGTAATTTATTTTTAATTGATGAATTAATAATTAGTTGTTAATTAATTTTAATTAATTAATTGACAATTAATCATGTTAATTGTGTAAATATTTTAGGTGTGTGTTGTGATGTTTATTGGTGAAAATGGTGGGAAGGGTGGGAAGTAATTTATTTTTAATTGATGCATTAATAATTAGTTGTTAATTATTTTGAATGAATTAATTAGTAATTAATGATGGTAATTATGTAATTAATTTTAGGTGTGTGTTGTGGTGTTTATAGGTGTAAATGGTGGGAAGGGTAGGAAGTAATTTATTTTTAATTGATGAATGAATAATTAGTTGTTCATTATTTAAAATTAATTAATTAGTAATTAATTATGGTAATTGTGTAATTCATTTTAGGTGTGTGTTGTGCATATTATAGTGTTAAAGAATGCTTATTCAATGAATGTTTTTTTCTGATTTTGTTTCATTTTTTTTAATTTGATTTATTATTTTCTTAGCCATAAGTTTACTTCATAGTAACAACAAAAGATCTGAAGAAAACGGGAAACATTCCATAACAAATATTTAGACATACATAATCCAAGAGCAGAAAGATATATATAAAAGAAGAAAAAAAAATATATCATCAATCAGAACTTAATAAAAATGACGCAAAAATACCAGGAAGAAAAAACATAAAATACAATTATCAATTCCATTGGAGACTGGACCACACCATTTTAAATTTAAGCCTAGATCTTGGGCCTCTAGCTTTGGCTACTGCTAATTCCATTTCATATATTTGCCTAAGTAAGACCCAAAATTCATTAATACTTGGACTCGTGTTTTGAATCCACACTCGAGCAATACATAAACGAGCACATACTATGAAAATAGAAATGAATGATCTCATATAGCTGCCCATATCTCGTATAACCCCTAAAACTATTTCCTTCTCGGCAATCTGGACATCGTGGCCGATCATCGTTATGAGTGCAGAAGTTACCTCTGCCCAAAATAGATTCAGCCTTGGACATGTCACAAACATATGTTTCAAGTCTGCAGCGTGCATTTGGCATTTTGGGCATTTTGATTTAGCCGAAAGTTGGGTAGTGGCCCATTTAGAGATACGCTCAGGAGTGTAGTATAACATAAATATTAACCGATACTGTTGAAGTTTCAGATTAACTGATGTAATAGCTGTATCTATACACTCCAACGAATCCTGTAGTTCCTCTTGAGTTATCTCAATTTGAAAAATCCGACTGAGTTTCTCTGAAGCCTGTAGTCCATCATCGCTAGCAGCTGCTAACAACTTCTGATATACTTTGCCGATAGTTCCTCAGCCAACAGTCAAAAACAGTGTAGTTAGTACTTCTGGGGGGTTCGTCAACTCTAATAGCCTCTGACCCCGTACAAAATAATCCCTTACTTGCAAGTACTTAAAGAATGTACTCTGTTGTAATCCAAACTCCTCTTTCTGGGCTACAAAAGATCGGAACCCCTGTCCATCAAAAAGTTGACCCAGTTGCAAGACACCCTTACGCTGCCAGCTTTTACCAATAGAGTCATGAAATATGTCAGGCAAAATAGGATTGCCCCATAGTTTCATATATGGATGCAATGCTGGCACAGAGTATTCCTTACAGATATCTTGCCATATCCTAGTAATGTCCCTAATTATCTTAAACCTGACCCGTTTGTAGTAATTCGGATCTGCCGTTTTATAAAGAAGGAATCAGGTATTAGGTCCACAGGCCAATTGATATGCAAGCCATGCAGAGTTAGTATCAGGCCCATCGAGTAAACTTCGAATTCGGCCGGCAAATGCAGCCCAAAAATAAAGTTTAAAATCTGGAAGCTTAAAACCCCCTTGTTTGTACGGTAATTTAATGTACCTAAGAGCTCTTCTTACACGTCTATAACCCCAAATAAAGCTACCTACTATGCTATCTAGCCGCTTAAAAAATGTGCACAGGACCCTTAAAGGAATTGTCAGATAGAAATACAAAAATTTCGGAAGAATGTTCATTTTAACTATATTACACCTCCCGTATATACTAAGTGGGAGCCGGTGCCAACTTCGTAATTTTGCCGTGATAGTTTTGAGCAGAGGTTCGTAATTCAAAGAGACCACATCTTTCACTCGACTACTTAGACATACTCCTAAATATACTGCTGTTGTTGTAATTCCTAACAATTGCGTAACCGTTGCGGGTTGGTAGTTTAGAATAGTCTGGGTTTTATTCAAATTTAATTTATAACCGGAAAACGAGCCAAAACGTTGTGCTTCTTGCGTGATTTCTACTATAGCCTCGTCTGGACTAGAGGAAAAAATGGCAATGTCGTCCGCGTACGTGGTTAGTTTAAGTTCCATACCACTAAGCAAAACTGGGTGGATCCTCGCATTTTGCAACAGGTGTCTTATAAAGGGCTCAATATATAGAGCGAACAATAATGGGGATAGCGGACATCCCTGCCGCGTGCCCCTTCTAACAGGAAAATGAGCTGATGCAAGGCCATTCAGCTTCAAGGCTGCTATCGGATTATTAAATAATTTTTGAATTGCCGAGATAAACCTTTGACCAAGGACGAATGATGACATAATTGGCCATAGTGCTCCCCAGGCAACTCGGTCAAAGGCCTTCTCGGCATCCAACATCAACATCCCTATTTGCTGATTTAATTTACCAGAAGCGTCAAATGCAGCAATAGCTGTATTAATATGTGCTGCTGTGTCTCTGCCGGGGACAAACCCATGTTGTTGTTCTGACACTAGCTGATGTATAGTCGGGGCCAGCCGAGAAGCTAGAATTTTGGAAAAAATGTTAACATCAGCGTTGATCAATGATATGGGGCGATACGAGCCCATTTCCTCTTCCGGTTTCCCCTTTTTAGGGAATACTATAATATTAGTAATTTTCCAAGAGGAAGGAACATCCTCCCCTTGCATGATATTATTAAACAATGTGATGAGAACTAGTGCCAAAATGTCCTTGAAATGTTTATAAAATTCCAACGGGATAGTGTCTTCACCAACCTCCTTGCCAGTTGGTAAAGTACCCAACGCTAACTCAACCTCCCCAAGTTCAATATCTCTTTGCAAACACTCATAATCCATTGGGTTCAACACCGGTAGCTCAAACTCCTGTATATAGTCCAGAGTTAGTTGTATACTAGGGGGCACAGCCTCGTCATATAGGTCTGCATAAAAGAGTCTAAATTGTTCTACTATGTCTTCTGATCTAGTATAGAATAGACCATCTCCCCTTTTATTGTTTTAATGTATGATCTAGCCCTTTGATCGGCAATCTGAGTAGCTAACAGACAACCTATTCTTTCTCCATATTCATATTGCTTAGATTTATATTTGTGGTATTTGGTGGCTACTTTATCCACTAACCCTCGATTAAGTTTGGCTCTAACTTCCACCAAGCACCAGTATATTTGCTGTTCCGCCGCTTCTTTTAGTGCAATAGCTCTTGCATGCTGTTGCTCTAACTCTAATAACAGCTTGTGTTCCTGCTCCTTCTCCCTAATAGCCTGATGGTTCTGCCTTAAAATAAACTGCAGTGTGGCCCCTCTAACATACGCCTTCAAGCAATCCCATACCACTGCAGTAGCCGCAGTGCCCTTGTTATTCTCTAGGTATTCCCGTAGAGTATCCCGCATACATTTCCCAAAATCCGGGTTACTTAAGAGATGTCTGGGAAATGTGAATTCCCTAAGTGGCTCCTTATCGCCCCGCTGGATCTGCACGGTTAACATCACCGGATTATGGTCCGATGTAATCTTTGGACAAACTTCAATAGTCGATTTATCCAGCATGGTTCTTTTAACAAAAATCATATCAATTCGGGAATAATGTTTATGTGGGGATGAATAAAATGTAAACCCAGGAACAGTTGGATTTAGTCTCCTCCAAACATCCTCCAACTGATGCAGATGAAGGAGTTCCAAAATTGCAGCCCTAGTCCTACCCATTCTAGCCCGTTGTGCTGTATTGGTAGTATCAATATTCTTATCGATTATACAATTAAAATCCCCCATTACTATCAAATCACCAGCCCAATCCAACAGTTCAGAACATAAAAAATGAATAGTTTCAGGATCGTCCATATTTGGACCATAAACTACGCATATCGTAGTTTTACGCCCCCAAATCAGTAATTGAGCGGTTGCCCATCTACCTTTAGAGTCAGCTAGTGTACGTATTACTGTTATTCTACAATTTTTCGACTTTAATATGGCTACCCCTCGAATAGAGACTACCTGTGACGTGCAAACTAATAAATCGAAACCAAGCTGTTTTAGCTGTGATCTGTCCTGGAAAGCTAAATGTGTTTCTGTAAGACCCAATATATGGGGTTTGAATGCGTGAAGCTCCTCCATTACTAACCGTCGTTTCCTGGCCTGATTGAGCCCTGCCACATTCCAACACATGTATTTGAAGTTAGACATTAAAGCATGATTGTGAACTCAATTTAATCGCTTACCCCCTTGTTTCGTAATCCTTTCCCTTTTGCTCTACCAATAATATTCAGACAAAATATACTAAAATGTGGCTATTTAACCCCCCCTCTCTTCCAGCCGCTCCACCCGATCAACCAGCAACAGCCGACTCCCATTCTCTGCCTACCACCCACCCTTCCTAACCCACCCCTGTGCATACAAGAAGGAATCACCCCTTCCTCTGCTGTCCTCACTGACAGCTTAAGAAGGCACCCCCCTTTCCCTGAGCCCCACCAATCCTCACCCCCCTACCTCCCCCAGTGTAATATGAAAATGTAAGCAGGCAGGTGTGAGTGGGTGTGTTAGTGGTTCTATGGACGATGTCATCAGTGATATCACTTATTCAACCATACAGCTATACACACACCCACTTCTTGACCAATACAGACACTCACACACCCACTCACATACCCATAAAGCCACACACCTACTCACACATAGGTACAGTCACACAGCCACTCACAAAATATATGTTCGAAATAGTATCACTCATTAGTAACACGCAAACTAAACTAATTTAAGTTTTGTAGTACCTTGGTATACATTTTTAACACTCATAAACTTTTAAAAAACACTCTCAATCACTGGATGATGTCATCAGTGTCATTTGAGATGGCATCAGTGATGTCACTGACCATGTCATGAGTGATGTAACATGTGAGGTCATAAGCAGTGCATTGCGGGTGCGTAAGTTATAGTTAGCTCAGGTAACTATAGCTGCTGAGTTTCTGTGGTTTTGTACAAGTAAAATGTGTCACAGCTCCCGCCAAGTGAAAGCAAACAGCTATGTCCCAGGGTGGGCCACCGGGACATAGCAGGAGCTGGCCCTGGGGGGGGTGGCGGTCCCCAGGGCCATTATTGGCACCAGGAGAGGGGGCCACACAGCCCCCATCCTTTGTTCTGCACGGCTGGCCCCAGGGGTGTGGTGGTCTCTAGGGCTGTATATAGCCCTGGAGGGGGCCACGCAGGCCACTGCCTTCATTTTAAAAATAAATATTTTGCCCTGGGGAGGTGGTGGTCCCAGGACTGGGGGTCCATGCGGACCCCCTCTTTATTATTTACCGTAGCCCAGGGGAGGTGGTGGTCCTTGGGGCCCGGGGGGTCAGTGCAGCCCCCGTCTATTTTTTTAAATATAGCCCTGGGGAGGTGGGGGTCCCTGGGGTCCAGTGGGGTCCACTAGCCCCCCTGATTATAATTTACATAAACCCTGGGGAGGTGGTGATTCCCAGGACATAAATATTCCCTTGGAGAGGGGCCCCGTGCGCCCCGTCCATGTTTTACAAATCTCTGCATGCCCCCAGGAGCTGCCCACCCGGGGCTACCTTAAAAACAAGTGCTCTAACACTACTGCCATCCAATAACACAGTGTATTTGGAGAACCAAACATTCAAATGATACACATTCAGAAGTGCATGTCCTCTATTTTATTAGTCACAGTGGCACAATTAGGAATGCAAATCGTATAAACATCTACAGTATCTGCATTAATATTAACAATTAAAAACTATCTTTCCTCTAGACTAGAAAAGACATGCAACTAATCGGAATACCAACTATAATTATGTTAATTTTTTATTTTATCTTAATTTTGAATAGCATTTCACTAACATCAATGCAGTGCAAACATGTTTTTGGATCCTAACAGGGTTACAATATGTTGAATTTACTGGTTTCACGTAATATCTGTAAAATTAGGTTTAAAAAGAAAGAGAAACGACTAAGCAATTAATAGGAAAAGAATATGCTCGCCTGCTATCCATGTTTAGTTGACTAGGCAGTTAAATTAACTTGCATATACACTCTTAACAGATAACTTATACTGGTGTGGCCAGCTACACAACATGGCACGCAGGGAGTAAGAATACATGCCAACCCCACAGAAAGCAAACCAACTATAATAATGTTACACATAATATGACTAGTGGTATCACATACAACTAGCACTAACAAAGATAACTCTTGGCTCCATGGAGTATAGTGCACCTCTTACATAAATCACCTAAATTCTTAATCGGGGATAGTAAGCGCGATATAAATCTACAATACAATGTAATTTAATACAAAATGGATTCCAGTGTGGGTCTCGCACCCACAAGTGTCACACACTCTCCACAAAAATCCTCTACACACAGCAGTAAGGTATAGTCATTCCACATCCATATACCACATGGACGGGCAAAGGGCCCTATTGTAGGAGAGTGATAGATCAAATTTTAAAAGGTGGGAGAGACCAATATTCGATTCTTTCTTGCGGGGACTACACTGGTGCTATAACTGTTATTACCACCACTGCAAGACCTTTAAAGCCCACATTTGGTTAAATGGAATGCACATGGTAAGCATGGGCTCCTCCGCAATGGCGGAGGCGCGTTGCCCCACTGGCTCAGAGCCAGCAGCTGAAAAATATATATTTTTTAATGATTGTTTTATTTTTCAGCTGCTGGCTGAGCCAGCATGTGTAGCCAGGGATGGGGATAGGCCATGGGAGGGAGGAGGAATGGAGTGGTATGTGCACTTCTAAGTGCGCATGTCTGTTTGGCTGGGCATCGTAGGCTGGCCAAACAGACATGCACAGTTAGGTTTCTCCAACCCAGCTCTATTGCACAGCTGGGTTGGAGAAACAACACAGACTCCCTGTGCCTGAGTGAGCATTAAACCAGCCCACCCAGGCCAATCCCCGCTCTGCTCTCATGCTTGGTAATAGCATGAAAGCAGCATGTGGATTGCATAGGGAGTCTCTGATGCTGTACCAGTGTCTGCTGGGACCAGGAAGCAGATGAACACCAAGGTGTGAGGCGGCGGGCAGCTTCAGGTAAGTCCTATTTTTTTTTTTACTATTAAACCCCCCTCCCCTGTGCTCCCCCTCCTGCGCTCCCCTATTCCCCCTCAATCCGCCCCACCACTTTTTGTTTGTGTCATTCACCACTGCACATGATGTGCCCTCCCAGATCACAGTGCCCCATTGTGCTTCTCAGTCATGTCACTAAAATTATACCCTCTGCACATGCAGTATTGTTGTGTTTGTTGAGGTTGGGTGAAAAATATACAGCTTGCTCTAATGAACCCAAGGCAAGAGCACAAGCTCTCAAGAGCCACGCGTATACCCTTTCCCCTTCCCAACAGATGCCCACTTATGAGTGTGAGTTATCTGAGCCTTCTCTGTATTTTTACTATTGTTAGTGAAGAACAACAATGGTATAAAGTGTTTTATTCTTTAATAAAAGTCTGGTTTTTGTCTTTACAGCCTTACAACATGGGAAGTGTTGCTAAATTCCACCAGGGCATGGGCCCATTTAAATGCCTTTTTCGTTATCCTATTTTACTTAAGGTGTGCAAACTTATGGATTTATCTCTCAAAATTCGCATACATGCGCACATTACTGCACATGCAAATGAGGTGTTCACTAATATTTGAAAAATGCACATACTTTCTTCACATTTTAGTTTATATCTCCAAAATAATTGAGTGGATTTTCACTAAAACAGGAAAAGGCACCGAATGACCGAAAAAACACAGTTCAATTAAAATTAGGTGGCCATCCATTCATAGGTTTCTGCGTTACAAGCACACAAAAAAATCCAATGGGAAATCGCATCACACTGGCATGGGAAAAACTGGAGGAGCATACACAAATATGGAGCCCTTTAGACTATCTTGAAAAGATGCTTTATTTCAGAAAGCATTATGAAGCGCAGCTGCTTAGCCGCACCCCAACTCTTAACTGACTGAACTTCCAATCATAACATTTTTATCCTAGCTACAGTCTGTATTTCATATTCTATATCTTAAAAGAGAAAATGCACTATAAATTATCTACTAACACAATACAACAATCACTCCTTTTTTTGTTTTAAGCCATAACAATAATGATTGTAAACACAACAGTTCAGTGAAATTGCTCAATTAAACTTTGAGGCTTCTTGATATATCTCGTTGGCTTTCTAATAACACTATTAGTTTCATTGCTTTTCTGTATATTGGTTTGTGAAGATAACTCATTTTGAGAAGATAACAATATTGCTACCTGAATTTAAATCATTTAAATTATAATTATTCTCAAGAATGTTCCTAGCATCTTTAGTCTCAACACAGGTTTTAGGTGATATTGGTTGTTCAAAACTTTTAAAATACGAAACATTTCTGGTTACTTTATTTTCTGCATAAATCATTCATCCATTTGTCCTGGTCACAGTTAGTGGACTCGGATCAAAACATTTTTTTGGATTTGCTTGTTTATTGTTGCGTGACCAGACCAAACTCCCCAGGTTGATAATTTTGTGTTCTAGCATGCCTTTGTTTGCCTGCATAACTTTTCATCCTTTCTTTTGTTAGTGTATCTTCTTTGACAGCTTGTTCATGACACACTGCATTTTTCACAGGTAATTGTGGTAAGCTATCTTGTTTCATTCGCACAAACATTAGTTTCAGAGAACACTTTTCAGCAGATCCATGTGTAGTGTTCCTGTAATCCTCCAACATTTGGCACAGTGCTTCATTTAATCTTACTTGAGTTAGGTTAACTCTCTGAACAGTCATCATTAGAGTGCTCACACACCTTTCTATCATTCCTTTTGCTTGTGGCCAATATGAAGTTATTTTTCTACGAGTTACCCTCACATAGATTAGGAATTTATTTAACTGCTCTACATTAAATGGTGGGTTCTTATTAGTTTTTAATCATTTGGTATTCCCCACATGGAAAATATGTTATCTAAAAATGGAAGTATAGAAGATGCCGAGGCCGATGCTACTTGTTTTATGAATGCCAATCTCGAGTAGTCATCTATGACAATAAATAAATACAGTCCTGAACACATTCTCACATAGAAATCTGCTTCTAATGTCGCTCAGACTCCATCTGGTAGCACAGACATTCTGAGTTCTTCTGGAAATGTTTTGTTTGATGTGTGGTGATGCAGTGTCACTATCATTTATTTGTGCTTAATAAACTGTTAACCTGTAGCATGCATAACTATCATTTATATATGTTCTCACATTATTTTACACTTAGAGTTAGTGAAACAAGTGGTTTATATGTTTTCTATTAAATATAGTTAGAATAAGCACATCTTAAAATTGAGGAGCCGACATGTGCCTAAGTGCCCGACTCCTTCTTAAAAAATAAAACGTTGCCTTTCTGCTTGCTGTGCATAACTCTCTTTTTGTTTCATGCACCAGAGCCACCATATTTCACCAAATGTATTATTTTCTGTTAGCTTACTGTTTAAAGGCAGTGTTGTTTTAATTAATTGGCTGGACGATGATTCTCAGCACCTGAAGGGGATGGAATGTAGAGGAGGTGAACAGTCCTTTGTGAGATATTGTGAAGACCGCAATGATGGAAAAGATCTGGCATTGTATTATCCATGAGAAAGAAGCCGAAACCAAGTACAGCAGGAACACTGATTTTTGATTGGTTCCTACTCTGTGGGAACCTATGCAATGTATCACTTGTATGAACTTTTATGTTTTAACTGTGTGAAGCTCTGTTTAGTTGGTCAAGTATTGCCCATGGTCACCTTTATGTTATGTTACGTTATGTTATTTAAACTTATTAAGCGCCCGAATACCCTGGGGTGTCTTGGCACTGAAGTTAAATACAAACACAACTGAATCATGACCTAACTCTGGAAAAGCCAGGTTTTAAGACTCTTTCTAAAAGATGATAAGGAATTTGCGGATCTAATGTGCAACGGGAGAGAGTTCCAAAGTTTTGCAGTTGCGTAACTCAGGCTTCGACCACCCCAATTGGAAGCATGGAACCTGGGCAGTCATGAACCTAGCTTCAGTGGAACAAAGCTGTCTACAGGGCTGATACCGCTTGAAAAGATTTCTTTAAAAAATGGGTCCTGTGTTATTCAGTGCTTTGTAAGCTAAGCACAAGGTCTTGAACTTAATGCGACTTGCCACCGGAAGCCAATGCAGCTTTCAAATTTTTTGGGAAACTGATTGATATTTGGGCAGATTCAATAGGACTCTTGCGGCTGCATTTTGTATCATCTGCAACTTTTTTAGGTTTTGACTTTGTATGTTTTGATACAGACCATTGCAGTAATCCAACTTGGATAATACAAGAGCAGTCACAACCATCCTCCTAGAATTGGTTGGGATGTAAGGAAGGATTTTCTTTATTTTCCTAATTAAGAAAAAGGAGGAAGAGACAATGGCATTTATTTGCTATGAGTAAGACAGTTTATTATCAAGAACAACTCCTAAGGTTTTAGCTTTTAACACAGGTTTGGGTGAATCCCCTAGCTCTGCTGGCCACCATGAGGCATCCCATATTGGTTGGAGGTTGCTAAAGATCACTATCTCGGTTTTATCGGAATTGGGCTTTAGACAATGCTTGCTTATCCAGATGTTGATTTCTCGCATGCACTGTTAGAACCAAAATGAGGAAGAGGGTTCATTTTTAAAGGCCGTGATCACAATTTGTGTGTCGTCAGTGTAAGATGTCAAACTAAACCCAAATTGTTGAATCAGGGGAGCTAGTTGCGACACATAGATGTTAAAAAGTGACGGACTAAGAGAAGAACCCTGTGGAACTCCACAAGGCAGCACATAAGGCGCTGATTTAAAATGGTCAAGTGCAACTGATTGAGTTCTGTCCGTCAAGAAAGAAGATAGCAGGGAGAGTGCAGAATCTTTTATGCCCAGTTTTTTTAGGCGCAGTTTCAGCAGGTTATGGTCTACAGTGTCAAACACTGCTGATAAATCGAGGAGAATTAGGGCAGCAGCCCCGCCTTTGTCCATCACTACCCTAATCTCCTCGTGGCCTTAATTAATGCAGTCTCCGTGCTATGTTCAGGACGAAATCCAAATTGAGAGGAATCAAGCAAGTCATTGTCATGAATTCATTGGGCCAGCTGGAGGTTCATCAGTTTCTCAACTAATTTGGCAAGCAGAGGCAGCCTGGATATAGGACGATAGTTGCTAGGATTGGGGGTCCAAATTAGGTTTTTTTAACAATGGGAGGATAGATGCATCCTTCCATAAAGTGGGGAAAACTCCAGATTTAAACATAGCATTAAAAACTTCCACTAGAGTGGTACCTACTGTGCTAGCTATGGTTCTCAGCACTGAAGGGGGACATGGAGCCGATGGGGATCATGATTTAGCTGTCAAAATAAACTTTTCTACCTGATCACTCTATACCGGAGTGAAGCATGAAAACACATTTTGTCCTAGGCTGATGTTGGAAATTTCCTCACTTAGATCGTAACAAGTGGTGGCCTCAAATTGTGCATAAATACTGTTGACTTTGTTCCTAAACGTATTAGAGATGTTGTCACAGAAATCTTGACTACTCTCTTTAGTAGTTTTACTAGGCAAGGTGGTAAGTTTATTAACTATCTGGAACAATTCTTTAGAAGAATTCTTGGCTCTTTCTATTTGTTGTGAGCAGAACGCCCCTTTCTCATTTATGAGCAGGGTTTTGTATTTGGATTATGTTAGTTTATATTTTTCTTTTTCCAATTCATCATATTGCGCTCTCCAGCGTCTTTCTAGTCTCCTACAATTTTGTTTTTCTAGCCTCAAGGCATCTGAGAACCAGGGCGCGGAAGGCGTTTTACGATTGCCTGATCCCTTTGAGGTAGGAACTGTCACATGGAAAGCTGAATTGAGCCACTCAGTATATTCTCTAACTGCCAGCTCTGGGTTTGAGCTTATGGTAGGTTGAGAGTTGCTAAGCTGAATCAGGAGATTCACAGAAGCAATTTTATTCCATACTCTGGGAACTGTCTGATGTGAACAAGGAATTACCACTAAGGGCACTTCTGGGGATTTAAGATCAAACAGAATCACAGAGTGATCTGTCCAAGATAATGGTAAGACCTCTTTAACTGTAATAGTTGGATCAGATGTGAAAATTCCATCTAGAGTATGCCCTGCCTCATGGGTAGGATTATGCACCATTTGTACTAATCCTATGGCCCCCAATGCATCTGAAAGGGCTGCTGTGTCATTGTCCGACCCATCTTCTAAATATAAGTTGAAATCACCCATTATATTAAAGTTATTTGAGCTTAACGCGGATTCTAAGAGTGAATAAATATTGCTAGCAAAAGTGCTTCTGGAACCTGGGGGATGATATAGAAGAAGGCCATTAAAAGTTTTTTCAGGCTAATTTCTAAAGCGAAATAAAGCGCTTCACAATAAGGGTTCAAGGCTGAGGTGAATTTTGTTTGCTGCTTCTGAGCAGATAAGTATATATTTATATATTGGTTAGATGTTTATATTAAGGTATACATTTTATTGTATGTAAATTTAGAGTGGTTATAAGAAGGTGAGATATTAGTTTAAGCTGTTTTTGTGAAGACTTTTAGTTTAAGTTGTTTTATGTTTCAACCCAATTTTCGGGTGAAATTTTGGTTAGGCTTCAGTTAGGTTTAGATTTTAAGGAGGTCTTAAAAAGTCGGTTTGTTAGGAGTTCGAAAATAATTCTTTGTTTGACAATGTTTTCAGCGTAGTAAATATGTATGAAGTAATTAAAAAGAAAAACGGATGATGTCTCTTACCATTATGTTTTAAACGGGAGAGAGACTGGTGGGTGAGGCTTCAGGATGCGCTCGAGCGGATGAGTGCGTAGACACGTGTCACGCAATCATTTGCAGGAGCGAACCAGAAGGGCTATTTTCAAAGGAAATAGAGCGCATTTGGACAACGTGAGACCAAACGCATCTATTTCAAGAGGAAAAGGAGCATGTTTGTTGAACAGATGACGTGTTTTTCTTAGCAACAAGAGGTTGCTAGGAAACGGATATCCGATCGGCAAGGAAAGTCAGTTGACTTTGTCAGTTTGCCGATAGGAGGAAAACGAACAGTTGTGTCAAAATATTGGAGCGTAGTTGGAAATAAATGAATTAGGATATATATTTTGCGAAAAGAGGAAAAGTCATTTACATAAGAAAAGAAGGGCTTATAAAAAAAATGGAATTTTTATGAATTTTGCATATTAAGAGAGATCTCTTAATTCTTAAATAAATTAAATTAAAAGTTTAATAAGCAGTTATAAGGTGATAAGAATAAAAATGAGTGAGGGAACAGAGATAAGTAATAAGGAGGTTCAGGAAGAAATTATAAGGCGATTGATAGAAAAAGAGATAGGTAATAAGGTTCAAGAAACCGTGGAAAGGTTGACAAAAGAAGGGAAAAGGAAAGCAGGTAATGTAGAAGAGGAGGAATTTTGGACATTATCTGAAGAGGAGGATACACAGAACAGGGGTCCTGGTGGAAAATGCTTGAAGAAAAAGAAACATAATAATTCAGTGGAAAATATTTCAAGTGAAGAGATAAAGAATGTACGCAGAAAAAACAAAGGAGTTGGTTTGAGAGGAGTCCGGAGCGGCACAAAAGAAAGGCAGGCTGACCCTGCAAATAAAAGAGGTGGACAACCATCATGGCCAAATGATAATGAGGGTGAGTGTTTGGATGAGTATGTTTTAGATCTTGATTATAATGATGATCAACATGAGTATTTCTGAATATGCTAATTCAAATACTCAGTCAAAAAAGGAAATGAAAGATCCTTTTGGACACTATTTTTTTAATCCAGCTTTTATTAGACATCCTAGAAGTTCAGAGTGGTGGCCAATGGAGCATGTTTCAGATTATATAAAATTCTGGATACAAAGACCATTAGAGAAAAACGAGCGTAATCTCATGAGGGCTGAATGCTCACGTCCAGTGATCGATGTTAAGGAGACCATAACTCCTAATCTGGATCCAGACCTGATTACTTATTTATTTAAGTTGGGTCGTGACCCGAGAAAAGGGTTGTAAAGATCGCTTAAACAATGCAAAGAGAAAGTTTGATATTCTTGGTCCTGTGGCAAGAATTTTTGACATGGTGGAAGAGTCGTACATTAATGGTACTGATATTGACTTGGAACTATTAAGAGGTTGGAGTCAAAGGGCTGTGTGCCTCATTGGCAATGCTAATGCAGGTTTAATAGCAGTAAGACGTAAGGCAGTCCCGTTTAGAATAAGCCCTAAATTAGTTGATTTTGCTAAGAAGGAGAGTAGCGAGGAATCAAAAGGCCTACTATTTGGAGATGGTCTAGTAAAATCTTTAGGAAAGCATGTGCAAACCTTTACTTCTCTGGATAAAGCGCATGCATCTATGAGAAGAGTATTTGGAAGCGGTAATTTATATGGCAGGGCCGGAAGGAGGGGTCAGTCTTTCGGCCGTCCATACTCCAGAGGCCCATTCTATCAAGGAGGTGAAAGTGTGCTGGGAAGGAGTGGTTTCAGAGGAAACACATATCAAAGTACATTCTATCCTCAAAGAGGACATGGAGGAAGGAGCAGATCAACCCGAGGAAGAACAGGTTTTCAGTCAGGAGGACAAACAGATCAAAGTGAGTATGAAAAATACTTTTGGTTTTACCCAGAGAAACTCAGGAGGGAGACTGAGGTTGTTTCAGGAGAAATGGAGAGAGATAACAGGAGATTTCTGGGTGTCAGAAACTGTAAAAGGTAATATGATAGATTTTGTATCTGTACTATATCAAGTGAGATAACCAAAGGAAATATATTTTCAAAAAGAAGTTCAAAATATTATAGAGAAAGAAGTGAAAGAAATGTTGGAAAAACAAGTGATAATAAAGGTGTCAGACAAGAGGAAAGGGTTTGTAAGTACCCTTTTTGTTGTGGAAAAAAAGGACAAAGGATGGAGACCTGTCGTAAATCTGAGAGAGTTAAATCAATATGTGGTTTGCAAACATTTCAAGATGGAGGGTATCTATCTGTTAAGAGATATTTTGATGGACAACGATTGGATGTGAAAATAGATTTAAAGGATGCATATTTTTCAATAGCGATTGCGGACGAGAGTCAGAAATGCCTTCAGTTCAGGTGGAAGGGTCAACTTTTTCAATTTGTTTGCCCTCCCTTCGGTTTATCTTCGGCCCCATGGTGTTTTTCAAAGGTAATGAGACCGGTCGTGGGTTTCTTGCGAGAAAGAGGGGTCCAAATGTTAATTTATCTAGACGACATTTTTATCATGACTGGGGAGGTAAAGAGTTTACTGGAGCACAGCATGTTAGTGCAGGATCTGTTGACGGATTTAGGTTTTGTGCTAAATTTAGAGAAATCCATTTTGGTACCAGCTCAGAGGATGGAGGTTTTAGGTTTTGTGGTGGACACTATAAAGAGTCAGTTGGAGTTACCAGAAAAAAAGATTATTTTAATAAAAAGAGAGGTGAATTTTTTGTTAAGGAAACAGGAAGTAAGCTTAAGGCAAATAGTAAGAGTGTTAGGTCTTCTATCTTCATCGATTCAGGCAATATTTCCAGGCCTGTTGCATTACAGGGTGTTGCAGAGAGTGAAAGGTGCAAGTTTAAAGAAAGGTCTATGGTATGGAGACAAGGTGGAATTGGATGTGGAAGCAAAGGAAGAATTGAATTGGTGGCTGGGAAATTTACAGGCATGGAATGGCCGAGCAATTTTTGGGTCAACTCCGAATAATGTGATCGAGACAGATGCGAGCACTTTAGGATGGGGTGAGAGACTAGAAACTCAAGAAACTGGAGGATGATGGGATTTGATAGAGAGGAACGATCATATAAATTGTTTATAACTAAAAGCAGGGGTTTTGGCAGTTCGCAGTTTCAGAGAGAGAACTCAGAAAAGAACAGTTTTATTGAAGATGGACAATATTTCGGCAGTGACATACATAAACAAGTTAGGAGGAAGCAGGTTGAAAAGGTTAGCAGATCTGGCAAAGGATTTTTGGAAGTTCTGCATGGAGCACAATATAAGTATGACAGCTCAGTATCTACCAGGGAAAGAGAACATGGTAGCAGATTGGAATTCTCGTTTTTTGAAGGATTACAGCGATTGGAAACTGAATCCTTTGTTTTTCAGGAAGATTCAGAAAATTATGAGTCCTTTGAAGGTAGATTTATTTGCCTCAAGGTTAACAAATCAATTGGAGAATTATGTGAGTTGGAGACCGGATCCAGGAGCAATTTGTGTGGATGCGTTCAGTCTAGATTGGAAAGGTTTGAAAGGTTATGCTTTTCACCCATTTTCAATGATCCCGAGGGTTCTTATGCAAGTGAGGAGACAGGCATGCAGTCTGATTTTAATAACAC
This sequence comes from Calotriton arnoldi, assembly GCA_963921515.1. Lineage (NCBI taxonomy): Eukaryota > Metazoa > Chordata > Amphibia > Caudata > Salamandridae > Calotriton > Calotriton arnoldi. Next base: position 1,324,933 of record CAWUFW010003036.1, read on the forward strand.
AATTCTGGATAACACAAGCATGGTATCCATTGGTGATGGAATTAGCGGTGGAAGATCCTTTTTTGATATTAGCAGAAAAGGGACTTTTGAAGGATGTAGACAGGGCCGGACTGGCCATAGCTGGCACCGGGCGTTTCCCCGGTAGGCCGCTAGGGTGGGGGCCAGTTTTGGGCCCCTGGGGGGCCGTTTTTGTTACCGGGGGTCGGCAATATCGGCCCCCTGTAACAAAATCGGCCGAAACCGGCCCTCGCAAACTGCTCAGCTGCACTCCCCCTCACCCCAGGGGGGGCCGGCTGAGCAGTTTGCCAGGGCCGGTTTCTGTTCCCAGTCCGGCCCTGGATGTAGATGGAAGAGAACATCCGTTAGTAGAGTCAGGGGTGCTCAACCTTCTAGTTTGGGGCATTTCAGGAAATCAGATAGATTCGCAGAACTATCAAAGGAGGCCTCAGAGTTATTATATGAATCATGGGCTCCAGGAACTAGGAAAAGGTATGAGAGCGCATGGAAAGTTTGGGTATGCTTGTGCATGGAAAGGGGTTTGGATCCCGTGGAAGCGGATGAAGTTATGATTGCAAATTTTTTGGCAAACCTTTTCAGGAAGGGCCTGAATTATAGAACTGTGAATTGTTATAGGTCAGCTGTAGCAGCTGGACATTGTTTGGTTGATGGAGTCTCTGTTAGGAAAGGTCAATTGGTTTGTAGAATTATGAAAGGGATTTGTTTGAAAAAAACACCATGTTCAAGGTATAGTATTCTGTGGGATGTATGTTTAATTTGGAAACTTTTTGAAGGATGGCAAAGTAATAGGTTTTTGAGTCTAAAACATTTAACATGGAAGTTCGCTACTTTACTTTGTATGATTTCTTTTAGAAGGGTTTCAGACGTGAATGCTCTGGATATTTCAGGGAGATTATTTCATCCAGAAGGAGTGTTTTTTTAAATCAAACGTAGAACAAAGACAATGACAAAGAAGATATTTTATCCAAGATTTGATGAACATCCTAAATTGTGTGTGGAAAGATGTTTACGTGAATATGAGTGCAGGGTTAGCGAATTTAGAGGTGTAGGAGAAGATCAATTGTTGATTTCATAAGCAAAACCACATAAAGTAGTCTCTACAGCTACTATTGCAAGATGGGTTAAAGATACTATGCGTGAGTCTGGTTTGAATTTGGAGAAATTCAAAGTGCATTCTATTCGGGGAGCTATGGCTTCTAAAGTATACGTTTCAGGAGGAAGTTTGAGCGAGATTCTGAAGGCGGCAGATTGGTCAAATGACAAAGTATTTAGGGATTTCTATTTTAGGTCAGTATAACATGTAACTGAGAAGGTTCTTACAGACTTTAAACATTCATAATGCTAGCCTCCTGTCTTGTCATTAAATGTCAATTCTCAGAAGTTAAATGCATAGAGAATTGTGATCTAATTAAAGACAAGGAGGCTAGCATTATCCCACCCACCCTACCGATTGGTGGGTGAAAATAAAAAGAAAATAGGTTTGATATGTAATAATTAAAAAAATTAATGAAGGTTTAAATTGTTTTTACTTCTGAAAAGTTTATTACAGAACAATATAATAAAAGTAATAAGTTAATTTTTGTTCCAGATGCTCAGTAGAAAAATTGTGGAAGAAGTGGAAGAAAGACAGAAAGAGGAAATTTTGAGAAGAAAGAAGAGAAACAAAAGAGGATGAGCTTAGAATGTTGAAGGCTTATGTTATGTTGAATGTTCTAAATGTTTTGTGACTTCATTCAGTGATGTTGGTAGCTTTTAAAGTGCTGCTCAGAAGTTGGTGAATAAAAGGTAATGCATAATGCTAGCCACCTTGTCTTTAATTAAATCACGATTCTATATGCATTTAACTTCTGAGAATCGACATTTAGCTCCGAGGTTTTCTCGGTAAATGATGGCAAGCCCTCCCCCCCTCTTAAGGGGACTATCAAGCCTAAATGAAAGGAAACCAGAAAGTGCTGCTGTCACAAAGTCAGGGTTAGACGCGGCGTCAGCCCAAGTTTCAGTAAAAAACAATTCATCCAGTTGGTGATTTACAATAAGGTCTGCTACTTCATATTTATGTTTTGCTAAGGACCTGACATTGATGTGACCACAGCGAAGGTCCGCCATAACTGTAGTTGCTGGTGAGCTTTCAGCCGGCCTCATGTTCGAGGTCCGGCAGGACCTTACCATCTGCTCTTCCGGCAGCTGGAAGCCGCACTTACAGCCCTGAGAGTGTTGCGGGTCTACGCCACCTAGATTAAAGTGACAGCAGTTGGGGCTAAATGCCTTACAATTGAGGTCTAAAAGCTCTTTACCTGAATACCTTATAGCATCTCTCCCTTCCGAACCAGGGTTCCAGGTGCTAGGCGCGTTCCGACCTCCCGAAACCGGCAATCCAGTTGCCTACAAGGAAAGTAAATGAGCGATCCAAGTGTGCTCACATAGAGCTGCGCAGATGCGCTATTGTCTGCCTTAAATGTTCCTCCATTAAGGGGGCGTGTCCAGAATAAGCGCTATAATCGCGACCGTTAAAATTAGGGGGGCGAGCATTCTCTCTCTTTCGCTCAAGATCAAACGCTATTTCTGCACATACATTTCTCCTTTTCTTGATTTGAACCTGCATTTGGTTCTTATTTAGGTGCTCCATTTGCTGACACCAGCTGCTTTAAATATTTCTAACTTATCTACAACCTTAGCTTAGCATTTGGGAGTTTCGCTTTTATGGAAACTTTGCATATACTGTTTTTAATACCATGTACTTACATTTGCTGATTTGAATTGCCTGGATTATATTCACAGATGCTGTATTTCAGGAAATACTGATTTGTGCTTAATTGATTTGATTTGAGATTGTAACTTTACTAATTTGTTAATAAACTTTCATGGTTTGCAAAATTTCCATTCCCTGTCATTCTGTTAGGGTAAATTCTGCTTCATTCTCATTGATATATTGCTGGATTTATGATTTTAGCCTCAGTTCGAGATAATGGTCCATCCCAGTGGACATGTGGAGATTTGAGTTTGCACCAAGTTTGCAGAGTGCAAACACCATCCTCATCTCTCAATCCATCAGATAGTAGTAGAGGATGGTTCTCACTGAGGCGCAGATGGAATTTGCCAAAGATACCATCAGAATTTGTCCAAGATCTGCCCTCGCTCCTGAGATTCATATGGTCCAGTTTGGAGAACTGGCAGTTGTCTGGCGTTTCTGAGTGATTTGAGAGTCCTAGAAGTGTGAGTATAGTAGGATTATGCATCTTTGATTGTATTGTCGAGGATTGTGGTGTTTATGGATTTTGATGATTTAGTGTGCTGCGCGGTGTGAAGTCCATTTTAAGTCCATGAGGGCTCCGTGTTGTTGTGAGTGTTATGATGCTGCCATATTTATGTCTCTGGTGCTTATGAAGAGAAACACGTTTATGGAAGTTTTGGTTTCTGGACTCGTCAAAGTCTAAGATCCTGAGATAAACATTGAGTATATTACATTGTAACTTATCTATTAAGGTTTGTGGTGTTGGCCTGTGAAGCACTATTTGTCAGACAATGAGATAGGAATTTTTAACTTCTATGGTAAGGGTGTATTAATTGAGATTGATGTTGGTTTAGTCCTTTTGCTCTGAGTACAGACCGAACTAGTCAGGGTGGTTTCTGGCAGGTTAAGATTTCACTCCCTGTGTTCCCTGGTTTCCCTAGTGTGATTGTGTACCTTGAACTTTCTTTCAGTGGAACAGACAAGAATTTGTTTGTTTTTGGTTTTTAATAACATGCTATTGCAAAGCAAATTGCTTTTGATTGAGAGCTGCTTTGAGGCATTGCAAGTTGCGTCATAGAGTGCCCCGTTGGTATTGGTCAGTTGGTTGTTTTTGCTGAGCTTGGATTGACCGTTATGTCAGAGAGTACAGTACTGTGAGTGGACTGTTTCATGGTGTTGCGCTGAGATTGGAAGTCAGTGTAGTTGCATTTTCTTTTTGATTTGTTGAGAACTGATAGTTATTTTAATTCATGTTCACTGAGTTTCTACTGTGTTGCTTACTGAGTAAAGATGACATTTTCCAAGAAATTAAAGAATTTATATAGTTATGTTGCGAGAATACCTGCCCGGGAAGGTGAGTAGGCCCCTATCAAAGGTACGCCTGCTCATTACATGACAACCAATGTTGGGTTACGCTCATGTATTTGGCTTAAACAATGGAATGAGATCATTGTGAAAGAAGGGTCCTTGCAGTTTCCTCCCCATGGTACTTTCAATCTGAGAATAATAGAGAATTTGAGGACGGTGCTATATGAAATAATGCCCCACCAAGATCAGCCTTGACTGCATGTGAGCATGCAGCACATGTGAAAGAAAAGGATAAATAACAGAATAAGGCCAAAAAGACAGTAAGAGTTGGATGGAAGTAAAGTGTGATACAGAACAGCAAGCATGGAGGAAATATATGATTGAGGAAGCTAGGATGCATCCCATCTTAACTAGTGGAAGAATGGGGAGAAAGAAAGAGCAGGAGGGTGTGAGACTGATGTAAAGAATGATGAAGGAAGCAATAGTGATTCAAGTGATGATTTTTAGATGATTTATTAGCTTCCAGACTTCTCCCATTCAACTTAGTTCAACAAGCTGTGGAAAATCAGCCATCTATGTGACTCCCACCACCCGCAGTTACAGGTGCTAGTGCACCTGTTGATCAGAGCCTTCTGATCAGAGCCTTCTTGATGGGGGATTAGCTGGTACCCTTCCACCTCCACAATTTATACCTGTTTTACTCTTAAAACCACAATTAGTGCCCATTCTACTTCTAGCTCCCCAGGTAATGCTACTGATTCCTATGCTAGCTCCACTGACAGTATCCCCAAATAATGTTAATGTTGTTGCAACCCCTGTCACACCTATAATTACCAAAATCTCTATTTTGTCTGAGATTGATATCTTTGAAGAGATGAGAGTAAGCCCCTGAACAGAAATAACTCCAGTTGTGAGCATACCAACCATAGAGATTGATAGCCCGGGTCACAGTTATCAAAAACTGTCACCCCTCTAAGAATGCTACATGTGGTAAGAAAGATGGCAAAAACAGCAACCGATGGTACTGAGAGAAGGAGTGATTCTGAGGTCAAAGCTTACCCACTGAGAGAGGTGTATGAAGGAGCACATGTGCATGTGCCTTGCAGTCGAGCTGATCTTTTCACATTTATAAATCAATTTCAAAAGTTAAGAGAGAACCCTCATCTCTGGTCCACCCAGGTTGACAGATTTGTGAAAAATGTAAAAGGGCTTTTGGAAGATTTTAATACTTTCTTTGATATTGTAGTTCCCAATGATTTGTGGGCTGAGTCTAAAGTAGCTGTTCAATTGCTGAGCCACCTTGATATCCCCAAACGTATTATTTGTCTCTTGTGGCATGGAAAAGTATAATCAGATGGTTAAACTTTTGAAAAATAAGGTCACCCAGAAATTGATTGATTGGTTGAAGATCTTGGGGAATACACAAGAGTCTAAAGAGTCAGTTCATGCTCATAATGAAAGACTAATACAGGTGTTTCGCCAGCATAGTGGCATCAAGAATCACAAGCAAGGAAATCTCAGAAATTATGTGCTACAGTTTGTTCTTGGGCTGTGTCCGGAGATTAGTTCACACATCCAGCAAAATGTGATTTATTGGCAGTCCAAGACATTAGATGAAATCCTGCCTCATGCAAAGTATTGCAGTGATAACTTGAAAACCAGACAAAAGTGAATTAAGGAGGAATCCATGTTGGTTTTGAAAAAGTTAGCTCAGAAGGGATTTCAGAGTGGTCCGTACCCTGTGAATTTTAGCTATAGTTCTAGCAGTGGTAATGGAATGTAGTGAGTTGGATATCAAGGTGGTGGTCAGATGATGCAGGATGGAAATGGTGTCCGACTCAGTAGAGGATGAGGAGTGCCTGTTGACCCAAATTGAGGAATGGATATAGGTATATTGAAGAAAACTGCGCTGTGTCATTTTTGGTAATAAGTTATGCTATTGGAAACGTGAGGGACGATCAAATCCAAACAGAGTAAAGTTTGATGGCCAAGGGCCTAACATGAATGTTATGCCAACTCCTAATAAGAAAATGCAAAGACCTCCTAATCCTAGTGTGCCCCAAGCCCCCTTGATGCAACATAATCTGAATACGTTGAGGTTCAATGCGAATGCGAGTACCCGAGTGTCACAGAACCCCTTCTCAAGTTCAGAAACTTTCCAACTGTTCCAGATCTTCAGCACTATTGGAGATTCAGGGTCTGATCAATCACAATGACGGTGCTTGAGAGGGGAGGAAGATTGCAAGCTTAGTGCAGTCTTTGAGGTAGATCACACTGGCCCATATGTAGAAGGAGAGGTAAATGTTGACGGAAACCATCAGTTCATGACATGTGACTCTAGCCCACTAAATCTGTGAGATCCTTTGTGGCAGCTTAACCGTGTCACATACTGTACACCAGATGTTGTTGAGCTTCTAACACATGATGAAGATACTGATTACAAATTGAGCACTCAGAAGCCAGTTGCTGGGCTATTCCCTGTTTTGACAAAGGAGGGCTTGCCATCCAACTTGTCACGGAGGAAGTCTGAGATTACTTTGGCAAGGATATTTGCCTGATTAAAGGTGTTGAACCTGTAAAGATCACAATTAAGTAGAATACTGAATTCCCTTGAATGCTCCAATAGAACCTTTCACAAGAGGCAGTGGCTAGAAGTACCCCCGCGATTGAATCCAAATTAGAGCAGAGCATTTCAAAAGAAATATTAGGAAGTCCCTGCAATTCTCTGATCTTGTGGATGCAGAAACCAAACAAACACTGGCGGGTCGAGCAAGACCTGCGAAAGATTAATGATATTGTTATTCCATGTTGTTCTGCTACCGAATCCAGCTGTTATACTGTTCCAGATCCCCTGTGATGCTGAGTGGTTCACGGTCATTGACCTGTCCCAAACTTCATTTTCCATTCTTTAACACAAAGACAGCCAGGCGTCTACATGTTCAGGTTCCAAAATAAAGTTCTGGCATGGTGCAGAGGGTATACAGAGAGCTCCTTAATATTCAAATAGATATTGAAAAAGAATCTGGAGACTCTAAAGCTGCCATGTAACTCAGTCTTTATTCAATATATCGACGACCTATTGGTTGCGTCAACAATGCAAGAGGAATGAGGACAAGATACCATAGCCCTGTTGAATCACTTATATACAAAGATGTGTCAGATCTGGTAAAATGGGACGTTTGTGAAAAAGCCTTCACCGAGTTGAGATAAATTCTCTGCTGCACCCTAGCTCTAGGAATGCTTGACTATAAGAAGCCTTTCATTCGGCACTGTTATGAGAGGAAAGGGTGCTCCTTATCAGTGCTATCTCAAACCCATTGAAACTCCAAATGCTTATATTTCAGCCACTCTTGACCCAGTAGTTGCAACGTTACCGGGTTGCCTAAAGGCAGTGGCTGCAGTTGGTATCAGCATTCAACAATGTGAGAGGATCATTATGGGGTACCCTCTCACAGTCATGGTCCCCATTCTGTCGAGATCCTACTGACTCACACTCAACCTCAACACGTGACCAACAGTCAACCTACAAAGTATGAGCAGGTTATCCTTGCTGCAGAGAAGATTACTTTGCTGATGTGCTCCTGTCTCAAACCTGCCACATGGTTGCCTTTGCCTGTTGCTGATGAAGATGATGATGGGGTAGACCATGACTGCTTTAATGTGACCAAATTATGTACCAAGCCAAGACATGATGTTCAAGATGTCCATCTGGAAGAGCCTGATTATATGTTGTTTGTGGATGGCTCTTGTTTAAGAGATGAATGGGTGATTTTGGTAGTAGGTTATAACATTTGCACCTTAGAGGTTGTAGTGGAAGGCTTCTGTTTGTGTAATGTAACCTCTGTTCAGGTGAACAAACCGATTGCTCTTTCTAGAGCCTGTTGTGTTGCTGACAATTTAGGAGCCACCATCTACATTGATAGTACGGATTTGGCGTGGTCCACTATTTTGGGTATTTGTGTCCCCAGTGGGGTTTCATGACCTCGACTGGCTCCTCTATCAGAAATGAGCACTATTTAATGGACATTATTGATGCCTTGCAAATTCTGACTGAAGTGGGCATTGTAAAGTGTGCAGCACACAAGAGCGTAAATGATTTTGTGACCAATGGTAACCGCTACATGGATGAGATAGCCAGATATTGTACTCTTGAATATACAATTGAGATTTTTCAGATGAATGAGTATAACACGTTATTGAGTATTTTACTGACCGTTGCTGACTTGTGAGAAGAGGTGAAGAGATTGCAGCAACAGGCACCAGAATGTGAGCAGGAGAGGTGGATAAAAGCAGGGTGTACTAAAAATTAAGATGAAGTTTGAGTTTCTGTAGACGGTAGTCCTGTGTTGCCTGACTCTATGTTACCCCCCCCCCCCCGGCCTGTTATTTCCATGGTGGTACCCACATATTCGGAGACACAATAGTTTGTATCTTTTGCAAATATTAATTTAACCCCAGGTTCTATGTGGTTGCAGCAGAATTATGTTACAGGTGTGCTGCTTGTCAACAGCTGAATGTAGGAAGGAGAACCTCAGTCCTCACAAGTCATGTAGGGAGATCAGCTGCTCCCTTTAATCACATGGAGCTCAACTTTGTTGAAATGCCTGTTTGTAATAGGCTCCATTACATATTGGTGGTGATTTGTCTTCTTTTACCGATGGTTGGAGACATACCCCAGTAGAAGAAGTGACAGTCTTACTGTGGACAAACTATTACTAAGGGAGTTGATCTCTCATTTTGGGATCCCGCTTTCTCTGGATTCAGATCATGGCAGTCACTTCTAGAATGAGGTGATGAAACTTTTGTATACAGCTTTGCAGGCATATGACCACTGTAGTTACAGACCAGAGGCTTCAGGCATCGAGGAACAAATTAATGGGAAGCTGACTTCTCTTCTTGCTAAGGTGCATGAATCCACACCTCTGAATTGGCCTGACACCCTTCCATTGGTTCTGATGAGTCTAAGAAGAATTCCGGATCAGAGGACAGGCTTGTTCCCACATGAATTTTCATGGGCAGGGCCATGAGCCTTCCTTCTGTGCCTGCAACTGAGCTTGTGAATATTACAGGTGACATGGTTCTTGATTACTGCAAAGGCTTGGCTGATGTGGTGAGTTCAGCCTCTCAGCAGGGTTAATTGGTGACTCCATTTCCAAGGCAAGAGCAGTGCCATGACCTCAGTCCAGGCAACTAGTTCTTGGCGAAGACACACATGCAAAAGTCATGCCTGGATCCCCAATGGCGGGCCCCTATCAAGTCATTCTGGTCATGAACACTGCTGTTAAATGTGAAGTCCTTCCAAACTGGATTCATGTGTTGCACACTCGGAGAGTGAGACAAGCTGGAGAATAAGTGGTGACTGCCACTACTGAGATGCAAAGGCCGAATTCTGTGCATCAAGGGGGACAAGGGGGGAAACAAAACCAAAATATAATAACAATGTCTCACTTGACCGGTATTTCTTCCTCTGGAGGGTGCTTATTGTTCTGACCCAAAAAACTCTACACAATATGCATACTAATTAATCAAAATTATTTTTGACTATTTCTTAATTTTTAACTTAATTAATATCACCAGTAAATGCATCAATTACATATCCACAATGGTTTCACATTATTTGACATATCTTTTCATAAACAACAGTAATAGGAGACATTGCAACAAACTCCTGTACAAGTAAAACTGTTTAAACCCCTATCCTACTATCCACTCACTCCTACATTCATCAAAAAACACCAACTGTCATACTATCCATACAAACCAGGACCCAGCCACCCCACAAATAGACAAAACAGAGTACAATGGGGAAAGATGTTCAGTTTCCACCATTGTAGTGTTGTGAGCTGGAATCACTGCTAAAAACGGTCGACACACTTTTCCTTGTGGGAAATAGTTTCATCCAAACACCTTCTTTAGGACCACACAAAAATGAGACTACTTAAAAGGGTGGCCAATGGGGATAATCTAAAAAAGGATATACAAGAATTAGCGGTCAGAAACACAAATTTAAAAATATTGTTTCCTTTGAAATAAGATTTAATAGTTCCATTGTTGAGGCCCATTACGTGAGCGATGGATGAGAATCACACATCACACCAATTGACTAAATTCCAACATAAAAATGTGCATAAGAAAGCAAAACCATGTGTCCTATTGTGCCACACCAGTGTGAAATGTCTCAGCCCCGCATGCAATATATTATGGGTAAAAGGTCCTAAATACATAACGTTTTTTATTTTATGGAGTTTTATATAGCGCAAACTTGACCCGAAGGTATCGGGTATCAGAGCGCTTTACATAGCACCAGCTGCATTACATGAGGACACATTCATTTTTGTTAGGCAGGGGGGATTAAGTGATTTGCCCTGAATCACAGAATGTTCAGCGTCATCGCCGAGACTCGAATCCAATTCCCCAGATTCGAGGTCGCCCGCCCTAGCCGTTAGGCCAACTCCTCTCCCCTTTCCTGCAGCAAAGAAGGGAGAGTTAAAGAAATAGATAGGCAGTGCAAGAAACAAGAAACAAGAACAGAGTCCTGATTTTGTGCTCGTATGCAGACTATATATACCATCACCATCTCACATCTGATGTGAAGATCACACTCACATTGTCATTCAGATCTGTAAGCGCAAACATCAGTGTATGATTACACTTTCCTTATTCTTCATCTACTCTTCGACTCCGAAGAAGCGCTTCTAATTGGCAGAAATATTTCAAGTGAATCCTACTATGCGGGGAACAGACGGAGCATAAATAAAAAACTCTATCCTTGAAAAAAGGTAGCACAAGAATGTACACCTAAGAAATAATTACCTTGTATTTTCTTCTCCCTGTATGAATTGCACAGTCCACGCAACATTAATATCTCCTCGTAATCGATTCAATGAATTCCGCATCTAGAGACGGGACATCCTAGGAATGTGAGAGAGGAAACCTATTTAACTGCTTAGTTTGAAAGAACAATTCAAATGTCGCTGGTCACGCGCAAGAATAGTATAGAGGAATATGACTTAGCCCACCGGTAGGTCTGCAAATGGATCAAAGGCAGGGCTATGAATTGGACTTTGCTAAAGTATCTCATCGGGCAGATAGTGAGCTGCCTCGCAGGGCAGCAACCTTAATACCAAGGCTAGAAAACGTGTGCAGAAAAACTAATCACAAACAACTGTAACTCAAAGCAGAGGGCATTCTGCCGGGGATAACCCTGAGGGCGACTACTATTAGGGGCAGTTGTACGACCATTTTCTGCGGTTGCAAACGGGAATTCGGCCCGTTTGCGACTGCAAAATTGGTCAGCCCCATGTACAAACCATATTTTGCAAGTCGCTAACCTATTAGCGACTCGCAAAATATGGTTTGCGGCTCGCTATTAGGAAGGGGCATGCCAAAGGCGTCTCTTCCTAATAGCGAGTCTGACTGCAATGTATGATTGTTTTGCAACCGCATTTGCGGTCGCAAAACACTCGCAGTTTACCATCCTTTTCAAAAGGGTAGTAAGCCACTCGCAAACGGGAAGGGGTTCCCAGGGGACCCTTTGTGAATGGGTGCAACAATATTTTTTTAAGAGCAGGCAGTGGTCCCAGGACCACTGCCTGCCCTTAAAAAATGAAACTGAAAAGTTAAATTTTTCTTTTTTAAATGCATCCCATTTTCCTTTAAGGAAAACTGGCTTTATTAAAAAAGCAGTCACAGACATGGTGGGCTGCTGACCCAAGCAGGCCACCATCCCTGTGAGTGCTAGCCATTCCCAATGGGGTCGCAAATTGCGCTTGCCTCATGAATACTGATGAGGCATTCAATTTGCGACCCCATTGGGAATCGCAAACAGTGTTTGAGACACTGTTGTACATTGCATTTTGCGAGTCCCGAATTGCGAGTTGCATTTTGACGCAATTTGCGACTCGCAAAATGCAAGCATCGTACATCTGGCTCCAAGTGTACAGGGTAACTGACATCCCTGCAAAGGAATATATATGGGGACTAATGTTTTTTCCAGTTGCCTTCTAATTGGGTGGGTAGTTGTTCTGTGAGCTTAGTGTTTCCAAAGGCATATCATGTAAGTAAATTAGAAAGCAAGAGTAAAGTCACAAGTAGTGGGTGATAATTTAAATGCTTTTATTCATTGTGTAGGTGTGATTTTGAATGATGTAAAAATTAGAAAGTTGTCCTTTTTGATTGACAGGCTAGCAGCTTATACCGGTGGCGCTTTAGGTGCCATTAATTCATAATTGATATCAATGAGTGTTGTATTCCGCTTTAGGTGTCCGTATATAGGTTTCCAGAAACATGTCCTTATATAGGCATAAGATCCCAGTCCTTATTTAGGCATTAGCCATGCTATCCAAATACAGGCATGGTCACTTACATCCGTCCACCCTAACGTCACAACGAGTTCTTAGAAACCAGACCCTTAAGCTCTTGGGAGTTCCCCTAGCACAGGATTATTGATTTCTCCAAGAACTCATTTATTATGAATGAACCACTACACCTTAAGGGTTCATTCCTGACGTCTTCCTCTGCCCGACTTTACGTCAATGCTAACATTCCAAGGCACCTACCGGGAATAAATATACCTTCCCTTGCCCAAGCAAGTAGGAGGAGACCTCGACTTTAGAGGAGCCCGTGTCCCGGCCTGACGCACTGACAAGAGACGCTGTCATCCCTGCTCGCAGAGAATCCAGCTTCCAGTGTTCTGACTCCCTTCGCGGGGTGTTCGAGTTCGAGACCCGGAAAGAGATTCCCACCTCTCTCATTCTCAAGGTATGGAGCTGACTAGAACTTAGAGGGACTCTTGGCATACTGGACTCTTGGCATACAAGACTCTTGGCATACTATAGCATACCATACTATAGAATACATCACCTACTTCTTACCTCGCCCTACACCTAGGTTAGGTTAGGTACACTGGGGTAGAACTAGTTAGAGAAGCATCTTATGAGTACTCGCATTTTTAGCTTATGTTATTTATGTATATGAATATATGTGTCATAGCTAAAAGATAATGCTAGCGCAGTATTATTTCTTTCTACTGCTTACGCTGTACATTATATATCTCGCATACTGTCTTGTGATCATAACAGCTCATATCTCTTACACGAGAAACAAGACTGTTCAATAAATCCTTTTATTGAAACGCCCGTCTATTCTTTCTGTGTAACTCTGAAGAAATTAAGCATGCACGATTTGCTGAGTGAAACTGTTATCTATTGTTTCCACGATTCTGAGAGTGTTCCAATTCTAAAGGGAAACAAAGTTGTCATGTTTATGCGGTTGCCAGAAACTACTCCCTTCTTGTTTACAAGGAGTTTCTAGTGGCCTCTGAGTTAGCTGGCACAAAGTAATTAAGTTTAATATACTTGATAGGGACATACTGACCTCAGTCCTATGTCAAATCTATAGGGTATATTATTCCAATGCGCAGAGCCTATTAGGGAAATAGGAACTACACTACATGGCGCCCAACGTTTGGTAAGGCACTAATTTAACGCTAGATACTGAGTAACTCAGTCGTGCTTTTCTCTCAGAGACCCCTACTCACATACTCCATAAGACGTCTGGAGGGGGTAGGGTTAAATACCCGCCAAAGCTAAATAGGACAAAAACCCTATATATTAGCTGTTTGGTTTGTTCAACGTTGAAGGATACAGTGTTCCAAAATATTTTGCACCTTATCTTTTGTTTCCTTGAAACTTGTTCTACATTTTTCAAAAAACAATGTCCCTGAATGGGGATAATGGCACCGAGAACGGTGTAGCTGCGGCTGATCCAGTCGTCACAGCTTTTAACTTTACAGGTTTAAATGAAACCGATGAGGGTGTTATAAACCCATCACTCTAAAACTTATAAAACACGGCCTATCACCAAGAGGTGGTAGAGCAGTTTTCGTGATAGAGGCACACGAATCCTTTCAGACAGAGGTATTCTATTCATGGGTAGTATTCCCAGAATCAAATCCAGTAACAAAAGTGTTTCACTTCTTTAAAGAAGATGAACCACCAGAGGAATATATTCCTTTCGAGGATATTGAAATTCCACTCACATACCAGGAGCATAATCTCTGGTTTAAAGGCACCCTAAAACATCACAAAAACATTACCAGGCTCAGTCCACTAGGTAGACCAGGAGCAACATGGCCGATTCTAGCCAGCTACACACCTCATCCTGACATTGATGTAATGTCAGACGAGGAATTACTTACTCAACTACAAGAGTTAATACAAATTTACAGACAATTAGTCCAATATGTCATGCGGACTTTCACAGTTCAACAACCAATGACCATTCCAAATCAAACCCCTCAACAGGGGAATACACTAAAAATTACTCCACAGACTTTACACGCAGTCATGGGTAAAATGCCCACAAAACATGAGCAAATTCCATTCTGGATAGCTCAAAAAATTACTCAAATCGAGGCAGTATTTCCTAATACTAGCCCTTATGAGAAACACCGAATCCTAACAATCTGTTTACCAATGGGGATCACACCACAACTGGAAGATTGCACCACTTGGGGCGCAGTCTTTGCTGCCATCTATACTAAAACACATGGTGTTCCATCAATTGCAGTAATACCAGATGTCCAGAAACAAATTCAAAACGAATACGGGGCAGAGCCTGCTCTGAATTTAGGTATGAAATTACTGAAAAACTTCGACCAGGTCTCAACAATAATATTATCTAATATTAAAGGAGAGGCAGCATCAGTGGCGATCCGCCAACGCTTAAGGGAATTTGATGTAACGGACCATCAACATGAACTACCCAGAATATTAGAACAATCTTATGCAGAATTAGGCAGAGATAGTTTGGGTGGAAAACCTTTGAAGCCAAAACTATCTGAAAGTCCTGAGAAGGACTCTATTAAACAAACTCCTACATCTTCTAAAAAGAAGTGGGAAACGAATAAACAAAATTTAAACGAGACACGCTCTCAATCCCGAGGTAGGTCTCCTCAAAAGGAGCCCTCTGAAAGGAGGTATAACCTCAGGAATAGGGATAATTTAAGAAAACTTGACAGGTATCAAGATACTGATACACGTTCCTCTCGTACCTTTCAGATATCGTCACAGACATCGGAAAGAAGAGGACGGTCAGAACATTGAGAAGAACGCGTGAAATCCAAAGACGATAAACACGTTCAGAAAAATAAATCAAAACCTCAATTCACAAAAAGAAGGTAGCAGGTCTGAAGATCAGACATGCCGAGAATACTGAGAACACAGCTCAAGAACGGAGAATGGGCTCAGACAATGCTGGACAGTGCAGCAGAAGTCACAATAGCTCGCCAGAACCTGAAGGAACTTCTGGAGATAGTGGACTTGAATGAGTACATCACAGTAGAGACTGTAGACACCAGGGTTAGTACTCCACAAAAGTTATATGAAATAACACTCCGAATGGAGGGAGACATACCAAGAAAAGTGAAAACACTCTTTTGGGAGAAACTTTCAAGGGTTATGATATACTTCTAGCAGAAAAAGACTGGCCACCACACTTTGTCAGGGAGTGCCCACATGGCGAGGACATTATTCTGCCAGCCTTCTCCAACCATATTCCAATTCACCTAAAATATACTTATGCCAGGAAATGGGCAGTTGCCCAGGCCCCAGCATTATACAAAAATCATGTAGGATGGGATGAGGTCTCACCTCACCATAAAATACAGCTAAAAAATCAACCTACTGCACAAAGGCAGTACCCAATAAAGCAAGAAGCTAAAAAACAGGTCAGGAGATCTTAGATCAACTTGAATACCAAGGGTGATTGAAACATGCACCTCCTCAATGAACAATCCTTTGTTTCCTGTATCCAAACCAGACAATACATATCGTCTAGTTTTGGATTACAGACACTTGAACACTTGTTCCAAAACATTTGCAGTGCAAAATGCACATAGTGCAGCATTAATGAATAACATTGTGCGTAAAAAATATAAAACCACATTGGACATTTCAAATGGTTTCTTTTGTCAAAATATAGCACCTGAAAGCAGGTACTTAACAGCTTTCTCAATAATGGGGACCCAGCGTCAATTTTGTAGACTCCCACAAGGGTTCAAAAATAGCCCGGGGTTATTCTCAGCAAGGGTAACAGAGTTACTACAAATTTATGATAATGAGGCATTGTCATATGTCGATGACATCTATCTGAGAGACGATGACCTGGATAGGCACTTGAACAGGGTGAGTACCATTATATTGGGCTTCGCCTCTGAAGGAAATAAATTCAACTTTAAAAAATCCAGAATTGCCCATCTCAAGGTCCTTTTCTTAGGATATGAGCTGTCAAGTGAAGGCAAGAGCCTGGCAGCTAACTTTTTAGAAAAGTGCGCGCTGCTCCAACCTCCGAAAACGCTGAAAAATTTACAATCCATCTTGGGTTTCCTAAATTTTGGAAGAACTTACATTCTAAATTACGCAGAAAGGGTTAAACCTCTCTACGAATTAATCAAACCTGATTTTTCAACAAAACATTGGACTCAGGAACACACAGAAATCCTGCGTTCACTCCAAGCTAACATGTTATCAACAAATCACTTACAAACACGCGTAAATACACGCAATTTAGTGATCCGAATAATTTCGGGTCAATGCGGATTCACCTATTTAACATTTAATGAGGGTGAAAAAGTACCAATAGCATACAAATCACATTTGTATACACAAGCAGAAATGCGCTTCACTTCAACAGAAAAAATACTGACAGCAGTTCAAACCGCTGTAGCAAAAGAAAGAACTCTAGCTCAAGGAAAACGCATTATTGTCGTAACCCCAGTACCAGCCTTAGAGGCGGTTACAAAAGCGAGCATTCCAAATGCAAAAGCTTTACATCTTAGATGAATACAATGGGTTAATTCTCTTGCTGCAACAGATGTTGAATATGTTTTTGATCCTGATTTAAAAACACAAGCGTTCCTGCAATATGAACATGAATGTCCTCTGCCCACTGAAATGCTGCCTCTCGATCAGTATGAATTTATAATTTACACTGACGGATCAGCACAACCCGCTACAGGGAGTAAGCAAGCTTACAGTGCAGCGTGCGCAATCGTTAAAGGTCGCATGCAAGATGGTAACTTCAGACCAATGGTCACTAAAACTCAATCTCTAGGAGATTGCACAGCTCAGCGAGCTGAACTACAAGCATTCAAACTGGCACTTGAAAATACAGATCGCGAATTCCCCACACTTATAGTGTGCGATTGTTTTTACTGTGTTCAGTCGTATAATGAATATATACAAAATTGGCTTGAAAACGGGTTCAAAGATGCAAAAGGTGGCACAATAAAGCATAAAACGCTTTGGGAACAAGTAGTTCGGTTGAAAGACGAACTACCAAAAGGTCACGTGATACACACGCTGAGTCATCAACGTGATGGCGTTCACGTTGCAGGGAATTCATTGGCTGATGAAGCCGCAAAGGGGGCTGTTCAGACGGCTTCCGTAGCTGCGATCACTCGTTCAAAAACGAGAATAGACAGTGAGATATTGTTGGCTGTCAATGCTTCAAGCAAAGGCAGTGGTGCAGCGTTACCAAAGAAATTTCCACTCAAGTACTCTTATGTAATTGATGCGAACAACGTTCCTTTTGCTCGAATCCCTGGAGTGGGGGATAGGGTAATTCCAAACATGGAACGTAGAGCAACTTTGATTTATGAAGCACATCTGGGGGAGGGTCTGTCACATCAAGGGATCTCTAAAACAATATTAACATTAAAAGAGATGTACTGGTGGCCTGGAATGAATACACAGATTCACATCTTCATCGATGGCTGCATAGACTGCAATAGACAGCGTGGTGCAGAAAGCCATCAGACACCAGACTACGAAGAGGCCTGCCCAGTACAGACACCATTGTTAGACAGCATTAGAATATCTACGCGCAGGCGTCCTTTTGGACAAATGCAATCCCACAAATACTAAGTCAAGGTTCCTATGGATATGGCCTCAGCGCTCGGCTGACGCTCAAACTGTTATAAAAGATTTGCGAGTCTTTATCGGCACATACGCAATAGGCACACTACATTCTGACCAGGGCCCTTCGTTTAGCTCTCGGGCTTACAAAGAAGCCATGGCCAGTTTGGGCGTTGCATTGCGGTACTCCTCTCCGTTTCATCCTGAGGGAAATTCTGTTGTGGAAAGGAAAAACCGGGACATAAAGCAGTCTATAACAGCTAGAGTATTAGGTTCGGGTGATGGGTGGGTCAAACATCTTTATGGGGTCCAACGCTCATTAAATAATTTGCCAAGAAGTTCTCTAGGGGGTCACTCCATATGAGGTCCTATTTGGGACAAGAATGTGGGTTCCTGATCTCGAATGTAAAGGCACAGTGGTGGAAAATAAACCCTTTGATATCAAAGATCGTTTGGCTGTTTTACAGGATCTAAATGAACTAAGATCGAAACAAAGCAACGTGTTCCTGAAGCCAACCACCACTGGGGAAACACCAGCAGTCCCAGCAAGGCCTGTCTGGATCCCAAAAGTTGGGGATCTAGTCAGAGAGAAGATTGCGGACAAGAAGGAATTTGGACCTTCTTACAGACAACCAGTACCTGTCCTAGCCGTCCACGGAACAAGAACAGTACTTCTGCCGCCCCTTGCTGGAAAAAAGGAGAAACGATTTGTGTCAATCGACCTCATCAAACCACAGTATGTGGCCAATACTAAATAGTAGGCCTCGTGGACTCCGACCTAGTATCAGAAGCACTCCTCTCGCTACTATCCAAGAGGTTCAGACTGAAAGACTCATAACCATCGAGAATTCAGCAGTAACAGATGAAGGACTAAGCAACAATGCTATGGAACTCATCCCTCTTGAAACTCAAGTAACAGTTCATCCAGATACACCTGTCTACACCAACGTAGCACGTGATCAACTGGTTCCAGCGATTTCGAAAAATCCTGATGCAATTGCAACTATTGACCGAACTGCTTCTGGCTATTTCATTAACTTTGATACGTTTTCTGAGGATCCGAGTGAGGCTGAAACGACACCAGCCCCAAAAACTTTCAAACAACAAGTATAAGACCTTTTTCATTTTCTGAAAGAGACTTATCTGGTTTCACCATGGATTGAAATATGGATTATTTCTGGAATATTTTTCTTTCTGTTTTGGCTAGCTTTGGTTATGACTCTTAACATGCTTATAAATGGCAGATACATTTGTATGGACACTGAGAGTAAAAATGTGAACTTACTTTTAAAACCACACAAATCCTCCCATCGTGAAGCAAGAGACTTGTCAGCCGTGAACATCACAGCCGTTCCTATACAGGATGGTATAGTTTGGGACAAAACTGATTTTGACATATTCGGCCCGACAGAACTTTTGAAGATTCCACATTTATTTAAAATTTCATTAAGTGACTTTATTACCTCCAGTACCTATTCTGATGATTGGGACTTTGAGACTGTTAATGATATGATGTCTGATCTAGAAAAGTCTGCAGCATTCTCTAACAATGAATACTTAGAGGGCTCATCAGACTACGAACAGCTTTATTGTTACAACCACTATGGTCATCATTTCTTGCATAAATCTGCAACACCTAGAAATATTTTTATGTTTAACCAATGGGAACATTGTCCTACACCACCAAGGGGTAGTTCAAGAACGTTTGCAAAGAAGTTTCCATAGTTTTCAGGGTACAATATATATGATCCAGAATCATTTTACTATAAGAATGTAAAGAAGACAGGACAGAAAATTATGTTAACTAATACAAAACAGATTTATTCTGCAGCCTTTATTACCCAACTGTCTAGACAAGGATTTGACTTTTGGAAAGACACAATCGAGACAAAATCTGTCTGGGGTTCTAAAGATTGGCAAGTGCAGGGGATAGAAGCTTTATTTAGAGCCTGTATCATCCCACATCAAATAATGTTTTTGAATGACACTGTGCAACAAACGTCTTGCCTTGGTTTAGCCAAGATCAAAGACATGAACACACCTTCTGTACCAACACCTGCAAGTAATAGCACTACACAGGGAGCGGTCACAGTAGACACAATACTAAAAAACAACAGATCAGATCCTGATTGGAAAAAATGGTTGCTCTGGCCCACAGACACAAACATCTGTCAAGAAAGATTCCTGAATAGAATACAGGGCTTTACTATCCATAGGCCAGACCCACGTTATGTTCAACGACAACATCCGGGGGTAGTAACAACATACAGTGTAGGAAAATTGTGCCTCGACTGGTTGCAAAAATCTACACTCGAGGATGTGAAACAACACTTATCTTTACTTAAAGAACACGCAGACCTTAGGGAATTCTTGTTAGGACCAAGAAAACGGTGTCAAAAACATTTCATATATGCCGGCATTTATGCTGCTTATAATGAAGTATGGAAGGTTTCACAGGCAGAGGACGCAGAACGAATACGTGAGCTTGATCGTATTAATTTAGAGAAAACTCTCACTGTGGTCGACAATGGGTTAACAACTTTGTCATCCAGAATTTATTCATTGGACAGCATTGTATCCTTTGCTATTGACATACTGGAACAAGATTTAGCCATGTTACAACAAGGCCAATCTCAGTTACGTTCTATTATGTTATTGGGCTGGACGCTGCAATCCTTGCGTGCAGGCTTTGTGCCTTGGCGTTTTATCAACACGTCGTCTCTGTTTTCAGAATACAATCTCACTGATAAACAGGTCGAACTGGCACAAAGGGGAGCAAAGTATACAGTGCTGAGCATTGAAAAACTGGAAAAATTACCATTTACGGTAGCAGAAAAACCAGCTACAGAATGGCTTATCCATGGCAAAATAACTCTGCCTGTCACTACTTTTCATTTTCAGTACTGCCTCAAACAAATGCAAGCAGGCAAATATGAAAGGTTGGGTAAGGAGTACATTAAGACATCCTGGGATTTACCTTACGATTACAGATGTTGGAGTGGGGATCGTGAAGTGTTTCTAAGCGGTACACACTGTGAAAATGCACTGAGCGGTTCACTCATATGTCAGGACATTTCGTTACACGGGGCTTGTAATGGTTCTGTGGCAAACTTGTCCTGCCACCTGCAGGGTACACCAGCTGCTGTGATTAATCCAACGTTTGGACAACTTTCTAATGGGAGTTACCTCATGTTGAATGATCAGAGTTGCTGTGGCATGTTGCCAGGAATCCCATATCTGGTAACGGTTGGCTCCAGGGTTACTTGTTGTATGCAAGTATTGTTCCCCCAAATAGACACAGTCAGGAGTCGCCTCTATGGCCTTCATTGAATGTTTCTTTTATACGTTTTGATACTTTAAGTAGAATGAAAGCCATGCTTTTACAACAAACCGTGCCTTTGACCTCGGCCAAAGAAACTTATGATTTACAAATTGCAAGGACTTCGGCTGAGATACAGGCTCTAATTCGTACAAACTGCCCTATACATTTCGTAGAAATGATGGGACGTATCTTAAACATGTCTGATACGAGCGGGATTGTACATGTATTTAAGACCATCTGTTCAGGACTGTTAGCACCTTTTCAGGCAGTCCTCGGAATCATTCCAAACTTCGCACATTCGGTGTTTGGTGGTGTGCCATTAATTCTAGCACTCGTTGCAGGAATCCTGTTTTTATTCCTACTACTACGCTATGGCAAGCCTATCCACCGGCGTCACTCCCAGCAATTTGGAGAAAGCTCTCCTAGAACGGAAGTGCCGTGAGCGCATAGTGCAACATTTGGGCATACCTCGTCTACGGGAACTTAATACAACATGGTTTCTGTCATTTAGACCAATCTGGCAAGATTGCATCTTACCTGTTCTACGCTGCCTGCTTTGCGGTGAAGAATGCGTGCTAGACACCTGTCTAACACTCCCATCAGTCATGCCAACAGATATCGATACTTTGCTGGACCCGATAACGGCCCATGCTCTGTGTTGTCCCCAAAGGCTACCAATCCTGATGACGGCATTCATTGAGATCTCACAGACGCTTCCTGCTGCTGCTGAGGTACGAGATGGATCAACAGGCACACAGGTAACAACGGACGCGAACATTGCTGCGGCATCTTATGCTGAAGGCGATGCTTCTCATCTCTGTGCAGTTAACCTTCTGAACGAGGTATTCCAAATGTCACCAACATCGGTAGATGATATTTTGTCTATAGAAATAGATGATTTCATGTTTACACCAGACCCATACACTGACTTTGATTCGGCTCACAGTGTACCGGGGACGCAATGAAATTTGGCCTCCATATCTTCAAAACAGAACAGAACTTGGAACTCTTCCTAGAAATTGACTTTTTTTTTTCTCTCTCTATTTTTTGAAAATACATGGCAATTCAATCTGCTTACAGTAGAACTATTCATATAGAACGGACTTCTTTGAATACTTCCAGGGACACATTGTCTCCTTATTTACCACAATTTCATGATATGCAATGGCTTTGATTTTTGAAAAGTTGTCAACCATTTCGTCATATGTATATATTTCTGTTTATTCATTCATGTTGCATTTATTTCCAATATATGCTTAGAATGAAAAAATGCTTTAAAATGTACAGTACCTATTGCATTACATGTTTAGCAACAGTTTTCTTTTAAAAACTTCTTTTAATATACTTTTACAAATGTTTTTAGCAACATGTGGTACTCAGTTTAATGTTTAGCATTCAGTACTATCGTTCATTCGAAAGTGGAGTGGGTGTTGTATTCCGTTTTAGGTGTCCGTATATAGGTTTTCCAGAAACATGTCCTTATATAGGCATAAGATCCCAGTCCTTATTTAGGCATTAGCCATGCTATCCAAATACAGGCATGGTCACTTACATCCGTCCACCCTAACGTCACAACGAGTTCTTAGAAACCAGACCCTTAAGCTCTTGGGAGTTCCCCTAGCACAGGATTATTGATTTCTCCAAGAACTCATTTATTATGCATGAACCACTACACCTTAAGGGTTCATTCCTGACGTCTTCCTCTGCCCGACTTTACATCAATGCTAACATTCCAAGGCACCTACCGGGTATAAATATACCTTCCCTTGCCCAAGCAAGTAGGAGGAGACCTCGACTTTAGAGGAGCCCGTGTCCCGGCCTGACGCACTGACAAGAGACGCTGTCATCCCTGCTCGCAGAGAATCCAGCTTCCAGTGTTCTGACTCCCTTCGCGGGGTGTTAGAGTTCGAGACCCGGAAAGAGATTCCCACCTCTCTCATTCTCAAGGTATGGAGCTGACTAGAACCTAGAGGGACTCTTGGCATACAGGACTCTTGGCATACAAGACTCTTGGCATACTATAGCATACCATACTATAGAATACATCACCTACTTCTTACCTCGCCCTACACCTAGGTTAGGTTAGGTACACTGGGGTAGAACTAGTTAGAGAAGCATCTTATGAGTACGCGCATTTTTAGCTTATGTTATTTATGTACATGAATATATGTGTCATAGCTAAAAGATAATGCTAGCGCAGTATTATTTCTTTCTACTGCTTATGCTGTACATTATATATCTCGCATACTGTCTTGTGATTATAACAGCTCATATCTCTTACACGAGAAACCAGACTGTTCAATAAATCCTTTTATTGAAACGCCCGTCTATTCTTTCTGTGTAACTCTGAAGAAACTAAGCATGCACGATTAGCTGAGTGAAACTGTTATCTATTGTTTCCACGATTCTGAGAGTGTTCTTATTCTAAAGGGAAACAAAGTTGTCATGTTTATGCGGTTGCCAGAAACTACTCCCTTCTTGTTTACAAGGAGTTTCTAGTGGCCTCTGAGTTAGCTGGCACAAAGTAATTAAGTTTAATATACTTGATAGGGACATACTGACCTCAGTCCTATGTCGAATCTATAGGGTATATTATTCCAATGCGCAGAGCCTATTAGAGAAATAGGAACCACACTACATGAGAGCTATGGTTTTTCAAAATAGATTAGTTCTAGATATTGTGCTTGCAAAAAAGGAGAGCGTTTGCAAAGAGCTAAGTGTCCAACAGTGCTGCACTAATGTATGTGTCAGACAAGAGCAAGGAGCTCAACAAATATGTGCACAATATTACGTGTCTATCCAAAAAGTTGAAGGTGTTGGAAGAGATTGGTGCTTGGGAAGCAACTGAGAAAGGTTTTTCTGCTGTTGGCAAATGGCTTATTGGACGTGGCAGTGGACTTTTTGGTGCTTTATTAAGATCTATATTGATATTGAAGTTTGTGTGATTTGCTTGTATTGATGAAAAAGGGATTCAGACTGATGAAAGGGGAAAGGAATAAAAAACAGAAAGATGGAGAGAAATCAGCTGATGGAAAAGGATTGAAAAGAAATGTGGAGGAATGGAATTGGAAGAGAGACAGTGTTATCTCTATGATGAGTTGAAGGAGCTAGAGCAATCTAGACATAATCAACGACGGCCAGCAAACGGATCCTGAAATATCATAAGGGAAAATGGTAAGTGTTTTGTGTGATGGCTACGTGCCATCAGAGGGGGATAATTGGTGATGTCGCGTCACCATAATTTATTTGCGCTTAATGAAATTTTAACCCGCAACATGAATAACCATAATTTATTGTTGTTCATACATTGATTTACACTTAGATTTAGTGACTCGAGTGGTGTTTATGTTTTCTATTAACTATAGTTTGCATATGTACATCTTAAAATTTACATGATTTGACATGGGCCTAGGTGCCCGAATCCATCATGAAAATAAAAGATTGCATTTCTGCTTGCTGTGCATAATTCTCTTTTTGTTTCATGCACCAGAGTCACAGTGTTTTATTAAATGTATTATTTTTTATTATCTTACTGCATGAAGGTCGTGTTGCTTCAATAAATTGGTTGGATGATGATTCTCAGCACCTGCACGGGATGGGAGGCAAAGGAGGTGAATACTACTTTGTTAGATATTGTGAAGGCCGCAATGATACAATAATCTGACATTCTATTATCTATGAAAAGGAAGCGGACACCAAGTACAGTGAGAACACTGATTTTTGATTGGTTCCTACTCGGAACAAATTACTGATGGACATTCACTGTCATTGATATATTGCTGGATTTATGATTTTAGTCTCAGTTTGAGACAAAAGTCCATACCAGTGGACATAGCGGAGATTCAAGTTTGCGCCAAGTTTGAGTGGTGCAAACACCATCAAATGACAAGTTTAACAATTTCTTCAACCCTCTCATCTAGTCCAGGAAATCACACTTCGTCACTTAAGAATTTCTTTGTCGCACTTATTCCTCCATGACTTTCATGAGCAATATTAATTACATGCTTTTGCAATGCACGAGGTATTACTGTTTTGTTCCTTGTAAAAGGATGCCAGATGAAGAAATTGCAAGTTCATCTTTTACATTTTTAAAAACAAGCCGATTTTTCTTGTCAACTTCTGAAGGTATACATGTCATGATATGTAAATGTCTCCATCTATTGATATTAATTATTGTTTTAACTTACTGAATTGTCCAATCCCCTGCTGAAGCATCTATCAGTTCCTTCTCCAAAGGTTTTTGCATGAGTTGCAGTTTTAATTAAGGAGTAAATGTGTTCTTCTGCTAAAGACATATGATTTTGATCATTTGAAGCAGGATGTCTGGACAATTAATCTGCTGCATTAAAATCTTTTCCTGGCTTGTGCACAATCTTAAAATTTCAGTCCATTAACCTCATGCCCCATCATTCAATTCATGGTGGCATCTTTGCCTTTGGATTTCCAAATATTGTTAATAGTGCTTGGTGATCAGTAATTACTATAAATGGTTTTCTGTAATGAGAGGTATGATAATGTTCACATCCCCAGACAACTGCCAGCCTTTTTTTTATGTTGAGAATATTTTTTTCAATTTCAGACAAACTTCTGCTAGCATGAGATATTGTATGTCTGATGCTTTCCTTTCCAAGTTGGTGCTAATCAAGTATTGCCCCTATTCCGACTGGGCTTGCATCCACCTTCAATTACATGCAAAGTGTGGGGTCAAAGTATCATAAATGCCCTGAAGAAGGAATGTCTTTTTCATTTTTCTAAATTACATTTCACAGTCTTCATTCCATTCAAACTTCTTTCCTTTTTTATTAGTTCTGGTGTGACACACTTATAGTAGCAAAGTCTTAGAACATTGGAATGTGGAGCACTCCATTGAATACAGTTAAGTGCTCCGGGCTTCGACAGGCTGGTAGAAGCCCGCAGAGCAACATTCCAATGTTGTTTTTGTTCACAGCAGCTGCTGTGAACAAAGGCCACTACGAGCCCTTGGGGATTCAAACCCCCTCGGGCTCTGAGAGGTCTTTGTTTTTAGTAATTAGAACATTCTGCCCTCTAGAGGCAGAATGTTCTAATAGCTTTAGAGCCCTCCTAGTGGGCTCTACCGGCCATTAAAGGCCCGCTCCCTTGTTAAAGGCCCTCGCCTTCGATTCGGGCCTTTAACGCTGGAGCGGGCCTTTAATGGCCGGTAGAGCCCGCTAGGTCGGGCTCTAAGGCTATAGTAAATCGTAACTGACTATTCCTATAATTGAATGTAATTCTGACAATTCTTTAAGATGGGGCATGTATACTAAAGAAGAAATTTTAGCTGGATCTCAACGCATGAAATTTTAGCTGAATCTCAACGCATTTTTCTCCTTGAAAAAATACGACCATTGAATGTCAATTCTAGTTTATCAATTTCAGATTTGTCTGCATTTAAAGTGACACCAGCTTCACGCAGATATTTATGCACTTTCATCAAAGTATAATCATGTTCTTCTTGAGTTTTTACAAAAATTCAAATATTATCACTGAAATTCATGACATTTTCTACTGGTGCTTGAAATATTTCAGCAGCTGAACAAACTCCAAAATTTATCCTTTTGTCTCTAGATAACCCTGGATGGGTAGACAAAGTTTTATGTATCTTGACTGTTCATCATTTTCCAAGTGATAACCCTTACAAAGATCTAGTCTTAAAACTACCACACCCCATTAAGATTACTTATCATGTCATCAAAATGTGATCATGGATGTCTTTCTCTTTCAAGTGCCATGGTGCAAAGTCTCATGTCAACATATATTCTGATTTTATCTTTATTTTTCTTTGGGGTGTTCGGCATGTCGCTGGTCCAATGATGTCTTGTTTCAGCAAAGAGTTTATTTCTTCTTCCACTTTGCTTTGGAAATGTATCAGAACCCTCCTGTGTATTTGTGCTACCGGTTTAATTGATTTATTTATAGGTAAAGTGATCAATTTTCAACTTTAATTTCCTAAGAGTTTGGCATAGATTTGGAAATTTTTAATTTTCCTAGAATTGGATGTTGCATGGCAATATCCAAAGTCAATGAAATTAAACCCATCAGCTGTGCAGCTGCATTGCTTAATGAACATGCAACCGGAACTTCCCCTTGCAAAACATGAATTTCCTTTCCAGTCAATATATTTCCATAGGTAAAGGTTTCTGTAACCTTTTCTTTATTACTAACAGGATATCTAGCCCTTTTCCATTTACATTGGTTGGTCTTAGCATAGGCTTCTTAGACTCTCTTTCATATTTTCATGCAAGCATAATATTACGTGTTGCTCCACTATCTAGAGCAAACAGTGCTTTATGAGAACCTACAAGAATGTCCACTGTGGGCGTTTTTTATTCTGATTTCTTTGAACTATGCATATTTTTTGCCAGTTAGCATCAGGTATCTCTTGCATCATGTATAGTGATTTCATTGAATTTTCTTTAGATGAAAAGTTTGCACTGATTCATTGTCATGGTTTTCTATTTATCTTACATACTTATCATTTCTTTTATCTTGTGTGTTCCATGTTTTATTATCTCCTTTCCTGTAGATTCTAACCCTGCTTAACAGACATTTGCAAAATGTTTTCTGACATATTTATTTCATAGCCAGACAATTCCCTATATGTGGATACTATAGTCTGCATCTATAACATTGCCTTTTCTATTCTCTGATTACCTAATTTTTCTTAATCGCTTTCGTTATTTGTTTGACATCTGTTGAAGTTGTTCCATCTTTTTCAAGCATCCTTGTACCATATTTTCTGCATGTGTTTCTTCTCTCACTTTTGTGTAGGCCATTATTTGTATAGTTGGTAGGTCATGTATTTTTTCCAATAATTTTTTTCTAAATTCTTTTGAACTCCAAAATTCAATTATCCTTAATCTTAAAGCTTTCTTATTTTTAAACTTATGAAATGAACAGAATGTAACTAGTTTACACAATCTTGTAAAAAATTAATTGATCGATTCTTCTTCTGCCTAGCATGCAGTATTGAAAATATATCTCTCAAAGTCTAAATTTCATTGGGGTTTAAAACTTTCATTCAGACATTTTATAAGTCCTTTATACATACTTACATCTTCTGCAGGAAATGTTATAATTAGATCTTCTCCGTCATCATAGAGTTAACCTTTAATGCAACGGAAAAACTGCACTACAGTAAGTTATATGATATTGTGTGTGTGTGTGCATTATACACTGGTGATAGCCAAGTGCAGTTATGTTTAGGTCAGAGTCTCTACAAAAAAACATTTTTGTATTCTTCTTAAATTTGGAGCTATTTGACAAATCTGCACAAAACTTTCCAGTAAAAAAAGTATCTTATTTGGGTTTATCATGGCAAGTTTCATGCAGGTCTATCTTGGAAAAAGTGTCTTTTTGCATTTTAACTCCGATAGTATTCTTTCCTTTCCGGTACAGAAAAACAGAGCAGAAGACATTCACATGAAACGTTTCAAAAGAAAATACATTTTAATGTTGTTTTTATAATATTAAGTGCCCTATTCATATTGATATCATTTGGTATGTTATAGAAATGGGTTCTTTAGTTAGCAGTGGTTTACACGCTTTCCAAGTAGGGAAAACCACCCTAGTCAGGGTAAGTCAGATACACACCCTAAATTAACTTGTGCTCACCCTCTGCTAACTTGGCACAGAGCAGTCAGGTTTAACTTAAGAAGCAATGTGTGCAGTATTTGTGCAAAACACACACACAGTAACAGAATGAAAACACCACAAAAAGACTCCACTTCGGTTTGTAAAAAGAAGTTGGTTATTATACTGTAAATCCATTAAGGCCAAAACAACAAAAATACAATATATACTTTTCATTTTGGGAGATCAGTTGAAAACAATAAGAATCTAAGGTACACTGTGCATGATATGCGAGTTCAAATTTGAAGTTAACCTGGTGCTAGCAGAGCATTGGCATCTAGCGGGCTAGGTGCGGTCATGCTAGACCAGGGTAACTGACAAATGATTCCCGTTGGGGATCAAGAGATAAGCATTCGCAGAGTGAGACAAAAATGAAGGAAAGTGTGAAGTCTCTTGAGACCAGTCTACTTAGCCAAGTTCAGCTGCTCCTGAGTGCACGCTGGCTGGCAACGGGCATTTTAGCGGGCCCTGCTACACACCGAACCTTGATTGTGGGGTGCCGATTCTGCGATGGAGTCCAAGTGCCGGTGGTGCGGCACAGAGACGGTTGCTGAGAAAATATCGGTGGGCCTCGTAGGCGGGGCTTGCATCGTCGATGCTTCTTTCTCCTCGGAAGTACCGGCTGACAATCCTGCAGCTCCTGCAGGCATATACAGCCGATGAGCCATACGTCTTGGGGACGCCTCTTTTCAACACGTCAACGCAGCCCAGGAAGGCACTGGTCCAGCTTCGGGGAAGGCGGTGATCACAGAACTCCATCTCGGGGATGAGGCACAAGCCTTCAGTGATGCGCTGACCCTAGGCATGGCAAAGTGCTTGATCTGCAGTAGGTGAAAAACCATTGTTCTGCTCACAATGGGGCTGGTGATCAGAAATGCTCAAATCCTTGTCAACAGCCAGCTGCTGGACTCACGAGTGACAGAGTTTCACGGCAGGGACAAGAAGGCAAAATCTTTGATGGCCCTGAGATTTCCTATAGGGGGCAAGCCGACAAGCCCTTGGATTCACTCTGGGTTCAGTCCTTGTCCTCAGCAGGGCAGAGATCAGCAGGCAGCAGGGCAGCTCAGCAAAGCAGAAAAGCAGTTCCTCAGAACAGTCAGTCACAGCAAAGTGGCAATCCCTACAGCACAGCAGCCTTTATTCCAGCAGAGTTCTTTCCAGGTCCAGTAGTGTAGTAATTTGGTAGGGCTAGAGCCCTAGTACTTATACCCAAAAGTGCCTTTGATGTAGTAGGTGGCTTCAAAGGAACTCTCTGTAGTGCACAAGGATCCCATTCAGCCTGGCCCTGGCTCCAAACTACCAGTAGGGGGTAAATCAGCCCTTTGTGTGAGGGCGGAACACAACCTATTCAGATGTAATTGTGAGTCACCTTTTACCCTTCCTGCCCAGGAAGGTTATCAGTATGCAGATGAATCTCCTGTCACACCCAGAACCTCCTGTGTAGTGGCTGTCTAGAGGGAATGCACAAAGTGTAGCTGTCACCCAGCCCAGTTGTATATTAAAGACAGGCTGCAGGCACACAGAGCAGTAAGAGCATAGAAATGTCCACATTCTAAAAGTAAACACAAGGAGATGATGGACGGAGCTATGAAACTTTTCAGACACTCACCCCCAGTCACAGATCTGGGTTGAATCCATCATCGTTCTTTAGCTCACTTCGCCACCCCAGTTCAGACACAGCTATATGAAAATCAGTCTTGACCCTGTGCCTCATGGGAACAGTCCAGCCCGAACTGCCAAGCCATGTCTTCCCTGGACCGGAAACAAGCATCCTGGGACCTGTTTCGGGCTAACAGCTTTCTCCCCACTTTCTAAAAGTGGCATTTTTAAAATGGTAATGTTAAACCCAGCTTTACCATTAAAAATGATTTATCACCACCATTCCAAAGATATTAAACATGAAGTAGCTACTCCTTTCCAATCAGGAATCACAGCTTAAACGGTGTTTTAAGGAATCCACAATGCTAGCCTAAGGAAGGAGTAGGCCTCACATCAGTGAAAATCAAATTTAGCTATTTTTCACTGCAGGACATGTAAAACTTAAAAGTACATGTCCTGCCTTTTAGTTACACAGCACCCTGCCCTTAGAGACACTTAGAGGCTCATTACGATGGCGGGCGGAAGCACAACCGCCGTGCTGGCGGATGCAAAAACCACCAGTTACCGCCGGCACGCAGCAGTCCACACGCCCGCCCAATTACGATGCGAAAAGTAGGCCAAACACCGCCGGCAAGCCAGCAACACCGTCCGCCATCAAAGTGCGCCCGTACACGTAGCGGCGCAGCCCAACTGACACACACCGTCCGACGAAACACGTCCCGCCCGGCGCATAAATTACGATGCCGCAAACAAACGGCTCCCACGGCCAAGAGATACCGTACGACAAACCGAAGCGGTAACACGGACGCCGAGCACGGACAACGAAGAAGCGGCTCCCCGAGCATGAATACAGCACTGCAGGCCCTCCCCATGCTCCTGCTGATGCACCACCAAGGACGCAACGTACCGCAGAGACGCAGGTAGGCACACACACAACAAGTGCACGCAAACAGCACACACAGTGCAAGGGCGGAAAAGCGGACAACCCCCACCAGCGCGTGTACACTACACATCCACCATTGCATCCACATATGACACACAGGCCAAATCGTAACATCGCGTAACACATGTGTACACACCACCTGGGACTAGGAACCAACAACCCCGTCACGGCCCCAAAGCGGCGATGACGCCGCCACACATGCGCACAATGCAGAGGCCAACCGCAGCGCCATGCATGCGTCGCACACAGACACAGGGACACAACCAAGCAGCACACACATCAGCCCCACCCCGAACGCACATGACACGTGACAGGCCTGCCACAGACATGTCCCCAACGCCCAATTCACGGACAACACCCAACGCCACACAACCGACGCACACATGTCAGTGAAGACACGCAACAGCAGGACACACCCCAGTGTAACAAACATGGCGTAGCACACAGCGGCGGCAACACCAACTAGGAGAAGCAGGGCTCCCTTCGGGAAGAGGAACGCCAGTACCACACTGAAACACCCATACCACCCTGCACATATGAACAAGACATATAAAACGGAACACCAAAGAGCCCGGGGACCGACAACAGGTGGCCCAAGAATAACATTCACACACAAGGCCCAACGCAGAGCGGAAAGGCAGCCTGCCGCCCACACAAGGGAGAGCAGACAGCACTGAATGACCTTCCATTCCAACTCCGAAACCACAGCCCTACGACAGAAGCCGGTGAATACAGCCATTGTCCAAGAATAGACCAACACAGGCATGCCGAGGAGACCGACCACAGGGCAGATAGCGCATATCACAGAAGCACACAACGGACGGGGAAGAAAGAAGAAAACACTCCCCCATGTCGGCCACATGCAAGTTAATTGGAAGGAGTCACACATCACTGACCTTGAACTGTCTGAGAAGCATGTGGGATGAGGGCCCGTGTCCTCCAAACAAGCCAACAGAACACAAGTCCTGTCTCCCTACGACTACACAGAGCTCACAGCAACCTCGGAGCGTGCACATTGCAGACTGCACACACAGCCGGAGCACGCCACCACAACGCACCGCTGCGAAATGGCAACCGCAACACACCTACCCAACTACGCCGAACAGCTCAAGCTGTACAAAACCAACCTGTTTCATATATTGGGATGCGATCTCCTGTCCCTGCTGAACGTAAGTTACCGACTGACTTACCGCATCACATTGTTCAGCTGCGTCATGCCCGTCTTCTACTGTCGGAGGTGTCCCTACCAGCATCCCGTGGAGATATGCCTCTCCAACCCGGCATGTCTGAAGGCGGACCTGCTACCACTACTCCTCCCTCTGGACGCACACGACAGGGCCTGCTCTGCCTATGGGGGCATGGCGTATGTGGCCAACATCGCACCCGCACTGAAATGGGACCACTGTGCCTCCACACGACGGATCATCGAGAACAGCTACATCGAATGTCACCCAGCATGCCCCATCATGGTCCTCCAAGGGACAACTTACGAACAACACCTTGACAGCCACCATCCGCTACATTGGCTGGCAAACATGTACACCACCAATGACATGGAAGCCCTGCTGGACGGCATCGCATACCTGACAACCTGTAAATTCGTCGGACCACAACGCAGGTTCCCCGATTGACCTATGATGTCCAACCCCGCACCCATGCTTAGCTTCCGCACGGACTGGCCAGTCACCACCACAACAGCCATACCAAACGACCGGCAACTGTAACCACACCATCAACGACATCGCCATGACATCGGATATGACCGGGACATGCACACTGTTCCCCATCACATCCAGGAACACCGCATGCATCGTGGGAGGCAGTGGCATGGGCTCTGTGTATCGCACCCACATGGACGGAACTGCACGAACAACCAGGACACGACATGGATCCAGCGCACATGGACACACACACCGCTCAGTGGACATGAATAGGTCGCCTGGAGTCTGTGGGTGCTGCACCCCTCCCACCCCCGCCCCGGGGAATCCCATACCAGGACCTTTGCATGGACGACAAGTGCATACAACAACAACACGACCCCAGTGACTGTGACATGTCCAGTAACCACCACAGTGCAACAACAAGTGGCACGCCGCTGCATGCACGCAAGCACATGCCCTGATGTCATCTCACATGCACGCGTGCATGAGGAACAACCGCAGCAAACCTGTCACATGGAACTGAGATGGACTGTGCCCATGATGCCAAGCGGTCTGGTAGGCTACATGTATACCGTCTGTGTCAAAGTCCGCAGCTCCGCAGCTATACGTAAATGTACATTAGCACAGCCTTGGCCAAGCAGATGTCACTCTGAAGCCCACATCCCACATGCAACAGCCAATCACATGTAACCCCACACCCTATCCCATTTGCAATCATGCTCAGTATATCCTCAACATGTATTCCGCTGCCAGTAGTGTCCACTATACTGCATCACAGAGGACAGAAGACTCAATATAATGTTTGAAACCAAAACTGTCTCCGCTGACTCATTTCACAAGTACGAATGAGAGAGGATGAGAGTATGTGAAGTACACGGCAGTCGTGACATGACCATGTAGTCCACTGGTATTGGATGTCAACGCAAATGAGTAGCACAACTGTGGAAGACACACATGTGTCGTGTGAAGTCGTATGGACGCAGTGCTCAGGTGGGTGGGTGTGACGGGTAGATGCGCACATGCCAAGTTGGAGCACGCCGTGTTGGGAGGGGTCATGAACAGTACACCACCGCTTCCCTGGGCATTGTGAGAGGACACCTGTCGGGGGGAGTGAACACGTGTGTGCACAGCAGCCGGGCACACGTACAAAGCGGTACCAGGCGCACCTCAGCCCACCCTCTGTGGACAAGCTGGATCCTGTTGTGCGCCCGCCATGCCCCTTGACAAGGCACACACAGCCCCAGTCGACCAGGTGTAACCCCAACATAGTCAATCCGCACAGGCGATACAGTGCACGGGATGGCAGTGGAGCATGGTGTGTGAGAGGTCTCCTCGCGCTCCTCCTGGTCATATCACGCAGGCAATAGAACCTCAACGTCTAGCATGGCACAAGTCAAATGGAAGTGTAGGGGGACGCACCACAGCACGAGCAGCACTGACGTCACGGGAGGTGGCTCGCACCATCCCATCCATTGCCCATCATACCAACCACGCCACATGCCATTGCGACTAAGTGCAAGCGCGTGCGCCACCACCCCCGAGCCCTCCCCAGAGAGGCCAAAGAGTGAATGTGTGGGCAATCAGCCACAGACGGACGCGGCCTGGCCGCAAGGGCAGCCACAGCCACTGGGTGTCGCAGGTGGCGGATCCGGAAGGCGAAGACTGTGATGCATAGTCCATGCAGGCCGGGTCTCCATTTGGGGCACCACGCAGGTGGACGGCGTCCCGCCACACATCATACCCTGAGACAGCCCACTCGTGCAACTGGACCCACACATACACTCCTTGCCCTCTCTGGTGCGAGCTTGGGGCTGCCTGTGCAAGCGCTAGCCTCGCAGGTGAGCATGCATATTGGGGGAGCGAGGGGAGGACATGAGGGCTGGGGCGAAGATGACTGTATCACTGTCAGTTAGTACAAGGGATGACCCAGATGTGGAAAGGAAGAGACGTGTCCCGTGTGTACTGCAACTAGTCGCCAATCCAACTACCCCCCATGTCCGGAATGTAAGCCCGCACCTAGGCCCGCCCATCCGCCACATCGAACATACCACCAGCACGACAACCTTCCCATTCGAAACACTGACTGGGGGTGGCGACCAGTGAACAATCATGTGTAGCCTACCCACGCGTACATGTGGGCCCTCCATGATCCATGTCACCTGCGGCAAAGTCATGACATGCGCAATGAGGGAAGTGAGGAGAGCTGTCCGCCCCACGCGCAGAAGGTGCATCAGATCCACAGACCCAGCAGCGAGTCCAGCAGGGGTCACATGTGCAGGGGCAGCTGTGCCTGGTGTGAAGGCACATGCATATAGACAGCACATCGACCAATGTGAAGTCTGCCCACAT
The DNA here is from genome assembly GCA_963921515.1 of Calotriton arnoldi. Taxonomy (NCBI): domain Eukaryota; kingdom Metazoa; phylum Chordata; class Amphibia; order Caudata; family Salamandridae; genus Calotriton; species Calotriton arnoldi. The sequence continues at coordinate 1,360,430 of CAWUFW010003036.1, forward strand.
CTACAGTCCATCATCATGCGGACATAGGAATTTAACACAGGGCAACACATCTTAGTTGGTGCACCCACCGTGACCAACAATGCGCAATCATCGACGTACCCGCCCTGTGCATGGCCCCCCACCCAACGGAGGCACATCCAGTGCCACCATCCCACACACACAAGCCTTCCACGGAACATGCTGTGTCCAATGGTCAGTACAGAGTCAGCGCCCATCTGGTGGATCCTGAACAGGAGACACATGCACACACATGCCAGCTCCCACTATGAACGTCTGCCACCTGGCACGTGCAATGTAACCTCTCACCTGTGACGTGTGACTGCAAGCACACAGCCGTCTTGGCATGGGGCTGTCAATGTGGACACCTGTCAATGTTTCGGGAGGTGTGATCCGTACAGTGCTGTACATAGGGTGCAGTGCTGACACCTACTACTGTCTCATATCCCCTCGTGCCACAGGTCCCACTTGTTTTGGCCGCTCAGCCTGTGCCCACATCGTCGTCGTCGTGTGCCATACTCATCCAGCCGCGGAAGCAGTTCCATGCTCAGCAGACATTCATGTTGCCGTGGCGTTGCCGCTTGACGGATATGCAGTCAGTCCCCATCAGCACGCCCCGCAAGTCATTGGGGCCTAGATCCCCATGTGCATGCACATGGCAGTGGTTTGTATCACTAGCCATTGCCATTGTTGGGAGACCTGTGTAAGTGTATTGTGGCCGTGCCGTCCCAGCTTGACAGCTGGGCTGTGGCTCATGTGCTTGCTCAGTCATGTCAGTGATGTGTATGCGAAATTGCTATGTGTCGTGTTGCTTTGACATGTGTCCTCTGCCATTGTCCCTAGGCGGAGACCGAACATTGACCGCCCATACCAATTGCTGGCGGACATGGACGATACAGAGGTTATTAGGAAGTTTCGGCTGGACAGGCCAACCCTGCATCGACTGTGTGCCATGTTAGAACCCCATCTCCGTCCCCGCAGGGTGTATCCGACTGCTGTCACCCCCACGGCTAAGGTGATGGCCGCCATGCATTTCTTCGCCACTGGGTCATTCCAGCACACAGTGGGCATTGGAGGAGGGATGTCCCAGCCCATGTTCAGCAAGGTGCTGAGGGATGTACTGGCAGCCATGATGCTGTACCGAAACAGGTACATCCGCTTCCCCAGGGCTCGTGAATTGGCGGCAGTGAAGGGTGCATTCTATGCCCTTGGCAGAATCCCACACGTCGTTGGAGCCATTGACTGCACACATGTCGGCCTTGTTCCACCACAGGCCACTGAGCACCTGTACCGCAACAGGAAGCACACGCACTCCCTGAATGTGCAAGTGGTGTGCCTTGCGGACATGGTGATCACCCACGTGTGTGCAAAGTTCCCAGGCTCGGCCCATGACGCACACATAATGCGCAACAGCATCTTGCCACGACTGATGTCCAATATGCAACAGGATCGTGGCTGTATTGTCGGTGAGTATGTGGAGTGGTGTAGCGTGCTGGTTGTGCGATGCTGTCCCCTGTCCAGTTGGAATAGCAACGGTTCTCTGTGTCCCTCACACCCAGGTGACTCTGCGTACCCGAATGGGGCATGGCTGCTCAGTCCATTGAGGAATCCTCGCACCCCAGCAGACGATCGCTACAATGAGGCACATGGGAGGACCAGACGTGTGGTCGAGCGTACCTTTGGCCTCCTCAAGTCCAGGTTCAGGTGCCTGGACCGCACCGGGGGTGCGCTGGCGTACTCCCCACAGAAGGTGTGCCGGATAGTGGTGGCGTGCTGCATGCTGCACAATCTGGCCATTCGGAAGCAGATCCCCCTCATCATGGATGACGGAGATCAACCAGGGCCCCAGCCCGCAGACCAGGACAGCTCGAGTGAGGAGGACAGCGGAGAGGAGGAAGCTGGTAATGTGCGGCAGCAGCTCATCGCCCGCTACTTCACTTGACGGTGAGTGTCCATGTACGACGGCTGATGTGGCTGTATCTGTGCAGGTGTGTGTGTGCTGTGTCAGGGTGGCCGTTTGTTCACTGCGTGCTGTGTGTCAACGCTCCATGGCCAGGGTAGGATGCCACTGTTGGTGGCTGTGGCATTGTGCCCTATTGCTCTGTGCGATGTGTGTACATTGCTTGTAGTTGTTGACATGTACTGTGTGATGGGTGTGTGACACACTCATTGAATGTGCTCCTGTTCTGTCTCCCACCCCTAGGTCCCTACAGGCCCTCCGGATTCCATTGCCATGCCACGCATCAGGTGCCTTTCCGCCCAAGGTGGCCGTTGTATTCCGTACAAATAAAACACAGGGCACAAACAGCAGTTAGTGTAAGAGGTGCATTTATTTCAAACTGTGACATGTGATTGTGTGTAAGGTGATGACAAAAGTGGTGCGTGCAGTGACAATGAGCTGTCGGTCATGGCTGCGTGATGCTCAGGGTGTACCTACTGGTTCTATGTCCATAGTCCAACACACACATGCCATCCAGATGGCTGTGTGGAGTGGGATCGTAGTCCAAGTCAATGCAGTGGCTGGTCAAGGAAGGCTGGCGGAAGGCTGGCTGGCTGCCTCACTTGCGTTTGGAGCGTGCGAAGTCCTCCCGGGAGATCTGTTTCCACTCGGACGGCCCCTTCCACGTTTGCGAGGGGGTGCCTGCTTGCGACATGCTGGTGGTTGAGGTGTGCTCACTGGCTGTGGACGCAGGGGAACTGGACACTGCTGCTCGACCCTGCGCCCCGGCAGGTGGTGGCGGAGGGGAGCTGCTGTCCCTGGCTGTGACCTCACCGCCACCACCAGCTGGCCCATGAGGTCCACGAGTTGGCCCATACGGGCGTCCATGGACCTCAGCACCCCCAGCACCTCACGCGTGTCTGAAGCAGACCTGACCCATTGCCCTTGGGCCTCTTCATAGGCCCCAAGGACTCTGGCCATTTGAGGCAGGGCATGGCTCCCAGGGGAGGCTGGCGTTTCCCTGACCCTGCTCCTCCTACCAGTCCTGCTGCCACCGGCCTGCCCACTAGCCACATTGCTCACCACGGTCCTCGCTGTGGCTCCCAGGGTGGATCCAGTCGGCCGGGCCACCACCTGCGCTGGGGCTGGTGCCAGCGAAGACGTGGTGGTGGTGGCGGCGGTGGTGGTCGGTGCGGCGATGGTGGCGGTTGCGGCAGTGGTAGTGGCCGCAATGACCGTGGGTGTGGCCGCAACGACAGTGGCAGCAGGGGGCTGGGAATGTTCAGCAGCCCTGGATGATGGGTTGGTGGGTAGGAGGGGTCCTGGGGAGCGGCTGGGCCCTGCCACACCAGATGGGCCTGCTTGGTGGTCCGTGTCCGAAGAGGAGGACAGATCCTCCAGATCCGTGTGTCCTCGTTGGGGGCTTGTAGGCTGGCTGTGCTGGCTGCTGGCTCCATCCCCAGCATCCAGCAGTTCGTCACCTGTGGAGAGAATGAGATTTGTTATTGTGTTGCACCTGGCGAAGTATGTATTTGTCGTCTGACATTAACAGTTCGTGCAATCTCGTACATGGGTTTCCCGGAGGCGTGTGTGTGGCTGTAGCATTTGTAGTTGTGTGTGCTTGGCAATGGGACTGTGTGCTGTGCACATGTGGCATGGGACGGATTGGCCATGCCGATGGGTGTGTTGCTGTGCCCCTACTTATTGTGACTCTGGTGTATGCGGGCTCCTGGCCCATCCTGGGTCTGGTTTGTACTTTGCTTTTGGTGTTCAGATGGGATGCTTAGGAACGCATATGGCAACATGGGGGCCATGCCCCAGATTCGCATTTGGGAGGGGATATGCTTTTGGGGTTCAAATGGAACGCTTAGGAACGCATATGGCAACATGGGGGCCATGCCCCAGATTCGCATTTGGGAGGGAATATGCTTTTGGGGTTCAAATGGAACGCTTAGGAACGCATATGGCAACATGGGGGCCATGCCCCAGATTCGCATTTGGGAGGGAATATGCTTTTGGGGTACATGCTGTGAGCCATGGGTGCCGAACGTGACATGTGTTGTGGCAGCATGACAGTGCATGGTTTGAGGTGTGTGCATGCTTGACATGGCCTGCATATTTGCTGTCTGTTGTGATTACTGGACATGGCATTGGACGCATCGTTATGAGTGAGTGATGGTTGTGTGCCAGCCAACGTATTGCAGTTGTCCCATCTCCTTGGTGTGCGTGCTGCCCTGTGCCATGTGCATCACTGCAGTGCTCGGGGGGTGTGGCCCATGTTGTGTGTTGTTGCTCACAGTGTGTCGTGCGCTTCATTGACTTCTGGCACATGGTTGGTCATGGGCATGTATCTTAGCGTGACTGCTGTATGTGTGGCAGCTGTGCGGATGACATGCCTTTCATGAGACTGGGGCTGACGGATGGGATGGATGGTATGTTGTATGTGCATGGTGTGTCTGTGTGTTTGATGGGTTCAGTGGTGTTCGTGTGCATTTATGTTGTTCCGCTCTGTTGCGTCTAGTGTTGTTTGTCTTACATAGGCGTAGTTGTGGGGTGTGTGGTTGACAGGCAGTAGGGGCTACATGGACAGGACTTCAATGGTGTTTCGGTTGTGTGTGATGAGTTGCACAGTGGCTGCCGTGTGGTACTATATTCAGTGTGGCTTGTGCATGCAGACGTGGCTCCTTGGGTGTTGCTATGTCTGTGATGGGTCATGTGGGGTGTGAGTCTGTTGTTCATGTCCGTGTGCACATTGTTCACTTGTTCGTGACGGTGGGCGGTGCTGCGTGTTCGTCTGCTACGTGACATGTCCCATGTGTTGGTCGTGTTCCGGTCCTCATGCCTCCAGTAATCCAGCCCTGTCCAGTTTCCCACCTGCAAGTTGTTCGTGCGTGCACTGTACTGGATGCCACATGGCTCTAAGCGGGGGTGCTCCATGTTGCAGGTCTGTGGGGGTGGGGGGGTGTTGTGGGTCGTGGGGGTGGCTGGACACCCACTGACACCGATTGCTGTGGACCGTGATGTCTGCCTTTCGGCTGTCGTTGTGCACTGCGGTGGCTGACACGTGGCTGTGGGGTGTGGGGGATGCTCCTCCTTGCTGTGCTGTGGGACTAGGGGCCTGGTGTGTGTTGTACTTGGGCTGTCCACCGTCCCACCCACTGCACTTTGTGTTCCTGCCACTTACCTGTTACTTGTCGGTTAGTGCAGCTGTGGCGGACACATGGGTGTGGTGGGTGCTCGTTGTGGCGCTTCTGGCATATTTGGGGACCTGTTGGTGGTTACGTGGCTGGCTGAGTGTACACATGTCCCCATGTATCTTACAGTTGTTCTGTTTGGGCTGTGTGTGGTGGTGTCTGTTGCATGTGTGTGTGATGTGTTGTGTATTGTGTGCTGGACATGGGGGTGTTTGTCCCTGGGAGCTGTGGCATGGTGGTAGTGCATGTGAGTACATAGCGATGTGCTGGTATACATTAGTTTGTACTTACCAGCCTCCACTCCCCCTGCTAATCCGGCGAGGATCTCCGGATGTATTATGACTCGCACCTTCTCCTCCCACGCTTTGAAGGTCTTGAAGAGCGCGGGATTCCCTCCGCCAGTGACGGCAGCCAGCTCTCTGTCTTTGCCCTCCTTCTTCTTGACCAGGCTCTTGACGTCATTCCAACGTTTGTTTATTTCTCCTCTGTTCCTGGGCAGGGTCCCGACTGCATTGACCTGGTCTACGATCCGGTTCCACATTCTGTTTCTGGTGGCTAGTGGTGTGTGCTGGACCATGTTCCCATAGATTTGTGGGTACACCTTGATGATCTCGCCGACCATGACCGTCAGCTCAATGGGCGTGAACTTGGGCATTCTTTGTGGTGCCATGGTGTTTGTGGTGCTGGTGTGGTGTGTGTTGTGTAATGTGCAGGGGTTTGTGGTGCAGGTGTTTGGTGGTGGTGGTGGTGGTGGTGGTGGTTGTGATGTGTGCGTTTCTGTGGTGTGCTGCTGTCCTTGCTGTGTCACTGTGTCCTCTCCTCTCCTCTCCTCTCTGGTTTGCAATGTTGCAAGGGGTTGTGGTCTGGGGGAGTGCTGCTTTTGTACTTACCTATGTGGGTGTGTCCTCATGGTCTGTTGTTTTCAGGTGTGTTGTGTCTGGGGTTCTGGCCTTTGTAGTTTTTGTTTGTCCGGGGGTGTTTTCGGGATGTGTACTGTGCTTGTGTATTTGTGCGTGCCTTGCTGTGTGGACTTGTTGGCCATGTTGTGTGCTATTGGTTTTGTGAGCGGATGGTTTCTGTGCAGGTACGTGGGCGCCATGGCTTCTGCCGTGTCGATTCTCATCGGCGTTGTTTGCGCTGGCGGGCGGTATATTTGTAGTTTTCCCGCGCTCATGGCGGTGCGATCGTAATTTCACGTGCGGTGTGTCGGCCGTGAGGGCGGGCGGTTTTGTGTTGTCGTGCGTGTTTCCGTCCGTGGCGGGCGGTTTGACTCCGACTCGGACGATGGCGGGCGGTATTTTGTGTGATTTTTCCGCCGATGGCGGTTTTCGGTTTGTGTAATCGTAATGGCGTGGTCGGTGTTCAGACGGTGTGTGCGGGCGGATTTTTGCCGCTTCCATGCCTGGCGGATTTTTTTACGCCGGGTATCGTAATGGGCCCCTTAGGGACTACCTTAGGGGTGACTTAGGTGTTATACAATGGGAGTTCAAGGCTTGGCAAGTAGTTTTAAATGCCAAGTCAAAGTGGCAGAAAACTGCACACACAGGCCCTGCAATGGCAGGCCTGAGGAAGGTTTGAAGGCTACTTGTGTGGCTGCCACAACCAGTGCTGGAGGCACACTAGTGGCATTTAGATTGTAGGCCCTGGGTACATGGTGTACAACTTTACAAGGGACTTACAGGTAAACTTAATATGCCAATCAGGTATACACCAATGTCAACATGTTTAGGGGAGAAGCACATGGACTTTAGCACTGGTTAGCAGTGGTAAAGTGCTCACAGTCCTAAGGCCAAAAAAAGATACAGCAAAACGTTGAGGTAAGCAGACAAAAAGTTATTGTCCATATCTATTATAGTGTTTTATTCTGAGACTAGTATCATGCGGTTCCTCTCAGTGGTAACATTCTCTAACTAGGTTTTGGGTTTCCTGTACCTGGGAAGCAGGATTGTGACAGTGCTTTAGTCAGTCAGCACAGGCAACATCAACGTTGTGTTAATTCCATGCTTCAGAGTTCTCTCCTTTTATGTCTCTTGTTGACTTCCCACTCTTTCCTGAGTTCTTATAGTCTATTAGACAATTGTTTCTATGATGCTTTATCAAGCCCGTACATTGGTAGTATCATTGCAACCATATTGTGCCATGCTCCTGCAAGTTCTAGCTTCCTCAGATTTCTTAGTCTCCGTATGTAGTGTCATACTTTTGTATTTGGCCTATTGTTTTGCATCTGACCTCCATTTTGTGATGTTATGCCCCCCTCACTGCCTTCCAGCTCAAACCTATCTGTCATTTCTCCAGTACCAATCCCAAGGCTTTACATTTGCTACTGGCCTTTTTAATTTAACTAGTGGAATGGGTCTAGTAAGCATGATTCAAGTGTTAGTTCAACCTGCCTTTATGTGATTGCATTGATCAGCTACATAACTCCGCCCAGCAAGGTTTCCGCCTTGTGCAGATCCAGATCATGTGAAATAATTTTGTGTCTGTATCCTCACATCTGGGGCACCCTGCCCCTGTGTACATCTTGTTAATCCTTCCAGGTTGATATATGCCCTGTTAAACTGTAATAGTTTAAACTGTGCCTTCACGCAGACTCCTGGAGTATGTGCTACTCCTCCCCCCAATCATCTTCCCATATGGGTCTATCTATATCTGCCGCCTATTGAGCTCTCAGTCTGTCTAATGTGCATCTGGTTTATGTCAAGTGTGACTGGAATATAAGCAACACTGCTTAGGCACTTTTCCTAGTGTGTATATTTCATTTCAGCCTCATTTATACCAAACGTGGCACTAAATTATTCAAGGAAGTGACTTTGCTTGGTTCAGTGTAATTTGGCTCAGTAGTTTCTGAAATATTTGTGTTACAAAAATGTGTTGTGTTGGCTTTGAAGGATTAAAAAGTTACCTATATCTGGGCTGTTATTCCACAGATGATCTGTGGATTCAAGTATGAGGAGATCTGTGTACTCAATTCCAAAAATTAAGGCAAGCTAATTGGACATGGGCACCTTTTCCCTGTCATCTATTTCTGATTTATGAACACAAAACCTGGTCTGAAAACCCAAACAATTTGTGTTGGACATGGCGCTCTCTGCACTGTCATCTCCATACTTTTTGCCTTCACCCCTCCTGTTTTGCTGAATTCATTTTTGTTGGTTTTAGGACTCTGTGTACTTTACCATTGCTAACCAGTACTAAACTGCTTACGCTCACTCCTTAAAAGATGGTACATTTGGCTTACACCCAATTGGCACATTTAATTTACTTATAAGTCCCTAGTAAAGGGGTATTACTTGTATCTAAATCCTGTAAATTGAATGCTACTAGTGAGCCTGCAGCAATTATTGTGCCACCCACTTAAGAAGCCTTTTTAAATATGTCTCAAATCTTTCATTGCAGCCTGTGTGCAGTTTTAAACTGTCAGTTCGACCTGGAAAAATACACCTTCTGCCAGGCCTAAACCTTCCTTTTAATACATGTAAATCACCCCTAGGGTAGGCCCTAAACAGCCCATGGGTTAGGATGCAATGTATTTAAAAAGTTGGACATGCACTTTTAAGTCTTACATATCCTGGTAGTGAAAAACTCTTACATTCGATTTTCACCACTGAAATGTCTACCTCTCTCATAGGAAAACATTGGGCTAATTTATTACATTTAATAAGTGATAACCTTTGATTGGGAGCAGTAAGGAATGTCAAGTTTGGTCTTAAATGAATTATTATTTAAAACCCTCATTAATGGTTAAGTTGGATTTTAAGTCACAGTTCTAAAAATGCCGCTTTTAGAAAGCTGGCATTTTCTTGTCCTGACCATTTAGTGCCTATAGCCTGTATCCTGGTACACATGACTAGTTGGCCTTTGTGTATTCCTCTCAGACAGCATCACAAAGGAGACCGGGTGTTGGAAAATTGACCTTTCTGACCTAAAGGGAGGGGCAGAGCTGTCACCTACCACACTTGCAGTTCAAAGGGGCTGCCTCAGCACATTAAAAAATGACTTCACACTAGTTTGTTGTCATCCTAAGCCTCTCACAGCCAGGGAAGGAGAAGGATGGAAATTTCAGAACCAGATGTGGAGAAAAATCTAGAAGTTTCTCCCTCTACAAAGCTGTCACCAGATATAAATATTGGACCCTCAGACTAGCTCTTCAGATCATTTCTGCACCTGTGGAAGAGTCAGAAGAAGGACTGCTATGCTGCCCTGCTGCTGGAATAACCGCCCTGCTTCCCTGTTACAAGATGGACTGCCATGCTGCCTGAGGAATGAAGACTGGACCTGCTCCTTGAATCCAGAATCACCAGAGTGACACCAAGGGCTAGCTGACTGGCCTCCTGTTCTGAACTACAGGGCCATACCAAGTACCAGAGACCTTCATGCATCTGCTAAATTGCCCAGACTCAACTGGACCTACCTGTGCTATGCTGCTGGCCTCTGCTGGGGTGAGTCCTGATCCCCAAAAAAGTGCCTCTCCACATCCTGGACCTTTGGCTGATATCAGAGTGTACTCCTCCGGGCTGAACTGTGGGTTCCCTCAAAACCGACGCAGCACAATGCAACTCGACTCAGTACGACGCAGGACCTCCCATCGCAGCACCTAGCAGGTCCTGATCGGTGCCCTCATTTGAATGGACTCAAGGTGATGTAACTCGACGCAGCACCTCACAGCTCTTGGTTGGCGGTCCCATTGGAACTGACACAGGATCTCAGTCCAAGAACAACCTGGTACATTGCCCAGTGGGTCAAACTCTGTCCGGTACCTGGCCCATGCTCCATCGTGGTTTACGTGAACTTGTGACTTTGTCCAGGTCCGGCGCGACCAGATACCCCAATTGGCGCTTAGCACTTTTTGGCGCTACTTTTACCAAAAACTTTGACCTTACGTGTCTCCAGTTCTACTGATTTGATTTCTGCCTTTCTGGTATCATTTTATTTATTGAAATTTACTCCATGTTTCTAGATTAGTATAGGATTTTTCTTGTGTTGTGCTTTCAAAAATTGCTGGGGTATGTTCGCATCCGTGAGGGTGGGGCGCCAAGGCCCCTGATACCCCGCATGTCCACCCACACACTGAACACCAGTGCACATGAGCTGACATCTTAAATACTGTGTTCCTGCTGTGGAGGAACAACTCCTCGCTTGCTCTCATGTCTGTGCTGTTCTGCTGATTGGGAGAGCTCGGCTGGCCTCTCTCTCCTGTGGGATTGCGTACTGTAAAACACACAAGAAGTGCTGTAAATGGGGGTAGGGTCACCAATGGGAACTTTTTCCACACTGGTTAGGGAGTAAGGAGTTTCCTCCACCCACATGCTGGCACTGGACATAAATATGGCACCCATACACCTTCCTCAGATCACTTCTGGAAATGTGGAAGAACAGAAGAGGGCTGGACCTGCTCTCTGTGACCCGTGAAGAGCCTTGAAGACTGAACCTAGTCTCCCACTGGTATCCAGGACAAAGAAGTGGATCCCAAGGATCATAAGGCTTCCCTCTTGTTTGAACTAAAGGGACACAATAAGCTTGAAGAGGCCTTTTCCCTGCATTCCCAGTTGACCAGTTCAACTGGACCTGCACTAGTGCTTGGTGCTGGACTCTGCTGTAGTGAGTCTTGACCCCCAACTTTGAGCCCTCTTCGACCACAACCTGAAGACTTGCCCGGTGGAGGAAATTTGAGATCTGAAAAAGTATCTAAGTCCGAATGTAGAAAGCTTCACTGGACCAAGGCGCCACCTGTAACCAATTAATGCTGAAAGTTGTTTGTGCACGAAACCTGAACTTTTCCTGACTGGAGTTTTCCTGACTTCAACGTCCACTTCACCAAGACCTCAGACGTTGGCTCTCTGTTATCGTCGAGTCCAACTTTGCCCACAGCCTGGTGCCTTGCCACACTGAAGACTTTTTGCTTCATAAAAGTTTCTAAGTGCTAAGGTAACCCTTTGACCAGGACAAAACTGGTCTTTGTATCTGGCCCACGCTTCACAGCGCTCAGCCTTAAACAGTGCCCTTTTCCAGGTCAAGTGCAACCAGATGACCGCAGGAGGAGCTTAACACTTTTTGGCACTTAGAAAACTAAACTAAAATTAAAGCATTCATGCCTCCAGTTCTATGTATTGGATTTTTATTGTTCTGTTGTAGTTTTATTCATTAAAATTTGTCCTATTTTCAAAATTGGTTCAGGAGTTTTCTTGTGTTGTGGTTTGATTTTATTACAGTTTAGGGACTGCATAAATACTTTACACACTGCCTCTAAGTTAAGTCAGCCTGCTCTGCACCATAGTTACCAGTAGTTTGATGATTTAGGGCCAGATGTACTAATGTTTTTTGCGGGCGCAAATGAGTTTTAGACCCGCTTGCGACCGCAAAAAATAGTGTGGCCCATGTACTAATCCTATTTTGTGAGTCGCAAATCAATTTGTGACTCGCAAAATAGGATTAGCGACTCGCTATTAGGAAGGGGCGTTCCAAGGGCTTCCCTTCATAATAGTAACTCCTGAAGCTATGTATGACTGTTTTGCGACCGCAATTCACAGTTTACCACCCTTCAGAGAAGGGTGTTAAACCACTCGCAAATGGGAAGGGGTCCCCAGGGGACCCCTTCCCCTTTGTGAGCGGCTCTCAAAATATTTTTTAAGGGCAGGCAGTGGTCCCAGGGACCACTGCCTGCCCTTAAGAAATGAAACTGAAAAGTTTCATTTTTATTTTTTAAATGCATCCCGTTTTCCTTTAAGGAAAACGGGCTGCATTTAAAAAAAAAAAATTGCTTTATTTAAAAGCAGTCCCAGACATGGTGGTCTGCTGACCCCAGGAGGCCACCATCCCTGGGAGTGGCAGCCATTCCCAATGGGGTTGCAAATTGCGACAGCTTCATTAATATGCATGAGGCATGCAATTTGCGACCCCATTGGGAATCACAGTGTCTCAGACACTGTTGTGCATCCCAATTTGCGAGTCGCAAATTGCGAGTGCAAATGCGACGCAATTTGCGACTCGCAAATTGGTGGGTCATACATCTGGCCCTTAGTGAATTTAGTGGTTTACGACAATGACAAGAATTGTGGATATTATTTGAGGCGGATACTCAACCCTTTCAATTATTATCCCAATTTATCACAGCTGCGCTGTGATCGGTTGATTGTTGCTGCTGGTCTCACTGTGATTTATTGGTCTGTACTGAAGTCGCTGTGATTGGCTGATTTCATTGTTTATATCACATGGTTTTCTGTAGAATTGGATTGAGCAAAAATGGATACTGTTTTGAAATAGCTTAAATTGCCTTTGATTGAGAGAGAGAAATTATCTCTAGAAGATTCTCCTGCTTATGAAATGATGTTAAATTCAGGGCTCAATACATGTATGTGGCTAAAAGAAGGAAATGAGATCGCATCTGTTAACAAGAACATGCAATTTCCTTGGGAGGGTACTTTCAATGTGAGAAAGCTTGAGCCGTGTGATGCATGAAAGAAAACCAAAACCTGGACCTGTACATTTGGAAGCATTGAATGAGTGGGATCTTATCCCAATTGAGAAATAATGGAAGAAAATGAAAAGCCAGGTTCGGAAGGCTGTGAATCACTTGCTAAATTCCAAGGGGGGAAAGCAGGAAACAGAATGGAGAGAGGATACAATGATTGAAGTGGGTGATTTTCCTGAAATTATCAATGAGACAGGAAAAATTGCAATGGAAAATATTAAATCAAAAATGAGAAAGAAAAAGAGAAGAGATTTGGATGAGGAAGATAGATTTCTAGATGATTTATTGGATTCAAGACCTGCTCCATATAATAATGTTGTACAAATTCCCAGACCAATTCAAGGGGGGCAGGAGAGCCGAGTGTGAGCACACATAAATTAGGACTGTCAACTGCCCCACCCGCAAATAAAGCAGTCCTAGTGGGATTGTAACTTCTAATGTTATTGCACCCACTGTTGATACAGTTACTCCTACCATTGATACAATTACTACAGAGACTACAGCACAATCAAGAAACGTGACATGGAGAGTAATTAATATCTTCAGATGGAAATCTGAATATGCAGACATTTGGCAGAGTACAATTGACATAGCACGCATCCTCCGCTGCTGCTCCAGAGGACACTCCTTCTCCCACCTCGTCACCAAGTCCTGGAACACCCTCCCCCTCTACCTCCACACTTCACCCTTGCTGACCCACTTCAGGAAGGGTCTCAAGAACTGGCTCCTTGACTGATACCCGCAGCACAGCGCCTGGATACCATCTCGTATGATAACCCGACCTATAAAGGTACTGCTTGATTGATTGATAGAAAGACTGACTGCACACAGCAAGGATCAATTGAAATATCTGGGCAAGGAAGTAGCTCTATGTACATGTGGAGCATAAGGTAGCTTTGAGGAATTGCTGGAAACATATAACATTGATCTATATAAAATAAATCGTCGCAGAAATCATAGAATGGCTTGGGGTGATGAGGAAGTTAAATGGAATGAGTTTATTGACACTGTGAGTATATATTAGAGAAATAATCAATATTATAAAAGATTGGACTGATTTAAGAAGATATACAGATAAATGGAAAAAAAGGGGTTCCCAAGGTGCTAAAGACAAATATAGATGAAGAAAAAGGAGCAAATGCAGGTACGAGTGAGCCAGAAATAGGAGCGGTTGTGTCAGGATTTCCTGTACAAGAAGTGCACGTAGTTGATTATGTAAGTAAGTAATAAGTTCATAAAGCATGTGATCACCAAGGTATCTTTGCGCTAGTGGAAACCCTCTGAGCTGCAAAGAGCCAGTGGAATTTAGGTAGGAGAGGAGGTAAAGAGCCATGGTTTTCATGATTTCCTATAAAGGGAGTGACTGTTTTGGGATCTTAAAGATAGGGGCAGGGAGTTCCAAAGTTTGCCCGCTACATAAGAAAACTTTCTAGTAGAATTTTTTGTTTTTGGAATGGTAACCTTTCTAGCAGTAGTAGATCTTAAGGTTCTCCGTGGGGAGTACCAGGAGAACAGATTTTGGAGATGTAGAGGGCCCACACTCTGTAAGGCTCCCTGGGCCAGGGATAAAGCCTTAAATTTCACTTTGTCTACCACTGGCAGCCAGTGTAGCTCCCGAATCTTATTTGATACAGAGATGAATTTAGGCAACTTCAGGAGTAGTCAAGCTGCTGCGCCCTTCAGAGATTGAAGTTTCCACCGAAGGACTTTATTTATCCCTAGGTACAGGGCATTGCAGTAGTCTATCCTTGAAAGGATCAGTGCTACCACCACAGTCTTTTGCAAATCACATGGAATAAACCTAAAGATCTTTTTTAACATCTTGATTAGGTGGTAGCAAGACGACGTAATGTGGTTTATCTGGTAAGAGAAACTTAGTTGATCGTCAAATAGGACCCCTAGATTTTTTGCCTTCTGAGTTGGGGCAGGGAGAGGGCCGAACTCATTCGGCCACCAGGTATCATCCCAGGACGGGGCATTTTTGCCAAACAGGGTGACCTCAGTTTTTTCTGCATTTAGCTTTAAGCAATTAGAGTGCATCCAGGTTGATACCTGGGAGAGACAATGATTGAAATTGCTGGCTGCTGTAGTTCCCTCATCAGGAACTGATACAATGATCTGTGTATAATCAGCATAGGAGACAGCAGTCAAGCCAAACGATTGGATCAGTTGGATCAACGGGGAAATATATATGTTAAAGAGTGTCAGGGATAGGGAGGATCCCTGTGGGACACCACATGGCAGAGAAAAGGCTGCGACTTTAAAGCCACCTAATTCAACCATTTGTTCTTTCTTAGACAAGAATGATCTCAACAAAGCTAAAGCAGAGCCTCCTATCCCTAACCCCTGTAGCCTGTTGATAGGGATCTCATGATTCACTGTATCAAATGCGGCTGAGAGATCCAGAAGGATCAGGACTACCCCACCTCCCTCATCAACAAGCCTACGGATCTCCTCCAAGGCCATCACCAGGGCAGATTCTGTACTGTGCTTTGTTCTAAAGCCATGTTGCAATGGGTTCAGATAGTTAGCAGCATTAAGACGGGTGCTAATCTCATGTCATGCCTTTTCCAGGATTTTAGTGGAAACGGTAAGTGGGAGATCAGGCGGTAGTTCTTTGTCGTTGTGGGGTCTAGTGAGGCTTTCTTCAGAATGGGTAGGACTGAGGCGTTTTTCCATGCGTCTGGGTAGCGCCCTTCTCTTAAAATAATGTTCAATAGGCTGGTCAAAGGAGTTGCTATTACTGCAGGAGCTAACTGTAGAACAAAAGGCGGACATGGATCTTAGGGAGAGCCTGATTTAATGATCTCCATTAATCTGATCAATTTGTTTACCGTTAAGGGTGGAATACTATTCAAGTCGGCTGATGGAATCTCCCTGGTTCTTGACTCAGAAGATACAGGCCTGGGGGCTAATGGGGGGGACTGATCTACACTGGAACACCTTGATGCTGCAAAATCTTTAAAAACATTGTAAACTTTCTCTTGAAAAAAGCATGCCAAGTCGTTGCAAAAAAGTTGATCAGGGATAAAAGTATTACCATGGTCGCAATTGGAGAGTTTAGTCACTGTTTTAAACAGCTCCGAGGAGGAGTTCTTTGCTTCCCTGATTTTGTCAGAGAAGTATTGGATTTTTACTGACATGGTAAGCTCTTTCTAATCTTTACATAAAATGATATATTTATTTTTCTCCTCTAGATCATACTCTTTCCTCCACAGTCGTTCAGCCACTGTACATTTTTTTAAAAGTTGACTTAACTCCGGGGTATACCATGGAGCAGATGGGTTTTTCCTAAAGCTCTTAAATGATTTCTCTGGAGCTAGTAATTTCATAGCCGAGTCTATTCAACCTTTGAAGTTGGACGTGGCTGAATCTACATCACCTGTCAGACTTGGACTATTATCGTTGAGAGTGGTGGCTAACTGCGGAGCTTAAATTTTTCACCAATGATGCGCTATACAATGGGCACCTACACTCCTATGTTGGGGTTTTGGTGCAGTGATAGTTAGATTAAACAACACTGCTCTGTGGTCAGTCCAAGTTAATGGTAGAGCCTCCTCGAACTTTAGCCCTAAATTATCAGTGAAAATACTGTCTAAAGTATGATTTGTATTGTGGGTAGATACATTGACAATTTGTTTAAGGCCCAAACTGCTGCAACAGTCAATCAGCAGCTCTGAGTCCCTGTTTGTAGCCTGGTCTAGATGGAAGTTTGAATCCCCAAGAACTGTAAAGTTCTGAGATTCCATACAAGATTCCAGAATGGTTTGTAGCCTTTCCACAAAAATGGTTCAGAGGCAAGGAGGGCGGTAAATTAACAGCCCATTAAACGCGGTTGTGTTATCAAATTTAAAGGAAAACAATAGGGCTGCTCTAAAGTTATTAGGGTAAAGGAAGCCTTGCCCACATTTCTATACAGTTTTGCAAGCCCTCCACCCTTCTTGCCTCCTCTGTCTAATCTGTAGTACTTATAACTATCAGGAATTGCCACTGTTAAGGCAGGGTCTGAGCATTCATCCAACCATGTCTCTGTGAGAAAAGGTATATCAGGAGAATAGGTCTCCATAAAGTCTGCTAATTCCAGATTATGCTTATTTAGTGATCTAGTGTTTAATAAAAGGCAAGGAATGATTCACTCTACTTTGTTATTATGGTGGGGGAGGTGACTGATACTTTATTTTTGCTTTATTATTTCATCATCCAGCTTGAAGGCGAAGTTACAGCCTGTACACGTAAAGACGCTGGCAGACACATTACAGTCTGAATGAGCACATGATGAGGGCTTACCTGAGATATCCAGTTCAGCTTTGGAGTACGACTGAGGTATTAAACGGCCAGAGGTTCTGGCGCACGGCGCAGTCCGGCCGCGAATGGGCGCAGACGGGCTTGACTTTGGCGCGTCTTCTGCCCTCTAATTGGCCTATCATCGGGAGCGTGGAGGTGGGCGTGGCTACAATTTCGAGGCAAAGCCTCGCACGCTGGGAAACACGGGCAGGGCAAAGGAAGACTAACCGGGGTCAAGCAACCCCTAATCCTACCTGAGAGGCCCCCTTGCAGGTAGGATCTACTGGTGCATGTTACTTGGCAGCGATCTGATCTCTTGATATTTACGGCAAACCTTCCAAAACTTGAGGAGACTACAGCTAAATGGTGTATGGAGGTGGTGAGATTAGTTACAATTTCGAAGGTGCTTCAAATATATTTGAATGCATTGTTTGAGATTATTGTCCCAACGATTTGTGGGAAGAGTGAAAAGCAACTGTAATGCTGCCAACAGATGAATCTCAAAGAATGTCTTCTCATAAAGGTTTAGCTGCTACTGTAATAAAGAAGGACAAGGAAATGCTAGCACATTTGAAGCAGAAAGTCCCAGATAAAGTGGTGAATTGGTCAAAGATTAAGAGAGTTACTTAGGAGACAAAATAATCAGTGCATGCATATTATGAGAAGCTAATGCAGATTTCTAGGACCGTTAGCGGAGTTAAAGATACAACAAAAGAAGGCATTAGTGGGTTTGTATCAGCTTTTGTACTGGGTTTATGGCCAGACCTTGTTCTCTACAGCTTCCTATGACTTATTCTTTATCATGCAATATCTTTGTTAATGTTTACATGACCGAGAATTTCTATCACCTTATCTTACGGACTGCAATGCTTACTTGGAAGAGCTTCCTGACAATGAAGATTTAAAGTCTATTTTCAATCTTTTGAGACTGGATATGCAACCTAATCTGAAATCCGATATGACTAAAAGTAAGCTTGTAAATTGAGTAATACGATTTTATTAAAGTGTATAATGAAAGAAAGGTGAGAATTAGTGGAAATTGGGAAGAAGTAAGAGAGATTGGATTACAAGAAGGTTCTGAAGGGTAATTTAAATGGTGCACAGACAAAATATCGAGTTTTTTATTTCGACCTACATTAATATCGAGTTTTAAATATCGTAGGGACAGAATATCGACATTAAGAATATCGGTGACCAGAATATCGACCTTAAGGTAAGAAATATTGGTTTTTTTAATATCGAAGTTAGTAATATCGATAGCAAAAATATCGATGTTAATAATATCGATGTTTATGTTAGTGTCATGTATTTTAGAATGTATTTTATATGTATGTGTTCCACGTTTTGTTATGTTTTGTATTTTTTTAAAAATATATGTATTCATTGTTTAGAAGTTAGTAATTTTTTTTAAAGTAAATTTTGCGTTTTAGTACCGTAGCGGGTTGCGGGTTTATAGGGGAATAGGGTGGGAAGTAATTTAATTATAGTAAATTAATTAATAATTTTTAGAAATTATTAATTATTTTTAATTACATTTTGCATTTTAGTTCTGTAGCGGGTTGTGGGTTTATAGGGGAATAGGGTGGGAAGTAATTTAATTGTAATTAAGTAATTATTAATTTTTATTTATTGGTATTGATAATTCATTTATTTTTAATTAATTATTAATTGGTAATTAATTTTTATTAATTGATTAATTGATAATAATATTAATTGTATTAATTTTTTATTGGAGCGGGTTGTGGGTTTATAGGGGAATAGGGTGGGAAGTAAATTAATTATAATAAATTAATTAATCATTTTTATTTTTTGGTATTGATAATTAATTTATTGTTTATTAATTATTAATTGGTAATTAATTTTTATTAATTGATTAATTGATAAATATATTTATTGTGTTAATTTAGTTTAGGAGTGAGTTGTGTGTTTATAGGGGAATAGGGTGGGAAGTAATTTATTATAATTAAGTAATTATTTATTAATATTTATTGGTATTGATAATTAATTTATTGTTAATTAATTATTAATTTGTAATTAATTTTTATTATTTGATTAATTGATAGTTATATTAATTGTGTTAAATTTTATGCGGAGTGGGTTGTGTGTTTATTGGCAAATAGGGTGGGAAGTAATTTAATGTTATTAAAGTAATTATTAATTTTAATTTATTGGTATTTATAATTAATTTATTGTTAATTTATTAATAAATCATTATTTAATTAAAAAAATTATTTAACTGATAAGTATGTTATTTTTAACCCCTACGCTATCCAACACTTTCCCTACTGTTGCACTCTCTGGAGTGGGAAAAGTACTTTTTAACCCTACGCTATCCAACACTTTCCCTACTGTTGCACTCTTTGGAGTGGGAATAGTAATTTTTACCCCTAACCTATCCAACACTTTCCCTACTGTTGCACTCTCTGGAGTTGGAATAGTAATTTTTACCCCTACTCTATCCAACACTTTCCCTACTGTTGCACTCACTGGAGTGGGAATAGTAATTTTAAGCTTTTCGCTATCCAACACTTTCCCTACTGTTGCACTCTCTGGAGTGGGAATAGTAATGTTTACCCCTACGCTGTCCAACACTTTCCCTACTGTTGCACTCTCTGGAGTGGGAATTGTAATTTTTACCCCTACGCTATCCAACACTTTCCCTACTGTTGCACTCTCTGGAGCTGGAATAGTAATTTTTACCCCTACGCTATCCAACACTTTCCCTACTGTTGCACTCTCTGGAGTTGGAATAGTAATTTTTACCACTACTCTATCCAACACTTTCCCTACTGTTGCACTCTCTGGAGTGGGAATAGTAATTTCTACCCCTACGCTATCCAACACTTTCCCTACTGTTGCACTCTCTGGAGTTGGAATAGTAATTTTTACCCCTACTCTATCCAACACTTTCCCTACTGTTGCACTTTCTAGAGTTGGAATAGTAATTATAACCCCTACGCTATCCAACACTTTCCCTACTGTTGCACTCTCTGGAGTGGGAATAGTAATTTTTACCTCTACGCTATCCAACACTTTCCCTACTGTTGCACTCTCTGGAGTGGGAATAGTAATTTTTACCTCTACGCTATCCAACACTTTCCCTACTGTTGCACTCTCTGGAGTGGGAATAGCAATTTTTACCCCTACGCTATCCAACACTTTCCCTACTGTTGCACTCTCTGGAGTTGGAATAGTAATTTTTACCCCTACGCTATCCAACACTTTCCCTACTGTTGCACTCTTTGGAGTGGGAATAGTAATTTTTTTCTCTCCGCTATCCAATATTTTTCTGTATTGTTTTATTTAATGTTGTGTATAATTTAATTTTAAAACATTAAAAATATTGTAGTTTTTTAATTTGTTGTATCTATTTTTTATATTTTTATTTATAATATTTTTGTATGTGTATATATGTATTTATAATTTATAAAATGTTTTTAACAATTTATAAGTTTTTAAAATAATTATTTATGAATATTATTAAGTAAGTATATATATTATATTTTATATGTATGTTTAATTTATTTTAACATTATATGCATTAGTTATTATTTTTTTTTAAAAATAATATTTTTAACTATGTTTATTTTAATTATATGTATTATTTACTTTATTTTACATTATGATTATTTTTTAACATTTAAAAAAAAAAAACGATGGGGCATATTAGCAAGATCGGCGATAAAATTATCGCCGTTTTAGCGGCAGGAAACTGCCGCTAAAACGGCGATAATGGGCTTGCTAATATGCGTATAGAATTCCAATAGAAGCCCAGGTTAGATGTCCTGCACATCTAACCTGGGCTTCTATTGGAATTCTATAACGCATATTAGCAAGCCCATTATCGCCGCTTTAGCGGCAGTTTCCTGTCGCTAAAACGGCGATAATTTTATCGCCGGTCTTGCTAATATGCCCCGATATTTTTTACGATATTTTTGACATCGATATTTTTTCTCGATATTTTTGTATTTACCATGATGTAGATAGGATGTCGATATTCTTGACTTCGATATTTTTGTCACGATATTTTTGTACCTCGATATTTTTGTAATCGATATTTTGTCAGTGATTCAATTTAAATATTCAAGAATGTATTCTAGACTGAGAGTGGAGCAAGGAAAGAAAGGAGTAATGTGTATTGTACGTGAGAAACTTCAGTATGATGAGCCAGTAGAAATGGTTCGCAAGAGAGAGTGTAATGTGAGTTATGTCGTCAATGATGAGTTTCTAACTGGGAAAAAAACTATTTTGAGAGGAATCTATTATATTTGGGGTGAAACTGCTTATTTCCACCTCCCATGTATTTGGGTGGAAAGCTGCTATCTTGCTTTAGTCTTTCCTTGTGTTTATCATGTGAATGAGATGAGTGAAAGGAGTGATATGTGTCTTAGAAGAATTAAACATGGTTTTGGTCAAGTATTGTTGGATGTGTTTGATGTTTTGATACCTCCCATTGGTATCGCTTTGTTTATTGTGAAAATTAGAAAGCTGTCTACACTAGTGGATTGCAACCAATACTGCTGGTGCATTTACTCACATTGATGTGCTAATGGCTATGCGTGCAATGGTAATGCATGAACGCCTTGCATTAGACATTCCTCTTGCAAAACCAGGCAAAGTTTCGTGTTGAGGGTTCACCACTGCTGTACTTTCATACTGGAGGACAGCAAGCTTATTAATAACAATATCAGTAATAGCAATAATATTTTACGAGTGGCAAAGGTTCTAGAAATACAAGCCTTCTGGGATTCAGTTGGTGCATGGTTTAGTGAAATTGGAAAGGGGTTTGCATAGGTTGGAAATTGGTTTGATAGTATTGGTGGGAGTGTGCTTCGGAAAATACAAACTGCACTAGTTATTATTCTCCTCTGTATAATCATCATTTTGCTTACATTTCTTGAGGTAATCTGTTTTAAAAAGGGCTTACGTTATGGGTGTGAAAGAAGAAAGGTGCCAGCAATAAAAAAGAGAAAAAGAGATGGCATCTCACTTGAGAACGTAAAGGCAATTGCTAATAAGAACATCAAGACTTTGAAAGAATCAAGACGCAAGAAGCTGAACATGATAGACACTGTGGGCCCGATTCACAGAACTAACTTACTACAAAATCCTAAACTTACTACCATTTTGGTATTCACAGAAGGCACTTACTCATTTTGGTATTCACAGAAGGTACTTACTCATTTTGGTATTCACAGAAGGCACTTACTCATTTGGTATTCACAGAATACACTTACTCATTTTGGTATTCACAGAATGCACTTACTCATACTAACTTTATGTTCGCACTCGGGCCGGAGATTCCGGCCCGGAGGTGGAGATTCCGGCCCGGAGGTGGAGATTCCGGCCCGGAGGTGGAGATTCCCGGAGGTGGAGATTCCGGCCCGGAGGTGGAGATTCTGCTCGGAGGTGGAGATTCCGGCCGGTGGTGGAGATTCCAGCCGGTGGTGGAGATTCCGGCCGGTGGCGGAGATTCCGCCACCGGCCGAAATGTCCACAACCGGGCCGGAATCTCCACCTCCAAGCCGGAATCTCCACCTCCGGGCCGGAATCTCCACCACCGGGCCGGAATCTCCGGCCCGAGTGCGGACATAAAGTTAGTATGAGTAAGTGCATTCTGTGAATACCAAAATGAGTAAGTGCATTCTGTGAATACCAAAATGAGTAAGTGCCTTCTGTGAATACCAAAATGAGTAAGTACCTTCTGTGAATACCAAAATGAGTAAGTGCCTTCTGTGAATACCAAAATGGTAGTAAGTTTAGGATTTTGTAGTAAGTTAGTTCTGTGAATGGGGCCCTACGTTGTAGTGAGATTTGAGATGATTAATTCATCATCAGAGGTGGAATTTGTAGGAGACATTTTTAAATCAACAAATAATGTCTGTTTCGTCAGTGTAATAAGCATTTTGCATCAAAACCAATGTCACTGTGATATACAGAGCTAAGGGGCCCATTAGGATGTCGGGCGGAAGCACTACCGCCGTGCTGGCGGATGCAAAAACCACCAGTCACCGCCTGCACGCAGCAGTCCACACGCCCGCCCGATTACGATGCGAAAAGTCAGCCAAACACCGCCGGCAAGCCAGCGACACCGTCCGCCATCAAAGTGCGCCCGTACACGTAGCGGCGCAGCACAATTGACACACACCGTCCGACGAAACACGTACCGCCCGGCGTACAAATTACGATGCCGCACACAAACTGAACCCACGGCTAAGAGACACCGTACGTCAAACCGAAGCGGTAACACGAACGCCGAGCACGGACACCGAAGAAGCGGCACCCCCGAGCATGAATCCAGCACTGCAGGCCCTCCCTATGCTCTATCTGATGCACCACCAAGGACGCAACGTACCGCGAAGACGCAGGTAGGCACACATACAACAAGTGCATGCAAATAGCACACACAGTGCAAGGGCGGAAAAAGCGGACAACCCCCCACCCCCGCGTGTACACGACACATCTACCATAGCATCCACATATGACACACAGGCCAAATTGTAACATCTCGTAACACATGTGTACACACCACCTGGGACTAGGAACCAACCACCCCGTCACGGCCCCAAAGCGGCGATGACGCTGCCACACATGCACACAACGCAGAGGCCAACCGCAGCGCCATGCATGCGTCGCACACAGACACAGGGACACAACCAAGCAGCACACACACCAGCCCCACCCCGAACGCACATGACACGTGACAGGCCTGCCACAGACATGTCCCCAACGCCCAATTCACGGACAACACCCAACGTCACACAACCGACGCACACATGTCAGTGAAGTCACGCAACAGCAGGACACACCCCAGTGCAACAAACATGGCGAAGCACACAGCGGCGGCAACACCAACTAGGAGAAGCAGGGCCCCTTCGGGAAGAGGAACGCCAGTACCACACTGAAACACCCATACCACCCTGCACATATGAACAAGAATACAAAACGGAACACCAAAGAGCCCGGGGACCGACAACAGGTGGCCCAAGAATAACACTCACACACAAGGCCCAACGCAGAGCGGAAAGGCAGCCTGCCGCCCACACAAGGGAGAGCAGACAGCACTGAATGACCTTCCATTCCAACTCCAAAACCACAGCCCTACGAAAGAAGCCGGTGAATACAGCCATTGTCCAATAAAAGACCAACACAGGCATGCAGAGGAGACCGACCACAGGGCAGATAGCGCATATCACAGAAGAACACAACGGACGGGAAAGAATAAAGAAAACACTCCCCCATGTCGGCCCCATGCAAGTTAATTGGAAGGAGTCACACATCACTGACCTTGAACTGTCTGAGAAGCATGTGGGATGAGGGCCCGTGTCCTCCGCACAAGCCAACAGAACACAAGTCCTGTCTCCCTACGACTACACAGAGCTCACAGCAACCTCGGAGCGTGCACATTGCAGACTGCACACACAGCCGGAGCACGCCACCACAACGCACCGCTGCAAAATGGCAACCGCAACACACCTACCCAACTACGCCGGACAGGTCAAGCTGTACAAAACCAACCTGATACATATATTGGGATGCGAACTCCTGTCCCTGCTGAACGTCAGTTACCGACTGACTTACCGCATCACATTGTTCAGCTGCGTCATACCCGTCTTCTACTGTCGGAGGTGACCCTACCAGCATCCCGTGGAGATGTGTCTCTCCAACCCGGCATGTCTAAAGGCGGACCTGCTAGCACTATTCCTCCCTCTGGACGCACACGACAGGGCCTGCTCTGCCTATGGGGGCATGGCGTATGTGGCCAACATCGCACCCGCACTGAAATGGGACCACTGTACCTCCACACGACGGATCATCGAGCACAGCTACATCGAATGTCACCCAGCATGCCCCATCATGGTCCTCCAAGGGACAACTTACGAACAACACCTTGACAGCCACCATCCACTACATTGGCTGGCAAACATAAACACCACCAATGACATGGAAGCCCTGCTGGACGGCATCGCATACCTGACAACCTGTAAATTCGTCGGACCCCAACGCAGGTTCCCCGATTGACCTATGATGTCCAACCCCGCACCCATGCTTAGCTTCCGCACGGACTGGCCAGTCACCACCACAACAGCCATACCAAACGACCGGCAACAATTACCACACCATCAACGACATCGCCATGACATCGGATATGACCGGGACATGCACACTGTTCCCCATCACATCCAGGAACACCGCATGCATCGTGGGAGGCAGTGGCATGGGGTCTGTGTATCGCACCCACATGGACGGAACTGCACGAACAACCAGGACACGACATGGATCCATCGCCCATGGACACACACACCGCTCAGTGGACATGAATAGGTCACCTGGAGTCTGTGGGTGCTGCACCCCTCCCACCCCCGCCCCGGAAATCCCATACCAGGACCTTTGCACGGACGACAAGTGCAAACAACAACAACACGACCCCAGTGACTGTGACATGTCCAGTAACCACCACATTGCAACAACAAGTGGCACGCCGCTGCATGCACGCAAGCACATGCCCTGATGTCATCTCACATGCACGCGTGCATGAGGAACAACCGCAGCAAACCTGTCACATGGAACTGAGATGGACTGTGCCCATGATGCCAAGCGGTCTGGTAGGCTACTTGTATACCGTCTGTGTCAAAGTCCGCAGCTCCGCAGCTATACGTAAATGTACATTAGCACAGCCTTGGCCAAGCAGATGTAACTCTGAAGCCCACATCCCACATGCAACAGCCAATCACATGTAACCCCACACCCTATCCCATTTGTAATCATGCTCAGTATATCCTCAACATGTATTCCGCTGCCAGTAGTGTCCACTATACTGCATCACAGAGGACAGAAGACTCAATATAATGTTTGAAACCAAAACTGTCTCCGCTGACTCATTTCACAAGTACGAATGAGAGAGGATGAGAGTATGTGAAGTACACGGCAGTCGTGACATGACCATGTAGTCCACTGGTATTGGATGTCAACGCAAATGAGTAGCACTACTGTGGAAGACACACATGTGTCGTGTGAAGTCGTATGGATGCAGTGCTCAGGTGGGTGGGTGCGACGGGTAGATGCGCACATGCCAAGTTGGAGCACGCCGTGTTGGGAGGGGTCATGAACAGTACACCACCGCTTCCCTGGGCATTGTGAGAGGACACCTGTCGGGGGGAAGTGAACACGTGTGTGCACAGCAGCCGGGCACATGAACAATGCGGAACCAGGCGCACACGTCAGCCCACCCTCCGTGGACTAGCTGGATCCTGTTGTGCGCCCGCCATGCCCCTTGACAAGGCACACACAGCCCCAGTCGACCAGGTGTAACCCCAACATAGTCAATCCGCACAGGCGATACAGGGCACGGGATGGCAGTGGAGCATGGTGTGTGAGAGGTCTCCTCGCGCTCCTCCTGGTCATATCACGCAGGCAATAGAACCTCAACGTGTAGCACGGCACAAGTCAAATGGAAGTGTAGGGGGGACGCACCTCGGCACGAGCAGCACTGACGTCACGGGAGGTGGCTCGCACCATCCCATCCATTGCCCATTATACCAACCACGCCACATGCCATTGTGACTAAGTGCAAGCGCGTGCGCCACCACCCCCGAGCCCTCCCCAGAGAGGCCAAAGAGTGAATGTGTGGGCCATCAGTCACAAACGGACGCGGCCTGGCTGCAAGGGCAGCCACTGCCACTGGGTGTCGCAGGTGGCGGATCCGGAAGGCGAAGACTGTGATGCATAGTCCATGCAGGCCGGGTCTCCATTTGGGGCACCACGCAGGTGGACGGCGTCCCGCCACACATCATACCCTGAGACAGCCCACTCGTGCAACTGGACCCACACATACACTCCTTGCCCTCTCTGGTGCGAGCTTGGGGCTGCCTGTGCAAGCGCTAGCCTCGCAGGTGCACATGCATATTGGGGGAGCGAGGGGAGGACATGAGGGCTGGGGCGAAGATGACTGTATCACTGTCAGTGAGTACAAGGGATGACCCAGATGTGGAAAGGAAGAGACGTGTCCCGTGTGTACTGCAACTAGTCGCCAATCCAACTACCCCCCATGTCCGGAATGTAAGCCCGCACCTAGGCCCGCCCATCCGCCACATCGAATATACCACCAGCACAACAACCTTCCCATTCGAAACACTGACTGGGGGTGGCGACCAGTGAACAAACATGTGTAGCCTACCCACGCGTACATGTGGGCCCTCCATGATCCATGTCACCTGCGGCAAAGTCATGACATGCGCAATGAGGGAAGTGAGGTGAGCTGTCCGCCCCACGCACAGAAGGTGCATCAGCTCCACAGACCCAGCAGCGAGTCCAGCAGGGGTCACATGTGCAGGGGCAGCTGTGCCTGGTGTGAAGGCACATGCACATGGACAGCACATCGACCAATGTGTAGTCTGCCCACATCTACAGTCCATCATCATGCGGACATAGGAATTGTACACAGGGCAACACATCTTAGTGGGTGCACCCACCGTGACCAACAATGCGCAATCATCGACGTACCCGCCCTGTGCATGGCCCCCCACCCAACGGAGGCACATCCAGTGCCACCATCCCACACACACAAGCCTTCCACGGAACATGCTGTGTCCAATGGTCAGTACAGAGTCAGCGCCCATCTGGTGGATCCTGAACAGGAGACACATGCACACACATGATAGCTCCCACTATGTACATCTGCCACCTGGCACGTGCAATGTAACCTCTCACCTGTGACGTGTGACTGCAAGCACACAGCCGTCTTGGCATGGGGCTGTCAATGTGGACACATGTCAATGTTTCGGGAGGTGTGATCCGTACAGTGCTGTACATAGGGTGCAGTGCTGACACCTACTACTGTCTCATATCCCCTCGTGCCACAGGTCCCACTTGTTTTGGCCGCTCAGCCTGTGCCCACATCGTCGTCGTCGTGTGCCATACTCATCCAGCCTCGGAAGCAGTGCCATGCTCAGCAGACATTCATGTTGCCGTGGCGTTGCCGCTTGACGAATATGCAGTCAGTCCCCATCAGCACGCCCGCAAGTCATTGGGGCCTAGATCCCCATGTGCATGACCATGGCAGTGGTTTGCATCACTAGCCATTGCCATTGGTGGGAGACCTGTGTAAGTGTATTGTGGCCGTGCCGTCCCTGCTTGACAGCTGGGCTGTGACTCATGTGCTTGCTCAGTCATGTCAGTGATGTGAATGCGAAATTGCTATGTGTTGTGTTGCTCTGACATGTGTCCACTGCCATCTTCCCTAGGCGGAGACCGAACATTGACCGCCCATACCAATTGCTGGCGGACATGGAGGATACTGAGGTCATAAGGAAGTTTCGGCTGGACAGGCCAACCCTGCATCGACTGTGTGCCATGTTGGAACCCCATCTCCGTCCCCGCAGGGTGTATCCGACAGCATTCACCCCCACGGCTAAGGTGATGGCCGCCATGCATTTCATCGCCACTGGGTCATTCCAGCACACAGTGGGCAGTGGAGGAGGGATGTCCCAGCCCATGTTCAGCAAGGTGCTGAGGGATGTACTGGCAGCCATGATGCTGTACCGAAACAGGTACATCAGATTCCCCAGGGCTCGTGAATTGGCGGCAGTGAAGGGTGCATTCTATGCCCTTGGCAGGATCCCACACGTCGTTGGTGCCATTGATTGCACACATGTTGGCCTTGTTCCACCACAGGCCACTGAGCACCTGTACCGCAACAGGAAGCACACGCACTCCCTGAATGTGCAAGTGGTGTGCCTTGCGGACATGGTGATAACCCACGTGTGTGCAAAGTTCCCAGGTTCGGCCCATGACGCACACGTAATGCGCAACAGCATCTTGCCACGACTGATGTCCAATCTGCAACAGGATCGTGGCTGTATTGTCGGTGAGTATGTGGAGTGGTGTAGCGTGCTGGTTGTGTGATGCTGTCCCCTGTCCAGTTGGAATAGCAACGGTTCTCTGTGTCCCTCACACCCAGGTGACTCTGCGTACCCGAATGGGGCATGGCTGCTCAGTCCATTGAGGAATCCTCGCACCCCAGCAGACGATCGCTACAATGAGGCACATGGGAGGACCAGACGTGTGGTCGAGCGTACCTTTGGCCTCCTCAAGTCCAGGTTCAGGTGCCTGGACCGCACCGGGGTGCGCTGGCGTACTCCCCACAGAAGGTGTGCCAGATAGTGGTGGCGTGCTGCATGCTGCACAATCTGGCCATTCGGAAGCAGATCCCCCTCATTGTGGATGACGGAGATCAACCAGGGCCCCAGCCCGCAGACCAGGACAGCTCGAGTGAGGAGGACAGCGGAGAGGAGGAAGCTGGGAATGTGCGCCAGCAGCTCATCGCCCGCTACTTCACTTAACGGTGAGTGTCCATGTACGACGGCTGATGTGTCTGTATTTGTGCAGGTGTGTGTGTGCTGTGTCAGGGTGGCCTTTTGTTCACTGCGTGCTGTGTGTCAACGCTCCATGCCCAGGTTAGTATGCCACTGATGGTGGCTGTGGCATTGTGCCCTATTGCTCTGTGCGATGTGTGTACATTGCTTGTAGTTGTTGACATGTACTGTGTGATGGGTGTGTGACACACTCATTGAATGTGCTCCTGTTCTGTCTCCCACCCCTAGGTCCCTACAGGCCCTCCGGTTCCATTGCCATGCCACGCATCAGGTGCCGTTCCGCTCAAGGTGGCCGTTGTATTCCGTACAATTAAAACACAGGGCACAGACAGCAGTTTGTGGAAGAGGTGCATTTATTTCAAACTGTGACATGTGATTGTGTGTAAGGTGATGACAAAAGTGGTGCGTGCAGTGACAATGAGCTGTCGGTCATGGCTGCGTGATGCTCAGGGTGTACCCACTGGTTCTATGTCCATAGTCCAACACACACATGCCATCCAGATGGCTGTGTGGAGTGGGATCGTAGTCCAAGTCAATGCAGTGGGTGGTCAAGGAAGGCTGGCTGGCTGCCTCACTTGCGTCTGGAGCGTGCGAAGTCCTCCCGGGAGATCTGTTTCCACTTCGGACGGCCCCTTCCACGTTTGCGAGGGGGGTGCCTGCTTGCGACCTGCTGGTGGTTGAGGTGTGCTCACTGGCTGTGGACGCAGGGGAACTGGACACTGCTGCTCGACCCTGCGCCCCGGCAGGTGGTGGCGGAGGGGGAGCTGCTGTCCCTGGCTGTGACCTCACCGCCACCACCAGCTGGCCCATGAGGTCCACGAGTTGGCCCATACGGGCGTCCATGGACCTCAGCACCCCCAGCACCTCACGCGTGTCTGTAGCTGACCTGGCCCATTGTCCTTGGGCCTCTTCATAGGCCCCAAGGACTCTGGCCATTTGAGGCAGGGCATGGCTCCCAGGGGAGGCTGGCGTTTCCCTGACCCTGCTCCTCCTACCAGTCCTGCTGCCACCGGCCTGCCCACTAGCCACATTGCTCACCACGGTCCTCACCCTGGCTCCCAGGGTGGATCCAGTCGTCCGGGCCACCACCTGCGCTGGGGCTGGGGCCAGCGAAGACGTGGTGGCGGTTGCGGCAGTGGTAGTGGCCGCAATGACCGTGGGTGTGGCCGCAATGACCGTGGGTGTGGCCGCAATGCCCGTGGGTGTCGCCGCAATGACCGTGGGTGTGGCCGCAACGACAGTGGCAGCAGGGGGCTGGGAATGTTCAGCAGCCCTGGATGATGGGTTGGTGGGTAGGAGGGGTCCTGGGGAGCGGCTGGGCCCTGCCACACTAGATGGGCCTGCTTGGTGGTCCGTGTCCGAAGAGGAGGACAGATCCTCCACATCCGTGTGTCCTCGTTGGGGGCTTGTAGGCTGGCTGTGCTGGCTGCTGTCTCCATCCCCAGCATCCAGCAGTTCGTCACCTGTGGAGAGAATGAGATTTGTTATTGTGTTGCACCTGGCGAAGTCTGTATTGGTTGTCTGACATTCTCCGTTCGTGCACTCTCGTGCACGTGTGTCCCGGAGGCGGGTGTGTGGCTGTACAATCTGTTGTTGTGTGTGCTTGGCAATGGGACTGTGTGCTGTGCACATGTGGCATGGGACGGATTGGCTATGCCGATGGGTGTGTTGCTGTGCTCCTACTTATTGTGACTCTGGTGTATGCGGGCTCCAGGCCCATCCTGGGTCTGGTTTGTACTTTGCTTTTGGGGTGCATATGGAACGCTTAGGAACGCATTTGGCAACATGGGGGTCATGCCCCAGGAACGCATTTGGGATGGAATATGCTTTTGGGCTACATGCTGTGAGCCATGGGTGCCGAACGTGACATGTGTTGTGGCAGCATGACAGTGCATGGTCTGAGGTGTGTGCATGCCTGACATACCCTGCATATTTGCTGTCTGTTGTGATTACTGGACATGGCATTGGACGCATCGTTATGAGTGTGTGATGGTTGTGTGCCACCCGACGTATTGCAGTTGTCCCATCTCCTTGGTGTGCGTGCTGCCCTGTGCCATGTGCATCACTGCAGTGCTCGGGGGGTGTGGCCCATGCTGTGTGTTGTTGCTCACAGTGTGGCGTGCGCTTCATTGACTTCTGGCACATGGTTGGTCATGGGCATGTATCTTAGCGTGACTGCTGTATGTGTGGCAGCTGTGCGGATGACATGCCTTTCATGAGACTGGGGCTGACGGATGGGATGGATGGTATGTTGTATGTGCATGGTGTGTCTGTGTGTTTGATGGGTTCAGTGGTGTTCGTGTGCATTTATGTTGTTCCGCTCTGTTGCGTCTAGTGTTGTTTGTCTTACATAGGCGTAGTTGTGGGGTGTGTGGTTGACAGGCAGTAGGGGCTACATGGACAGGACTTCAATGGTGTTTCGGTTGTGTGTGATGGGTTGCACAGTGGCTGCCGTGTGGTACTATATTCAGTGTGGCTTGTGCATGCAGACGTGGCTCCTTGGGTGTTGCTGTGTCTGTGATGGGTCATGTGGGGTTCATGTCCGTGTGCACATTGTTCACTTGTTCGTGACAGTGGGCGGTGCTGCGTGTTCGTCTGCTACGTAACATGTCCCATGTGTTGGTCGTGTTACGGTCCTCATGCCTCCAGTAATCCAGCCCTGTCCAGTTTCCCACCTGCAGGTTGTTCGTGCGTGCACTGTACTGGATGCCACATGGTTCTAAGCGGGGGTGCTCCATGTTGCAGGTCTGTGGGGGTGGGGGCGGTGTTGTGGGTCGTGGTGATGGCTGGACACCCACTGACACCGATTGTTGTGGACCGTGATGTCTACCTTTCGGCTGTCGGTGTGCACTGCGGTGGCTGACACGTGGGTGTGGGGTGTGGGGATGCTCCTCCTTGCTGTGCTGTGGGACTAGGGGCCTGGTGTGTGTTGTACTTGAGCTGTCCACCCTCCCACCCACTGCACTTTGTGTTCCTGCCACTTACCTGTTACTTGTCGGTTAGTGCAGCTATGGCGGACACATGGGTGTGGTGGGTGCTCGTTGTGGTGCTTCTGGCATACTTGGGGACCTGTTGGTGGTTACGTGGCTGGCTGAGTGTACACATGCCCCCACGTATCTTACAGTTGTTAGGTTTGGGCTGTGTGTGGTGGTGTCTGTTGCATGTGTGTGTGATGTGTTGTGTATTGTGTGCTGGACATGGGGGTGTTTGTCCCTGGGAGCTGTGGCATGGTGGTAGTGCATGTGAGTACATAGCGGTGTGCTGGTATACATTAGTTTGTACTTACCAGCCTCCACTCCCCCTGCTAATCCGGCAAGGATCTCCGGATGTATAATGACTCGCACCTTCTCCTCCCTCGCTTTGAAGGTCTTGAAGAGCGCGGGATTCCCTCCGCCAGTGACGGCAGCCAGCTCTCTGTTCTTGCTCTCCTTCTTCTTGACCAGGCTCTTGACATCATTCCACCGTTTGTTGATTTCAACTCTGTTCCTGGGCAGGGTCCCGACTGCATTGACCTGGTCTACGATCCGGTTCCACATTCTGTTTCTGGTGGCTAGTGGTGTGTGCTGGACCAGGTTCCCATAGATTTGTGGGTGCACCTTGATAATCTCGTCGACCATGACCGTCAGCTCAATGGGCGTGAACTTGGGCATTCTTTGTGGTGCCATGGTGTTTGTGGTGCTGGTGCGGTGTGTGTTGTGTAATGTGCAGGGGGTTTGTGGTGCCGGTGTTTGGTGGTGGTGGTGGTGGTTGTGATGTGTGCGTTTCTGTGGTGTGCTGCTGTCCTTGCTGTGTCACTGTGTCCTCTCCTCTCCTCTCTAGTTTGCAATGTTGCAAGGGGTTGTGGTCTGTGGGAGTGCTGCTTTTGTACTTACCTATGTGGGTGTGTCCTCATGGTCTGTTGTTTTCAGGTGTGTTGTGTCTGGTGTTCTGGCCTTTGTATTTTTTGTTTGTCCAGGGGGGTGTTTTCGGGATGTGTACTGTGCTTGTGTATTTGTGCGTGCCTTGCTGTGTGGACTTGTTGGCCATGTTGTGTGCGATTGTTTTTGTCAGCGGATGGTTTCTGTGCAGGGACGTGGGCGCCATGGCTTCTGCCGTGTCAATTCTCATCGGCGTTGTTTGCGCTGGCGGGCGGTATATTTGTGGTTTACCCGCGCTCATGGCGGTGCGATCGTAATTTCACGTGCGGTGTGTCGGCCGTGAGGGCGGGCGGTTTTGTGTTGTCGTGCGTGTTTCCGTCCGTGGCGGGCGGTTTGACTCCGACTCGGACGAGGGCGGGCGGTATCTTGTGTGGTTTTTCCGCCGATGGCGGTTTTCGGTTTGTGTATTCGTAATGGCGTGGTCGGTGTTCAGACGGTGTGTGCGGGCGGATTTTTGCCGCTTTCATGCCTGGCGGATTTTTCCACGCCCGGTATCGTAATGGGCCTTTAAGTATTATGTAGTATGGCAACACTAGGCCCATCTTAGATCAGCCCACAGCTTGAATCTCAATGCTGAGTTTTCATATCTCCTCTTCTTGCACACAGAAAAAATGTACAGTATTGAAATTCTTTGTGAAGACATGCTGTTTTTAGTGAACTCTAGAAGAAACTTTCCCTCCAAATGTAACTCTTCCAGGCACATCCTTCCTGCCTGTATTTTTGTAGGCCTATTCCATTTGTAAGCTTGTCATTGGTTTGTGTGTAGCTGGATTTGTACTGTCACATCTGTTGACATTAGGTCAAAAGGGGACTCATTATTTATTTAGTTCAATATTCTGTATATTGCTGTTCTTTGATTGGTTGAGCCTATGAACATATTCTTCACTTTATGCTGACTATGTAACTTTTGCTGTGTATTTTCTTATATAAAGAGCTTATTTTGGAGGTGAGCTATTTGAAAGATTGCCCCTTCTTTGAAGAGCAGACCCTTGCCAGTCTGTCTCTTGCTTAGAAATTAGAATTATTTTTCTGAGCCTTGAATTGATGTCATACCACTGGCTGCATTTGATTGAGCCTTTTGCTAATTATCCATATATGATTTATTATGCATTTTGACTTACCATTTTTTGCCTTCTGTAATGAACTTTAATAATATATTCGACCTTCATGGTTTTTAACTCTTTCCCTGTCTCAAGAAGGCTTATTTAACTGGTTATGCTGTTTGATTTTGCAGTCAATCTTATTTTAGGTGAACATTGCCTCATATGTTCTTGAGGTCAACTCCGTCCCGATACTGCAAGGGACATTTATCTTAGATTATGAGATAAAATAGCATCAACAAACCCCTGTCCCTGTTTTCAGGTAGAAATCCCTATATTTACATCCCTGGAAAAGACAGTTATTTATCTTTCCAAGGATATGTACAAAAATGTGGATTAATATATGGTGGTCCAAACGACCCAGCTGCGTGATTATTTTTTATGGAATCCGAGTGTGGCTCCCTATTTAATGCAGATGCAGATTTCCATGATTATTACTTGCCTTGTGAGCTGGTGATTCCATAATGCATTGCGGTGCAGTGCACCGTGATCCTGTACCATTGGGACTACAGCTCTAAAAAGATACCTCCCTTGGTGCCCAGCAAGGAGTGCCACATTCCCTAGTCATGGTTATTGTCATTTCTATTTTCATGAGACAATTCCCTTGGGATTGGAGCCTCCATTGAATGAGGCAACCCTTTTACTGGCAGTGCACGTGCTAGCCCTTCATCAGGAGTACCTTTTAAAATAACATTCCCTGCACAAACATCCGTAGGGGTGCTAATTGTAAATGGATCAAGTTTATCGTCTCCAGTAGTTGCTGGGGAAATAAACTCCACTTCCTCAGAAAAATGTCAGCATGTCAACCTTGCTAGCATTTACTAAGGTAAAAAAGTCCAGCGAATGCCAGGTCACATGAATTTTGATGGGGAATCTGCAGGTTATGCTCCATTTTCATGTGTTCAACCCAGAATAGGCGATATTTATTGTATCTGATAAATTCTGGACACTGCAGTGTCACATTTCATAAGGTGCAATAATGACTGCATCTGGTAATGGGGCGCTTGTAGCCAGGCCCCAGATACTGGATGGCACCTGAGACATCTTAATATATTGGTTGAAGTAAAGCTACCAGGCCTTTTACAGAAACAATTCTCAATTTGACCAATAGTAGCATTAAGGCTTTGAGAGTTTGCTGATGTAAATATATATTTGAAAGGAACCTCTTCTCACTGGCCTCACTTAAAATGTATATTAAGCAAGTGCTAATGTCGAAATACCCCAACGTACAAGCAACAAAAAAGCAACAGGACTAAACAAAGCAGCAAAACCAGGCCATTCTATATACCAATCTATTTTTAAGCAGAGTGTGTTGTTGTCAAAGAGTTGAAGTAAGCTTGTTCTATGGTGTTAGAACTGGGGGTCTCTAGTTGGCTGAGGCAGTTACCTTTGTCCAAATAGGGACCCTTGCTTCTAGTCAGGGAAAGGAGGGACACCCTCGTTGATAACCCCTGCTCACCCCCTGGTAGCTTGGCATGAGCAGCCAGGCTTATCTTCAAGGCAATGTGTAAAGTATTTGCAACCACACTCCCAGTGACACAGTGATAACACCACAAATGGACACCACACTGATGTATGAAAATAGCGGTATCTTTATCAAGCAGAAAAATACGGTAAGACCAAACGATAAAAATCCAACATATGCGTATTCGTAATATTTCACTTTGCCGGATATTAGGCCAACAAACACTTGTAGGTTCTTGCAGTATTAATTAGCAGTTCACGATGTTCAAATGCAGTCCTAATGTAATGCTATGCAGTTCGTACTGCAGTTCGTATTATCTGACTAATGCAGTTCGTAATGCAAGAATAATGCAATCCTCAATGCAAGTAATCAGACAGTTCGTAATGCAAGAATAATGCAATCCTCAATGCACGTAATCAGGCAGTTCGTAATGTAAGAATAATGCAATCCTCAATGCACGTAATCAGGCAGTTCGTAATGCAAGTATAATGCACTCCTTAATGCAAGTAATAAGGCAGTTCGTAATGCAGGAAACTACAATCCCTAATGCACGTAATAAGGCAGTTCGTAATGCAGGAATAATACAATCCCTAATGCACGGAATCAGGCAGTTCGTAATGCAGGAATAATACCAGGCCAATCGACGCGATTAGCGCGGACACCACTAGGCCCCAACCACAGACAACAGTCCTGAACTTCCGAGGGCGGCCCCGGTATTGCCGGGCAGGTCCGGGCCGCTTGAGGACTCAGCCCGTCTAACGCGATGCAGCGGGAGAGAGACCGGAGCACTCCGGTACTCCTCCTGCGCCTCCCAGGCCACACATGCTTGCTGCTCCCGACCGGAGTCCAAGCCTTACCTGGGGGATGCGCTGCCTCGCTCTCTCTCTTCCCAGCTCGTCGGACGTCCTGCTGGGCGCTCCCGATGACGACGCAGCTCCGATGCAAGGCGACGCTGTAGCCGGACAGGTTACGACGCTGCCTTCTCTGTTGCTGACGATCTTGGGCAGATTCCTCTTGCGAACAACAATCACGATTACCTCACGACTTCCTTAGCTTTACGAAATCCTTCAGCACGTTGCGGCTCGGGCCGGCGGCGGCGATCTTGATCTGCAGCCTCAGTTACGATGACGGCTCGGGCCACAAACAGCTACACAGCAGCGTGGACGATGATTCACGCTGCGGGGGCACTGCAGTCACGGGGCACTTTCCAACCAGTACCACAGACCCCACGGCAGTCTCAGGCTGCACACGCACAAAAGTGTCGCTGAGACACGGTTGGGTTTCGGGCCACAAAGTCCCGGTGCAATGCTTACGAAGGTCTCAGGCTGCAAAAAGCACACGCACACAGTGTAGCTGAGACACACTTGGAAACTTTGATGTTTCTGAGTTTCCACAACAGGGAGCCAGCTCTCCTCGGGCCCTTCAATCAATCAATCACAAGATTTGTAAAGCGCACTACTTACCCGCGAGGGTCTCAAGGCGCTGAGGGAGAGGAGGGGGGTGTTGCCGCTACTGGTCGAATAGCCAGGTCTTGAATCGTCTCCTGAAGGTCAGAAGGTCTTGGGTCTGTCGTAGGTTGAGGGGAAGGGTGTTCCAGATCTTGGCGGCATGGTGAGAGAAGGATCTTCCTCCGGTGGTGGTTCTTCGGATGCGCGGGACGGTGGCCAGGGAGAGGTCGGCGGAGCGGAGTTGACGGTTGGGAACGTAGAAGGAGAGTCGACTGTTGAGGTAGGCTGGGCCGGTTTTGTGGAGTGGCTTGTGTGCGTGGATCAGGAGTTTGAAGGAGATTCTCTTGTCGACGGGGAGCCAGTGCAGGTTTTTCAGGTGGGGGGTGATGTGGCTGTGGCGTGGAATGTCGAGGATCAGGCGTGCAGAAGCGTTTTGGATTCTTTGCAGTCATTTGATGAGCTTGGTCGGGGCTCCTGCGTAGAGGGCGTTTCCGTAGTCGAGTCTGCTGCTGACGAGGGCCTGGGTGACTGTTCTTCTCGTGTCTGTCGGGATCCACCTGTAGATCTTGCGGAGCATGCAGAGGGTGTTGAAGCAGGAGGAGGAGACTGCGTTGACTTGCTTGGTCATGGTGAGCGTTGAGTCGAGGATGACTCCCAGGTTGCGTGCGTGGTCGGTTGGTGTCGGGGGTGCCCCTAGTGATGAGGGCCACCAGGAGTCGTCCCAGGCTGATGGGTTGGAGCCGAGGATGAGGATCTCCGTCTTGTCTGTGTTCAGCTTAAGTCGGCTGCACTTCATCCAGTCGGCGACGGCTTTCATTCCTTCGTGGAGGTAGGATTTGGCGGCGAGGGGGTCCTTGGTGAGGGAGAGGATCAGTTGAGTGTCGTCGGCGTAGGAGATTATGTTGAGGTCGTGCTGTCGGGCGATGCGTGCGAGTGGAGCCATGTAGATGTTGAACAGTGTCGGGCTGAGGGAAGATCCCTGGGGTACGCCGCAGATGATCTCGGAGGCTTCGGATCGGAATGGGGGGAGGCGGACGCTCTGGGTTCTGCCGGAAAGGAAGGAGGTGGTCCAATCCAGGGCCTTGTCTCGGATCCCTGCGTCGTGGAGGCGTGTGCGTAGTGTGCGGTGGCAAACAGTGTCGAAGGTGGCGGAGAGGTCCAGGAGGATGAGAGCCGCCATCTCGCCATTGTCCAGCAGGATCCTGATGTCGTCTGTGGCGGCGATGAGGGCGATCTCGGTGCTGTGGTTGCTGCGGAATCCTGACTGGGAGGGGTCCAGGATGCTGTTATCTTCGAGGTAGCGGGTGAGCTGTCTGTTGACGATCTTCTCGATGACCTTAGCTGGGAATGTAAGCAGGGAGATGGGCCGGAAGTTCTTGAGGTCGCTCGGGTCCGCCTTGGGTTTTTTGAGTAGGGCGTTGATCTCGGCGTGTTTCCAGCTCTCTTGGAAGGTCGCGGTCTCGAAGGAGAGGTTGATGACGTTGCGCAGGTGGGGTGCGATGGAGCTGCCGGCTTTGTTGAAGATGTGGTGTGGAAAAGGGTCTGATGGGGAGCCGGAAAACATGGTTGGTTTCGCATAGATTCATCAGATGGAAAAGTTCCCATCTGATGAATTTATGCAACAGTTGCTTGATGCACACTTGTCAGTTGTAGGGAGCACACGAAACATCCTCCTACCTAAATGGCAGTGACGTCGCTCTTGTATTTTCTTGCACTTGCAAACTCTAAGGGAATCGTCTTGCTTAAAAATCCTTGTCAGAATAATTAACTTATCTACCAATAGAATTGCTGACAGAGGATAATGTGCCTGAAAGTTTGTCATATCGTTATTTCACAAAATCACACCGATAGAGGAAGAGCCTTCACACTTCCTTTGATCCTAATAACGTCCTAGGAAGTTATATCACCCAACCCCTGACCGAAATGATTTCCCTTCGACTGTTTATTTTATGTAAGTGGCTACTTAGCCGGCCGCTGGCCAAATGGTACATATTTGCTGCTATTTCGCAAGCGGGCAACAAAATGGTGCATACTTTCTGCTATTTAGCCAGCTGCACGCTATCTGAAACTTCACTATTTATATGGATTCAGGGTAAATAGCAGAGGTTATGTACTATTTGACCAGCAACCAGACAAAGCATGTGGAGGAGGTCTTTATTAGATGGACATGAACAAAAAATGGACTCTAGGCAATGACAGGGTGATGGCCATCTTGCAATGGGGCTGCAGGAAAGTGTGTGACGCATTTGAAAGTAAGTATATACACATATTTTAAAAAGTATGTACAAAGTTAAGTGCATGAATTAAGCTAAGTTGTTTACAGATTTAAAACACTGTAAAATCAATTTTAAATAAAAACATTTTCATTAATATATTAAAATAAAATATAGGGTAATCAAATGCATGTTTTAGGAGCTCCATATAGCACTCAGAGTCTAGGAGTAATTTGTCTGTCTGCTAAGACTAATGAGTATGTTTTTAGCAATGCACATTACATAAAAATGTATGTTTTCTTCACTTATGAGAATACTTTGATTTAAGGGAGACCATGCTTGATTAGTGCAGACAAATAGTGTTATCTGGACCACAGAGGGAGGGGTACTTGCATAAGTACCCCTCCCTCTGTGGTCAGTGCTTTGGGGCACTTGCAGGAGGTAAATTGGGTGAGACACAGTAATTGGGAGAGCTGTATGGATCAAACACCAGTTCCAAGTAGGTTGCAGACTCATCCTCCTGCCGCTTTCAGAACACATGACGTTGCACTGCAGCCTTGCTCGTGCCAGCCCGTTGCTGTTGAGTTTGGCGCAGGCTGTTGGCTAAACTTGGATGGCTTGAACCTTTGATCTACTGCTGCTCGCTGATTGTGATGTTTGGTACAGGGGCTGTAGGACATCTCAGGACGACCTGAACAGCTGATTTCCCGCTGCTCGTGGTGTTTGGTGTGGGCTCCCGGTCAATTGCAAATGGCTTAAACAGATGTTTTCTTGGACAGTAGAACAAGTAGCACAGTATGGGGATTTGCTGCTCGCAACACCTTTACGTGGTGCGGTCCCACCTTGGGGGTGGCGCCGGTTGAATCTGGGTGGCCAGGTTGAAACAAAAGAGGATTCCTGGCGTTCTGCTTGACGAGGGCTCAGGGGTCCCCTCACTAAATGTGCAGATCAGTAACCTAAAATCACCTAAAGAAATCATCTTAAAAGTGAGTGGACCACTTTTTGACGCTTTTCTGTATTTC
Organism: Calotriton arnoldi; assembly: GCA_963921515.1. Lineage (NCBI taxonomy): Eukaryota > Metazoa > Chordata > Amphibia > Caudata > Salamandridae > Calotriton > Calotriton arnoldi. Next base: position 1,400,851 of record CAWUFW010003036.1, read on the forward strand.
CATGTTAGGGTAGTGACGGCGGCTTTACAGGGCCGTCATTGTGTGGAGGAGAAGGAGGTAAGTGGTGTGGGCTTAAGAGGTGGATGCAAGAACTGTCTGAAACTATTTTTCTGTTCACTGCAAGACAGCCTGGAAATTCTATAGGAATATTCAAGCCAATAGTGTGCTGTGGGTAGGGATGCCCCCCCCCATAGGAAAAGAGGGGCTAAGCTCCAGGCTCCTGCCAATTTTACGAAAGGTGCAGGAGGCATTAAGGTGCCTGCAGTCGAAATAAGAGATTAATCTGGATTGTAGAACTCTTCGCTTACGAAAGAGAACCATTCAAGTTTCCTGCAAATGGACCGAACCCTTGAAAACATTTACTGCAAATTCTTCAGCAAAGATCTTAGCTGTCTCAACTAACGATTTTGTGGGGAAACACTTTAAGAACATAGTGTTACAGGATTCAGCAAGTGCTGGCCCTGCAACCCACCCCACAGGTGGTCGTCTGAAGGTGTTGGACTTCCAGGAGAGGGAGCATCTGGATATGGTTGAAGATATCTTCTTCTCCCTGTTTGTTTCACCCCTCGGAGCTAAAGTTTGTGGGCTCCGAGGATGGGTTTGGAGCAGTGGAGGGGTAAGGGGGCAGTGAGGGGAGTAGGGAAATGCCAGAAGCTGGTGCAGGTATGCCCAGAGTAGAGACAACCGGAAACATGGATTGCTATGGTCAGACCATACAAGGGGGGGACCTAGGCAATGCGGTCTTCTCTGGCCCCTCCCTGATGCTGAACATACTCCTATTAATGCAAAAGATGCAGCATGGGATATTGGAGTAATCGCTCACAACAAACAAGTCCCTGAGATCTGAGGCCCAAATCTTAAAGGATATCCACTGCGAGTTAAAGTTAATTAACTCCTGTATGCCTTTACTTGTAAGAACTGTGCTCCTTCATTACTCTGAGCCCAGTAATGATGTGCCTGACTATGGGGGGGGGAGTTCCTCTGTGTGCGTCTAAAAGACCAATGTTGGTGAGAAGATGATAGCATGGGTGGGTTGGGAACTAGCACCTGTGGTGTATGAAAGGAAGAAAAAACATACATGGGGTATAAGCCCCAGGGAATCCCCTCTAGAGACTAAGAAATCTTGTATCACCAAAGATATGGCTAAGTCTACCAAAGTAGAAGAGATGCAAGTAAGATGCAAAAGAGTAAATGAAGGGGCAAAGGGAACCAAAGAAGGGAATAAGGTGCAGGTCGAGAAGGCCCCTGTCCTAAGAAGACAGGCCCCAAGGCCTTGTTAAAAGACCCAAGTGGCCTATCTTACTCTAAGGGGATCAAGAATTTAAGAGGAGTAGGGACAATGGCTTGTGGGTCTCATAGGTATGCATCCCTGGGCAGAGTAGATAGTCATAAGTATATTAATCCTCGGCATGACACAAAGGCTATTTGAGTCAATCGTGATCCTGAACAGGAACAATTTTATGTCCCTTTTAGGGACCCTAGAGCAAACTACGTGTATTTGGATATTGTACGTAAAAGGAAAAAGGCAAACAAATGGAAACACCCTTTTAGATCTAATCTATTGAAGATCTTCACATCTTGTAAGGCATTGGAGGTGGTATCTACAAGTGTTATAGATCAAGTGTCCTTCAGGTAATCCTTAGTGAGTAGGGAAGTTACAAAAGTAAGTTTTACCTCTTCGGTATTTGCTGATCTGGTATTAGAAGCTGGAGGCAAACTTAAGGAAATTGGGTTGCGGATAGTGCCTAAAGTTGAGGTTGTGGCCCCCCAGTCTAAGATGCCTCTATTAGCAAACCACGCCGTCCTCAACCTGTAACAAGTAAATTTGGTGATTGGGGTGGAAGGCTCTTCGTATCCACCTCGTTTGGTGGGGTGCAAGTATGGTAGCTTAGTAGTAACAGTAGCCACCCATACAAGAGATAGGGTAATATACTCAATCCCACTTCGTAACAGATTTGCATGTTTAAGCGTTGATTGTGAGAGCGTTTCCTCATGGGGGGAGGGGCGGGTGGACTAGGTGGAGAACCCTCCCGCTAGCCTGGATGTTTTTTCCTGGAATGTGCATGGATTGGACCATTTGGTTAGAACAATAAACTTTACAAAAATTTGGGAGGAGAAATTGATTATATGTGTTCAAGAGACCCGGCTAGGAGGAGAGCTAACGCATTTAAGCAGATTTAGGCAATTCGCCAAACAGGCATCAAATGTAGGGAAAGGGTGCTTAAAAGGAGGGTTGCTGACATTGATTTCAACAAAATGTATAAAAGGAACAAGTATCATACAGACAAGTAGCGATTGGCTTCTGGCTTGCCATTTAAATTTATATAACGTGTATCTCTCAAGTAATAGTTTGACAATTGCAAATTTCTATGTAAATCTAAGTGAGGCCCGGCATGAGCTAAGGCAATTTTTTCTAATGGATTTGGTATCCCTGACAGAGATTTCTGGGAGCACACCAATTCTATTAATGGAGGACTTTAATCTCCGCATGTTGCTAGTCCAGGAAGAGGTCAGTTGTAGTGATATGCTGGAAAGTTATGGAATACTTTACGCGACATTCCCGAAGTGCACCCAGTTGAAGTACGATCTCAAACTAACTAAGTTCCTCTCTGAGTTAGGATTCATGTGCCTAAATGGCGGCTTTAGGGAGGATACTTTGGCAGCCCAAACATTTGTGCACGGAAATCAGAGCTGCCCTATCGACTACATATTTATACAGGCATGGTGTTTTGAGGCTTGTAAAGGCTATGAGGTGGTAAGAATTATGAGCAGTGATCATTGGGGCTTAAAGACATCTCTTTACTCAGTTCCATTTCACAGGGAAATAGTGATCCCTATGGAAGTGTCCTTTCCAAAACACTTGACCACCAGAATTGATGATAGATACATCTCACATTTAATGCAGTATCAAGTGACTAAAGATCTTGAGTCTGGCGGGGAGCCGGGTATTAATGTTTCGGATTGGTATTCTCAGATTATACCAGAGGTAGATAATGTTTGACTCCTATAATTAGGAAGTCTAATCTTGAAGCGAAAAAAGAAACTCCTCGTTGGTCATCTATTCAGCCCAGTTTGATAAGGAATGCTTTGGACTTAAAAAGAGGTTGATGAAAGTCAGACCTATGAAGTGTTTCCCAGAGGGCTCTAGGGAAATTGAAAATTATAGTATTATAAAGAAGGAGTATGCAGTGACGGAACAAGCTTATTACAAGCTCACTGGGACATGATGGTCAGCACCCTTTTTGCCAAAGACATGATTACAATCTGGAAGTTGGTACAGAGAGGGTGCAATAAGTCAACTGAACCTTTAGGTGTACAGTCCCAGAAGATGCTTGGGTCACATATCTAAGCAATATCTATAGAGCCAGAGAGGTAACCGAGAGAGGAAGGTGGGACAGTCCAAGGGAGGAGCTATTGGAACTTTTCTCTGCACAGTCCTTAGCTAAACTGATATCCTCACTAAAGCTAATGAAGGCAGCTGGCCCCGATAACCTACCAACAATTATTATAAAACCTCACCTCAAGTGGCCGGCTAGCTTTATCTCCAAAGTCTTTGTTTTTATAACAAACACAGGTATTTTTCCACCCAGTTGGAAGGGTGCTATAATCAAGCCCATGCACATAAAAAAGAGACAGGTGTTTCCTGCAGTTTCCACTTGATAAACTTGCTTGATGTCGGAGCTAAATTATATTCAAAGGTAATCTTACCGTTCTTAAAGGATTGGATTGGGGCCAACAATCTGCTGTTCATGGAACAGGGAGGATTTAAGCAAGATCACTCTACAATTGATCATTGCATTAGTTTGTGGGTGATAAGCCAGAAGGCAATGGAAATCTCGGGGAACCTTTCCTGTTGCTTTGTTGATTTTAGTTCCGCCTTTGATCTTGTGAATTGCAGCATCTTGTGGGATAAGCTTCCACACTTGGCAGTTCCTAACAGTTTACTTTTAATTCTACAGGAATTGCACGGGCAGAATTGGGCTGAAGTGGAATTAGATCTAAGTGGGGCTCTATCTAAAAGAATCCCGTTGGGAAATGGGTTGAGACAGGGCTGCATTCTAGCAATAACGTTGTTTTCATTATTCCTAGCTAACCTGCCTCGGGTCCTTTCTGAAGCTAACTCTTTTTCGCCAAAAATCGAAGGAAGACCTATTCCATGTCTCCTGTACGCAGATGATTTGGCTATTTTTGATTCGACCCATGTGAGCCTCCAGAGGAAATTGGAAAGGTTCAATATGTACTTTGTGGCCAATGAACTAAAGATTAATCTGGAGAAAACAAAAATAATAAATTTGTGGGAAAAATACGAAATCGTATATGTGCCTTTTGGGGGACAAATTTGTGGAGGTGGTAACATCTTATAAATACTTAGGAATGATGTTTAGTAATATACTAAATTGGGTCTTACATAAAGGAACTGTGGAGGCTTGGGCAGTATTCACTATAGGAGGGTTAGTAAAACTTGAAAACATGTTTGGGGGACTACCTTTGTCCCCAGTATTATCTGCTTATAATGCTATGATGCCTACATTGTGTTTATATGGGGTGGAAATGCTGACCCTTAGTTTGAATGCAAACTGGGAGAAATGTAAGGGTAAATGTTTGAAAAAAATGTTGGGGTTACCTAAAAGCACAAAGTGTCAGGCAATAAGTTTAGAAGGAGACCTTCAGGCTTGGAATTTCCTAGCCTATAAATCTACATTGCGCTTCTGAGATAAGCTTTGGTCTTTAAAGGTTGAAAAGGTTTCCAGTCTCTGTGCTAGTTAAATTGTGATGAGTGAATTAAAATGGGTGGCGCATGTTAGAAATAGACTAGTGAAAATGACTGCAACATTGAAGATTGGGAATTTTAAGGCCATGGCGCCCTCTCACCTATTGAAGGGGAGATGAAAGAGGCCTGCAAGAGAGAATCTAAATTTGCAGACTAATGCTGTGTATCAACGAAACCGCCAGCAAGTTATATGCTGGAGTCCTAGGGTAGCCCAAGGATGTACCCTTATATATCTACATTTCCGAACTCCCAGTTACGGTTGCTGGTATTAAAATTTTGGGTTGCTAGGAAGAGCAGGAGCATAAGGACTATGGCAGTAGGACCAAGGAACCCGAATAATCAAGAAAGACGAAAGGGCCACTACCAAAGATACAAGGAGGACAAGGATATTAGCAAGTAGGACTAGAAGAATTAGAACCAAGAGGACCGGTAACAGGTCTAGGAGTCCCAGGGGAGGGGGGAGCAGGACCACAAAATCAGGGTCATGTGGAGGGTAGCAGGACTGAGGTGAGGAAGATCAGAAACAGAACTCTGTTTGTCTACGAAATCTAAGAAACGTATCACCATCCTCTCATCTCTCCTTTATTTGGTGTGAAGTTCAAAGAGAATCACAGAGGGTCAAAAGCTTCTGTTTCCTTACCGGTGGAGATCCAGCTACAGCGAATGGCTGTAACACCCCCATAAAATGGATTGGATGATCAAAGGTAGGAGGTGTTTCTTGCCTGCCCCCTTTAAAACCTGTCTCCATCCCTTCTGTGATCCCATTGTTGTTGGCCAAGGGCTCTGGGAAAGGCAGTTTGCTTTCAGAGTACTGTGATCCACTATTCTGTCCCTTGTATATGCTAGATTGGAATCATGGTTGACTCCCTCTCCAGCCTTCAGACGCTGACTATAGCAAGCTAGTTCTAGGTTGTTTCACCAAAGCCATCGGTGGTGTCTGTTCTTGGGTTCACATTGCTGCCTGCCTGGTATACCTTGCCCCAGTACTGCCTTTATCAGGTAAGACCTCTGCTCGGGCATGATGTTCTTTGACACTTGTCCTAGGGACCCAAACTAACCCACTTTGTTCAAGTTCTTCATGATCAAGGAAGGGAGAGCTCTGCAAAGTAGTAAAAAATCTGCGGTGTGACCATGGCTGGTGTCTGCATGACAGCCACTTTTCTACAAGAGAGGGGACATCAACTGAATTTTGCACTTCTTGCTGGAGTACTGATGTCTACCTAGTACCTAGAAGCCTGCCTGCCAGCCTTTTCAAAGAGCGAAAGAGTGTGCCTGGCCTTACAGGAGGACAAAATGTCCAGGAGGAGAAGCCCAGCGCATGCCTGACATAAAAAAAACACCAAAAAGAAGCTGACTGCCAGAGAGAGTGAAGCCAGGAGTCAAGCCGTGTCATTAAGGGTCTCTCAGTTTCCCTGAGCAGTTCCTGTAGTGAACTGTGCAAAGACATTAACCTAAAGAACAATATTGTTTGTCCGGCGTCCATGCCATGTGCTACGAGACTGGTGCACCACTGCTTGACACTTGAGTTGCTACACAGGCAGAGCTATTGAGGCCACTGATGCAGAATCCCTGATCTCTCGTCAGAGGCTTGAACTGCTGAAGATTAGCACCTGCTTGAGATCCAGCCCAGGGACTGCAACTGCTGAGATCAAGCAGCATGAGCACCTGCCATGCAGGCCTGCCACAGTAATCCACACCCAGCAATCCTTGTGCCGATTGAAACTGCCTCCATGGTTTCTGCATCATTGAAGTGACCGATGCAGGAGCAGAGTGGCAGAATGCACCCATTATCTCCACAAGAGTCACATCTTCACCAAGCTGGAAAAACAGGGCCTAGCCATGAGAAGATTGAAAGACTGAATGCTGAACTGGGTGAAGGTACTATAGTGGGAGCAGAGCATCACTGACATTTGTAAATGAGATTGAAACACTGTAACTGTGTTCCTATATGAACTATACAGTATTTCATTTTGCTGTGAGATTAAAGTACTTTCATTTTACTAAAATAGGCAGAGGATGGGCTGGACAATACATTATTGTGTCAGTTGGTTGACTGTTGAGTTCTGAGCTGTTTTAGCCACATGTATAATGTCTATTAAATGTTTAAAAGAATCTTGAATTTAAATATGAATATGTTTTCATTCTAATCCTATAAACTGCCTACGTCCAATGTGTTTGTGTTTGTAATTACACTATTAATAAAATCAATAGAAGATAAATATTTTAAAAATTGTTGGTTTCTACTTTTGAACATTTTCTATTTAAGAACTGGTGATGATATAGCTGATTATATAAATGGTTCATCAATTATTTTGATATTTCCAAAGTGTCCCTCAAGAATTCAAGGTGAATATGCTGCACCAATAGGCTGATACTTGGAGAGAAGTCATTATAGTATCATCCTTTGTTTTAGAAAGTAGTTTCAGTTTTTTATTACATAATACTGACAACCATAAAAAGGAAAAGTAATTGGGAAGCTATGTAAGCAATGTAATTGGTTTAGGACCAGTCTACTTTGTCACCCATTAAATTGTTTGTATGTCTATATTGTGACTGAGTCATAGGAAGAAGTCATGTGGAGGGTATTGTTGGTCAAAAAGTACCACTTTCTGCTGTTGATGGCTCTCCATTTCATAATTACATTAAAGGAATTTTAACTATTGCTGTTCCCTCAAAGATGATCATATATAAATCAGATTAGAGGATGCTGGCACGGATCTACAAATCTAACTTAATCTATTTTACACTTTTCTGCCAACTCCACGCATACGCACACTTTCAAAACTGTCACCTGATTGGAGCATTTCCCTCCCGCTCAATACTTAATGTTTTTCATTTAGGTCAGACTACAAACCCACAACCTACCAACCACAGGAAGATGGTATCTGTCTGAAAATGCAACTTCATTTGTTTTAAAACTCTTTGTTTCACTTCATGTTTAAGCACAACCACAAGTTTGCTAAGAAATCATTGGAACACATTTTCGACCCTCACACATCAACCAAGCACAACAAATTGGGTTTTTAGCTGATGACCCAAAATAATTTTGGGAACTAATCAAGGGCAAGAAGCACTATAAAAATCTAGCAAAACAAAGTAGTACAATCTTGGAGAAGTGTTTCTTCCTTTGATTGTTCAATGTTTCCTAGATTCTGAAAGAAACAATCACGGTCAGATCAGTACGGACTGATCAACGTTGTTTTGCTGATTTCAGGCCAGATAGATCTCTCCATCTGGGTTCCTTGCCTCAAAGACCAATAGCAAAATATTAAGCAGGGGATAAATCAGTTTCCTAATGTGGCAAATGAAATACCTTGGCAGCTTTCTTCTCATCCACCAACTACAACTGGTATTAAGGAGGCAAGCTAAGGAAGCAGTATTTACATGCTAGCATGTCCACCATGGACTAAGGCAGCATACTGTGGGAGGGCCACCAAGTGCAGCAGGCACCTGGACTCAAATGTGCAAAAGATTCACCCATTTGTGACTAAACCACTCTATCTGAGCTTCCATACATGACAAATGCAAGAGACCACAGTTTGGGGATCTCGACAGCCAATAGCCAATCTCCCCACAGTGACACAGGGTAAAAGTCTTGTGCACATGCAATATTAACCTGCTGCTACTAGAATGTGTCACATAGTCTGGGTTCAAAAGTCAGTAGAAAATCTGACTCAAAATGGGTTCAATATGGCTGTCCACGAGTCATGAGAGCCCGACCAAACAGAAAAACAAAAGGATGGAGCACTTGCAGAGGACATATATAATTGTTTAGTTCACCCGGCAGGAACACAGGGATAGCCATAATGACTCACAGGGTAGGGCGGCATAGAATTTCCACGCCATGCAGAGAACATTCTTCCCAATTATCTAGTTAAGCTTTTCTGATCATGGGATTGCAATGAAATAATCAATTAACTAATAATACTCATTCACTCCCCCAACCTCTCAGGATAATTATTCTGAGAACATTTGAAATGTTTTGTATGTTTCCCTAATTCATTATTCATTAATACCAGAAGTACCACAACACTGGCGTAGAAATGGAAGAATCGTTTCATTGTTGGTCTATGGTATACAGGGAGAGGCCTTTAGAAAGACTGCTTGCACCTTATTTATATGCAGGACATATTAGAGGTGCTAAGACTCAACTTCAGCAAACCTATGGGGCTATACTTGTTGGGGCATATTTACGTTCCCTGGCGCATCCCTGCAAATCAGCAGGGATGCGCCAGGGAAAATGCGTCACGCAAGTTTACCCTTGCGCCACCTCCGATGCGCCGCATTTACAATACGGCGCATCGTGGCGCAAGGGATAAGCAGATGCGTGACGCATCTAGCCGGCGAAAGGTTGGCGCAGTGCTGAAGCTGTGTCGCAAGCGCGACGCAACTCCAGCACTGTGCCAACCTTCCCTATCTCTAACATGGTGCGTCAATCCTTACGCCTGCTTCAAGCAGGCGTAAGGATTTGACGCACCAGCGCCGGAAAAGTGACTGCGTGAAATCTCGTAGATTTCACTGCGTCACTTTTCCGAGGCGTCCCTGCGCCTGAACGCCCCCTGCGCAGGAACGCCCACATGAAACCTGACGCAGGTTTCATGTGGCGCAGGGGTTTACTACGTGACGCATCTCCCTAGATGCGTCACTTTGTAAATATTGCGCAACGCGGCGCATGGTTTGCGTCGCCGCTGCGTCACATGCGTGACGCAACGGCGGCGCAAAAGTGTCGCAAGGGGCTTGTAAATATGCCCCGTTGACTCTAGAGTATTGGCTGTATGAAATCAGTGCTACACTATTTCACTGTGTCTTTGCCCTTGGTCATTCAAACAGTCTTTTCAATGGTATTTGGCACGTTTAGACCTATAACGTAGTGACGTTTGGTTGCATATTTCATTTAAGCCTGTTTTAGCCGTAACTTGCATAAGGAAATGGGTGCCAATTGTGTTCACTCCTTGTTTGTAATTGTAAATGACTGTTTAAATCTGTGCTAGGCATAATAATACATAGTGACAGCTGTTTAGAGAGCAGCCGAATAAAAAGTGAAGCTTCTGTGGTATATACACGTCTACTGGCCAAATTGTACATAATGTCTGCTAGACAGCCAGATCTTATTATACCCTTATGGATTATTTGAGTATTTGTATTCATGCTCGCTCCATTGTATAACAGTTAGTGAACAGCCACCACCAGACTGGGATCCCATTTAGAACTGATCTCACTCCCTATTGCACCTGCTGCCAGTGTACCAGTATGTAAATATGTATGCCCCTAGTACCCAATATTCGAGTTATTTTATCAATCACAGGATGATTTTGAATTTTAGGAAAGTTCAGCCATGTTTAGTGTTGCTTTGCAGCACGACTGGAAAACTATTTTTAAAACCTCATTATCCGTTCAGAATAATATGTAGTTTTTATCACTTGCAGAAAGTTACAAAGCGACCCTTCTTGTAATACGTTGCAGACTTTCAAAACCAAGACTAAGACACAAGGCACAGAATAGCGCTTAAAAGAATATTTGCATTAAAGAAGAAGCATCTCAAACACAAGGTGCAATACATACAACAGCTTGGTCTGTGAATAACAATGAAACCAAATTTCAGAAACCAGTGAGTAAAAGGGAAGAGGAGAGAGAGTTGGGTGAAAGGGGATAAATGGCAAGTGAAAAATTCTCTAGTCTTGGCTATGTTGATGGAGGCTGTGGAGAAAGAAGGTGAGGGATTTGTAGAAGAGATCCCAGAATAGGGTGCTGTTTTCTCGGTTTTCAAAACCCCTTAATGCTTGCTTCTCCCAGAATACCCTTAGCTCCAATCTCTATGGTTGTCATATCTCTGTACTTGGTGCATCTGACTTGGCAGCTGTGGTAGAGCTGAAGTATCAGAAGCTTAGAGCTCCCACAGCCAAGGAAGTAAGGGCATTGAAGATGCATGCGATAGGGCCTCAGAAAAATAAGGAAGAAGGAAGAGTGGAAGCAGAGGATGGAGCCTAGAAGTAGTGGAAAGGGAAGGTAATAAAAGTGTGGTGAGAATGAAATTATGAATGTAGGGATGGAATCAAAGATTTGTATATTCATGGGAACATTTTCAAGAGTTCTATAACAATCAGGGACAATGAGAACCTTTCAACTCGGTGGACCAATGGCTAACCTTACTGTTGAGCCAAAACTGAACACTAAATACAACAACCCATTAGCACTGTACTCTAAAGGTTGTATATGAAACTGATCTAACACTTAGGGGCTGATTAGGATGGCGGGCGGATGTCCGCCGCTGGGCCAACGGTGGCGACCGCCGGGCCGGCGGTGGACATCCGCCCGCGATCGCAACCCAGAAAACCGCCGGTCAGATTAGGATGGAGGTGGTGACCGCGGCAGTGGGAAATTCCGACTGCCGCTTTTCCGCCGGTTGCCATCCGCACTCCTGCCTGGCGGATGGAGCAGGACCGGGAAAATGGTGGTGGTGCAGAGCAGGCTCCGCCGGCACGATTATGATGCCGGCGGTAGCCAGCCTTTCCGCAGCGGTCAAACCGCCATGGAAAGGCTGGCGGAGATTGTCTTCTGGGGGCCCGTTGCAGGCCCCCAATGTGTTGGGGGGGTGTGGGTGCACTGGGGGGGTACCCATGGTCCCCCCCTACATTTCCCTGTACCAGGTGGCAGGCACTGTACAGTGCCTGCCACGCAGTGCAGGGAAATGCAGGACATGCTCATTTCGACATCGCGGCGGTGCTGCGGGCAGCAGCAACTGCCGCAATGTTAAAGCCAGCGATCGTACCGCCGCGGTCGAATTTCAACCGCGGGCCATCGTAATTCGACCGGCGGTCATGTCGCGGTCCATGCGGGCGGTCTTTTCCCGCTACCATGGCGGTCGGGGAGGTTTTCCGACCGCCATCCTAATCAGCCCCTAAGTCAAGATCATATGAGGGAAAATTTCAGTTATCAATTAAGCATGCAGTAGAAATTAACAAATCATTCTGTAGCCTCTCCTTTTACTTGGAAAAATAAATGTAATTTATTCTCAGGATAAGGCTAAATACAGCACATGAAATACAGAGGCCAAAAATATTTTACACAGTTTTCACTAAGATGCAGTACTATTTTGATGCTATTCAGAAGTTCTTTACATGCACCATAAAAAGATAATAACAAAAAACACATTTACTTGTCACTTCTTACATTCACTTGTCACAAGTGTCGGTCAGTCAGCCAGTCAAAAATATGCTTATTTAGACCATAGTCTTCTAAACAATTGTATTTATTTCAAGAATACATTATTAAAATACCCTTGAAACACGTAAAAACGCAATAGAAATTTCAACAAGAAAGTGTTCACTGCTTATAAAATTTTCCTGTTGCACAAGTTACATCCTGATAGTTCATGGCCATTAAAAATTTAATGGCTTGTATCTGATTTATTATACCATACTTCTTTAAAATAGGCCATAAACTTTTCTGTTCAGCCATAACCAAATGCAGTCTAAAAGATATGAAAAGCAGTACATCTTACATTCAAGTCACATGCACAGGTATTGTTGTTACTGAAAATTATGTTTTTAACTTTTAAGCACAAGTAGAATGGATTCAAACATATTCTAAGTTTTAGCACTGCTTGTCTCAGTACGTCATTGAGTAAAACAGCTATGCGGGGAAAATACCTCTCTATGCTGCCAGGAATCCCTCGTTACAGGGATGATATTTTGGAACTAAGATATCTCAATTAATTGTCCCTAGAACATGTTTTAATTAATAATCTCAGTTCAGATTTTGATATCATTGCATGTAGGATTGTATTTATCAGCTTCATAGACAATCTCCTACATACCATATAGTGTGTTTCTTCCTTCTTGAGCCCATTTTAACTCACTATTTACAGTTTCGTGTTGACAGAGGGTGGTCATTTTTTGATTTGCACTGCTTACCATCCTTGACCAAACATGCACCACATTAAAGCAAGCTAAATAAGACAATGCAGTTAGATCTGTTTCCGTTTTTATGGCTTGAATCATTGAGGAATGTGCTAGTGAAAGCAAATTCTTTAAGCGTTTTCCTTCCAAATGATCCAATTCATATTTACAATTGAAGCATTTGACTCAGCTCCATATTGAAATTGATTGTGGATGTATCATAATTGAGTAAGCTGACAAAACTGGTACAATGATGGACACCCATAATCTTTACTATTTTTTCAAGCCCACACAGCAGTGAGTGCTCTTGCTTTTAAAGATTCTTCAATATTCTACATGCACATTAAACTGCAGATTCTTACAAAACCACACCCCTACAAAAATAATTATTAACTACTTCTATTTTGTTTCACCTTGTTATCATGCGTAGTTCATCCTTCCTTTCCCAAATGTAATGATTTTAGTTTTATCCAAGTTTACTATTATTCTTTTCCTAATGCAATGCTTATGAAACTCCACTTATTTCCTTTGGAGTCCTATTTGTGTCAGACCCATGAAGACAAAATTGTCTACATAGAGAAGACACAGGATGTATAAGTCACACATTTTGGGACTAAAGCTCTTTGTTACTGCTTGCTCTGCGGGAAAACAATACCAGGGCCAACATGCATCAATATCTTAGACCATTTTTAACTGGTATTTTAACTGAGAGTATATCTTCCATATCTATTTCTTTTCACACCCAGTTCCTCTATATAACTCTTGGATGATAAAGAGTAAACCTTTTGGAGTTTCGAGTTTTATTAACATTTTGCATAGTAAGTTCACTATCCACTAGATCAAATGCTGTACGAAAGTCAACAAATAAGTCAGAATAAGCTACTTCTGTCATGCTTTTCCTGCAGGTCATGCTTTTCCTGTAGTTGTCATATATAATCTCTTCTTTTTGTTTACCATCCCTTTATATTCTTTTTTTAGGATTCAAGGAAGGTTTTTACCTCTCTATCATTTTCGTTATTGATTAGTCTTCTTTGTATCCATATTTGACATTTTATACGTCTGCATTCTCCATCAAACCAGATTTTCCTCTTACTTACTTTTGCACTCGTTACATGTTTATTATGCTTCACAGCCTTTAAGTCTACTTATAAACATTGTACTACCTGCCTAATTAAATCTCCATGCCAGCATATTAAATTATCCTGTACTTCATGTTCCTGTATTAAATGTTGTTCTTGCTGGAAATTCGACAATAGAAATAATTGGCATTCTTTAATCCTTGTGGTGAGTCATTTTAGGAATTCTACATTTTATGGGACGCACCTATTGTCTTGCATATTGAGTCCCTAGTTTATTTGATAAATATAATGAACGATGGTCACTTCCTTTCATTTGCGATATGCGATATTTCCAACTTCTCTATTCGATTACAGAGCCATGAATGAATACATCGGACAGAGTTTGTTTTGGCTGACAAATGTTTGTTTCGGTGGACAATCTGAAGGGATTCCACCATTGACACTAAATATTCCACTTGAAGATAAACAATTTTCCAGCTCACTGTCAAGGGCTGAGATTACACTATCTGTGAAGTATGTCAATTCAATATCATATGTAATTAATTTTTCTTTATATGTGTGCCACGCCTTTGTGGATCTAATTGCTGATTAAAATCTCCCAGATACTATCACAATACTAGATGGATAGTTGGAGCAAATCTTTGTAAAACCTTCATAGAAGAGAGTCTGTTGAACTTTATATTCACATGAATAGGATATATTTATAGAAACAGGTATTAGAACGAGAAAATCAATATTAGATGCATTTTTATACATATTTAGAAGAATTGCCATAGATCATTTACATGTGGAATTTATTTTGCATATATTACCCGCTACCTCAGTTGATATCAATGCCATTCATACCTCCTGAAGGTCGACCTGAGGAATTCGGTGAGGCATATCAATATTATACTTGTAGGAATCCATCTATTTGTAGAATATCTTCGCACAGCAAAGTCTCTTGGAAACATAAAATTCCATACTTATAGGTAATAGAGTTAAAGATTGCTAATCCTAATAGTTTTCAAAAGTCATATATGTTCCATGAGAGTACTGACAGACTGTGCGAAGTACCTAAATCCTAATCTATATCGCTTGAATTGCTAGAATTCTTCTCCCATTTCAATATTGGATCTCAACTATTTTCATCAGCAGTGTTGAGATTCGTACAATTATAGCCTTCCATGGAAATATTCACCCTTAGGGTACCTTTGTTTGCATTATGAACCTTTCTTAAGAACTGTTTCTTTGATTTTTCCACTGGAAATATTTGTACGTGGTTGCTACCTTGCCCAGTGTGATTTTCTAGACGTTTCACCAATAGGCTCCAAATTAACAATTTCATTCTCAGGTATAAATTTAATACCTTGTTCTAGTATCTCTTCTTCTGCCATCAAAAGGCTTTCTTTTACTGTTTCGAAAAACACTAGAATTTTTGTGACTTCTCTACCTAATCTACTGGTGAAAAATCCTTCCTGATTTATATAATTTGTGTAGAGAGTTTTCAAGGTTGCGCATTTAGGTAGGGTATATAGCAGTTGAGACTGATTTAATGGGTTTTGCACTCTCATTACTTTTCCCAGGCTCCACATAAATCCACAGTTTTTTTTTGGGCTAAAATCCCTAAATGAGGAAAGAGGGAATTTGTCCTGTCTATCCTTTTACTCCACAATTTGCATTAATTCCGGGGTCATACCAGATTGGACATCATACGTTTATTGTTCTACTAAAAATCTTCAATTTCAAGGGAGTCTTTTTAAAGTAGGCCACTTCTCCTGTAACACTGAGTTCTCCTCTGAAAGCCCTTGGGAGATTTTATCCAATATACTATTTGGAGATTCTGATTCTACTTGCCACGATTATCTACTTACTGTTTTATTTTTTTCTTTATAAGTTACTTATTTCCTGATGTTCCTCTGTATGTGCAGTTGCCTTACATCTTTTATACTGTCCTTGCACCACTCTTGTGTGGACTCTCTTTTTTCGTGTGATATAGCTTTTAAAATATGGACAAGACCCCCACTTTTTAATCAACATAGGCCTTTTTGAGACATATACAATTGGAGGCCCAATCTCCGATGCTAACAAACCGCATGCATTCCCAAAATCCCCTTCCTGTGCTACACATTCACTATTTCTTTCTGTTGGTCTTATCAGGGAAGTTATGCAAGTATTTATTTGTTTTATTTCTGATGCAATTGCCATCAAGTAGATTTTTTAAGAGTTCAATACATCATTATTCAACACTATCACTTCGAAAAAAAGGTTTTTGCATCAGTAACATAATGTCCAGCATTAAGGATGATGGAAAAGCTGGAGTCTCTAGATTCAGGGAGGAATGAAGATTTGCAGCTCCTGAAACTTTCTTGTCCTTCAACGAGATTCAAGGGATAGAAGCATCATTGTTTAAAAACTGGCAGTTAATAGATTGTTTTTCATTCCTATTTATAGCACACATTTACTCTCATAACTCACTCATCTCCTCTACTGGTATGAGATCATCCATTAAGAGGAACATTAGCCATGATGATAAGGGGAGACTAAGCTCTGGGAGAGTTGTGTCAATACCTGCCACTTCTTTTGCATCCCATGGTGAATGTGCTATAACTGAACCTAGTATAGAAGAAGTATAACTCTTGTTGAAGTCTTTACGTATGTCATTTCTATATGATGAGGATCCTTTATTTAAATAGCATCTCATTTTGCTTGAATTTTTTATTGACCTTTCTAGAGGTGAAAAGTGCAAAATAATTGATACATTCTTTTTATATCTACCAGTTGCTCTATTACTATTAATAGAGATTAATTTATCACTTTGAGTTCTGGCATTTTCATGTATTGAACTCATCTGTTGTTGTAATTCTAATGTTACTTCTGGTGGTGACAACTGATCTGCTGTAGCCCTCCTCTATGCCGTGCAATGGAGATACAAGCTTCTGAGATTTAGGCTCTCTTGAAGCCATTTTATCTATTAGATTCTGGTTTTACTCTTTAACTAGGTATTCAACACGAACACCACCCAATTGTCTAGTTTGGTTCAATTTCATTCACTGCCACTGACCTTTTGTCTGGTTTGCACTTACTTATCTTTATCAATTTAAAATAAACTATAAATATTCCTATTAGCACTTACCTCTCCCTTGCTTATGCTCACAAATGTTTTCCAAAGTTATCTGCTGCCACCTCCATCCACAGCATCTCTCAAAATCACCCTATTTTCTGAGCTTCTGAACGTGTTAATGAAGAAATACTGCTAGATGCTGAGAGGTGCTACCCTTTCCAACGTATTCCATGGATTCAGCTAGATTCAACTGGTTTCTGCTTTTGGAATAAATGTTCATTGTTTGTAATTTGTGTTCATTGGTATGGGTTATGGCAAGGGCTACAGTTTTGCCTTTCCGTGAGCTTAGATACAACTTAGATCCTGACTTCAGCAGATTGTATAGCTAGCCCTACTTATAATCATAAGTTGTTATAACTCGGCTCAAGTGGCACTTATTGTGGTAATTCACACCATATTCCTCCCCAAGGATTCAGGGCAACCACCCACTATGCCGTGTCCCAGTTTTTATTCATTTCTACTTCCTTATTTACAGCCCTTTCTCTTTGGGCTGTAATCCACTACTGAACAGTAGGTTTCCCTTTTCCTATATAGTTGGCTACACCAGACAAGGGCTGTTCCCTTGTGCAAACAGAGTGCTACTATGATGGAATGACCCTTTACTTTCACGTATTCCTCCCCCAGCATTCCCCGTATTTTTCAAACCTTTTCCTTTCTCCGTAACCTCCATAATCTCCAAAGACTCTGCTAGGTTTGAGTTGGTAGGCAAGTAGGTTGATAGAATGGCAGATAAATCCCCCCATCTTCAGACTTAGATGTCCAGCCCAATTTAATCAATCGTGCCTGGATGTCTTCCCTTCTGGACATGTTGAGGACATATTGAGGACGCTGCACTCAGTGAACTCAGTGAGGTACCTTGTCACACACTGTGGACGAGTATGAGCACTGAGTCATCAGTGTGTCTAGTGTATTTGTTGTATCCAATGTGGTGAAGCAAGCAACAAAGGGAGGTGGCCAAGTGATGTTACTGGGAAACTTAAGTTTTTTTCCCAAGTGATAGTAGGGTACGATTTCTTTTCATAATCTTAAGGTGGTTCCTACAACAATATAAAAGGCTGGGAAATTAATAAAGGGTGTTTGAGTAGCCGCCTGAGTGTCTATCAATGTTATTGTGGTATTTAAATTTGTTGTGTGGGTATCTCCCACAAACTTTTGTTGGCTAGGGCACCGCTTTTGTTTATGTGCACACTCATAGATGATCCTCAAAGAGTAGCAGACCCTGGATCTGCTATGCTGTCCTAAGGTGGTACAGGAGTACCCAGGCAGAAAAAAGGCTGCACTGCCAATCGTAAATGGAGGTCACATTCACTAGTGCCAACTGTACGGAGCGAAATCTCCTTCACTGGATCTTCCCACCACCCAAACAAATGGGTTGTTTAGGTAAAGCCACCAAATGTGATTGAAACTTTATCTAGCACCAAGTCATCACAGGCTTTTTTTCTCCGTGATGAAAAACTGCTAAATGTGGTTATGATTTATTTTACTGCCAAGCAATCACTCGAGACCAATGCTTTCTGATGATGAGTAGAAGGATCAGCTCTTCAAGATCCCTATGAGGTCAGGCTGCTTTGACGCTGTCTTCCGGTGTGACCATGGTGTAACCCCTATCAGGAACGTGAGCGAGCTTGGTTTTTTTCCTGTCCTTGAAGTGGTTGGTGTGGGTTGCCCATAAGAGGCAAGAGGAGCAGATCCCTGTAAACTATGCAGACATTCACATTGAATGCCCTGCTTCATAGGAGCTTTTAGTGCACAACTGTGTCCCCTGTGGCTCTGTGATTAGTCTCCAAGGGGCATATTAACAAGGCCCGGCGATAAATATCGCAAAGCGCGCTTAGCGCTTGCATATTTATCGCCGGCTATCTCTGCAATTTATCGCCCGGTTAGCGCGTTATCAACAACGCGCATCGCCGAGGCGATACAATTCCAGAGATAGCGTGGATATCGCCGTTTTCCATGGTGGAAAACGGCGATATCCTAGATGATAGGGCCTGTGGTCTTAGCCACAGAATCCACCCCCATGTTAGTATGCTTTAATCAGGAATTTAACAGACGTTAAATTCCTGCGTTAAGGCATACTTAACGCGATTAAAATAATCGCTTCCCGCATTGTAAATATCGCGAAGCTGCCTTCGCGATATTTACCCATGTTGTTTCCACAGACACGCCTACTTTGCATCTCATTAGCGATGCGAAGTTAGGCGTGCTGAAAACGGGAGCAAAATCAGCAAAACACGCAATAGCGTGTCTTTGCTGATAAGGCGATATAATTATCGCCGCTTTTCGGCCGAAAACGGCCACAAAAGCTGCGATAATTGTTTATCGCCTCATTGATAATATGACCCCAAATGAGTAAAGTTGACCGCATTCCGTAGATTTCAAGATAAGGTCCCAACAAATGTGCAGCATCAGAAAGTGTGTTGAGTAGATTTAGAAATATCACCATTAGCCCCCTTTCACTGCCAGGCCAGGGGATTTCAATGTGTGGGCATAGGACCCATCTTTAGCCCCTATCAAAGACTCCAGCTCATCCCTGCAACTGTCACCCTCTTTTGACAATCTTTGTACGTACTTGGGACAGCTCTTCACTTTGTTTGGGTGTGGTGATGTGTACATAAAATATTTAAGAAACAGCTCAGTGTTGTGCATGGCCTGGCAGTACAGGCAATAGGTAAGTAATTGGTTTGGTATTTGTGCCCTACGTATCAGCACTTTACTAAAGTGGCAGTAGGGTTGGCCACATATTTATACTTTTTTTTATATTTGTTTGTATAAATAGGTAGTTTTGTAAGGTTACCATTGTTTTTTCTAAATTTCTCTATATTTTTGTAGCACTCTATGGGGAACAGCGTTTTATTTTAAGTAGCGAGGTAATTTTTAGTGATTACTGCTCTACTCTGCACCCTTTTTTTAGCATATTGAAATATGTTCAAACTGGAAAATACATATTAGCACACTATATTTACAAAATATAGGGACCTATTACGATGGCGGTCGGAAAACCTCCCCGACTGCCATGGTAGCGGGAAAAGACAGCCCGCATGGACCGCGACATCACCGCCGGTCGAATTACGATGACCCGCGGTCGAAATCCGACCGCGGCGGTCGGATCGCGGGCCTTAACATTGCGGCGGTTGCTGCTGACCGCAGCACCACAGCGATGTCCAAAGGAGCATGTCCTGCATTTCCCTGCACTGCGTGGCAGGCACTGCACAGTGCCTGCCACCTGGTACAGGGAAATGTAGGGGGGGACCATGGGTACCCCCTCAGTGCACCCACACCCCCCCAAAACATTGGGGGCCCGCAACGGGCCCCCAGAAGACAATCTCCGCATGCCTTTCCATGGCGGTCTGACCGCTGAGGAAAGGCTGGCTACCGCCGGCATCATAATCCTGCCGGCGGAGCCTGTTCTGCACCGCCACGATTATCCCGGGCCTGCTCCGTCCGCCAGGCAGGAGTGCGGATGGCAACCGGCGGAAAAGCGGCGGTCGGAATTTCCCACCGCCGTGGTCACCACCGCCATCCTAATTTGACCAGCGATTTTCTGGCTTGCGATCGCGGCCGGATGTCCACCGCCGGCCCGGCGGTAGGCATCCGACCGCCATCGTAATAGACCCCATAGTGTCTTACATTGTTTTTCTAAATGAAAAAAGAAATTATTTGGTGCAGTACCGTGGCACTCTGTATTTTTTTAAAATATATATATAAACTTATGAATATTTTTCCCTACCTATTGCCACTTTTATAAACTGTTAATAGGTATTGGAAAAATACCAAACATAATACTTGCCTACATTTTTGTAAATTTTTTTTATATAGCACAAACTTGACTCGAAATCAGGTATCAGAGCGCTTTACATGAGCACCAGTTGCTTTACATGAGGACACGTTCATTTTTGTTAGGCACAGGAAGATTAAGTGATTTGCCCAGAATCACAGTATGTTGAGCATCATTGTCGAGACTCGAACCTGGTTCCCCAGATTTGAAGTCGACCGCCCTAACCCTTAGGCTACATCCTCTCCCCATTACAAGGTGTAATGCAGAACACAGGGAAACCTGAGGTGAAAACAAGATGGCTGCCTTTCACTTTTGTGAAGGCAGTCATTAGTAAATCAGCTAATGACTTTTCATCGCTATGTACCTCGGGAGTACCGCAGTACAACCGCAGCCACAGATATACTTAAATTAAAATACTTAAAATTTATAAAACACTTACCGTACTTACCTGCAGTACCACACATAATCATCAGCGCACCATAATATATAATCCTTTCAAATTCTGTCAAATCCAACTGACGCTTTCCACGCTATGAGTTGGCGGGGGTATGCCCAGACGTGGGTCCCTTGCTCACTTTGCCACTGGATTCAAGCAAGCCTGGCTGATGACGGCTGAAATGCCAGAAACCGGTCCTAGGATGCTTGTTTCCGGTCCAGGGAAGACATGGCTTGGCAGTTCGGGCTGGACTGTTCCCATGAGGCACAGGGTCAGACTGATTTGCATATGGCCATGTCTGAACTGGGGTGGTGGAGTGAGCTAAAGAATGATGATGGATTAAACCCAGATCAGTTGACTGGGGGTGAATGTTTGATTGGCTCAAGCGTTCCGTCCATCATCCCCTTTTGTATCGCGATGAGAAATACAAAGGCCTCTCTAAAATGCTTTGGATTTTACCCCCATTTTGGGACGCCCCTTTTTTCTGTGCACCCCCTTGACCAAACACTACAAAACTTTCACTATTCTGAGAATAAAACAGGGGCAGTAGATTTGCAAAGCTTTGCAGACATTCAGCAAATTGGTGCAAAGTTAATAAGGGACACAAATTAAAAAATACCAATCTCTGGTGACCCTAACTATAACTACAGAGTCACCAGTAGGTAGTTAATAGTTAGGACTTAGTTTCCATAAAAAAATTGTTTTTTGTTTTGCTAATAACTTTTGCACCATTTCACGAATCTTCACGAAATTTTCAAAACTAGTTTGCCATTCACTTCCGCTGCTGTCTGGCAAGTTTTGGGGTGATTCATCAAGCGAGGACCAAGACAAAGGGGGGATCCCAAAATGCTTTTTCCCCATGCAATTTTCCATAGATATTTTAGACATGACTACAGCCCAAACCCCTGAACGAAATTGCAAAAAATTTGGCAGAAATCTAGATCATGGTCCAGAAAGAGTGCTTTTTGTAATCTGGTGTGCAACTGTTCAGTAGTTTTGAAGATATTAAAGAAAAAGATTTATGAATATCTATAGACACAGATCACATGGAAGATCTGGGGATCCACTGCAGAATATCTGTGGCTCCACATATCAACAGCAATGCCATGATCATCTGAGCGCAACCCGAGAGAAATCCTTTTGTGAATTAAAATACTGTTCCTGGAGGGGAAATAAAGTAGAAATAGGATACAAGGGGTCATGCTAGAGGTTTCCTGATCTCATGGGACTGATGGAGGGGTCTGTGAGGGACCCCTCATGGGCATGAAATTGTCCAAAAATGTTTTTTGGGGCGCACGAGGATCTGCGGATCCACCGCGGTGTTCAGTGTGACCCAATCATAGACTCACTCACTCACTCACTCACTCACTCACTCACACTCACTCACCCACTTACACACCTACACAACTGCTCACACACCCACTCATACATCCATACAGCCACTCACACACCCACTCAGAGATCCAGAACCCCACTCACACATTCATTCCCACACTCATATAGCAACTCACACACCCACTTAGAGACCCAGAACACCACTCACAAACCCACTCATAAACTCACACAAGCACTGACACACCCACCCACATACCCACATAAAAACCCATGCAACCACTCACACACCTGTACAGCCACTCACAGACCCACACAGCCAGTCACACACACACCCATATAGCCAATAACACACCCAGTCTTCTTATTACCCCAACTATTACATCAGTCATAACATCTTCTGTGACATCATTAATAATTTCACTGCAACATTTGCAGTGAAGTTATTCATGAGAACACTGTTCATGGCGGAGGCGCAAGTTATAGTTACCTTCATGAGTTACAGTTACTTCAGATAACTTTAACTATAATTGCTGAATTTGTCAAATCTGAACCTAACTAGTCGCCAGTAGGTAATTATACTTAGGGTCCGGTTTTCATAGGAAAAGTATTTTTTGACTTGCTTTGAACTTTGGCGCTGTTTGTTGAATCTTCACAAAATTTTCCCCAAAAAGGGTTTTCCTGATTGTAGTTGTGCATGGAAAGTTTTGGTATGATCCGTCAAGCGGGGGTAGAGAAAAAGGGAGGGTCAATAAAGGTATGTTTCCCATGTTAATTCTCATTGAGATTTTAGACACGACTACAGACCGAACTGCTGAACGGAATTACACCAAATTTGGCAAAAAGCTAGGACTTGGTCGAGAAAGAGCTTTTTTTGTTTGTTGGTGTAATTCCATTCAGTAGTTTTAGAGATATTAAAGGAAAATCAAATTGGTATATCTAGAGGTGCAGACCTTCGGTGAAACTTATCAATCTATTGCAGAGATCTGATTGGCTGCCAACACTTTAACCAGGAGGTGTTGGCAGCCATCTTGGGACTTGGACTCAACCGAGTCACAAACAAAAACATAAAAAAAAGAGAAGGGGCAGGGTAGGAATACCTTTGCCCCAAGGACTGGTGCTGGGGTCCCCCAGTGACCCAGCCTGGCACAAAAAGTTTTTTTTTGCTGTGAAAATCATGTATTTAAAATTAAGAGCAACTGACCCTCGCATTAGCATATGATTAAGACACGGTTTGGGTCAAAACGCGTCATGCTACGATTTCCTGCTGCTAATAAAAAATCTGATCTACCTATTTCCAGACTGGATGGGCTTGCTTTATCACATTGTGAAGACTACGCAATTCTTTCTCGTGAAATATATATATATATATATTACCTACTGGCGGTCGCCAGTAGGTAGTTATAGTTAGAACCTAGTTTCCATAGGAAAAGCATTTTTTGATTTGCTAATAACTTTGGCGTCGTTTGACAAATCTTCGCACAATTCTCAAAAAAAAAATTCTATCAAGGTCAGCTCCTATCCTGAAAGTTTGGGGGTGATTCGTCAAGCGGGGGCTGAGAAAAAAGGGGGGTCCCAAAACGCGTTTTCCCCATGTTATTTTCCATAGGAAATTTTGAGACAGGCTACAGCCCGAACTGCTGAACGGAATTACCCCAAATTTGGCAAAAAGGTAGTGCTTGGTTCAGAAAGCGACCTTTTTTTAAAATGGTGTAAATCCGTTCAGTAGTTGCTGAGAAATTCAAAAAATAAGAGTCAAAAAATCAATTTCCCATAGGAAACTTTAGGCAAGGCTACAGCCCGAACTGCTGAACGGAATTACCCCAAATTTGGCATAAAGGTAGTGCTTAGTTCAGAAAGCGACCTTTTTTTAAAATGGTGTAAATCCGTTCAGTAGTTGCTGAGAAAATCAAAAAATAAAGTTTCGATATCTATGGCCGAGGAGGGTTCGCAAACCCTCCCGACCACGAGCTTTATTCTAATTGGTTGTCAACACTCCAAACCAGGAAGTGTTGGCAGCCATCTTGTGACTCGATAGAACCGAGTCACAAGAAAACAGAAAAACAAAGGTGAAAAAAAAGAAAAGGGGGCAGGGTAGAAACACCCTGACCCCCTAGGCCTGCTCAGGGCCAAAAAAAGCATTTTTATAAAAAATGTTGGCGAAATTCGTGCTGGGGACGCGAATTCCACTGAAATTTTTTTTAAAAATGAAGCGCGGGCTCCCGCGCTTCATTTAATTGAGGGCCCCGGGTCCCGGGGGCATTTCCAACAAATATATGCGGGGGCCCGCGGAGGCCCCCGCAGCCCCGGGGACCGCCACCCCCGGGACTTGGTTAACATTATGTGCGGGAGGGCACTCGGCCCTCCCGCAGCCCCGGGGACCGCCACCCCTGGGGCTTCTTTTTTAATGTGTGGGGGGCCTCCAAGGCCCCCCCAACCCCCGGGGGGGAGGCTTTTATTAATTATTCGCGGGGGCACATGGCCCCTTGCTGCCCCGGGGACCGCCACCTCCCCGGGGCACTAAAATGCAAATGCGGGGGCCCGTTACGGAGCCCCTGGGACCACCACCGCCCTGGGGCTTCAATCACATTGGGAGGGGGGCCGTGCGGCCCCCCTCCTGGAGCCCTCCATGGCCCTGGGGACCACCACCCCCCAGGGCTGGCTCCTGCAGTGTCCCAGGGTGCCCACCCCCAGGACACTGCTGTTTGCTATGACTTGCTATGACTTGCTTTGGATTTTGGAAGCGAGAGCAGGGAAACCTGCTCTCGCTTCCAAAATCCAAAGCAGATTGCTTTTCCACACGGGGAGCTGCATGTCAGCAGCTCCCCCTGTGGAAAAGCAATGGCGGCTCCCGCAGGAGGCGGGCAGCCGGCGGGACCGTGGGGGCATTGGGGCTCCCCCCACGGTTCCCAACCGATAGGGCCGGCCTCGGGGGATGGGGTCCCCGGGGCAAGAAGTGGCCCGGGAGGGGGCCACGCGGCCCCCCTCCGCAAATAAAAAAAAATAAAAAAATAAATAAAGGCCGGCCCCGAGGGATGGGGTCCCTGGGGCCAATAGAGGCCTCAGAAGGGGGGCCACGCAGCCCCCCTCCTTTAAAAAAAAAAATATGTGGCAATGCCCCGGGGGATGGGGTCCCCGGGGCTGAAATTGGCCTCGGGAGGAAGGCCGCGTGGCCCCCTTCCCGTTTTTTTTTTATAAAGTAAAAAAAAAGAGAGGCCCTGGGGAATGGGGTCCCCAGGGCCCCAATTAATGTAAAAGAAGGGGGGCAACACAGCCCCCCTTGTAAAATAAAAAATAAATTTAAAAAAGCCGGCAACGTGGCTAGGCCTCTTTCCCTCCCTGCAACACTCAGCAAACGAGCCCCCTGGCACGCTGTAAGTTGGGGAATTAATTCCCCTTGAATACTGAGGGTCCCTGGGGGCCATCGAGCCCACCAGGTACCTCCAGTATGCGCCAGGGAGCTGTGTTGCAGAGAGGTGTTCAGAGGCCACGCCCCTTTTGACACCTCTCTGCAACGCAGCTCTGTGGCGCTTACTGGAGGTACCTGGTGGGCTAGTTGGCCCCCAGGGACCCTCAGGACTCAAGAGGAATTAATCCCCCAATTTACAACGCGCCAGGGGGCGCGTTTGCACAGTGGTGAAGGGAGGGGGCGGGGCCTGACATAGCAAGTGTGCAAAGGCACCCCCTGGCACATTGTAAATTGGGGATTAAGTCCCCTTCAATCCTGAGGGTCCCTGGGGCGAACTAGCCCACAAGGTACCTCCAGTATGCGCCAGGAGCTGCGTTGCAGAGAGGTGTTGAGAGGCCATGCCCCTTTTTACACCTCTCTGCAACGCAGCTCTGTGGCGCTTACTGGAGGTAGCTGGTGGGCTAGTTGGCCCCCAGGGACCCTGAGGATTCAAGGGGAATTAATCCCCCAACTTAAAACCCGCCAGGGGCGCGTTTGCACAGTGGTGAAGGGAGGGGCGAGCCTGATGTGACATGTGTGTACTTATGCAATCACTCCGCCAAAACCCAAGCACTTATAAATTCACCATGCACTCTCCTTGCAGCACTCTAATCATCCAGTCACTACCCATGCACTCATGCAATGACCCATGCACTAACTCATGCACTGCTACAATACCCTGAGCAGTACCCATGCAGTCCAGCCATCGCCCTGTCACTACCCATGCACTCCTCCAATCACCCAGCGTGCACCATGTACTTATCCAATCACTCCGCCAAAACCCAAGCACTTATAAATTCACCATACACTGTCCTTGCAGTACTCTAATCATCCAATCAGTACCCATGTACTTATGCAATGACCCAGGCACTAACACATGCACTGCTACAATCCTCTGAGCACTACCCATGCAGTCCAGCCATCGCCCTGTCAGTACCCATGCACTCTTTCAATCACCCAGCCAGCACCATGTACTTATCCAATCACTCCACCAAAACCCAAGCACTTATAAATTCACCATGCACTCTCCTTGCAGTACTCTAATCTTCTAGTCAGTACCCATGTACTCATGGAATGACCCAGGCACTAACACATGCACTGCTACAATCCCCTGTGCACTACCCATGCAGACCTCTAACCACCTACACAATACTGATTCACTCCTCCAATTACCCAGGTTGTACCCATGCAGTCCAGAAATCCCTCTGTCACTACCCATGCACTCCTCAAATCACCCATCCAGCATCATGTACTTATCCAATCACTCCACCAAAATCCAAGCAGTTATAAAATCACCATGCACTGTCCTTGCAGCACTCTAATCATCCAGTCACTACCCATGTACTCATTCAATGACCCAGGCACTAACACATGCACTGCTACAATCCCCTGAGCACTACTGATGCAGTCCAGCCATCTCCTTGTCACTACCCATGCACTCCTCCAATCACCCAGCCAGCACCATGTACTTATCCAATCACTCCGCCAAAACCCAAGCACTTATAAATTCACCTTGCACTCTCCTTGCAGTACTCTAATCATCCACTCAGTACCCATGTACTCATGCAATGACCCAGGCACTAACTCATGGCAAATACAGAGGAGGTCATGCTAATCACAGGGGTACCCCAACGCATAGTGTTCCCTAGTGTATGTAGGTATTTTCACTGTATTCTAAGTGTCTTTTAGCATAGCACTGGCTCCGGTCCTGGTTAGTCAGAGTCAGTTACCACCAGTACCCGTCAGTAAAAAGTTGGGGGCACAGGAGGACTTTCTGCTCCTCTGTTGGTTCTTTCTGCACATCTCTTGCTTCTTCCTGCACTTTTGTTCGTCTTTCTGGACTTCTGTTGACTCTTTCAGCATTTGTCTTGCTTCTTTCTGTGCTTTTCTTCCTCTTTCTTCACATGTCCTACCTTTGTAGGCATAGTTAGAAATTAGCATTTAAAAACCATTGAAATTCACTGAAAAAACCATAGGTTTCAGGCACGTTATAGTTAGAAATTAGCATTTAAAAAACGATTGAAATTCACTGAAAAAACATAGGTTTCAGGCACGTTATAGTTAGAAATTAGCATTTAAAAACCTTAGAAAATCACTGAAAAAACCATAGGTTTCAGGGACGTTATAGTTAGTTGGACATTTCACTCGTACAAAACCATAGAAATTCCCCCGTTATAGTTAGTTCAGCTAACTATAACTCGTGCCCCGCAATGCACTGCTGATGATGTCACATATTACATCATTCATGACATGGTCAGTGACATCACTGATGACATCACTGATGACATCATCCAAGTGATAATCTGATGCACCTCCTCACACCCTAATAAAACTTTTTATACACCCACTCTAAAATACAGACTACCATGTTCGAAACAATAGACACACCAATAGCAGTTAGTACATACCTGCTCAGTGATTCCTTGGTCTACACACACACATCCACTCATTCACCCATACAGTAACTCATACATGCAGTCACTCATCAATACAGCACTATCATATGCACTCATACACCTATACATACACTCACACACCGCCACTCATCCATAGACTTACTCAAACACCTACTCAGTCATGCAAAGAATTAATCACACCCATTTACTCACCTATACAGTTATACACAGACCTACTCACTTATTTATATAAATACTAACACATACTTACTCTCTTATACAATCACTGATACACGCAAACAATCATCCATACAGCCACTGTCACAATCACTTACACTCACGTATAGTCATTTATATACTCCAACACTCACATATACTTCCTTTCACATATGTAGTTAATCACACATATACCACTGAGACATCCATTCACTCACCGACACACCCATACACACACTCACCCACCTATACAGCCCTTCACAGATGCAGATGTACTCTTCAACCCATACAGCCAGTGAATCACCCACTCACACATCTATGGACAGAGTCACCCACCCCCTACCTACTCACACAGATACTCAGGCACCCATACAGATACTCAGACAACAAATCAATAACCCATATAGACAGTCATGTAGCTACACACCAACAGAAAGACTGATACAGACATTTACACAGTTTACTCACTAACCCACGCATTCAGTAAGATACGCATGAGTCACTTATACAATCAGTCACGCACCTACTAAATCATCCATTCAGACACTTATTCACCCACTCATTCTTCAATACACCTTGGCATATATATATATATAAAACATATTTAAACTTTACAGAAACACACAGTCACTGGATGATGTCATCAGTGATGTCATCAGTGATGTCACTGACCATGTCATGAATGATGTAATATGTGACGTGATCAGCAGTGCTTTGCGGGGGCGCGAGTTCTAGTTAGCTGAACTAACTATAACTGTGGAATTTCTCTGGTTTTGTACGAGTGAAATCTCCAACTAACTATAACGTCCCTGAAACCTATGGTTTTTTCAGTGAATATATATATGTATACACACACATATATATGTATATCTACGTGTGTATGTATATATATATATTACCTACTGGCGGTTGCCAGCAGATAGTTATAGTTAGAACATATTTTCCATAGGAAAAGCATTTTTTGTTTTCCCAATAACTTTAGCGTCGTTTGATGAATCTTCGCGAAATTTTCTAAACTAGTGGGGCGCTTCGGTCAGCTCCTGTCTTGAAAGTTTCGGGTGATTCGCTAAGCGAGGGCCGAGAAAAAGGGGGTCCCAAAACATGTTTTCTCCATGTTAATTTCCTAGGAAACTTTAGACACGGCTACAGCCCAAACTGCTGAACGGAATTACACCAAATTTGGCAAAAAGGTAGCCCTTGTTTCAGAAAGAACTCTTTTTGTTAAATGGTGTAAATCCGTTCAGTAGTTCCTGAGAAATTAAAAAAAAAGAGGTCGGAAAATCAATTTCCCATAGGAAACTTTAGACATGGCTACAGCTCGAACTGCTGAACGGAATTACACCAAATTTGGCAAAAAGGTAGCCCTTGGTTCAGAAAGAGACCCTTTTTTTAAATGGTGTAAATCCGTTCAGTAGTTGCTGAGAAAATCAAAAAATAAAAGTTTCGATATCTAGATGCGCGGTGGATCCGCGCACCCTCCCGACCATGAGCTTCATTCTAATTGGCTGTCAACACTCCAAACCAGGAAGTGTTGGCAGCCATCTTGTGACTCGGTAGAACCGAGTCACAAGAAAACAGGGAAACAAAGGTGAAAAAAAAGAAAAGGGGGCAGGGTAGAAACACCCTGACCCCCTAGCCCTGCTCAGGAGGTCCCACAAGGACCCCCAAAGCCAAAAAAAGCATTTTCTTTTTTTAAAAATCGGCGAGATTCGCGCACCCAGCGCGAATTTTGGCCGAAAATGACAAAAACGAAGCGTGGGCACCCGCGCTTTGTTATTATTTAGCCCCCGGGTGGGCCAAGCCCCGGGGGCATGCAATATTGTAATTGCGGGGGCCCAGGGAGGCCCCCGCAGCCCTGGGGACCACCACCCCCCGGGGCTTGTTTTTTTGAATGTGTGGGGGGGCCTTGGAGGCCCCCCAAGCCCCGGGGACCGCCACCCCCGGGGATTTTTAAAAATATTTGCGGGGGCACACGGCCCCCCCGCAGCCCTGGGGACCGCCACCCCCCGGGGCTTGTTTTTTTGAATGTTTGGGGGGGCCTTGGAGGCCCCCCCAAGCCCCGGGGACCGCCACCCCACGGGGCTTTTTTTAAAAAAAAGAGCCTGTGTGGGGGGCCTCAAGCCCCCCCCACACGCCCCGGGGACCGCCACCTCCCCGGGGCACTAAGTATGTAAATTCGGGGGTCCATAACGGACCCCCGAGCTCCGGGACCACCACCTCCCCGGGGCTGTGTACACGTTGGAAGGGGGCCGCACGGCCCCCTCCTGGAGCCCTTGATGGCCCTGGGGACCGCCACCCCCCAGGGCCAGTTCCTGCAGTGTCCTGGGGTGCCCACCCCGGGACACTGCTGTTTGTAATGACAGGGCGGGAGCCGCGCGGCTCCCGCCCTGTCATTGCAAACTGCTTGCTTCCTTGAAGCGAGAGCAGGAAACCTGCTCTCGCTTCAATGAAGCAAGCAGAATTGCTTTCCACAAGGGAGCTGCATGTCAGCAGCTCCCCTTGTGGAAAAGCAATGCCAGCTCCTGCAGGACGCGGGGAGCCGGCGGGACCGTGGGGGCATTGGGGCTCCCCACGGTCCCCAACGGATAGGGCCTGCCCCGGGGGATGGGGTCCCCGGGGCTAGAAGTGGCCCGGGAGGGGGGCCACGCGGCCCCCCTTTCCCCAAAAAATAAATAAAAAATAAATAAATAATGGCTGGCCCCGGGGGATGGGGTCCCCGGGGCGAATAGAGGCGTCAGGAGGGGGGCCACACAGCCCCCTCCATAAAAAAAAAATATATATGTGGCCATGCCCCGGGGGATGGGGTCCCCGGGGCCGGAATTGGCCACGGGAGGGGGGCCACGCGGCCCCCTTCCCATTGATATATATATACTTTTTTTTAAATGGGGGTCTGGGCCTGGGGGATGGGGTCCCCAGGGCCCAAAAAAAGTAAAAAGAAGGGGGGCCACACAGCCCCCTTCTAAAAAAACAAATTAAAAAAAACACCACGATCGTGCCGGAGGCCCCGCCCCTCCAAGCAACACTCTGCAAACGCGCCCTGTGGCGCGTTTTAAATTGGGGAATTAATTCCCCTTCAATACTGGGGGTCCCTGGGGGCCAACTAGCCCACCAGGTACCTCCAGTAAGCGCCACAGGGCTGCGTTGCAGAGAGGTGGTCCAGGCCACGCCCCTTTTTACACCTCTCTGCAAAGCAGCTCTGTGGCGCTTACTGGAGGTACCTGGTGGGCTAGTTGGACCCCAGGGACCCTCAGGATTCAAGGGGACTTAATCCCCCAACTTAAAACGCGCCACAGGGCGCGTTTGCACAGTGGTAAAGGGAGGGGGCGGGGCCTGAGGTGACATGTGTGCAAACACGCCCTGTGGCGCGTTTTAAGTTGGGGAATTAACTCCCCTTCAATCCTGAGGGCCCCTGGGGGCCAACTAGCCCACCAGGTACCTCCAGTAAGCGCCACAGGCCTGCGTTGCAGAGAGGTGGTCCAGGCCACGCCCCTTTTTACACCTCTCTGCAATGCAGCTCTGTGGCGCTTACTGGAGGTACCTGGTGGGCTAGTTGGACCCCAGGGACCCTCAGGATTCAAGGGGACTTAATCCCCCAACTTACAACGCGCCAGGGGGCGCATTTGCAGAGTGGTGGAGAAAGGGGGCATGGCCTTTGTCTACCTCTCACCAATCCCACTTCGTGGGGCTTACTGGAGGTAAATGGTAGGCTAGTTGGCCCCTAAAGGACCCCCAGCAGCGAAGGGGACTTCAATCCCCATCCAAGAGCGTGCCAGGGAGCGCGTTTGTAGAGTGGTGGGCAAAGTGGGCGTAGTCTGGTACGAGTACTTACCAATGCTGCTGTGTGGGACTGACTGGAGGTAATAGTTTGGGAAGTTGGCCCCCAAGGATGTCCTTGGGGGCCAACTACCCCTCTTGTTACCTCCAGTAAGTCCCACACAGTGGGATTGCTAAGACGTCTTCGGAGGCCATGGCCCCCTTTCTCTACCACTCTGCAAACGTGCCTCGTGGCAGACTACGGGATGGGGGATGAAGTCCAATTTAGTCCTGAGGGAGTTTGGGGGCCAAGAATCCCTCCTGGTACCTCCTGTAAGTCCTACGCAGCGGAATTCCTGAGCGTTGGTTGGACGCCCAGCACCCTTTCTCCACCACTCTGCAAACGCGACTACTAGTTAAAGAAGCATATTTCTGCACCTCTGACTTAGAGGTAGTTTTAATCCCCCTGCCCTATTATGTACTAGGGCTTTACAGAGGAGGTCATGCTAATCAGAGGGGTACCCCAACGCATAGTGTTCCCTAATGTATGTAGGTGTTTTCACTGTATTCTAAGTGTCTTTTAGCATAGCACTGGCTCTAGGCCTGGTTAGTCAGAGTCAGTTACCACCAGTACCCGTCTGAAAAAGTTGTGGGCACAGGATGATTTTGCAACAAGGCCTCTTTCTGCTCCTCTGTTGGTTGTTTCTGCA
Source organism: Calotriton arnoldi (assembly GCA_963921515.1). Taxonomy (NCBI): domain Eukaryota; kingdom Metazoa; phylum Chordata; class Amphibia; order Caudata; family Salamandridae; genus Calotriton; species Calotriton arnoldi. The sequence continues at coordinate 1,433,768 of CAWUFW010003036.1, forward strand.
CATGTCTTGCTTCTTCCTGCACTTTTCTTCGTCTTTGTGGACTTCTGTTGCTTCTTTCTGCATTTCTTTTGCTTCTTTCTGTGCGTTTTTTCTTCTTTCTTCACATGTCCTACCTCTGTAGGCATAGTTAGAAACTAGCATTTAAAAAACCTTTGAAATTCACTGAAAAAACCATATGTTTCAGGCATGTTATAGTTAGAAATTATCATTTAAAAAACCATTGAAATTCACTGAAAAAACCATAGGTTTCAGGCACGTTATAGTTAGAAATTAGCATTTAAAAAACCTTAGAAATTCACTGAAAAAACCATAGGTTTCAGGGGCGTTATAGTTAGTTGGACATTTCATTCGTACAAAACCAGTGAAATTCCCCCGTTATAGTTAGTTCAGCTAACTATAACTCGCGCCCCCCGCAATGCACTGCTGATGACGTCACAAATTACATCACTCATGACATGGTCAGTGACATCACTGGTGACATCACTGATGACATCTCAAATGACATCACTGATGACATCACTGATGACATCATCCATGTGATAATTTCATGCATCTTCTCACACCCTAATATAACTTTTGATACACCCACTCTAAATTAGACTGCCATTCTCAAAACCATAGACACTCCAACACCAATAACTACATACCCACTCACTGATTCTTAGGTCTACACACACATCTGCTCACTCACCCGTACAGTCACTCATACTTACGGTCACTCAGTACAGGACTATCATATGCACTCATACACCTATATAGACACTCACACACCGCCACTCATCCATAGAGGTACTCACACACCTAGTCAGTCATGCAAATAATTAATCACACTCCCATTTACTCACCTATACAGTTATACACACACCAGCTCACTTACTCATACAAATACTAGCACATTCTTACGCTCTTATACAATCACTGATACAAGCACACACTCATCCATACAGCCACTCTCACAATCACACACTCTCACTTATAGCCATTTATATACTCTAACACACATATATACTGCCTTTCACATATGTAGTTACTCACACATGTACCACTGAGATATACATTCACTCACTAACACACCCATACATACACTCACCCACCCATACAGTCCATCACAGATGCACTCTTGAAACCATGCACCCAGTGAATCACCCACTGTTAGAAATGGGATCTCTAGTTGGCAAGGGTTTGCACCTTTGTCCAAGTAGGGACCCTTCTTCCTAGTCAGGGTAAGGGTGTTACACTCGTGAAGTAACCCCTGCTCACCCTCGTGGTAGCTTGGCACGAGCAGTCGGGCTTAATTCAGAGGCAGTGTGTAAAGCATTTGCACATAACCAACAGTAATACAGTGTAAGCACTACAAACGGACACCACACCAGTTTAGAAAAATAACCAATATTTTATATACTTGAGACAAGACCAATTACGACGAAAATCCACAATACTGTACATTAAAAACGAATACTTGATAAGGTAACTTCTTCTTTGCAGGAATAGTCCAAAAACAAAGTTCGTACGAGTCGGTAGCTCCGTCTGAGCCTACCGCGATGCTGAAAACCACAGAGTCTAACAGTTCCAGCCGACCGCGTCGATACGGGCCAGCAGAGTCGTGAACAGACTCGGTTACAGTACCTTTCTAGTTGTGGCTGGTACGGAGTGTACGAGCCGGTCGGCGTTCGTCGCGGTTGCGGTGCAAGACGGAGCGATGCAAGGTGCGGTGTCCCTCGATGCGGTGCAGGCAGCGGCTCGATGAGCGTCGTGCAGACGGTGTCGGTGAGTCCAAGGCGTGCGATGCAGGGTGAGACGATGCTCGATGCGGTGCTGACAGGTTGCGATGCAGGTGACCAAGCCGGAGTGCAGGAGCTGGCGTCGGACAGCGGTGCGAGTCGGAGCGGTGCGTCGCAGACGTGCGAGCGGTGCCCCAAAAGCGGTGCGGTCACGACTCTTGAGCCAGTTGCAGCGACCGCGTCGGTCGGGTCCGGCTGGTTCAGTGAAGCGATGCGATGCGAACTGCGGTGCCCACAGGTCACGGTGCAAGCAGCGGCTCGATGTTGGCGGCGTTGGACGTCGCCCACGGTGAGACCAGGGTTGCGATGCGAAGCGGGCGATGCGGTCTGCGGTGCAAACAGGTCATCGGCCAGGGATGGATTCGGTTGACGGAGTCGGTTGCAGTTCCCTTCCTCTGTGGCAACTGAAACAGCGTTCCAGAAGCGGTACCCAGAGGCTTGTGAAGTCTTTGCAGTCCCTGAGACTTCTTAACAGGAGGCCAGCTCGGTTCCAGGCCCTTGGAGATACTCAGCACAAGTTTGTAGAAAGTTCAGTCCAGTCCTTTCACTGCCCATGGCAGAAGCAGCAGCTGCAGGCCAACCCAACAAAGCAACAACACAGCAAAGGGGCAGTACTCCTCCTGGCAGCTCTTCCAGCTCTTCGTCTTGGCAGTTTCCTTGATTCCAGCGAGATCTAAATTCATGGGGTCAGGGCCCCAATATTTATATCCCAAATTCCTTTGTTCTCTGAAGGCAGAGAGGCCTTTGCCTAGTCCAAACCAGTTCTGGAGCACTTTGTTGACAAGTCTCCGTCCCTTCTTTCAGTGAGTAGGCCAGGGACATCAGACGCACCACAGGAGGTGGAGCCAGCATTGTGGAGAGAAGGCACTGTCCTATTCAGGGCCCAGGTGCGACCCCTCCCACCCATCTACATGTAGATCTTGCTATTCAGCCCTGCGCTGACTCACCCTGTCTCCTGGCATCCCCAGCCCCTGTCACTCACACTCCAGACAAGGAATACACAACCTCGCAGAGGCAGGCTTGGATGGTTAGACAAGAAAATACCCACTTTCTAAAAGTGGTATTTTTCAAACACAGAATGTTAAAACCAACTTCACTAAAAGCTGCATTTTATCATTCTGAGTCCAGGCATACTAAACTCGAATTTCTACCGTGTTCCCGGGGTCAGTTAGGATTATAAGCTGTAATAATCAAAACTGCCCGTTCTGGCCTAGGGGAACAGGTAGCCTTGCAATAGTGAAAAACGAACTAGGCTGTAATTCACTATCAGGACATGCCACACACACCAGGGCATGTCCTACCTTTCGCATACAACGCACCCTGCCCACAGGGGTACCTTGGGCCTACCTTAGGGGTGACTAACATGTAGAAAAGGGAAGGTTTAGGGACTTGCAAGTGTGTGCACTTGCCAAGTCGACATGGCAGCCCCAGGCTGCGCACAGGCTCTGCGATGGCAGGCCCGAGTTACACTTTACGGGCTGTTTGCGTGGGTGGCACAATCCAGTGCTGCAGCCCACAAACAGCATTTGGCCTATAGGCCCTGGCACTCGCAGTGCACTTTACAAGGGACTGATACATAAACCAAATAGGCCAATCATGGAAACACCAATCCATAACACATTTTATACAGGAGCACTTGCACTTTCCCACTGGACAGCAGTGAGGAAAGTGCGCAGAATCATTACACCAGCAAAAACAGAGTCAAAACCGGGAGGTCAGAAAGCAAAAAGTCAGGGGAAACACGCCAAAAGATGCCAAGTCTAACACATGTCCCCTCCAGCTGAAAGTAGGGAGAACTACCCAACCCCATTGGAGTTCTCTTCACTAAGGCGGAAGAACCTGGACAGACCATCTGCGTTGGTGTGTTCTGTACCAGGACGGTGTTCCACCGTAAAGTCCATTCCCTGTAGGGAGATGGACCACCTCAGCAGTTTTGGATTCTCACCCCTCATTTGCATCAACCATCTGAGGGGCCTGTGGTCTGTCTGAACCCGGAAGTGAGTCCCAAACAGGTATGGTCTCAACTTCTTCAGCGCCCAGACCACAGCAAAGCTTCCCTTTCTATGGCACTCCACCTCTGTTCCCTGGGAAGTAGTCTCCTGCTAAGGAAGACTACAGGCTGATCCAGGCCCTCTTCGTTCAGTTGTGAGAGCACTGCTCCCACACCATGCTCTGAAGCGTCAGTCTGCACGACGAATTCCTTGGAGAAGTCAGGTGCCTTGAGCACGGGCGCCGTGCACATGGCTGCCTTCAGGGCATCAAAAGCTTGATGCTGGCTCTGACCCGGTCAGTCAACCTGTAGATCTTGTGCTTCACAGGAGGGCTGTCACCAGTGTCCACGTCATGGGTACACCAGTGAGTAACACCGGGGGTCAGAGAGAACAGTGGGGCGAACTGTCCCAACAACTGGCGACAGTCCCCCTGCTGCTCCTGAGTCAGAGTAGGGGAGAGGATCACACCCTCTACTGACCCATCATGCTCCTTGGTAGACAGGAGGTCAGGGAGAGGCTCACTCTCCTCTTCCACCCCATCATCTGTCGCCAAGAGCATACTCACTTCGGACCTCTCGAAGTGGGGCTTGAGGCGGTTCACGTGAAGGACCCTCAAAGGGTTCCTTGGAGCCTACAAATCCACCAGGTAGGTGACGTCACTTTTGTGCTCCTTTACCTCATATGGCCCAGTCCACTTGTCCTGCAAGGCACAAGGTGCCACTGGGGCCATGACCCACACTTTTGCCCAGGTTGAAATTCGAGCAGAGTGGCATTCTGGTCATACCATCTCTTCATTTCTTCCTGGCTTGCTTCTAGGTTCGCCTGAGCGAGTTTCCTGAAGCGGGCAGTTTGGTTTCTAAAGGCCAGCATGTAGCTAAATACATCCTGGGGAGTTTTCCTGGGAGCTGCCTCCCAGCCTTCCTTTACCAAACTCAGAGGTCCTCTGACAGGGTGGCCATACAGAAGCTCAAAGGGGCTGTACCCAAGAGACTTCTGAGGCACCTCCCTGTATGCAAAGAGTAGGCATGGCAAGAGGACGTCCCACTTACGCCTCATGGGTTCTGTTAGACCCTTGATCATGCCTTTCAAGGTCTGGTTGAATCTCTCCACCAGACCGTTTCCTTGTGGGTGGTACGGAGTGGTGAACTTGTAGGTTACACCACACTCCTTCCACAGGGATGTCATATACTTGGATATGAAATTGGTCCCCCTATCAGAAACCACCTCTCTGGGGAATCCCACACGGGAAAAGATCCCCATTAACGCCCGGCCCACCACTGGCGCCGTCGTTGTCCTGAGAGGGATTGCCTCCGGGTACCGGGTGGCATGGTCCACCAAGACCAGGATGTACCTGTTGCCCATGGCTGTCTTGGGATCCAGTGGCCCCACTATATCCATCCCTACCCTTTCAAAGGGTGTTCCAACAACAGGAAAAGGTTGGAGAGGAGCTTTGACCTTCCTCCCACTCTTACCACTTGCCTGGCAAGTTTGGCAAGACCTACAGTGTGCATCTGACTGCCTTCGCATTTGGGGCCAAAAGAAGTGGGTGACAAGCTTGTCAAAGGTCTTGTCCTGCCCCAAATGTCCTGCCAAAGGCAGGTCATGAGCCAGACCCAGTAGGAAGGTCCTGAAGCGCTGGGGTACCACCAGCACACGGGCTGACCCAGGCTCAGCAACCTTAGGCTCATTGTATAGGAGACCACTCTCCCAGTAGATCAGATGTGACCCGGACTGATTACCAGCTGCCTGGTCTGCAGCCTGCCGCCGCAGACCCTCCAGAGTAGGGCACTCGTTCTGCTCCCTGCAGAACTCCTCCCTGGTGGGACCCCCTTCTTGCTGCCAATGGGTCAGCTCAGAGGTGTCTCCCAGTTCGGCTACCTGCTCCCCGGTAGGCACCGGGCGTCCCCTCGAGGTCCGCCTCCTCCCGGTCTGTGGGAACTTCGGGGGCCGGTTTCCCGCGCCCCTGCCCTTTCTCTTGGCAGGGACTTGGGCCACTGTTTCAGGCTCCAAGTCCTCTTGATCACCCTTTTGGCTGCCATTGACCGAGTAGACACGCATGCCCACTCTGGCAACCCAAGCATCTCCAAGTGAGACCTGAGCTCAACCTCCTTCCATAAGGACTGCTCGAGGTCGTTTCCTAGCAGACAATCTACAGGCATGGTAGGGCTCACAACCACCCTCAAGGGACCTGAGACCCCCCATTCAAAGGGAACCTGCGCCACCATACATTGGCGCTCTGAGTTGTCTACAGCAACTACTTGGTGGAATGCTCCTGGGACTACTTGCTTCTCAGACACCAGGTGACACCGGACTGAGGTCACACTGGCTCCAGTGTCTCTGAGAGCCTCTACCCTGTTCCCATTAATGGTCACCCAGGTGCTATATTTCTTTGTGTTAGGGGGCACCTGGTTTCCTGGGACCATCTCACTGTCCCCTAGTGAGACAAGGGTCATTTCTGCGGGATCCCCACCCTCCTGTGGGCACCCCTCCTCCCCAAGCGCTACACTAGCCAACACTTTGGACTGTCCACCGGTGGGTGGCTGTGTCCCCTTCGGGCACTTGGGGTCCCCCTTAAAGTGACCTACCTGGTCACATGCATAACACTTGCGGGGGCCGGTCTCAACAGGCTTCCCTGTAGAGACCCCTTTCTTCTTATCACCGGGGGCTGGGAACCTTTACCCTGGGTACTAGTTTGGGGCCCTTTAGAGAACTCCTGTGCTTTACCCTTGTCCCCCCACCTTTCTGGTGGGGACCCTGCCCACCTTTGGCTGAGTCTCCCCAAACGCTTTCTTGTGGACCCTGGTACTCACCCAGCGGTCCGCTTCCATAGCAAGCTTCCTGGGGTCAGTTAGCTTACTATCAACTAGGTGCTGGCGCAGATCTGCAAAACATAGACTAGACAAGTGCTCCCATGCAATCAAGTTGTAGAGCCCCTGAAAATCTGTTACACTACTGCCCTTCACCCAACCATCCAGAGACCTGCAGAACACATCCACACATTCCAACCAAGTGTTGGCATCAGACTTCTTACTGGACCTGAACTGATCCCTGTACTTTTCAGGAGTAAGACCATACTTCGTGAGAAGGGCATCCTTCATGTCAGCATAGGTGAGGTGATACCCCTTACCCAAAGCTATCAGAGCATCCCTTGCTTCTTCAGGGAAAAGTGGCCACAATCCTGCTCCCCAATTCTCCTCAGGGACCCCATTCATGTGTATGGCTGCCTCATAACCCTGAAACCACCTTTGTATGTCATCCCCCTTCTTGAACTCCTTGCCTACGTTCTTGGGAATGTGCACAATCCTGTCTGCCTTTCTGGACGAATTGCTGCCACCATCTGAGCCTGACTTACTCCTAAGTTCTAGCTCCTTCAGTTCTCTCTCATGCTCTAAGAGCATCTTCCTCCCCTCTATGGCCAATCTCTTCTCCTCCCGCTCACTCTCCAGTCTGAGCTTCTGCAGCTCAAACTGCCTTGCCTCCCGCCTGTCCTCCAGCTCCTCTGGGGACAGACTGCTGCTGCCTGATCTGGCGGGTTCCCCCTACCCAAAAGCACATCCACCCTGGAAATAGGCTCCTCCTTCCTTGTGAGGCCTTTAATTTGGACTTTCAGGTTTTTACAAATCGCTCGTAGCTCCTTTACGGCGTAGGATTCCAACCTACCCTCCTCAAAGATAACTTCCAGAGATGCAACGGATGATGCAATTGATTCAGGCATGACAAAAGTAGTGAGTTGAAACCTGGCAAGTTCAAAAATAGGCCAAAAGAAAAAGACCCGTTATGTGGTACGTAATGGTCTGCGATATGGTAGTAGTGCACACCAATCACTGTAAGTCAAGTGCAAACACAAGTCCTATCCTCTCCGCTGACAACCAATGTTAGAAATGGGATCTCTAGTTGGCAAGGGTTTGCACCTTTGTCCAAGTAGGGACCCTTCTTTTTAGTCAGGATAAGCGTGTTACACTCGTGAAGTAACCCCTAGCTCACCCTCGTGGTAGCTTGGCACGAGCAGTCGGGCTTAATTCAGAGGCAGTGTGTAAAGCATTTGCACATAACCAACAGTAATACAGTGTAAGCACTACAAACGGACACCACACCAGTTTAGAAAAATAACCAATATTTTATATACTTGAGACAAGACCAATTACGACGAAAATCCACAATACTGTACTTTAAAAACGAATACTTGATAAGGTAACTTCTTCTTTGCAGGAATAGTCCAAAAACAAAGTTCGTACGAGTCGGTAGCTCCGTCTGAGCCTACCGCGATGCTGAAAACCACAGAGTCTAACAGTTCCAGCTGACCGCGTCGATACGGGCCAGCAGAGTCGTGAACAGACTCGGTTACAGTACCTTTCTCGTTGTGGCTGGTACGGAGTGTACGAGCCGGTCGGCGTTCGTCGCGGTTGCGGTGCAAGACGGAGCGATGCAAGGTGCGGTGTCCCTCGATGCGGTGCAGGCAGCGGCTCGATGAGCGTCGTGCAGACGGGGTCGGTGAGTCCAAGGTGTGCGATGCAGGGTGAGACGATGCTCGATGAGGTGCTGACAGGTTGCGATGCAGGCGACCAAGCCGGAGTGCTGGAGCTGGCGTCGGACAGCGGTGCGAGTCGGAGCGGTGCGTCGCAGACGTGCGAGCGGTGCCCCAAATGCGGTGCGGTCACGACTCTTGAGCCAGTTGCAGCGACCGCGTCGGTCGGGTCCGGCTGGTTCAGTGAAGCGATGCGATGCGAACTGCGGTGCCCACAGGTCACGGTGCAAGCAGCGGCTCGATGTTGGCGGCGTTGGACGTCGCCCACGGTGAGACCAGGGTTGCGATGCGAAGCCGGGCGATGCGGTCTGCGGTGCAAACAGGTCATCGGCCAGGGATGGATTCGGTTGACGGAGTCGGTTGCAGTTCCCTTCCTCTGTGGCAACTGAAACAGCATTCCAGAAGCGGTACCCAGAGGCTTGTGAAGTCTTTGCAGTCCCTGAGACTTCTTAACAGGAGGCCAGCTCGGTTCCAGGCCCTTGGAGATACTCAGCACAAGTTTGTAGAAAGTTCAGTCCAGTCCTTTCACTGCCCAAGGCAGAAGCAGCAGCTGCAGGCCAAGCCAACAAAGCAACAACACAGCAAAGGGGCAGTACTCCTCCTGGCAGCTCTTCCAGCTCTTCGTCTTGGCAGGTTCCTTGATTCCAGCGAGATCTAAATTCATGGGGTCAGGGCCCCAATATTTATATCCCAAATTCCTTTGTTCTCTGAAGGCAGAGAGGCCTTTGCCTAGTCCAAACCAGTTCTGGAGCACTTTGTTGACAAGTCTCCGTCCCTTCTTTCAGTGAGTAGGCCAGGGACATCAGACGCACCACAGGAGGTGGAGCCAGCATTGTGGAGGGAAGGCACTGTCCTATTCAGGGCCCAGGTGCGACCCCTCCCACCCATCTACATGTAGATCTTGCTATTCAGCCCTGCGCTGACTCACCCTGTCTCCTGGCATCCCCCAGCCCCTGTCACTCACACTCCAGACAAGGAATACACAACCTCGCAGAGGCAGGCTGGGATGGTTAGACAAGAAAATACCCACTTTCTAAAAGTGGTATTTTCAAACACAGAATGTTAAAACCAACTTCACTAAAAGCTGCATTTTATCATTCTGAGTCCAGGCATACTAAACTCGAATTTCTACCGTGTTCCCGGGGTCAGTTAGGATTATAAGCTGTAATAATCAAAACTGCCCATTCTGGCCTAGGGGGAACAGGTAGCCTTGCAATAGTGAAAAACGAACTAGGCTGTAATTCACTATCAGGACATGCCACACACACCAGGGCATGTCCTACCTTTCGCATACAACGCACCCTGCCCACAGGGGTACCTTGGGCCTACCTTAGGGGTGACTAACATGTAGAAAAGGGAAGGTTTAGGGACTTGCAAGTGTGTGCACTTGCCAAGTCGACATGGCAGCCCCAGGCTGCGCACAGGCTCTGCGATGGCAGGCCCAAGTTACACTTTACGGGCTGTTTGCGTGGGTGGCACAATCCAGTGCTGCAGCCCACCAACAGCATTTGGTCTATAGGCACTGGCACTCACAGTGCACTTTACAAGGGACTGATACATAAACCAAATAGGCCAATCATGGAAACACCAATCCATAACACATTTTATACAGGAGCACTTGCACTTTCCCACTGGACAGCAGTGAGGAAAGTGCGCAGAATCATTACACCAGCAAAAACAGAGTCAAAACCGGGAGGTCAAAAAGCAAAAAGTCAGGGGAAACATGCCAAAAGATGCCAAGTCTAACACCCACTCACACATCTATGCACAGAGTCACACACACCCCACCCACACAAACACTCAGGCACCCATACAGAATCTCAGACAACCAATCAATAACTCATATAGACACTCATGTAGCTATTCACAAACCCATGCAGCCGCTTACACACCAACAGACAGACGGATACAGACATTCAACAGTTTAGTCACTAACCCATGCATGCAGTAAGATACGTTTAATCACTCACTTATAGAGTCAGTCACGCACCTACTAAATAATCCATTCAGACACTTATACACCCACTCATTCTTCAATACGCCTTTCCCTATATATATTAAACATATTTAAACTTTACAGAAACACACAGTCACTGGATGATGTCATCAGTGATGTCATTTGAGATGTCATCAGTGATGTCATCAGTGATGTCACTGACCATGTCATGAGTGATGTAATATGTGATGTCATCAGCAGTGCATTGCGGGGGCGCGAGTTAAAGTTAGCTGAACTAACTATAATGGGGGAATTTCACTGGTTTTGTACGAGTGAAATGTCGAACTAACTATAACGCCCCTGAAACCTATGGTTTTTTCAGTGAATTTCTAAGGTTTTTTAAATGCTAATTTCTAACTATAACGTGCCTGAAACCTATGGTTTTTTCAGTGAATTTCAATGGTTTTTCAAATGATAATTTCTAACTATAACATGCCTGAAACCTATGGTTTTTTCAGTGAATATATATATATATATATATATATATATATATATATATATATATATTCACTGAAAAAACCATAGATTTCAGGGACAATATAGTTAGTTGGAGATTTCACTCGTACAAAACCAGAGAAATTCCACCGTTATAGTTAGTTCAGCTAACTATAACTCACGCCCCCGCAATGCACTGCTGATCACGTCACATATTACATCATTCATGACATGGTCAGTGACATCACTGATGACATCACTGATGACATCTCAAATGACATCACTGATGACATCACTGATGACATCATCCATTGACTGTGTGTTTCTGTAAACTTTAAATATGTTTTATATATATATATATGCCAAGGTGTATTGAAGAATGAGTGGGTGTATAAGTGTCTGAATGGATGATTTAGTAGGTGCGTGACTGATTGTATAAGTGACTCATTAAGCATATCTTACTGAATGCATGGGTTAGTGAGTAAACTGTGTAAATGTCTGTATCAGTCTGTCTGTTGGTGTGTAGCTACATGACTGTCTATATGGGTTATTGATTTGTTATTTGAGTATCTGTATGGGTGCCTGAGTATCTGTGTGAGTAGGTGGGGGGTGGGTGACTCTGTCCATAGATGTGTGAGTGGGTGATTCACTGGGTGTATGGGTTGAAGAGTACATCTGTGAAGGGCTGTATAGGTGGGTGAGTGTGTGTATGGGTATGTTGGTGAGTGAATGGATGTCTCAGTGGTATATGTGTGATTAACTACATATGTGAAAGGAAGTATATGTGAGTGTTGGAGTATATAAATGACTATACGTGAGTGTAAGTGATTGTGAGAGTGGCTGTATGGATGAGTGTTTGCTTGTATCAGTGATTGTATAAGAGAGTAAGTATGTGTTAGTATTTATATAAATAAGTGAGTTGGTCTGTGTATAACTGTATAGGTGAGTAAATGGGTGTGATTGATTCTTTGCATGACTGAGTAGGTGTATGAGTAAGTCTATGGATGAGTGGAGGTGTGTGATTGTATGTATAGGTGTATGAGTGCATATGATAGTGCTGTATTGATGAGTGACTGCATGTATGAGTTACTGTATGGGTGAATGAGTGGATGTGTGTGTGTAGACCAAGGAATCACTGAGCAGGTATGTACTAACTGCTATTGGTGTGGCTATGGTTTCGAACATGGTAGTCTGTATTTTAGAGTGGGTGTATAAAAAGTTATATTAGGGTGTGAGGAGGTGCATCAGATTATCACTTGGATGATGTCATCAGTGATGTCATCAGTGATGTCACTGACCATGTCATGAATGATATAATATGTGACGTGATCAGCAGTGCATTGCGGGCGCGGGTTATAGTTAGCTGAACTAACTATAATGGTGGAATTTCTCTGGTTTTGTACGAGTGAAATCTCCAACTAACTATAACGTCCCTGAAACCTATGGTTTTTTCAGTGAATTTCAAAGGTTTTTTAAATGCTAATTTCTAACTATAACGTGCCTGAAACCTATGTTTTTTTCAGTGAATTTCAAAGGTTTTTTAATGCTAATTTCTGGTAAACAGCGTTTAATTCGCATGCAATACTTCGCATGCCATTACAACGCGGTCGTTACAACGACCGCGTTGTTAGTTCGCATACCGTTACTACGCAAGTCGGAACAACGACTTGCGTTAGGGGGGAGAAGGTGTTGGATTTAAAATCCAACACCTTCCTTAGTGTCCGCAAAGACTGGAGTTGGAATAGTAAATTATACTATTCCAACATCCAGCGCCCCCTACTGCAATTCGTTTTTCCAAATTGCGTAGTAAAGGTATGCGAACTAACAACGCGGTCGTTCTAACGACCGCGTTGAAATGGCATGCATACTAAACGCATGCTAAGTAACGAGTGCTATTCCTAATTTCTATCTATAACGTCCCTATTAAGTCCCCTTGAATCCTGACGGTCCCTGGGGGCCAACTAGCCCACCAGGTACCTCCAGTAAGCGCCACAGAGCTGTGTTGCAGAGTGGTGTAAAAAGGGGCGTGGCCTCGGACCACCTCTCTGCAACGCAGCTCTATGGCACTTACTGGAGGTACCTGGTGGGCTAGTTGGCCCTCAGAGACCCTCAGGATTGAAGGCAACTTAATCTCCCAATTTACAATACGCCAGGGGGCACATTTGCACACTTGTTTTGTTAGGCCCCGCCCCCTCCCTGCACCACTGTGCAAACGTGCCCCCTGGCGCGTTGTAAATTGGGGGATTAATTCCCCTTGAGTCCTGAGGGTCCCTGGGGCCCAACTAGCCCACCAGGTACCTCCAGTAAGCGCCACAGGGCTGCCTTGCAGAGAGCTGGTCCGAGGCCACGCCCCTTTTTACACCTCTTTGCAACTAAGCTCTGTGGCTCTTACTGGAGGTACCTGGTGGGCTAGTTGGCCCCAGGGACCCTCAGGACTCAAGGGGAATTAATCCCCCAAGTTACAACACACCAGGGGGCGCGTTTGCACACTTGCCATATCAGGCCCCGCCCCCTCCCTGCACCACTGTGCAAACGCGCCCCCTGGTGCGTTGTAACTTGGAAGATTAAGTCCCCTTGAATCCTGAGGGTCCCTGGGGGCCAACTAGCCCACCAGGTACCTCCAGTAAGCGCCACAGAGCTGCGTTGCAGAGAGGTGTAAAAAGTGGCATGGCCTCAGACCACCTCTCTGCAATGCAGCCCTGTGGCGCATACTGGAGGTACCTGGTGGGCTAGTTGGCCCCCAGGGTCCCCCAGTATTCAAGGGGAATTAATTCCCCAACTTACAACGTGCCAGGGGGTGCGTTTGCTAAGTGCTGCAGGAGTGGGCGGGGCCTCCAGCGCGTGATCTGGCTTTAAAAAAAAAAAAAATTTGTAGAAGGGGGGCTGTGTGGCCCCCCATTTATTTTCAATATTTGGGCCCTGGGGACCCCATCCCCCAGGGCCTGACCCATTTAAAAAAAAAAAAAACATGGGAAGGGGGCCGCACGGCCTCCCTCCCGAGGCCAATTTCGGCCCCGGGGACCCCATCCCCCGGGGCATGGCCACAATGTTTTTTTTATTAAATAAATATTTTTTAAGGAGGGGGGCTGCGTGGCCCCCCTCCTGAGGCCTCTATTGGCCCTGGGGACCCCATCCCCTGGGGCTGGCCTTTTATTTATTTATTTTTTGTTTTGTTTCTAAATGGGGAGGGGGCCGCGTGGCCCCCCTCCTGGGCCACTTCTGGCCCCAGGGACCCCATCCCCAGGGGCCGGCCCTCTCCGTTGGGGACCATGGGGGGAGCCCCAATGCCCCCACAGTCCCGCCGGCCCCCGCCTCCTGCGGGAGCCGGCATTGCTTTTCCACACGGGGAGCTGCTGACATGCAGCTCCCCGTGTGGAAAAGCAATGTGGTTTGGATTTTGAAAGCAAGAGCAGGTTTCCCTGCTCTCGCTTTCAAAACCCAAACCACAGTTTGCTATGGCAGGGCGGGAGCCGCGAGGCTCCCGCCCTGCCATAGCAAACAGCAGTGTCCCAGAGGTGGGCACCCCGGGACACTATAGGAGCTGGCCCTGGGGGGTGGCGGTCCCCAGGGCAATCAAGGGCTCCAGGAGGGGGGCCGTGCGGCCCCCTCCCCTAGATTGTAAAGCCCCGGGGAGGTGGTGGTCCCCGGGGCACGGGGTCCGTAACGGACCCCCGCATTTGCATACTTAGTGCCCCAGGGAGGTGGCAGTCCCCGGGGCGTGTGGGGAGGCTCAAGCCCCCCCACACAGGTTGTTTTTTTAAAAAATAGAAGCCCCGGGGAGGTGGCGGTCCCTGGGGTGTGTGGGCGGGCTCAAGCCCCCCCACATATGTTTTTAAAAAATAAATTAGAAGCCCCGGGGAGGTGGCGGTCCCCGGGGCTGCAGGGGGCCGCATGCCCCCCGCAAACCATTAATAAATCCCAGGGGAGGTGGTGGTCCCCGGGGCTGCGGGGGCCCTGCAGGCCCCTGCACAATAATTACTCATGCCCCCGGGACTTGGCCGACCCGGGGGCTTAAATTCAACGAAGCGCGGGAGTCCGTGCTTCGTTTTTTTTTATTTCATCGGCGGGATTCGCGGATCCTTTGCGAATTTTGCCGTTTAAAAAGTTTGTTTCACTGTTTTCTTGTGACTCGATGGCTGCCAACTCTTCCTGGTTTGGAGTGTTGGCAGCCAATCACAGTGAAGCTCGTGGTCGGGAGGGTTCGCGAATCCACCGCGACCCTAGATATCGAAACTTTTATTTTTTGAATTTCTCAGCAACTACTGAATGGATTTACACCATTTAAAAAAAAGGTCGCTTTCTGAACCAAGCACTACCTTTTTGCCAAATTTGGTATAATTCCGTTCAGCAGTTCGGGCTGTAGCCTTGTCTAAAGTTTCCTATGAAAAATAACATGGGAAAAACACGTTTTGGGACCCCCCTTTTTTCTCTGCCCCCGCTTCACAAATCACTCCAAAACTTTCAAGACAGGAGCTGACCAGAGCGCCCCACTAGTTTTGAAAATTTCGCAAAGATTCGTCAAACGACGCCAAAGTTATTAGGAAAACAAAAAATGCTTTTCCTATGGAAAATAGGTCCTAACTATACACCAGTAGGTAATATATATATATATATATATATATATATATATATATATATATATATATATATATATATATATATATATATTCACTGAAAAAACCATAGGTTTTAGGGACAGTTATAGTTAGTTGGACATTGCACTCGTACAAAACCTGTGAAATTCCCCGTTATAGTTAGTTCAGCTAACTATAACTCGCGCCCCGCAATGCACTGCTGATGACGTCACATATTACATCACTCATGACATGGTCAGTGACATCACTGATGACATCACTGATGACATCTCAAATGACATCACTGATGACATCATCCAGTGACTGTGTGTTTCTGTAAAGTTTAAATATTTTTTATATATATAGGGAAAGGCGTATTGAAGAATGAGTGGGTGTATAAGTGTCTGTATGGATGATTTAGTAGGTGCGTGACTAATTCTATAAGTGAGTGATTAAACGTATCTTACTGAATGCATGGGTTAGTGACTAAACTGGGTGAATGTCTGTATCTGTCTGTTGCTGTGTAAGTGGCTGCATGGGTTTGTGAATAGCTACATGAGTGTCTATAAGAGTTATTGATTTGTTGTCTGAGTATCTGTATGGGTGCCTGAGTGTTTGTGTGGATGGGGTGTGTGCGACTGTGCATAGATGTGTGAGTGGGTGATTCACTGGGTGGATGGTTTCAAGAGTGCATCTGTGATAGACTGTATGGGTGGGTAAGTGTGTGTAAGAGTGTGTTAGTGAGTGAATGTATGTCCCAGTGGTACATGTGTGAGTAACTACATATGTGAAAGGCAGTATATATGTGTGTTGGAGTATATAAATAGCTATGAGCGAGAGTGAGTGATTGTGATAGTGGCTGTATGGATGAGTGTGTGCTTGTATCAGTGATTGTATAAGAGCGTAACAATGTGCTAGTATTTGTATGATTAAGTGAGCTGGTGTGTGTATAACTGTATAGGTGAGTAAATGGCAGTGTGTTTAATTATTTGCATGACTGACTAGGTGTGTGAGTACCTCTATGGATGAGTGGCGGTGTTTGAGTGTCTATATAGGAGTAAGAGTGCATATGATAGTCCTGTATTGAGTGACCATAAGTATGAGTGACTGTACGGGTGAGTGAGTGGATGTGTGTGTGTAGACCTAAGAATCAGTGAGTGGGTATGTAGTTATTGGTGTTGGAGTGTCTATGGTTTTGCGAATGGCAGTCTGTAATTTAGATTGGGTGTATCAAAGGTTATATTAGGGTGTGAAGAGCTGCATCAGATTATCACGTGGATGATGTCATCAGTGATGTCATTTGAGATGTCATCAGTGATGTCATCAGTGATGTCACTGACCATGTCATGAGTGATGTAATATGTGACGTCATCAGCAGTGCATTGCGGGGGCGCGAGTTATAGTTAGCTGAACTAACTATAACGGGGGAATTTCACAGGTTTTGTACGAGTGCAATGTCCAACTAACTATAACTGTCCCTAAAACCTATGTTTTTTTCAGTGAATTTCAAAGGTTTTTTAAATGCTAATTTGTAACTATAACGTCCCTAAAACCTATGGTTTTTTCAGTGAATTTCAAAGGTTTTTTAAATGCTAATTTGTAACTATAACATGTCTGAAACCTACGGTTTTTTCAGTGAATTTCAAAGGTTTTGTAAATGACAATTTTTAAATGTATTAATTGTTATATAAATTTTTTTCATACTGATTTCGAAATTTTTTAGAAAACATTTTTTTTACATATTTTATTTTTAAATTACATTGTAATTATATTATACATTACAAAAAATACTTTCTCAGAATGAATTACTTTAGTTTAAATACTTTGCACATAGGCAATAGACTTTTAAGTACAGTAGTTACAGTTGTTGCAATGGGCAACACATTTTCAAACACAATGCAGCATTCAGCTCAATGTGAATTTCTAGTTAAATGCAATTAGTTACTTTATGGATTACTTTTCTAACCACAGGACTGGATCCTAGATTCAGTCCTGGGACATCTCCTGTAAACAGTTGAGTAAAAGCGTTTTGGTTACAGTCGTGATTTTTAAGGAATATTATTGTACTTTAAAAGTTGACACTTAGAAACTTTTTCTCATAGAATGACCAATGTTATCCTATGGAAGGAAATTCACTTAGGAGGTAAAAACTGTTATCGTTACTTTTTGTTACTCAGTGTTGGATCCTGGATCCAGCACTGGTGCATCTCCTGTAAACAGTTGAAAGAATGCGTTTAAGTCATACAGGCGATTTTTAAGGAATATTTGTAGTTTGTGAAAATCGACACTTTGAAACTTTTCTGCTGAAAACCAGACAAAGGATTCCTATGGAAGAAAATATAAGTTACTGGTAAGTACGGTTAAAATTACTTTTCAGGGTCAGTGCTGGGCTAAAAGATGCAGCACTGGGTTCTCTCCTGATAACAGGTGAGTAAATTGGAATTCGTACTTTGGTTGATTTTAGAGGAATATTATAAAGTTCCAAAACTCCACACTTAGAAGAATTTCCAAGTGAAACCAGTCAATGTTAGCCTATGAAGGAAATTCAAGTTACCGGTAAGTACGGTTAAAATTAATTTTGAGGATCAGTACTGGGCTGAAAGATGCAGCACTGAGGTCTCTCCTGATAACAGGTGAGTAAATCAGAATTCGGATTTCGGCTGATTTTAGAGGAATATTTTAAAGTTCCAAAAATCAACACTTAGAATCTTTTTCAGCAAAAAGCAGGCAATGATATCCTATGGAAGGAAATTCAAGTTACCGGTAAGTACGGTTAAAATTACTTTTGAGGATCAGTACTGGGCTGAAACATGCAGCACTGAGGTCTCTCCTGATAACAGGTGAGTAAATCGGAATTCATATTTCGGCTGATTTTAGAGGAATATTTTAAAGTTCCAAAACTCCACACTTAGAAGAATTTCCAAGTGAAACCAGTCAATGTTAGCCTATGGAAGGAAATTCAAGTTACTGGTAAGTACGGTTAAAATTACTTTTCAGGACCAGTACTGGGCTGAAAGATGCAGCACTGAGGTCTCTCCTGATAACAGGTGAGTAAATCAGAATTCGGATTTCGGCTGATTTTAGAGGAATATTTGTATGTTTCAAAAATCAAAACTTAGAAGAATTTCCAAGTGAAACCAGTCAATGTTAGCCTATGAAGGAAATTCAAGTTACCGGTAAGTACGGTTAAAATTACTTTTCAGGATCAGTACTGGGCTGAAAGATGCAGCACTGAGGTCTCTCCTGATAACAGGTGAGTAAATCGGAATTCGTATTTCGGCTGATTTTAGAGGAATATTTTAAAGTTCCAAAACTCCACACTTAGAAGAATTTCCAAGTGAAACCAGTCAATGTTAGCCTATGAAGGAAATTCAAGTTACCGGTAAGTACGGTTAAAATTACTTTTCAGGATCAGTACTGGGCTGAAAGATGCAGCACTGAGGTCTCTCCTGATAACAGGTGAGTAAATCGGAATTCGTATTTCGGCTGATTTTACAGGAATATTTTAAAGTTCCAAAACTCCACACTTAGAAGAATTTCCAATTGAAACCAGTCAATGTTAGCCTATGGAAGGAAATTCAAGTTACTGGTAAGTACGGTTAAAATTACTTTTCAGGACCAGTACTGGGCTGAAAGATACAGCACTGAGGTCTCTCCTTATAACAGGTGAGTAAATCGGAATTCGTATTTCGGCTGATTTTAGAGGAATATTTGCACAATGGTGAAGGGAGGGGCCGGGGCCTGAGGTGACATCTGTGCAAATGCGCCCCGTGGCGCGTTTTAAGTTGGGGGATTAAGTCCCCTTGAATCCTGAGGGTCCCTAGGGGCCAACTAGCCCACCAGGAACCTCCAATATGCGCCAGGGGGCTGCGTTGCAGAGACGTATAGAGAGGCCACACCCCTTTTTACACCTCTCTGCAACGCAGCTCTGTGCCGCTTTCTGGATGTACCTGTTGGGCTAGTTGGCCCCCAGGGACCCTCCGAATTGAAGGGGATTTAATTCCCCATCTTAAAACGCGCCACAGGGCCTGTTTGCACACATGTCACCTGAAGCCCCGCCCCTCCCTTCACCACTGTGCAAACGCACCCCGTGGCGCGTTTTAAGTTGGGGGATTAAGTCCCCTTGAATCCTGAGGGTCCCCGGAGTCCAACTAGCCCACCATATACCTCCAAAAGCGCCACAGAGCTGCGTTGCAGAGAGGTGTAAAAGGGGTGTGGCCTCTCTACACGTCTCTGCAAGGCAGCCCCTGGCGCATACTGGAGGTTCCTGGTGGGCTAGTTGGCCCCCAGGGACCCCCAGTATTCAAGGGGAATTTGTTCCCTCTCTGCAAACGCGCCAGGGGCGCGTTTGCAGAGTGGTGAAGGAAGGGGCGGGGCCTGCGGGCCCGATCGTTTTTTTTTGTTTTGTTTTTTGTCCCCTGAAGGGGGCTGTGTGGCCCCCCTTCCTTTTTTCTCTTTTTGGGCCCTGGGGACCCCATCCCCCAGGGCCTTACCCCTTTTTAATTTAAAAAAAAAAAAAAAACGGGAAGGGGGCCGCGTGGCCCCCTTCCCTGGGCCTGTATTGGCCCCGGGGACCCCATCCCCCGGGGCATGGCCTCTATATTTATTATTTTGAGGGGGCAGCGTGGCCCCCTCCTCTGGCCATTTTAAGGCCCCGTGGACCCCAACCCCCGGGGCCGGCCTTTCCATTTTTTTTTAAACATTTTTTTTCTCTTTTTTGGAGAGGGGGCCGCGTGGCCCCCTCCCGGGCTACTACTTGCCCCGGGGACCCCATCCCCCGGGGCTGGCCCTCTCCGTTGGGGACTGTGGGGGTCCCCAATCCCCCCACAGTCCCGCCGGCTCCCCACGTCCCTTGGGAGCCGGCATTGCTGTTCCACATGGGGAGCAGCTGACATGCTGCTCCCCATGTGGAAAGCAATCGCTTTGGATATTGGAAGAGAGAGCAGGTTTCCCTGCTCTCTCTTCCAATATCCAAAGCAGTTTGCTATGGCAGGATGGGAGCCGCGAGGCTCCCGTCCTGCCATAGCAAACTACAGTGTCCCGGGGTAGGCACCCCGGGACACTGCAGGAGCCGGCCCTGGGGGTGGTGGTCCCCAGGGCCATCAAGGGCTCCAGGAGGGGGCGCGCGGCCCCCTCCCATTCAGTACACAGCCCCGGGGAGGTGGTGGTCCCCGGGGTGTTTAGTGCCCCGGGGAGGTGGCGGTCCCGGGCGTGTGGGGGGCTGGAGCCCCCACACTGGTTTTATTTTTAATTTAAAAAGCCCCGGGAGGTGGTGGTCCCGGGGCTGCGGGAGGGCTCAGAGCCCTCCCGCACCATTTTTCAAAAAAGCCCCGGGGGTGGCGGTCCCCGGGCTTGGGGGCCCTTTGAGGCCCCCACACATTAAATTATCCCCCCCACCATGCCCCCGGGACTTGGGCCACCCGAGGGCCAATTAATATAAGCGCGGGAGACCGCGCTTCGATTTTTTTTTTTTGCCCAGGGGGTCCTTGTGGGACCCCCTGAGCAAACCTAGGGGGTCAGGGGGTTTCTACCCTGCCCCCTTTGTGCGCTTTGCGCACTTGTTTCTGTCCCTCGGTTCTACCGAGGGACAAAATGGCTGCCAACATTTCCTGAATCGGAATGTTGACAGCCAGCTGACAGCCAATTAACATGCAGCTCGTGATCGGGACGGTGCGCGCAGGGTGCGCTGAGGGTACGCGGACCCTACTCGGCCATAGATATCACTAACTTTTTACTTTTCATTTTCTCAGCAACTACTGAAAGGATTTACACCATTTAACAAAAGGGTTCTTTCTGAACCAAGAACTACCTCTTTGCCAAATTTGGTGTAATTCCGTTCAGCAGTTCGGGCTGTAGCCGTGTCTAAAGTTTCCTATGGAAAAGTGCATGGGGAAAACGCGTTTTGGGACCCCCTTTTTCTCGGCCCCCGCTTGACGAATCCCCCGAGACTTTCAGGGTAGGAGCGGACCGGAGCGGGCCACAAAGTTTGAAAATTTCGCGAAGATACGTCAACCGGCAAGAGAGTTATTTCAAATAGAATGTCGCGGATTTCCTATGGATAATAGGTTGTAACTATAACTATCTACTGGCGACCGCCAGTAGATAATATATATATATATATATTTATATATATATATATATATATATATATATATATATATATATATATATATATATATAAACATATATATCCACAAGAAAGGTTCTCCTCAGATGAAAGCGCACATACAAACAGGTTTGTCTTTTTTATTTCGGAGATCCAGCAACTTGCATAGAATACGTTTTAAAGAGCCTTACACATTAGAAACTTCCAAGTCCTTGTTCACAGGCCAAATGATTGGCTATCCCGTCAAATCATTGCAGGCACCTGTTGACAATTCTGTCCTTAAGTGAGTCTCCCAAGTGAGTTCAAAACCAGTGCATGTCGGTAATTATAGTCCTGCAATGTGCACTTTTCCCCAAGTGGGTTTGCTTTAGCCAAACAAAATTAAAACAGCGTCCATGACCCTCCAGTGGGCAAATCCCATGTTACATTACTGACTCTGTTGAAATTTAAATGTCCAACCTGTCATCCCATTTGTGACCAAATATGAAAGTCACAACAAACATGCTCCTTTGCGCTGTGGTGATGCCTCCACGGCTGGACTGGCCGTGATATTTCCACTAGAAAGATTGTCCTCATATGAAAGCGCACACACAAACAGGTTTGTCTTTTCTATTTCGGACTGCAGCAGAGCCAGCAACTTGCATAGAATTCATTTTAAAGAGGCCTTATGCATTTCAAACACAAAGGTAAAAGTGAGCTAGATAGTCACTGAAAAAAACAATGGTTAAAGTGATTTTTTAGTTTGGCCTTGTAATAATATAAACGCTAGTGTTTTAAAACAAAAAACACAGAAATTTGCCAGTTATAATTTACTGAGCTAATTATAGTTTGCACCCCATCAAGCACTGCTTATTACCTTGCATATTACATCTTTCATTACATGTTCAATGACATCACGGATGACATCATCCAACCTACTGCTGTTCAAATTACTTTGCAAACCTATACAGCTATTTTTGGAGATGCCACTCCCTCAAGACACCCAAGCCCTATTAGGTGGCCACACCTCTACTACACAAGCCTTTGCCATGTGCACAGCTCTTCATGGAGAGCCCACTCACTTCAGAGAGCCCTCTTATGAGGTCAAGCCCCTACTATGTAAAGCCTTCATCCCATCTCCATGCATAGTTCTACATGGAGAGTTCACTCCCTGCAGACACTTAGACCATTTTAGGTGGCCAAACCCCTACTACTCGAGTCTTTGTTCAGTGCATAGCTCTTCACAGAGAGCCCAATCCCTCTAGAAGCCCAATCCCTATTAGTTGGCCAAGACCCTACCATGCACATCCCAAAACTTCCTCCAGACACACAAGCCCCATTATGTGATCAGGAATGTTCCAAAAACATATACTTATTAGCAGAAGAAAAAGTGTAGAAAAGGTATAGAGAATTTTGTGCGTTACTAAATACCTTTAAGAGTCTGGCCAACTGTCTCACTCAGTGGATGAGGTTATTAGTGATGTCATCAATTATGTCATGAGATGTCATCAGTGATGTCATCAATGATGTCATTGAACATGTAGGTAGTTTACCTTCGCCCGGTGACAGATAAAGAATGATTTTATCCATACTGAGTACTGCAACTGCTTGTTAACGGAAAGGGGGATAGCGTTGACAGCCACAAAGAAGCTCTAACTCACTGGAATTCTGTCCTGCATCAATGACCTTAACCACAAATCTTTTTAAGGCACAGTCTTTTTCACACTTTTGCAAGACTCCTGGGGCTTACTTTTTGTGCCCTTTCTGCAACATAATGGCTTCAACTGTGAACCCCAACGCCACTCATTAAGTGCGAAAACAATGCATCAGGTAAGTACTCATGCTGTTAAAACTTGCCTGCTTTGACACAATTGTCTCAGATTTCATGGACGACTTAGGAGCAGTTGTGTATTACATGTCAGCAGATAAGTCCTTGATCACACAAATGTTTGTTTATTCTAAATATTCTCAATGAACAATGGAAGTTGCAGCAGGGGTGTTCAAAATTTTCATAATTTGCTCTTGAGAAATTATATGAGATTTTACAAAGATTATGCAAAATGATTGAAATTTAAAACCATCATTTGATGTTATATCTTAACACAAAATGTGTCCTTGCATCTGTCAGCGACACATTTCACCCTAAAAAAAGGGAAAAAAACACTAGTGCTCTGAACAACAGCCACCTGGCTTCTGTTTATTTGCATTGTTCCCATGCTTACTTTGAGTCCACGCAAATGGGGTTTTAAAGATGTTTATTGCTTAGCTAAGAAGTACATAACCAACCCCAGGTAGGCAGAACCCAACTGACTAGCCCTGGGATTCCAAGTTTCTATAGCAACACACAGAATGTCACTACATAGATTAGAATGTCTATATGCCTTAAGTAACATAGAACACAACATTTCCCTTCCTAAATAAAACAAAAAAATATATATAGAGAGAGGAAAATGTATGCATACATCTACATCTAAAGAATATGCAAACATCACAGCAATTTGTATTCTCCATGTTATCATCGATTTCGATTAAATTTAAAAACTTTATTTTGGTCATAGACCATCAAAGTCACAAGTCGAAAGTGCAGTACATACGCCCAATTAGGAGCACAGTTAATAATGAGACACAACGTTTAAAATACATTGTGGGCTCACTTAAGTGACATCATGACAAATTAGATAAAATCATAAAACTATAGGTTAATGTAGTATTTGAAATATTAATACATTAGATATAAAAATATTCTCAATGTTAAAAATGACACATTAGATTTACATAATTACTAACATTTAGACACTACGCATGGATAAGGGAACAATACCCAGATCAACAAGATTGTGCTACAGAGAGTTATTATCAGCTAGCAAAGGGTGAGAGCGAGTTAAGCTTGCGCCGGATCGGCCAACTGCTCTCTAGAAATGTAGCGATTGAAAACACAATAGCGGATGAGGTGTCAACCCTGCAAATTCTCAGGGCAACCTTATACTGGTGCACTCCTATCAAGCGTAGAATGGGGACGATCCAGTGCTTATGCTGCTTCGAGTAGAAGGGACAAAAAACAGCAGATGACCGTCAGTTTCCATGCACCAATTGCATGTTGGCCAAAAATTGCTTCCTCCGAGCCACTTTTCCACTTGCAAGTAAATGAAGCTAAAGGAAGAGTGCCCAATCTAAACTTATGTAAAGGGCTTTAGTGGAGGGAGGCTCAATCTGGTCCCTCTAGGCCTCAAAGCTGGGAAGGGCTTGAAACCAATGAAACGATCAATACAGAACCCCGGATTTAGCTGGTTTATCAGCTTCAACTCCTTGTGTTCCCAATAAAGAGACTTCAACATTTTGGCTGAGGAATATGTTATGGCTGAAGTATCTACCCAGAGCTCTTGCATCCCAAGGGATAGAGGGGCTGTTTATATATAACACAACCATGGGAACATGGCCCACCTTTTTTGCCTACCCAAGATGTCACTCAAACCCTCCCTGTAGTTTGACAATGGAGGAAAATACCAAACAGGTAACCAATACAGAAGGGGTTTAAACCGCACCAGGTAGGAGATAGGACTAATATGTAGATCTTGCTTAAAGATCAAAAGGAAGCTCAGAGATAGTTTGAGAGCCATCCTTAAAAAAACGAATTTCAGCTATGCCTAGCACACCTATTTTACTATGTCCCCAGAGTTCTGCACCGTAGGCAGCGGCTGCTACTGCCTGGGCTCTCCAGACATCTAGGAGTGGAGAAACTGGATGGAAAACATTGGGATAAAATCTTGATATAATTGAGTGCATACGCTCTCACTGTTTGCCACTTGTACCCACCTAACCTTCCTCCTGTTATTGCTGATCGTTATGACGCCACTTAATTGTATTTGGTTTTGAGCCACACTATCAGAGTTCCCGCGAAAGGTAGAGGCTAGTGGAAAATGGTCACTTTCGAAGTGAGGTAGAACTTCCGTATCTAGTATAGTATCCCAAGAATTTACATCAATAAGGATATTACTTCTGGATGTTGGGCGCCTCTCTAGATCGCCTCTCTAGATCTAGACAGCACACACAAAGGTCGGGCATCTGCAGTACTACCTTTGAGAGAAATTTTAGGTAGGGGCCCTGTGGTTGAGGTATGCCCCAAAACTAGTCCTCCTCGCTAATAACTTCCTTTAATAGAGTTGAGGATTCAAGGCACATATTAAAACCCCCGCCCACTATTACAGTGGCCTCTTCTCTAGCCATAATTAATCAAGGTGTAGTTGCCTTATGTTATAGCCCCAGGTAGTCTTAAGCCATACAGCAAGGACCCGAGGGTCTACCGCCACATGATTTGCAGGCAGGAATGTGGAAGATTTTAAAAACCTTGCCTATGTGAGGGGATGATCGCCCATGTTTTCTGGAAAATAATAATATCACTCTGGTCGATAAGGGCCCCCCAGTCTTCTTGGATGAGCTTGTTCCTTGTAACCAATGAACAGTTGTTAAAAGAGAGGGAGAACCCTGGAAACCTTGGGTGATAATTGATGGTTCACTAAAGGGAGGACTCAAAGTGATATTACTGGCGACTGGCTGTGCTTCTGTGCTAATGAGCAGGATTAAGGGAGGGTGAAAAGTGCAAAGCTGCATTATGGAATCACAGGCAGTGACTGCACTAACTAAAGTACTCTCAAGCGCATGGATCGCTGGCTGCAAGATTACATTTGAGTGGAGCCCTCCTCACTGGCCTTGAGCCCCTGGATGATGGGGTGTTGGACTAGGTTTGCAAGGGTGCTCGTCCCCGCTTGGCATCAGTCTTCATCCGCCAGACCTGAAAGTAGATGGAACTTGTTGGAAACAAGAACAGAGAACCGCATTGGTTCGTCTGGCGACTTGTAGGGATGACGATTCGTCATCTTGTCCCTAGGATGGAGGGGGTTTGAGATGTTTGTAAAAAACATCTAGTGGGATAATGTTAATACAGGGCCAGCTCCCACACCCACACCCTGGCTCCTTGCCCCGCTATAGACAAAGCGCTGCGCTTGAATGGGATTTTGACAATTCACCACAATACAATCCACCCTCATATATTTGGCTGAGAGACCAATCCACCCGACTCTGCGTACAAACAAAATGTTCTTAGATTCATTAATATCAAAGTCAGTATTGAGGGACACGCAGTGGTAGACTTTATTTCTCAGATCTAGTGTTGGTTCTTCTCTAGGAGAGTTTAGAGGCAGCACACCTGTTAAAATGGCATCATATGGGCAGCAGTCTGGAGGAAGTTTTAATCGAGACTTATTGGCAAATTGTTGAAACTTCTTTCTGAGGCCAACAGAATGACTGTCTGTTGGAGCTGTACTGCCTTCACAGCCTCCAGTGTCAGACTGCCCAACAATAGCCTGGGTTGCCCGTGCCCTTGGGGAAATACCCCCTATATTGCTAGCCTGAGCAGTAGTATCAAATCCCTAGATGGCCAGGACAGCCAATGTCAAACCCCAGTCCGTGACAGAATCAGACGTGGGACTCTGTGAAATAGTGTTAGTCAGTATGGAGTCCTGGGAGGGGACCTTAAAGTCAACAAATTAGTGTGGGACTGCATTAGTGGGGACACTGCAGTTTCCAATTTGGAAAGTCTGTTGACCAGCGGGTACATACTTACTGTCATGATGGCCTGGAATTTTCTGAGAAAGCGATCCCAGACTAGTTTAGAATGGGCTTCCGCATCCTCGGGGTCGAAAAAGGTGGCAACAATGTCCGAAGAGTTTGGTGGGGGTTTATTGATCAATATACAAGGGACCCTGACTGATCTAGTGGGCCTAGAGAGACCTGATTGTTTGCTTTTCTTTTTGGACTTAGCAGGAGGCTCCTTCTCACTAGTATCCTATGAATCAATATTTGGTGACAAAGTGGATAAACTGGGAGATCGCGGCGGAAGATAAAGTTGTTGGGCAGGCACAATGGACTAGTGGGTGAAAAGAATAAGGGACGCATTTTTCTCAGTGCTTCCAATTGGCCCCAAGAAACCAGGAATCACCTCGCCCATTTCCAAGGATAGACGTCACTCCACTAAAACAATCCCTTTGTCTAAAACACTTGTGGTGCGTGTCAAAAAAGAATGGTGGGTTGTGCCACCTTGGGATTTTGGGATAGCTGTTCTGCCCCCATGCAGCTTGCATTTAACCATTATCAATGGCTAATGGACATGGGGCGACAATATGACCGAGGCCAGAGAATAAGAGGCACTCACTGCAGTCAAATGATTAAATTCAGGGCCTAAGGGGGTGGCCCACCCCTGCCTTTTCTGGTCAATGATGGGCTCAGGATGGGCCCGCCCTTGTCCTGGGCTTCACGGTCCATGTAGCGGGCTTGCAGGAGTGCTTTTCAGCCTGGCTGAAGAAGGCTCCGCCCCCTCAGGTGCAACACTCAGTGGTGTGGTATTTGGTGAGGGATGAATTCTCCATAATATCATCCTATTTCCTTGGTGCCCGATTTTCATGAATACTATGCATGCAACATTTTGCATGCATCAAAATATTGCTTTTTACTATTAAAAATACAAAAATAGTGTGGCTTAATATTACATCTAAAATCCACATACATCACATGTCACTTACAGACCTTACCATAATATTTCTTAGGTGTCAACTTGGAGGGAACGCTGCGTCTCTCCTTTTCTTCAATCCCGCACCCCATGCACATTCCTTTCTTGCCTAATAAAGATTCTTTGCCCCTGTTCCATAAATCAGTTTTGATCCTCGGTCATCTTGAGACTTTTCATGTAATCCACCATTTGCCACCTTCAACACACAAAGCATTGCCATGAACATTCAACACCCTTTTTGGATTAGACCATTTCGAGCCATCCTTCCTAACCCCAATTTGCCCTCTAACCCGCTCTCCGTTTTAAACATTTTTACTTTTCAAACTTCCGTTATGTCTATGAAAATATTTCTCTCGACATTGCCCCATCCTGAATTTCACCACTTGTTTGTCCAGTTTAACCGTGTTTGCTGTATTCATCCATGCTGGTGCACCCATATTGCATGTCACTCGGTCTTTCAACAAATAAAAATGAGTCTCTTTTGTGACGAAATGTGAAGTTGTTCTATAACTCCATAACATGCTTCCTATATCTTTCTTCCAACTTAAACCCTCTTTTAAAACCACTTGAATGCACTCACTCAAAACGCTGTCAAACCTTCCGTCTAACTCCTTTCCAGGAGGTTTATATACCTTGGGGCAGATTTACAAGCCCCTTGCGACATCTTTACGACACCGTTGCGTCACTTCTGTGACGCAGCGGCGTCGTAAACAATGCGCCACTATGCGACATATTTACAACGATGCGTCACATTGTAAAGCCCTGCGCTACATTACACCTGCGTCAGGTATAATGTATGCAGGGTGGGCGTTCCAACGTAGGAAAGCCTCGTAAAAGTGACGCAGTCACTTTTACGACGCCACTGCGTCAAAACCTTACACCTGCTTGAAGCAGGCGTAAGGAGTGACGCAGCATGTTAGGAATAGGCATCCCTAACCATTGCTGGAGTTTCGTTGTGTTTGTGACACGACTCCAGCAATGCGCTGCCTTTACGTCAGAAGATGCGTCACGCATCTTTCCATCCTTGCGCCACGGTGCGCCGCATTGTAAATGCGGCGCATCCATGGTGGCGCAAGGCTATTTTTCCGTGACGGAAATTAACTGGCGCAGCTCTGCTAATATGCAGAGATGCGCCAGTTATTGTAAATCTGCCCCCTTGTTTTTGTGAAGTTTAATTCCTTACTGTTTGAGAAACGCTCTAAATTCAGCACTGGCAAAATGTGGCCCAACATTCAATATCACTACTTCCAGAGACGCCTCTCTCCAGAAAATGCCCTCACAAATTGCAATGATATAGTGAGAATTGAAATCCCTGACAAATGCCACCTCGGGCCATTTTTAGTAATAGTCTTGCAGAACTACAGCAAACCTGTTCACAGGTCCCAAGCACTCAAAAGGTTCAGAAATGCTAATCACAACCTTTTTCCACGGCCTCTCAGGACACTTCACCGCAGTAATGGGGATTTCCAACACCTTGTGATATTTGTAGCTACCTACACACTGTTCACAATTTTGCACACTCACTCCATGCAACATTGGCCACTGTTCACAATTTTGCACACACTCTGTGCAGCCTTGGGAGAACCCCTTCCTTCCTGACCCTAAGATGCTCAACTTCCTCTGAAGCCCTCAACCTCTGGGGTGATGGAAATGATTCAGGATGTTCAATCTTCCCTTTTTCCACCACAAGTTGTGTAGTCAGCAACACCAATCAATCAGGGAATTGTAAGCGCGCTACTCACCCGTGAGGGTCTCAAGGCGCTGATCAGGACTGTTGGAATCTAATACAATTCCCAATGCCTGCTGTTCTATCCATCCCAACAAAGCTTTTCCTCTCTCAACAACATAACCCTTCCACATGTACTTCTTCCCTTGTATACTAAATCTGCCTTATAATAACACAACACCAGTAACGTGACCCCACAATAACCATGTGGTTCCACATTACAGGGCATTACCTCAATTGTCTTGTTCATACTCATCCAAATAGATTTGTCTACAAAGGTATAATGAGAACAAGAATTAGCCCACGTGGATACCTCCACACCATTTACTCTTATCACACACTTAAGAAGACAGTACACATCTTTACTCATGGATTTGCAACCGTTCAACCCCGCACACTAATAAAACTTCAATTTCATCGCTAGGAGAGTCATCCTCATCACTTTCCTCCAGCCGCTCCTTCACTAAATTCACATTGATTCTGTCAATATCCTTATCTCCCATTTGCATAATCTAGAGAAATAGCCTGTTTTCTTGCACCTGTAACATTGTGCATTCATGGCCAGACACACACTCAACTCAGCCAAATGGAGTGTGCTTCCACACCTGTAACACTGCTTCCGTAATACTTCTCTTTGGGGTCCTTGTCTATTTTCTCCCCCTTTTGCCTGTCCTTCCTAAACCCACCCTTCTGCACCACATTCACACTAACTTCCTCTGACTTGTTCTTGTGATAATTCATATTTAACTCCTTTACATATCGGGATGTACTTTCAATGCAACTGCTGTGGCTTTCTCCAATGTGGGGTCCTTCAACTGCAATAGTTTCTCTTGAATTTTGAGGCTACTTGTCCTGTTTATCATCTGGTCCCTAATTAATTATTCTTGCAAGTCCTTGACCTTACATGAAACAGACAACATCCTTAACACTGCCACATACTGCTCAATTGTTTCACCAGATTGTTGAGCATGTGAAAAAACTTGTGTTGTTCCACCACTATGCTCAACTTTTACCCAAAATGTTCCTCTAATGCCTTCATGACCATTGTATATACATCTTTGTGACCTTCTTCTGCATCTGACCCATCACCAATCTCATTCTCCTTACCTTACTGCATAGGTAAAGTTTTAAGAACTTTTCTTCCCTCTACTCAAAGACTGTGTTTTAACATGGCTAACTTTCTCTTCGCTACAAAAACACCCCAATCTATTACCTCTAAATACGTCTCAAATGCCTCTTTAAAATCCTCCCACTCCATTTTAGGGGACCCTAGACTCTACAATAACATGGGAGGGGCAGTTACAGAATGCACTGCTATGTTGGAGAACAAAAATTAAACTTCAAGCATAAACAATTCTACAATTTTAACAATGCTTATCCTTAAAAAAAACACACAAATAAAGTAGCCACCATACTCACAGGTCACCTTCTTTTGTGATTCTCTGTCGTCTCCCTATGCCACTGGATTATTCCTCTGGTTGCAGCTCCTTGGACCTTGTTTGCAGCAATACTAATGTTTCTTCCACTGTATCCTCTTTCTATGACCCTGGATTATTCTTTTTGCGTTTGTCCTTCTTCCATGTTTGCAGCTGTACTAAATCTTGTACTCCTTCCTTGCTGTTCCTCACCCTCACAAACTCCCCCTTCAGTATTACAACAGACAGGAAATGGTATACCCACAACTCGCTTGCCCAGCGAAATTATTTAGTTTATTTGTATACAAATCATTTACTAATCACTGTTGTGCCACCTCCTAACTGCTTATACTGCGGTGTAATCCTCCATAGGTCCCTTGCCTAAATTGCACTCAGCACCTTTAATATCGCCGCACTTCAGCAACGGGCTGACCTATGCGAGTCCACTTTCAGCAGCAGCTCGCTAAGTTCACAGGAAAAAAACAGTCTTCAACAAGCAGCGTATGTAAGCTGAAATCTTTCCCGTTGTTAAATGTTGCAATCAGAACAGCTTAACTGCACTCGTTCAGAGACACTCTGGGGGATATGCACAAGGAAGTGGCGGAGAGAGGCGCTAGCCTTCCTGGCTTAACGTCTCTCTCCGCCACTTCTGAAACGCAAGGCTGCACCATATTTACAAGAATATGGTGCAGCCTTGCGTTTCCCCCTGCGATGGCGTGAAGTTTAGCAACTTAGCGCTAACGCAGGCACCCTTGCACGATAGTGCAAGGGTGTCTGTGTGCAGGGGAGGACTGTTTATGTGTAGGAAGGTGTCCCTTCCTGCACATAAACAATCCTAAAATGCCATTCTGTCACTGTCATGTGTGCTGCTTCATGCAGCACAAATGAAAGTCACAAAATGGCATTTTTTTTAAAGGATTGTTTATGTACAGGAAGGGACATCTTCCTGTACATAAACAATCCATGGCATTTTGCTTTTTCCATGTGTGCTGCACAAGGCAGCACACATGGAAAAAGCAAAAACGAGTAGAAATACTGCATTTCTCCTCGTTTCGCCAACTTAAGACGAGGTTTTACCTGGTCTTAATTTTGGCGCTGCCTCCCATGTACGCCACCCTTGTACATAGGGGGCAGCGCCAAAATGGATGGGTGTTGCGGTGGAATGCCCACAGCAAAACACCCACTGTCCACTCCTTTCACGCTAACCATAGCATGAAAGGGGGCCTTATTTACAAGGCAGCGTTAAGCCACTTTAAGTGGCTTAACGCTGCCTTGTAAATAAGGCACAGCCCCTATCGCCACCACAACCTCGATATAAGTGACGTTGTGGTGGTGATAGGGGCTTGTACATATGCCCCTCTGTCTTTAGCTACACCCAAAACCTTTAAGATTGTCCCACACCAAGCCATGGGCTCTCCCTTATAAATCATTTAGCAGCTGCCTGTTCCCAATCGAAACAGTCTTTTCCAGCTCACCACGCCTCCTCAGCACACTATGAACTGCAATTATTTCATAGTTTAACGCCACAATAGATCAACATAGGGCCATATTCTCAAGAACGGCGATAACATTATCGCCGCTTTAGCGGCAGGAAACTGCAGCTAAAGCGGCGATAAGGGGCTTTATCGCCGCTTTAGCGGCAGTTTCCTGCCGCTAAAGCGGCGATAATGTTATTGCCGTTCTTGAGAATATGGCCCATAGTGTTTCTTTTCCAGCGGCGCCTTACAAACGAAATGTACCAAGCATCGGTGTTCCTCACAGCACACCGCGGCCTTCTCAGCAACAGTGTTCTCCTTGGAAATCTTCACACAGCGGCAACCAAAAGGTATCCCTTCAGGCAAGACTTATGTGTGTGGTGACACAGTGACATAATGTCACATCCTCAATTATCTCCTCGTGGCATGGCCCGCGCAAGCTATCTCAGCAGTTTGAATGTTGCACAGCGTGATCGCTACAGTCACTGCACGTGGCAAATGTGAGCTTGCTCCAATTCCCAGATTAAACTCATGGACCAACAATCTCAAACTCTAAAAGCCATTACCTCTGTATCTCGGCTTCAGCATTTCCTGTGGTGGTTTTTCCACTAGAAATTGTGGCCAACTTCACCATTCAACAAATCGCCTGCCCATGCAAGTCGCACCGTTACTCACCACTTGAGTAACTTTATGGGGTCTGTACCTCTGTGCTCCTCTTGTGGCATCCCATCCTTGTCGCCAGTTCTTAGTCCATGCAAATGGGGTTTTAAAGATGTTTATTGCTTAGCTTAGAAGGACATAACCAACCCCAGGCAGGGAGAGTCCAACTGACCAGCCCTGGGATTCCAAGTTCCCATAGCAACACACAGAAAGTCACTACATAGATTAGAATGCCTATAATCCTTATGTAACTGATGGAGTGCGATGGTGCTCTGTTATTTGTAGGGGTGCATCATAATCACGGGTAGTCCGCACCCGCATATATTCCTTTGTCGTGTTAACATTTGACCATTAGAAAGTGTTCAGTAATAACACGTGAAAGTGTTAATGGTAGGAAAAGTGTCGTACCATGCAAAGAAATAACGTAGCATTCATGTTATAATATCGTAATCCATAGTATTTTATGTCGTTTACCTAATCAAATTGTTCACATGTGATGTAACACATTTGATTTAAACGTGCACCATATTGAAGTTATGCATAGATGTAACTAACTGCCTTAACGTGTAGGATTTCATAAGCCGTTTGCAACAAAATATGAATTTGATGTATTTCTGTAATGTTATGATGTAGAAAGGTCTAAATGAAATGTTCACTTATGTGTGTATTTGAAAGGCCTATGTGTTTCACTCTTATGTTGGCCGATTTCTGTAGGCCTGAAATGTATTTTCCCTGGGGGCTCGGGAGTAGGGCTGCTAGTGAAATTCATGTGCGTATTGAATTTGTTCTGTTCTCACGTTTCTGTTGCAGGTGGAGAAAGTCGTCTTTGTTAGTTAGAATAACGTCTTTTGTTTCAGAGAGTTAGGCTCGGGAGGATGTGATACAAATGAGCAAGGAGAGCTGATAATTGGGAGACGGTGTTCTTTCTCCTTGAGGGAGACCTGAGATTCAAGGTCATCGAGCCAGGAGTTGGGAGCACTGACACCACATTGAAAATCCCCTATGAGAAGTGTCCAGGGAGATGAGGTGATCTGGGGGCATCTTTTGTGTTTTGCGTTTTTGTATTAGGGACAGTACCACAGGGTGGAGTTAGGAGATGAGGTGAGGAGATCGACGGAGAGAGAAAGATCATCTGAGAGCGAGCTCCGTAGCCTTTGGCTCCTTGACCCATACAACGTGAGTGTACTTCTTAGGAAGTCTTCACGGGCTGACACCTTTTCCTGATCTTACCTGGGAAATGCTAAGTAGGGATGTCACGATAGTGTTAGAGTAGGGACAGACTAATGCTCTTTATTTATTCACAGATGAAGAAGGATCTTGACGTGGGGGCAATAATTGCCTGTGTTCTGCTTCTGGAAATTGTCATTCTGTTTATAATCCATCGCATAAGATTGGCTCGTAGGTTTGGATTTGTATTAGTTCCCATGTATTTCTACAACCTTGTAATGAGGTGCTTGTGCATCCAGTTGTTTTTGGCTTTGTAATGTTATGTTATGTTATGTTATGTTATTCAAGCTTATAACGCGCACAGATACTCCAAGGAGTGTCCCGGCGCGAACCTTGAGGAGCGAGGAGAGACTGATTAGATAAAAAGGAGTGTCTTCAATCTTTTTTTTAAAAGATTGTGGTCCTGGATGCTGCGAAGAGAAAATGGGAGCAAATTCCAGGCCGACGCAGCCCTAAAAGCCAGAGAACTGCCACCCATCCTCTGCAAACGAAAGTGAGGAATGTATGCTAGAAGCTGAGAGGCTGAGCGAAGCTGTCTAGCTGGCATGTAGAACATAAAACGCTTCCTTAGATAGATTGGGCCGGAATCTAGCAGGGCACGATGTGCCAAGACCAGGGCTTTGTACTTTACTCGTTCGGCCACCGGCAGCCAGTGGGGAGAGCACAGATGCTGCCTTACACTGCTTCTTATAGGGATATTGAGGAGGAGCCTGGCCGCCGCATTCTGAACTACCTGTAGTCTGTTAAGCAAGTACCCCGGGAGTCCGACATACAGGGCGTTGGCATAATCGTTACGTGAGAGTATCAAGGCCCGAGTGACCGTTTCCTTGGCGGCCCTAGGAAGGAGCGGTAAACATTTCCTGAGGGATTTGAGAATCCCAAAACAGTTCCTCGCAAGCTCCTTAATCTGAGTAGAGAAAGACAAGTTCTCTTCAAACCAGACACCAAGATTCTTGGCGGTTGCCCTGTTGAGGCCAGTAAAGGATAGTCATCCGGCCAAAGTGCTTCCCTAAACTGAGGCGGGAAGCTACCATAAAGGAGGATTTCTGATTTGTCCTTGTTACATTTGAGTTGTGCAGAGGAAAGCCACTGAAATACAGCTGACAGACAGTTTTTTGCAGATAAAGTGGAACACTCAGCTTTATCCCAAGTAAATAGGAGCTGAGTGTCGTCAGCATAGGCAATAATTTTGGCACCAAGATCCTCCGCCGGCTGAACCAAAGGAGTCACATAGATGTTAAAAAGGAGGGGACTCAATGAGGACCCCTGAGGCACCCAAGTGGCCAACCTCTGCGGTGAAGAGGCGAACGGGGGGAGCCATATCTATTGCGAGCGACCCTCCAAAAATGATTTCAGCCAGCACCAGGCAGTGCCCGTTATTCCTATGTCCGCAAGTCGAGCAAGGAGCAGAGAATGGGGAATGGTGTCGAATGCTGTCGAAAGGTCCAGCAAAACCAAAGCTGCCCTTCCGCCAGCATCCAGACACTCCCGAATAGCTTCAGAGAGTTCCACTAGGGCTGAATCGGTACTAGAGGAGGCTCTGAATCCAGATTGGGCTGGATGAAGTAAACCTGAGACTTTGATGAAGTCTGTAAGTTGTTTATTAACAACTTTTTCACATACCTTCGCCATACTAGGTAAGAGGGAGATGGGACGATAGCTTGCCGGGTTCAGTGGGTCTAACGACGGCTTTTTTAAGAGAGGTAGAACCTTAGCCTGTTTCCACACAGGGCTTCCTGAAGAGACAGATTAATGAGTCTGTTAACTTCCGGCTTAATTGTCTCTGCGACCGCAGCCAAAAGTCGGGCTGCACAAGGGTCGGAAGGGGATCCTGATTTCAGGGCCTTGAGGACCCTAAGTGAGTCATCCAGATTAATAGATGCAAAGGCCTCCAGAGAGGGAGGTGGAACAGGGGGATCCACCAGAGGTGGGATCCTGGCCGAGGCCTGATTGCATATGGTGAACGACGCCTGTATGGAACTAATCTTATCCATAAAGAAACTCGACAGCTTCTCACACCAGGCGTTCGAAAAAAGCAGCGTAGACGATTCAGCTTTTGGGGCCAGAAAGCTCTGAACAATGGAGAAAATCTCCTTGGAGTTATTTCTGGCTAGATCAATACGAGCCGTATAGTAAAGACTTTTGGCATGGGCTATCGCGGTGTAATACATTTTCTGGGATTTCCTAAGCGTCAGCTTCGCCAAAGGACAAAAGTCCTTCCGCCAACAGCACTCCAATTTTTTACATTGCTGCTTTAGTTCTTTAAGTTCCGGTGTGAACCATGGTTTGGAGGGAGAATCCCTCGCCCGCCTATAAAGTAGCGAAGGGGAAAGGAGAGCCATCGCTTGCACAATCCAGCTGGAGAAGCTGGCAAGCGCTCCCTCTAGGTCATTAGAACGAGCTGGTCTTGAATCAGCCAGAGCGCGGCTAAAAGTTAGAGGGTCGATTTTGGCAAAGGCAGGGGCTTGAACCGCCCGACTTGGTAAGATATTACCATTCAACATCCAGGAAAAATAGGACAGAAAATGGTCGGACCAAGGTACCGGAAAAGGATCTTCAACCGAGATGGGAAAGTTGGAGCAAATGGGGTCAAGAATATGACCACCGCGATGAGTAGGTAGCTTAGCCCATTGAGTGATCTGGGCAAGATTCAATAAATCCAAAAATTCCCGAGTGTCCCCAGCACCAACCAGATCAAGCTGAATGTTAAGATCCCCAAGAAGGAGATAGTGGGAGAATCGCAGTGCACGGGGGACTATAGCCTCCTCCAGTACTTTAAGGAAGGCCCCTGCCGACCCCGGGGGCCTATAAATCAAAGTGCCCCCCAGCGAAAAGTGAGGGGAGATGCCAATGCTAAAATCTAGAGCTTCGCACTCTCCCAAAAGCAATTCCTCACTGCGATGGAAGGCCCAGTCATCCCTATAAATGACAGCAACACCTTCCCCTCTACCGGTTTTACGGTCCACACGAGAGATCTTATATCCCCCCGGTATAGCCATAGCAACTATAGTATTAGAAGACTCATTCATCCAGGTTTCTGTAATGAACAAAAGATCAACCGGCTTATCGGAGAGAACATCAAAGATGTCCTGATAGTGTCTCCTAAGTGAGCGGGTATTAATCATGGCTGCATGAATCCATGGCCCATTCTTCCTGAAGCCCTAAGTAGACCCGGGCCAGGAGGGACCATCTAGACCTGGCCCAGACTGAAGGAACACCTTGGGCATGAAGGAGAGGGGTGAGCAGAAACCTTCCACCTGTTAGGAAGAGAACAGGGGCATGGGAGGAGCAGAATCAGTTCATTGCGGCTATATGTACGTGGGATCTCAAGGTGGGGATTGAAACGGGCAGCGTAGCTGGGGCTGGCCACATCCGGGACGCTGACGGGCGCAGACGGGCTTGCCTTAGGCGCGCCTTTGGCGCGCCAGCGCGTATATTTATGGGGATGTCTCTCCGGCAACTAGAGAGCGCACTGACCAAAATGACATCTCTAGGTGTCGAGCAGGAGAACCAGGAAGTGGCAGCCCCTCGGATCAAGTTAAAACATCAAATTCATACAATGATATAGCGCAATACTGAGGTCTTCCAACTGTGAGTACAAATGAATTAAAAGTAAGTTTAAGGTACTAGCAGCGATTTGGATGTGCAAATGAGCAAAGGATTAGCGTACAAAAGAGCAAAAAGGTAGGCAGAACAAACCCCTCAAGGCACTGGCGTCCACGCAGCGCGCATATTTATGGGGATGTTTCTCCGGCAACTAGAGAGCGCACTGACCAAAATGGCGTCTCTAGGTGTCGAGCGGGAGAACCAGGAAGTGGCAGCCCCTCGGATCAAGTTAAAACATCAAATTCATACAATGATATAGCGCAATACTGAGGTCTTCCAACTGTGAGTACAAATGAATTAAAAGTAAGTTTAAGGTACTAGCAGCGATTTGGATGTGCAAATGAGCAAAGGATTAGCGGGAAAAAGAGCAAAAAGGTAGGCAGAACAAACCCCTCAAGGCACTGGCGTCCGCGCAGAGCGCATATTTATGGGGATGTCCCTCCGGCAACTAGAGAGCGCACTGACCAAAATAAACCCAGTAACTTGGAATTTAGAGACTGTGATTCTTCAGGGTCATGGTTATTCTAGATTGTGGTCCGGATTGAATGAGTTATTTCTCCCCTCTACACTTCTCAGCAGGTAACAAAGGTCATGAGTTCCATAGTAATTTCGTAGGATGAACTCAGCCCTTTTCTATGTACATAAGACAACACTTACATTTGGCCACATAGCATTATGACATCATTTTGAGAGTTTTGCATAACAAGCATAACATGAAAATTGCAAAATTATGCCACACTTTGTCGGAACTTTTTCCTAGCCCTATGGCAGCGTTTTAACAAACAATTGGAGCCAGCATCCAAACTTGCATAATGTAAATTCATGTTTATTTTTACAGTATCGGTAATGAGAAGGTTACATCACAAATTGTGGAGATTACTGTGTTGCAGTAAGGAACAGCTTGCAGGCATGCACCCAGTAATCACAGCTGCTATCTCTTTTGCCCTTTTGAAAACTGGGTTATTCAGTTTTACTGTAGACGATACGGTAATATTTTTCTATTCGTCTTTATAATTGAAACATTAGAATGTGTAATATTTCTGCCATTTTCAGTGTCATTGTCATCTAATAAAGTATTCCCATGATTTTCTTCCCACACACTCACTCTGAAGAAAGATTAATCGTTCACCCTGTAGTTCTTCTGTTTAAGAGTTGCTTAGCATGATTTTCACAGAGGCTCTGCCTTAGCTCATTTTTTTCTGGGGATAAATCAGTGTATGAAGTTTACTTAAGTTAGGTACAAATATAACTTCATTTGAAAATGTACCAAAACTGCCCCACCATCTTAGAAACCCTATACTGTTGAAATGAGAGCGACATATGTTTTGGTGTGTCCCTACATGTATACTTTCCCCATGCACACAAAAATCACGTGTTCAAAATGAATGGTTGAACAGGTGAATTTCAGACTTACATTATTATTTTCCCATAAAAAACATTGTTTTTAAAATTACAAGCTAAAAGACACTTTCTTCTCTTCAGGATAGCAAGATTTTGACTCTCAGATGTTTGTTCTATGCAAAGTGTGTGTTCTCTTTCTCATTTTTTCCCTTAGCATTCCTTCTCTTCTCTGCTAACGTCTTACCCTTCCTCCTTCCAAAAACTGTACAAGAACTGACATCACTTGACACGTGACCCTAACAAAGGGTCACTGAATATGTTAAACATTTTTATTGGAAGCTTGAGGCTGCTGGAGGTTAATAAACAGTGACAGCCACATACCAGGTCTTGCAAAAGCTCAAGACATTCTCACCTTCAAAGTTCGTCGGCAAGTTTATCAAAGCAGCATGAGGAACAAGCACTGGCAAAGCCAGTAGGTGTGGCGTTGACTGAAAGGCTTTTGGTTTTGTCAGTGCTTGTTTTGTCATGGTTTCTACACAACTTTATTGTTGGAGAAGCAGTGGGGCAATAAAAAAAAATAACATTGGAAAAAAACTAAATTTGGGCTAAAAAAGCATATATTGTCACAGTAGTCCCAGTCCCTAAAGGGGAATAAAATGTATGTGGATGTGCTCCTTGTGAAAGAGCGAAATGGCGACACTCACAGTGATGCTAGCCAGAAGCTGAAGTGGGCTAACCCATCCTCACATGCTGTAGGGGGTAGTGGGAGAAGGAAAAATATGAGTGACACAAGAACAGACCAACGGATGAACAGGGCTTGTGGAAAGTCCCTATAAGTAAATTCTTACACATTTTTTTTTAGCAAAATCAAAAGGTCTTTGATGTCAGACCAACAATTTTAAGCGTAGCAGTTGCATAACGTAGGTAAAACTCGACTATAACCCTAAACGGCGCGGGCTGGCTCTACTAATCTTCTGACTATAGCGGCCTTGTACCAAATGAAACCCTACATTCTTTAACCACCCAATTACAGCAGTTCTTGTTAATAAATATTGTGCCATGCCTTCATCATCTGTCATTTTAGCCTCTGATTTCAAGTTAAGGGATTAATCCGTATCACCGCCTAAAAGGAGTTTGCGCAGATTGGAATTTCAATTTATGTGATAATTATAACTCCCGCTGTTTTCCCCCGACGAAGTCTCCAACAAAGTCCTGATAAAATTCGTCTGGAGAAATTCGTTATGAAATGCAATACATGCAGAAATGGGTGCAGGAAACAACAACTCCATACTCAGTGGGGGATGGGGCAGAGGGATTTTTATTCCACAGATCCCAGGGTAGTAGTAGGAGCTTCAATAGATTTTAAAGCAAGGGGATCCTACTTATTAATGACAATGCAGCTAATACCGCCAATACCCCTAGATGGCGCCAGATACCAGAATTGCATGCTTTTCTTTTTCCCTGTAGGTCGTTTTTTTAAAACTTAGGAACAAGGGGGCAGATTTACAAGCCCCTTGCGCCACTTTTGCGTCACTTTTCCCATGTTAAAAGTGACGCAAAAGTGGCGCAAGGGGCTTGTAAATAAGCCCAAAGTACTTTTCCCCACCATTTGAATTTGTAGGCCCCAGCCCCGTATAATCATCTGACCTGCCTGAGGATGGGTCAGCACTGCTGTTCCACGGTTTACTGTTGGAATTCCCTTTATTTTACTATACTTGGATTCAAAATAAATAAACCTATTTATTTCTACCGCATAGGGAATTAATATCAGCAACAAGTTATGCTGGATCAGGACAGTGAAATGCATTCTTGTTGGAATTTGACTTCGAACTAGTTCACATCATCAAAAGAGAAAGTCCCTGGAACACTTTTCGAACATGTTCTGCCATTCCATCCCCATTAGGTGAACTGCTTTCAGCAGCACAGGAACAGAATTGTTGCGCACGGCACCTGAGCCTCAGCGGTGCATCTGATCAAAGAAAATGCTTCCTTTATTCAGCTCTAAAGTGCAGTTCCAGAACACAATCACAGTAAGTAGAACACGCATTTGCGGCTTGCGGTGCTTTTCTGTGTATTGTGCGGGGGCTGGAGAGCGGTTGCTTTTGTCATTTTCTCTCATTTGTATTCGTGCAAAGTATGAGTGAAGGAGTCCATTTTCCTCGCTGTCAGTTATCTTTTTAATCCTTCTGTGAACACATACAGAGTTCAGTGAAGTTAGGTATTGGTACAAAACTTTCACAACAAAGCAACGAAACATCAAGGCTATAAATGGTTCAAACTACACATGACACCGAGGTAGGGGTATTCACGCCACTCTTAGGGACATATTTATCAAACTTTCACGGAGCGCAACACAGCAAGCCACTTTGCTGCCAGCCGCGGTCGGTGCAGGTAACAGCGGTGGGGCCGGGTAAGGGAGGATTATGAGGGACGATGCTGAGGGAAAATTAAATAAATAATTAATTTCCCTCGGCATCGTCCCTCGAAATCCCCCCTTACCCGGCCCCTGCACGGACAGCGGCTGCTTGCTGCATTGCGCTGCGTGAACGTTAAAGGGCAGGAATGCGCTGTATTTAACATTATACGGCGCATTCCTGTACTTCCCTTGCACTGGCACACTTCTGGCTGCCTAGCGCCAACGCAGGCACCCTTGCGTCATGGTGCAAGGCTGCCTGCTTTGCAGACAGAATTGTTTTTCTGCAGGAAGAGAAACACCTTTTGGCACAAAAACAATCCTCAGAGGAATTTTCCTCTTTTTACGTGTGCTGCAGAACACTTGCAGCACACGTCGAAACAGTCAAAAACTAGGCGAAATAAAGAAATTTCTCCTCCTAAGCCTCCCCTGGGGAGGTGTAACATTTTGGCGCATTCAAAGGCTTACCGCTAATGGTAAACCAGTGAGTGAGCCAAAATGCATGGGTGGAGGCATGGGAACACCCACGCTCCACACATGGAACGCCACTCTGTGGCAGAGTAATGCAAGGCAGCGATTTGCACTGCCTTGCGTTACTTCAGAATTATCAAGCCATGAAGGGCCATGCGAGGTGGCCTTGCGTGGCTTGATAAATCTGACTTTAGTGTTGCGTCGCCCTTGCATGGTGAAAGGGCGACGCAACACTATGATAACTGTGGCCCTTAGTAAATAATTAACAATTTGAACACCACAACAAAAAAGTGTTATGTGTTTTTACTGACATTTTGCAGCTAACACGTATACAGCTCTGTAAGTCACATATAACCATCCGATATAGGATGTTAATCTCAATAAGACTTAGTCACTCAAGATGCTTTAGGTGACTATCAACAAAATAGAGTCCTTAATGGAGCAAGCGGGAGGGCTTCAGAGCTGTTGGTGCCCGGTGCAACAGTCATTTTTGGTGCCTCCCCCATGACCACCGCCTCCTTGGATTCCTTCACGACCACCAGGTAAAAGTGCCCCTCATCGCTCCATAGCCCCTCTCTCACATACATTTCATTTGTTTTAAAGCACTGGTAAAGGCTGACTTTACTAATAAGAATGTATATCTACCCAAACAAATACTTTTCAGCAACATTAGGAATAGAAAATGAAAGACTGAGGGAAAAACACACAGAACGTCCTAACCTATTTTATGTAGTTTGCATGCAGGTCTTTGATGACAGCTCTTGACAGTCACTGTTCTATATTAGGGTTGTATTTTATGCACTGCGGTAACAAAAGGATCTCTGTGACAAAAGCAATAATCCACTCAGCTATCCACATAAAATACAGATCTGTGATCTGCACGGTACTCGTTCTCAGCAGCAGGCATATTAACTCTCTGCGCTACTTTATGGCTAGTCAAGACAGCCCCTAGACAAAACTCTGATCTCTCTCTCTAGCAGGAATATTAATCACAAGAGTTATCTTGACATTTTTAATGCTGCCTGAAAACTGGACGCACAAGGAACTCTGCTGAAGGTGCTTTTAAAATATAAGTTGTTGCTAAATAGCGCCCCTCCCCAGGTCAGCGCCCAGTGCGGCCGCACCAGTCACACTGCCCTAAAGCCAACCCTGGGATGAATATGTCAGAACTTGCCAACTGGGTAAGTCTATGTGGACAAACTATAGTGGCGGCTGGCAGGGAACGGGGGTGGCGCCGGGGGGGTTTGAAAAAAAACCACTTACCTTTTCATGGCTGCTGTCTCTCCTCTGTCGTTGCTTCTCTTCCTGGAGAGTCCCGGAAGCAGAAAGCCCACAGACTGCCCTAAGCCAATCACAATGTTGCAATGCAGCATTGTGATTGATCTGAGCACCGTGGTTCAGCGCTCACAGGGGCACTGGAAGCCTGTGCATGTTCTCCACCCAAGCTGTGTATTACAGCCCGGTGGAGAACAAGCAAAGTACGCATGACTGTTTGGCCGGCCGGCCCAAACTGTTATGCCCACTTAGAGAGTGCCCACCACTTCTCCCCCTGTGACACCAGCCCCACCCCGCCCGAACCCAGCCCGCCAGCTACGAAAATAAAATGATAATAACAATGTTATTAACATTTTATTTTTCCTTTTTCCACTGCTCTGAGAGCAGTTGTGCGAAGCTCCTATGCCTTAGCGTAGGAGCTGCCCCAGACCAACTAGAATGGGAAAATTATTCTTCACCACAACTAAGTCTGTTATTCTGCCAGCCAACGTAATAGTAATTTTAGAGGCAGCTCTAACGAGCTAAACGTTGTGCCTTGCCAACTCAATGCTGTCATGAAAATGGCTTGCCTGCTCCTGTTTGGATATAAAGAAGGCAGCTATG
The DNA here is from genome assembly GCA_963921515.1 of Calotriton arnoldi. Lineage (NCBI taxonomy): Eukaryota > Metazoa > Chordata > Amphibia > Caudata > Salamandridae > Calotriton > Calotriton arnoldi. The sequence goes on from CAWUFW010003036.1 coordinate 1,477,929, forward strand.
ATTTGATTGGAGAGGGATTTTCAAAGCCTGTATCACTGCACCTCCTGTGGTATTGATATATATACCCCTGTTTTTCTTGAAACTTAGTTAATATGGAGATAAGTGGTCTGCTTTTTGAAACTTTGCACTAGCTCAAAAATAAATAAACAAGACAAATATTATTGCACCGTTTTGGCTCTGTGTGAAAGGGAATGGGACACACAACATTTGCACTAGGAAAATTACAATAATATTATTTTGTTCTTCACATGCAGCTTCTTACTGCACTCCTGTTGTTTCAAATAGGTATAAATATGTGGCATTGCTGTTATCAATTGTAATGCTACTCAAACATGGCCAAGACTGATTTCACACTATGGCCCGGATTATGAGTTTTTGGTGGAGCACCGTGCCACCGCTCCCCCAAATCTCACGCCGCCTGCCCGCCAGATTACAACTTTTTCTTAGCAAGCACAAGGAGATGATGGACGGAGCGCTGAAACTTTTCAGACACTCACCCCCAGTCACAGATCTGGGTTGAATCCATCATCGTTCTTTCGCTCACTTTGCCACCCCAGTTCAGACACAGCTATATGCAAATCAGTCTTGACCCTGTGCCTCATGGGAACAGTCCAGACCCAACTGCCAAGCCATGTCTTCCCTGGACCGGAAACAAGCATCCTGGGACCGGTTTCGGGCTAACAGCCCTCATCAGCCAGGCTAGCTTGAATCCAGTGGCAAAGTGAGCAAGGGACCCACGTCTGGGCATACCCTGCCAACTAAGGGCGAACAAAGCAAACACAAGGAGATGATGGACAGAGCGCTGAAACTTTTCAGACACTCACCCCCAGTCACAGATCTGGGTTGAATCCATCATCGTTCTTTAGCTCACTTTGCCACCCCAGTTCAGACACAGCTATGTGCAAATCAGTCTTGACCCTGTGCCTCATGGGAACAGTCCAGACCCAACTGCCAAGCCATGTCTTCCCTGGACCGGAAACAAGCATCCTGGGACCGGTTTCGGGCTAACAGCCCTCATCAGCCAGGCTAGTTTGAATCCAGTGGCAAAGTGAGCAAGGGACCCACGTCTGGGCATACCCTGCCAACTAAGGGCGAACAAAGCAAACACAAGGAGATGATGGATGGAGCGCTGAAACTTTTCAGACACTCAACCCCAGTCACAGATCTGGGTTGAATCCATCATCGTTCTTTAGCTCACTTTGCCACCTCAGTTCAGACACAGCTATATGCAAATCAGTCTTGTCCCTGTGCCTCATGGGAATCAGTCCAGACCCAACTGCCAAGCCATGTCTTCCCTGGACCGGAAACAAGCATCCTGGGACCGGTTTCGGGCTAACAGCCCTCATCAGCCAGGCTAGCTTGAATCCAGTGGCAAAGTGAGCAAGGGACCCACGTCTGGGCATACCCTGCCAACTAAGGGCGAACAAAGCAAACACAAGGAGATGATGGACGGAGCGCTGAAACTTTTCAGACACTCACCCCCAGTAACAGATCTGTGTCGAATCCATCGTCGTTCTTTAGCTCACTTTGCCACCACAGTTCAGACACAGCTATATGCAAATCAGTCTTGACCCTGTGCCTCATGGGAACAGTGCAGACCCAACTGCCAAGCCATGTCTTCCCAAGACCGGAAACAAGCATCCTGGGACCGGTTTCGGGCTAACAGCCCTCATCAGCCAGGCTAGCTTGAATCCAGTGGCAAAGTGAGCAAGGGACCCACGTCTGGGCATACCCTGCCAACTAAGGGCGAACAAAGCAAACACAAGGAGATGATGGACGGAGCGCTGAAACTTTTCAGACACTCACCCCCAGTCACAGATCTGGGTTGAATCCATCTTCGTTCTTTAGCTCACTTTGCCACCCCAGTTCAGACACAGCTATATGCAAATCAGTCTTGACCCTGTGCCTCATGGGAACAGTCCAGACCCAACTGCCAAGCCATGTCTTCCCTGGACCGGAAACAAGCATCCTGGGACCGGTTTCGGGCTAACAGCCCTCATCAGCCAGGCTAGCTTGAATCCAGTGGCAAAGTGAGCAAAGGACCCACGTATGGGCATACCCTGCCAACTAAGGGCGAACAAAGCAAACACAAGGAGATGATGGACGGAGCGCTGAAACTTTTCAGACACTCACCCCCAGTCACAGATCTGGGTTGAATCCATCATCGTTCTTTAGCTCACTTTGCCACCCCAGTTCAGACACAGCTATATGCAAATCAGTCTTGACCCTGTGCCTCATGGGAACAGTCCAGACCCAACTGCCAAGCCATGTCTTCCCTGGACCGGAAACAAGCATCCTGGGACCGGTTTCGGGCTAACAGCCCTCATCAGCCAGGCTAGCTTGAATCCAGTGGCAAAGTGAGCAAGGGACCCACGTATGGGCATACCCTGCCAACTAAGGGCGAACAAAGCAAACACAAGGAGATGATGGACGGAGCGCTGAAACTTTTCAGACACTCACCCCCAGTCACAGATCTGGGTTGAATCCATCATCGTTCTTTAGCTCACTTTGCCACCCCAGTTCAGACACAGCTATATGCAAATCAGTCTTGACCCTGTGCCTCATGGAAACAGTCCAGACCCAACTGCCAAGCCATGTCTTCCCTGGACCGGAAACAAGCATCCTGGGACCGGTTTCGGGCTAACAGCCCTCATCAGCCAGGCTAGCTTGAATCCAGTGGCAAAGTGAGCAAGGGACCCACGTAAGGGCAACTTTTTCTTAGTCTGGAAGGCAGGTGGCGGTCCCATGGCGGTGCCTCTTTTAAAGGTGGCGGTGCCATTAAAAAAGGCACCGCAATGGGACCGCACTACAAGGTTCCTGCACGCATGGACTTGAAAGTCCATGCCATGTAGGAACCTATGTGCATGCACACAGGGAGACACATGTTATGCCCCCCTGTGCACATCCACATAAGTTTGAGAAACAGGGGGGCCCTGTAGGGCCCCCTTTGTTTCCTCTCCGCCAGGGTTTTCGTGGAGGTGGAACCGCCATGAAAAGTCTGGCTGAGAGGAAACTCGTAATATGCTTGGCGGGACCGTGGCGGTCCCCCCCAAGCATATTGCGGCATCTGACTGCCGCCCCAATGCCAGGGAATGGCGGGTCCCTGGCAGAGCCGGTGGTCCCAGGGCGGTCCTATTGCACGAGTCGTAATCGGGCAGTCGGACTGCCGGTGCGGCGGTGGCTGCATTCGCCATTGCTGTGCCACCAGGAGTCTGGCAGTCCTCGGATTGCCAGACTCATAATTGGGCCCGATGTTTGCTATGTTTCCATATCAAAAAGTGGAGAAAGGAAAATATATGTTCACCATTTTTTCAAAGGTGAAAGATTTACTTAAGTATGAGGCAAAATCAGTGTGTTCTACCTCTTATTATAGAAGCTTCTAAAATAGTGCACCGTCATTTGGGCGCATGCTTTTCATAAAACAGTTTATTCATTGACCACATTTTTTTATAATATATAAAACTCATTTAAAATGATTATCAGAAGAGTATGGAGCCGTGGCTCAGATCAAGATGACAGCCTGTCTAGGGGTTGCCCATTAGAACTATTGCTGTGCTTCCCCACACCGATACGGCCATGCTCTGCAGGTCAGGCACTACCCCCAAGGCGGTCCACAATCTCTACTGCACACATATTATTTCAACTCCTCTGGCTTTTAAAAAAATTATTTCAGTTCTCACTCCGCTTGGGCACACTTGCTGAGTCTAGTTTCATTGCACAGATCACAAGAATTTCATCATGCATTGACAGTTCACAGTGAACATGGACGCCAGACCTCCTAGTGAGAACTATGGGGGGCACAGCTGACCGTGGGAGGTCTATGTCTACACTGTATTTATCGTATGTATGTACTGTTCCTGCTGTAATGTTGACTCCATCTGTTTGATGCCCATGTTCATTTACTAATAAGTACTAATTAGTAATTGTATGTAAAAATCAAAAAGATGACAGCCTATCAAACACAGGTGCACGATTTACCTGGAAAGCACACTTTTGATGAAGCTTTACCACAGCCTTGACCCTGGGACCTCTGTTTCCTTCTTCTACCCACCACCCTGGAGCAATCTTTTTCACAGTCGGGCACAGTGATGAGTGTCACAAGACTGTCTGACTCTAAGAGGATGGCGTTGTGGAGTAAAATAATTGTCGCATTTCATTGCCCTCAAAAATTAATAATATGATCGGGGAGCGTTAACTGTTGTTGAGGATCTGTTCTCCCACTGCTTTACCAGAATTAAAACTACATGTGCTCCCAGAAATGACTGCCTGGTGGTGATTAAATACTGAAAACTCTGGCAGGGGCATAGTTTAGTTAGTGAGATTAAGGGGAGGGGTTGAATTTCACATTTCCTAACTAAAAAAACTGTGCGTTGCAGGGTGGAGGTGAGCAAGGCTCGGAATGGACTGCTTTCATGAGGAGCAGGGTCAGTACTGATTTTCATTAGGTGGGTCTCTGTCTAGAGTGGCACAGTGGGCGAAAAACAAAGGGTTGGAATCCTACCCGAGCAATTGCTACAGTCAACTATTTGTATGCAATCATCCCATCACCTTTTGGGTGTTTGATTGCCAGTAGTATTCCTGGAAATATGATACTGGTGCAGCTTTCAAAGTCTACTACTGCCAATATGTGTGAATTCCCAAAAAGTAGTACATTTTTACCCATTCAAGGAGAGCTTCTATAGGAGTAGATTTACTACTTTTTGGTAAACCAGTCACAATACATATTAAAGTTTCTACTACAAAAATAAACAAGATAAAGCTCTTAGTGAAATGAGTATGACAAGAACAACCAGCACAGACACAGCAGAGCCTACTCAGGACCCCCATCGCCAGCTACCAAACCAGGAACGCATTTGATGGATGTCACACCCCAAACACCCCCTCTCTTGAAGCTCTACCCCTGCCTGTCCCACCCAGGCCTGGTAGTTCTTCCTGGGAACTTAAGATTACGGTCATTTCCAACACAATGTCCTGGAGTCCTTGCCCTAGGATCACTAGTTTTAAATGTATTTTCACTGCATGCAGTGTTATTTGTCGCTGCTACAAAATGCTTTGATGGTAGACTTGTCAAATTGGTGCATGTAGGCAGGGCTCTGTGTTTCCAGTCCTCACCTTTTACAAATCATTTTATCAAGTGACTGACGGCTCCATGTGGTAAACCTGAGTTGCAAATAGAGATGGGTGTGAAAGCAAATTAATTGTGTAAGCTGGGCCAGAGTCAAGCCAAGGAACTGGCTTGGCTCTAAGAGTCTGAGTACGAGCCAATCCATGAATACGTTTGCCATGGATATCGTGCAACAAGCATATGCAGTCTCTTCAAAATTCAAAATGCATTACTTTAACATGCAGAAATGTTTCACCTGTGTACATCATATTATATCAATGCATAGACAGACATTAATTAAAAATGAACTTAAAAAGATTAATGCCTATTGCCAACAACAATGCCTTTAGTGAACTAAGAGGAAGTCATTAGTCATGTAGACCCTAATTGTGACCTAGATTCTTTTTATAGATGGGACAATATTATAGTCTATTAAAGCAAATATAAAAGGGGGTTGTAATACCCAAATCCTGAACTCAAGTATTCAAAAGTGCTCTCATATGTAATAATAAAGAAAAAGGAGGCTCTGTGAAATAAAATGTCTGCCTGGGATCACATAATTTGAACAAGAGGGAAGCTTCCAGTTTATCTGATTTCACATTTTGAAATTCAACCACCAGATGTCTATCTGTCTCTATCTCTCTTGTTCTACATTAAAGGTCACAGGTTATTTTTGATGTGAGACAAGAAAACCTGACACTAAAATAGCAGACCCGACTCAGTGCATCCAAAAAGAAAATACAAAGGAAAGAATGCTTTTATTTGGGAAGTGTCACACACATACACCCCCGAAGCTATGCTCCTGAACACTGGCTGCCTGACCCTTTGATGGCAATGTAAGGCAGAAACACCTCTACTGCATTATGTGATTGCTGCCACAACATATGGGGTGATCACACGCAGCAGGATGGAATTGCCACCCGCTTAAACTCAACATCACTTGTGCAGTAACCTGCAGAATGTGGTGGGGTCTGTTCCTTAGGCCTCCTTAACTGTATCCACTTTGGCAGCCTCAGAGGAGGCAGGTTTTTATTTCTATGGTGGACTCTATATAGGATTTATTGAATAAGCCGCCACCCACAACTGTGGAAATAGATTTGCCCTAACCACATTTATCTATTTCATTATGAAGCATTCCATGGTGCAAACTGATTCTTGAGAGAATGAGAGATGCAGTCACAAAGGAAAAATACTAATAACCAAAAACGCTTTTATTCACTATAATAAAATAAAAACACAGTCAGCGTTGGCTCAGGCACCAAAATAAAAGTGACCCCAATCAGTGAAAAAGTTAGCTGTAAAACTGGTCCACATTAGTAAATCAGCCAGTTTTGAACTTGCAAAGGCATGCAGTATGGGTATTTTGATTGTAAGGGAAACTGGGTGCTTTTGTATTTGCTGCAGGCTATGCTCGTGGTAATATCAGTGAAAGCAATAGGAAAAACGGAACACTTGGCCATAAAATAGGCCCACAAACTGTTGAAACAAATGTCCCACACACTAATCTGTGACTCCAGGCAATTGGGCATCGCCTGATTTCCCTATAGGCCAGTGTTAGACCTTCCGTCTTTTGGCATGGTCTTTCCTAACTTTGCGGCTCCCGACCTCCTGTTTGGACCTTGTTTTTCTGTCTTAGGACTTTGCTTACTTTGACACTGCCATTCAGTGTCAACACCCTGTGCTTGTCATATACATAATGGTGATTGGTGCATACACGATTGGCTGATTTGAGTTAAGTGTAAGTCTCTTGTCCAGTGGTAAGACATTTGACTAGGGCATGTAACTCAAATGCTACTCTGTGGGCCTGCAGCACTGGTTGTGCCACCCACGGAGGTAGATCTTCAAACGTACCACAGGTTTGCCTTGTTGGGGCCTGTGTGTGCAGGTTACTGTCGCTCAGCTTGGCATTTAAAATCTACTTGCCAAAGTTCTTCATGTCTCTCGCTACACCTGAGTACTCCCTGGGGACAGGTTGCGATGTAGGGAAGAGGGAGGGCATGGGCACCTTTGCGCTACATGCCCTAGTAGTGAATACCGCAAGTTAACAGTCATTAGCGCAATAGGGGTTCTTCGACTCATAAATCACCACCCAGCATGCTAATTCACGAGTCTGTCAATCTGCAGTTTGCTTAGAAACACTTGTATACACTTGGTATTTGTGACTATCATGCGATTTTTATGGCCCAATGGTTTTAAACCGGTTTTCATTTTAATTATAAGGTACAATGTATTAAACAAAGATATGTTTTATCTGCCATGCTACAAGCAACTTTTAAACTTTTTGTACTGGATTGTCACTGCAATGATTTTTGTTAATCTGCAAATAAAGATTTACTTACTAGTGAATGCCACCGGATGGTGTGTTCAGTACTATGAGGCCTGCTTCTCTCATTGATTAACAAGGTGGATCTATGGAAAGGCTATTGAGCTCTATTTCCAATGTGCAGAAAAGTAGCAGTATAGTGTTTGGTATGGATGGATTAGTAATGGCAAATCCTCTCTGGTACTGAGAGTGGATTTGGCATTACTAATGTGGAAATGCCATTTTGGGAAAGTGGGCATTTCAATGCTCGTGGCTCTCTGTGTGCCTGTCAGCCTGTGTCCAATCCACATGTGGGTGCTGGGGGGACAGATACATCTGTGCATTCCTGATAGAAGGTCATAAACTAGGGGCACTCAAGTGAAACTGCAGACCTCTGACTCTGAGAGACCTTCCTGGGATGGATAAGAGAGGGTGGAATTGGTACCTGCATTCCAAGGGGCAGGCCCAATAAAGATATTGATCAAGCCTCTCAGGGTAAGATCTCAGATGGGACTAAATTTAGAGGGGGCCTGTGCATTTCAAAGGTGGCCTTTTGAACTGATCTCATCTTCAAAGGCTATTACAGGTATAACTACTAGGGTTTAGCGACGCTTTTGGGATTGGAACCTTACTATGCTGGTTTGATGCTGGGAGAATGACAAGAGGAGCCATTGGGGCAGGAGGGACTGCAACTAAATTATCCGCAAACGTGTGGTGGCCTGGGGCACGTTGTGCTCCAGGAAGGGGGCTATCACTTGGTGGATTTTGCCTGGATGTTGCAGCCCTGCAGCTAATTGCCAACTGTTGTGGCCCATGTCCCTGAGTAGTCTCCAAGGGCCGGTTGGCTGGCCATCTGTCCATGAGATCCCAGGTACAGAAAGGATCTTTCCATTTCCACAAGATCGTAAGGGCTGCATAGGGTGTGGCGGAAACGGGTGGAAGTTAACGTTGGTTGGGATAAGGACTGTCCTGACATATGCATTAATCACACGATGCAGAGGAGTATGCTTGTAAAGATCAGCGGCCCACCTGGGGTGCCATAACATGAGGAGTTGGAGGAGTGCTGGGAAAGTTTGACAAGCCACAGGGACCCGAGCTTGCAACCGGAAACCTGTGCTAGCTTGCACTTTGTGGCATGTGGTGTCCGAGGGGTGTTGGGGGACCCGAGCCCGAAGCCTGGACTATCTCTGACCTCCAGATCGGGAGGACGACAGTTCCTGACATGGCGACCTCAGTCTGAGGTCACCAGCTCCCTCCCCTCGGACCCATGCCACAAGGTACTTTGTTGTTAACATCGTGACAGGACCTAAGGGGTCTTGTTGGGCCTTGTGTGCGCCACAGCTGGCTGCCTGGAGCAACTGCAGCTCGCATCTCTGCCTGGGGGTAACATTTCTTCCATTTCAAAGTGCACCAGCTTCCGGTGTCACAGTCTTTTGCCTACAGGGGGATAGTGATCCAGCACTCGTGAAGGTACTGCGTGGGTGATTTGATAGCCTAATCTGGATGAACGAAACCAAGTAACTGTTTCCTTCCGCTTTAGGTGGTCCCAACAATCTAATCAAAGTGTCACCAGCGGGTACAACATGTAGCATTGGCTGGTGTAGTTTGATTGGCTGAGGGGCTGGGTCATGAGGCATAGTCAACATCTGTGATTTCTTGACCATTACAACTGTACCGGGTATGCGATATTTGGGAATGTCATGGCTTATGCTAATGTGATAGTGGGAAAGTGGAATACCTCTCAACAGCCTGCATGCAAATATGTATCTGTCATCGTTGATGTGGAAGGGATCGCTTGGATCGTGAATGCCTCAGGGAAAGAAGGCACATGGGATTATGTCACTTTCAAGGGTGAGGGGATAACGGAACAAGTGAATTCCTTTGAAGGGTACAAATATGTTCATGCCGTTCTGCTGCTAATATAAGAGTTTGACAATTGCATATAACTGTAAAGCATATATCCAATGTGTATATCATTTTGATTTCAATGTTTGTGTAATACAAAGACCAGTGTTTTATACATACGGTGTGGAGTCTTTTTGTAGTGTACTTAGTGTGTTGCGAAGGTGGTGCTGTGCCAATACTTTACACTTTGTCTCCTTGAAGATAAGCCTGACTGCTCTGTGCCAAGCTACCAGAGGGTGAGCACAGGTGTATCATACTCATCCTATCGAGAATGGTGGTTTCTGTCAAAAGAAGACGCGCTAAGAAGGGAAACTGAGTCAATCAAAGATAAACAAATTACAGAAAGATCTTAAACGCTTCTCAAGGGATAGAGTATACCCATATACCACAGATGAGCACATCCAAAGAAAACTGAATGAAATAAAGAGAGGTCCCAAGGAGGGCGAAAAGATGGGGATACTATAAGCTCTAGTAGTGACAGCAGTGATTATGATAATAAACAACGGAGGAGAGGCAGGGTGAGGGGCTATTAGAAGGGAACTCGTCCCCTCTATACCCCATGTTCCCTGGATACCCAGGACAAGGATATGGCTGGCCCATGATGCTCCCACACTTTCAACAAATGCAGGAATTCCAAAATCCCCAGTACCCACAAATTCCCAGCCCTTTTTTAGGAAGAAGCAGGGGAAGAGGCAGGGGGGAAACAAAGAGGATCACAAAGAGTACAGTGAGAGGACCTGAACCAACGGGTAACCAGTAGCATGTCATGGGACCATGTTACCGGGACAAGCAAGGAATGACATTAGTCATACATTTGACGGATGTTACCTTAACAGAATCCCAAGAAAGAGTATTGAACAAAGGATTGGGTTTCGTTTCAACAAACACACTTGACAGTTTTCAACTCCGACAGGAATTAGCAGAATTTTTCAGGAATATCAGGTTAAAAATATTCTTCGAGGGTAATGAAGACACTAGGATGAGGAGAGGAGATACTACCTTTCGTCCCAAATCAAATTTCACTCCAACCATCTCGACACTCCCCCAAGAGGTGGCCACCTTTGAGCAGGCAGTAATACATGAAGTTGAGGAGTTAGCGAAAAAGAAATCCAACCCGTTCAGAAATCTGACCAGAGTGGAGAAGGAGGCTCTGCAACAACTAAGGTAGAACACTAATTTGATAATTAAACCAGTGGATAAGGGGGGCCACAGACATACAGACCAACACAACCTATGAGACAGATTGCAACAGACTCCTGTCGGATAATAGGAACTATAGCATCCTACCTCGGGAACCCTACCCAGAAATAAGAAAAGAAATAGCCACTTTAGTGGAGGAAGCCATTAACAACAATTGGATCTCAGATCTGGAAGGGCTCTTCCTGTGTAACCAAAACCCAGTCATCCCCTATTTCTATACATTGCCAAAGGTACACAAAGCAACCAGACCTCCTCGGGGCAGGCCTATAGTATCTGGGACCAGGTCAATACTGGAACCTCTATCACAATTTTGTGACTTTTACTTCAAACCACTGGTACAGAAAATGGAGGCATACCTACAGGACACTAGAGATGTATTGAACCTTGTAAAAGACATGGAAGTTGACTCCACCATGGAGTTCTCAGTAGGGCTGGACATTGAATCACTCTACACAAATATCCCTCAAAGGAAAACATTAAGAGTGGTAGAGGATCTATTGTATGCACAGGATTGGATACTGTTCCCTGAGAGCATTCATACTGAATCTGGCTGAAATTGCACTGACAAGGAATTTTTTTGAATTGCAGGGAACCATCTATTTATAAGCACATGGTACTTCTATGGGCAGAGCCTTCGCCCCGAGCCTAGCCAGGCTATATGTGGCATCTTTTGAGCAATAACACATCTTTAATCAGGAAAGCCCCTGGGTAAACAATATTAAACTTTGGCGCCAGTTTATAGATGATGTTCTGCTAGTTTGGAGGGGAGACAAGTTATCAATCAATGACTTCCTACACTGGCTAAATAGCCGCTATCCCTTAGTACACTTTGCATCCACAATCACAAGGGGAAAAACTTCAGTTGCTAGACCTGGTCATTGTACCAAAGGAAAGAAAGCTCTCAACTAAGGTTTTTCATAAACCCACAGAGAGAAATGGCCTTTTACTGTTTAACAGCTTCCTCCCAAAATCCCTGAGGGAGAACCTCCCTGTGGGCTAATTTCTCCATTTACAGAGGAATTGCTCAGATACAGGAGAATTAAAAAAGGAATCAAATTAATTATCAGACAAACCTCAAAACAATAACTACTCGGACAAGGTTATAAGAAAAGCACATAAGAGAGAATCCAATTGTAATAGAGATGCCGTCTTGGAAAATATACAAAAACGGCGAGGAAGGAATATAATTTGCATCACTACATTTAGTACTGCATCAAACAACATAAAAGTATTGTATTAAATAATTGGCACATTTTGAATTCCAATGGCCTGAATCTTGAGCAAACCTGCCACCAGTAGCTGGCCACACTAGGGGCCTGATTCACAGAACTAACTTACGTCAAAAACGTAAAGTTAGTACTTTTTGGTATTCACAGAATACACTTACTCATTTTGGTATTCACAGAATGAATTTACTCATTTCGGTATTCACAGAAGTTAGTAGTCCTAACTTTAGGACTCCTAAATGCCTTCTGTGAATACCGAAAGTCTTAAAGTTAGGATTTTTCTCAGTTTAGGAGTAGTAAAGTTAGGACTTTACTACTCCTAAACTGAGAAAATCCTAACTTTAAGACTTTCGGTATTCACAGAAGGCATTTAGGAGTCCTAAAGTTAGGGCTACTAACTTCTGTGAATACCGAAATGAGTAAGTTCATTCTGTGAATACCAAAAAGTACTAACTTTACGTTTTTGACGTAAGTTAGTTCTGTGAATCAGGCCCTAGATGTGGAACATGCGACGTCTGTAACCTCACAGAAGACACAAAAAGTATTGATGTAGGATTGAAATACCCATGGGGGCAGAGAAAACATACTAACTGCAACTCAGAAAATGTAATTTACCGAACAAAATGCCCATGTGGGCTACTTTATATAGGAATGACAACACATAAAGTTAAGATACGGATTATGGAGCATAGGAGTAACATCAGGTGCCAGAAAGCTATGCCGAAATTCACCATATGTTATCTAGAGAAGAAACACTCAGTGGATGACATCCACTGGACAGTTCTGGATAAACCTACCATCCCGAATACAGCACGAGACACCAAAAGGATCCTGCTACTGAGGGAACAGAAATGGATATATAGAGCCACAAGAATGGTCTAAACGATGAGATTCAGTGGAACTCACTTAGGGCCAGATGTACGACCCTATTTTGCATGCGCAAACGGGTTTGCGACCCGTTTGCACATGCAAAATACAAAAGGGCCATGTACTAACCCTATTTAGCGAGTCGCAATTTGTTTGCGATTCGCTAAATAGGATTAGCGACTCGCTATTAGGAAGGGGCGTTCCGAGGGCGTCCCTTCCTAATAGCGAGTCTGAGCCCTATGTATGACTGTTTTGCAACCGCAATTGCGGTCGCAAAACAGTCGCAGTTTACCACCCTTCTCATAAGGGTGGTAAAGCATTTGCAAAAGGGAAGGGTCCCCAGGGGACCCCTTCCCCTTTGTGAATGCAGGGGAAAATACTTTTTAGAGGCAGGCAGTGGTCCCAGGGACCACTACCAGCCCTTAAAAAATGAAACGAAAACATTTAATTTAATTTTTTTAAATGCAGCCCGTTTTCCTTTAATTTGCAACCCCATTGGGAATCGCAAACAGTGTCTCAGACACTGTTGTACATGGCATTTTGCGACTCGCAAATTGCGACTCGCAATCGAGCGCAATTTGCGAGTCGCAAATTGTCATGGTCGTACATCTGGCCCAAAGTAGGTTGTGAACACTAATATATCAACCTACACATCACCTACAGCCACTAGACAAAAACTCCCATCGTGTCATTAAGAACTTTTGCACCACGCTGTTAGAAAGGGAATTGTTGAACTAAGTCAGGAGTTCTCGAAGAAGCGGAGCAGCACTTATATATTATGAATAGATCATGCAGGTGTTCTGCTATTGCAGGGCACTGCTCGGAACGGAATGATAAGTATATACCCATTTACATACTGACATAAAGGACCATTCCTAAGAATTGGATAAAATGTATTTCTTCATAAATATGTATTTCTGTATAAATATGTTACTGTTTAAAATTACCCTGATATTTATTCAGGATGAACATCTCACTGATACAGATCGGATTGCCTGAACAAATGTGGCTCCCGTTTGAGTAGACATCAATTGATGTGAAAGGAACCCCCGCACTGCTCAGAAACAGGATGGGAAGTATACACCTATTTACATACTGACATTAAGGACTATTCCAAAGAGTTGGGTAAAATTGATTTCTTCATAAAAAATGTATTTCTTCATAAATATGTCACCATTTAAAGTCACCCTGATATATGCTCGGGATGAACATCTCACTGATATAGATCGGATCACCTGAACAAATGTGGTTCCCATTTGAGTAGACATCAATCGATGAAAGGAACTACTGCACAGTCCGTTTTTTCAAAAATCTCACTCTTCGATGCCAATATCGGTGCTTCCTTACTAGTGATATACTCCCAACATGGAGGGAAAACTAGGACGGGTAACCACGATAGTCCTTAGCTAACTCAAAAGGGATCCCGATCACGTCACTGCAACGACTGGTCAGGTGACGGGAAGAAGACGCACTAAGAAGGGAAGCCAAGGCAGATTCCCGGCACCTACGCGGCGCACGGAGAGAAATACTATGGGCGGCAGCCTCACCTTGACGAAGTAAGGAGAAATGGGAGAGGGGCCTACCAGATAAACAAGCATTGGCATAGCCAATAGGTCTCGCTTTTGGGACCTTATAAGTATTTAGTTATGCAGCACAATATCCTTGGTGCAACAACAACTGTTGCATGGCTAAACACTTATAAGGTCCCAAAGGCGAGACCTATTGGCTATACCAATGCTTGTTTCTGACTCCTGCTGGGCCCATAACAAAGGCCGAATTTGAGGGGTTATCAGGCCTCCTTTTGTGTGAGTCTCCTGGCTGGCAGCAGCCAGGAGCCTCACACCTAGAAGCAAATGCAGCAGAGAGGAAACAAAGGCTCACACCTTGGTAGCACTTCACACATACTTAAGAGAGCCAGCTTTTCACTTTGTTCAGTCCCTGTTTTGGAGAATCCTAACTCTGTAGCAGTACCACTGCTCATTGCCTTTGATGGAACTTCAAAGAGACTTGTTATAGTTCTTTCACAGTCTCGTCATTTCAGAACTGAAGCATTTTCAATGTTCTATACAAGGAAGCCGTAATTGTTGCTTATTTACCTTTTGCAACTAACAACAGTTGACAAAGTCAATAGTCAGGGCTTGTTGTAGGTAGAATGTTACTTGTTGTATCTGGATGCAATGACAGAAGTAGCAAATTACCAGTCGGGTGGCACACTATGCTAAGCACAGGTTTGTTAGCTTAAGAGTTTTAAGCCACATCCTAATTATATCGGCCACGCCCCTTTTAGAGATTCTCCCCTCCCGCTCCTAGTTTTTTCATCTCACTTAAAGCCCTGCATTTACTATAGCAAAGGCAGAAAAAACACTCCGGCTCCCCGTATAATCAGAACAATCGCTCAGCAGTCTCGCTAGGAACAAATGTGCCCTTCTCCCTCCCAGCGGCAGGGCCCAGTCAAAGTCACCGTGTTCAGAACTGAAGGAACCCGGAAGTAGGTAGTGGCCTCTGAAGCGAGCGCATCCCTCAGAACCCGACCATACTGTAAAACATCACTTCCTATCATAGTACTCAAACTAAGTTCCTTCCTTTGTATATTTTGAAATGAAAACTCCCTCCGGGAGGCTCCTGGTAACGTTCAGGTTTTGTCAAACAGCAGAGACCCTTTGGTCGCCAGGTACATGGAAAATGAAAGAGAGCCACGGGAAACACAGGGACAAAAATGAACAAAATAACTAAAAACGCAGACAGAAAAAAAACATTCAAAGAGTAGGGTCATCAAAAAGGCGGAAAGAACTGAAGGGAAACATGGAAAGCTGCCCAAGACACTGCACCGCCGTTGACCTGTCGGCACGGCCCTCCCTTCTCCCCGCAGGATTATATAAATAAGCACCGTAACTCTGACTTATGTGGTGCAAAAACGCACCATTCGGCAACAGCAGATTTATTTTACGACTCACCCGATCTTTAATTGTTTTTTCTTTTAATTTGCAAAGTGTTGCGGAATGGACGGCGGTCTGATCCGGGGAGGGCGTAGCTGAGTTACTTGGCCCGTCGAGGCGCTCTAACAGCGCTTTGTCAATGTAAGGCCACGAATACAAGAGGAATGCAAGATCATTCCCCCAGGAGGATGGGTGGGGGAGGGCACCTCCCAAAAAGAAACTGTCTTGGTGATGATTGGCCACGGGCAGCACTCACTAAAACGCAAGGTTTAAAAAAATACACATGACATATGTGTGTTTTAAAAAAAATCGGAAATTTTCTCTTGTATTGCTATCCTAACTTTGGGCAATGATTCCTGTGTTTTGGGAAATCTAGAAGGATTGTGATGGTGCTAGTGGGTATCTGCGCAAGTCATAAATATCCCTGAACACTGAAATAAGTAATTTATTTGTAAGGTAGGACTGCAAAAGGTATATAATTAAGCAGGCAAAATGAATGTGTACGATCTAACCTGGAAACTCATTTACCCCTGCCCTTGACTGAAATCAATGTGAGAGCGTTTCCAGGGTGGGTTACTACCAAAAAATTGTTGATGACTATCGGTAAACATAAGTTTGTCAGTGTTCACCAATTCTGGATGGTGAACCCACTCGGAAAGGCCCAAAAACCTTTCCCCTACCACTAGATTTGCAAACTCTCCTCTACGTCCTCTGGTGCTCAAAGAACCCACATCCTCATGAAACAAAGTGGAGTTCACTGAACAGTTCCGATGAAACTATAAATTGTTCTAGGCCAGAGAGAGCAGAGTACTGCACAGTTCCAATTGTGTTCTGTGGTGAAAAGTCACACTGCAATGCATTCACAGTCTCTGTTCTACTGCACGGGGTGGACCCAGCTGGAGACAGAAGAACCTGCTCTTTCTTGTCTCCCTTCACGTTAGCTCCCAGAAGCAGGGGAAAAGCGCACCCCTAGAATACAGGGTGTGTCTCCTTAATGCTGAAGTGGCGGCCCAGGCCATAATCCCACTCGAAGTAAAACTGTGGGCCACACAATGCCACTGTTCTTAAATCTGAGTAACCCACACTGGAAGCAAGAACCCCACTGCCATAAAAACAAGTGAAGCGCTGGACAGCAGAGACGTCGGCAGCGTCAGAGAGGAGCGGGGGCGAGCGAGCGCGGCAGCCTGCTTAGCTGACCACACGCTCGTGCACAATGGCCATGTGTTTTCAAATATCGCGCCCGCGTCTGGGCACGATAATTGCAAACAGATGGCGGCCGTGCGGGTAACCGCACGGAAAAGGCCATTGTGCACGAGCGTGTGGTCAGCTTTTTGAAGCCCCTTACATAAAGTCTCGCAGAGCAGCGCTTGCGCGCTACTCTAGGCTCGACCTAAAAACGTATTGATGCATCATTCAGTAGGTACGCGCATTGTGACAACATGTGTGTGCACATTCTTCACCACGCATGCGCGTACGTACTGTATGACGCATGCACCATTTTATTTATTTTTTATTTACCAATCCAAGATGTCGACGTCACTTGACGGGGTAAATAAGAGCTTTATTTTGAATTGCGCTAAAGAACAATTTTGGAAGTGGAGTGGCACAGCAACAAATGGAAGAAGTGTAAAAAATTAAAAGACCTCTGTAGTGGTCGGGGAGTGGAAAAATGAAGCTGCATGAGTAGTGGAAGGATTCAAGTCAGTCAATCCAAAAGATGGTAAAAGGCTGTGCTCCAGGGGAAGGGCAAACTCGAGAAGGGGAGGAAAGCCATCGAATAAGAAGCAAGCAAATCAAAGTTGGCTATAAAGCCAGCCAATGGAAGCAGTGGGCAGTGGGCAGTGCTAAACTCACTGTAGGCTTTTGCTTAGCCCACAATAAGCTTTTGACTATAACAGCTAAAAGCTTTCTGGTAGGTGAAACCTAAAAAAGTTACAGACCTAAGTAGACAATTGTGTTTCATGTGTCCCGCGGAGTAGGGAAGAGAGGGGTCAAGTCAGTCTAGGCAAGAATATGGAAGATGAGGAAAGAAAAACCTTGTAGGGTCCGTGGAAGGCAGAGAGATGTCTCACTAGTGTAGGAGGGAATAGGAATAAGAGAGAGAGACAGAAAGGAAGTCAATCTAGGAAGATAGGGAAAGAAGTGAAAAAGAGTATGTGTATGAGGGAAGAGGGGAACACCCATGAAGGTAGACTGGAGTAAAAGAGAGATAGGAAGTTGTTTTACGGGTAATATGAAGGAGAGAGAAAAAGAGACAGGAAAGCAGTAAGAGGGACAGAGAAAAGAGAGAGGGACAGTAAGAGAGTAAGACAACCATAGTGAGAGAGGCAGGAAAAAGACGGGTGAGAGAAGAAGGGACAGAGAGAGAGAGAATGTGGGTCCTAAGGAAGAAAGAGAGGCAGCTGTGTAGGGAAATAGGAATAAGAGACAGATGGGGCATTGTTTAAGAGGAAATGTAAAGCAGAAAGAAGGAGAGAGAGAGAGAACTGTAGCAAGGTTGGGAAGGCGGCTCCAGGGCAGAGCTCAGAAAGAGGGGAGTGGCATTGAATGGACTGAATGTTGGACCTCAAGGGCTGTGTGAGGGCTGTAGAGTGGAGAAGGGCTGAGGGGTCAGTAGCTGCTGACTGCCTAGAAAAGAGAGGCAGGAGCGAGTTTAAAGAGACGCCGGGCTTCGGCATTCGGATATTCACCATCCAAGAGGCAGAAGAGGCACTGTCCCCAGAACACGGGTGGGTTAAAAAGAAATACTACATAGGTGTCTAGTACAGGACCACTGTGGGGTAAAGCCGTAGACCTGACAGGGTCGGAGGTGAACCAGCGGCTGCAGGGGGTCTCTAGCTTCTATAAGTTATGTTCAAAGTGAAGTTTGCTTTTAATGTATAGGCAGATGAGAGATCCATAAGTGTGATCCAACCATGAGACATGACACGTTCCGCTCTGTTTCTAGGCACCCCCCGTGCTCTGATAGACACCCAAAATAACAAACCGCTTTTTAAGCGCAACAAGCTCTTTTGTGTTTTCGGTCAAGTTCTCAGTGTCGATATTTGGGTTTTTTCCGAGCATTTCTGGAGTTTGCTCATCGACCTTATCCCTGTTTCAATTCTCCTTTCCTGCCCCTCGTGTTCTTGGGTAACATCTTAGCACAAGCGCTATATACTCTTATACTAGACCATGTGCTTTAAGGCGCTGTTCCTCAGCGATGGAAATCGACCCCCACTGTCCAGAAAGAACCGCTGGGGACGTATGGAGACAGGTTTATGGAGACCTCATTTCTTGCCCCTACTGCCCTAGTGTACCCTAAAATGTATCATATCTAGCAACTCGCTTCAGCCACATGAGCCATCATCCCTTTTGCCACGTTAGGAGCACTACATATCAGGCTGCATACCAGCACTAGGCGCTATCTTAAAAGCGCAATCCTGCTGGTCCGCTTGGCAGTGCCTGGGAGTGATTCTGTTTGGTGTGTTGTGTTTCACAGCTTCCTCGCATCTCTCCAGCCCCATATGTCTATCATTGATAGCTCAGTGTGTTTTGTGCCTGCTGCGCACACCTGTGTGTTATCTGAAGGTCACAGGCTTCGATTATTGATTGTGCCTTTATCGCTCGAAAGCTGAGAAAATGGGAACCAATAACCAAACCGATTGATAACAAACAAGAGGCAACGTAGTTTGTAGTGGACACAAGGAGATGGAGGACAAGCGCGTACAAGACAAGACAAGCATCTTTCTTACTGCTGTATTAAATATGCGTTTTCAGTGCATTTTAAATGTATTTCTGTATAAAAATTCCTATTCATTTTAGTAAAACAATATGCTCTGTCACTGTGTTGTCTGATAGGCTCGACCTAAAATGGAATGAAAATCTTAGAACAAATAGGAGCCTCCCTGTCCTGATGATGGCCTGCAAACCTAAGCATGCTGGCCAAAACGTGTATACCAGAACAATATGTCATATAGGAACAGAAACATTAAAGGAAATTGTTATTAAAATTGCTTTGTTCTTACTAAAAGTTTCATAAGACATCACCAAGATTAAAACCAATCAATATTCTCTTCATTAATAAAATATCATTTGACTAACTGTTGTGTACATATTAGTGTGTTATATGGCATTGAGCCCTGGGAGCCAGCCAGTCACTTTTTCACTTTCATAGTTGTAAAAAGAGGGCAAATTTGTATACCTGATAAAATGCTCAAAAACCTTTAAAACAAGGATTGTGTATATTGGAATTCGCAGGGTATTGCACAAGTTTCTATATTTCAAAAATAGAACATATATAAACTAAAAGTGGATCATAACATATGCCCTGAATTAAAATACATTAGTTGGTCCCTTTACGGGAAACTATATATAAATATGTATATTTTGGTTACCTAGACATCTAAATCAAGGTATGCCGGATTATGTAAAGTAAAAGGCAATTTAAAAAAAAGTTGTCTCCTGGAAAATATTTCTTTAAAAAGATCTGAGGTAACGGTGCCTGCTCCGTGGAAGGGATGTCCTGGTGTCATGAAGTACATTTCTTGCTGCAGCACGGTATGCACAGAGTTTGCACACACTGGTGCACACGAGCCAACTCGCGACCAGACCCAGTATGACGACGTAGGTTGAAAGCCCAAATGTACCCTGCAGACAGGCTCCCGTCTTCATGAATGGCCACTTGTCAGTCTCTGTAAGAGATGGGTATGTGCCGAAGGCCCCGCCAGAAGTGAGTAGGCATTGCAGTAGAGCACTGGCATTTCTGAGCAAACCAGTGGCTGGCGTCCCAATGGAGCCTTGAAATCCTCGTCGCAGGCAGCGCCTGAGGTGAGGTCGAAGCATCAGAAAACACTGGTGCAACGGTGACACCTAGCGGCTAGCCAGAGTGACACAATGGGTGGAAGGTTCACGTACAAATGTAGTCTGGCGTGGAACCACAGTGGCCAGCATAGGAACATCTGCATTAATCATGGGAGTTATTCATATAGCGCCAAAAACATAAACAATAGAACGAGCACAACTGATCGGGGTTATAACATCGTCCCTGCCTGTACTGCCGGAGTGAGCAAAGAAACAACTCATGGGAGTGCTAGTCAGTGACCCCAGAATGAGATTAGTTTAGCATTCCATTCGTCTCTTTGTTTGTTTTCTGAGTGAAGCGCCCTAAGTGTGATGGGTGTGCACACGTGTGAGTACATTAGCTCGCTCTGACTGCCATAAGACTCAAGCGCCACCTGTAAGGGCTGCTTCCGTGCCCTTGCAGAAAGGGTCTGGAAGTTTGAGATGCACTGTGCCTATTGGAGGAGACCAACTCTGATTTACATATGCTTGGCTCCTGCCAATCATCTCGCAGCGAAGAAAACAAGCACAAGCGCGCGCGCTCGCGCGGCAGCAGGGAGGGGAGAGAGGAGGGGCCTGCGCGATTCCCTTGCGGGAGCGAGCAGCAAGGCGCGATAATTGATAACATATGGCGCCAGCTGCTCGCTCCCGCAAGGGAATAAGCCAACGTGCACGCGTTGCCATTGGAAGCAATGCAACGCGTGCACGTTTTTGGCCTCAAAACCGACTCGATGGCTAAAGGTCTTTTTCCTGGGCAGCGCATGCGCGCTGCGTAGGCGAGACCTAAAAACGACAATGGGAAACAAAGCCTTACAGGGGTTTTATGGCAGAAACATCACAAAACTCTGTTGTAAGGCATAAAAACAGAAAATTTGTAGTAACCCATGAAGATTTGACAACATCTGAAACTCACGGGCCAGACGTTTATCAGGGTTTAACAACATAATGGGACCTTGAGAAAGAAAAAAAGATAGAAACAGGGCCAGCACAACAAAGGGGTATAATTATATGTATTATCTCCCACTGTAAATGGTGTTTGGCTCTCGGGAGTCGCCACCGCTCCTGCACTTTTTCGAGCTTCAACAGCTGTGAAACTCGGTAAGATATTTACATTTGATTTTTGGTCAGAGTGTCCCACCTTCGGGTGATGTTTGATGTGGTTCTCTCTTCATAATGATATCATTTTTACACAATGCATGAAAAATCTATAGAATTACTATAACTTAGAGGTGAATACATGCACCTGTTTTCAGGTTACCTGGGAGAGCATGCAAATTAGACCTGAGGTTTATCTACGCTTTTAAAGGAATTAAGAAGTGGCATGAGTGTATTTGTATACAACATCATTGATACATGTTATTTGCTTATACTATATAGGCAACTATATTAGTATAAGGATGGAATAATGTTTATAATGACTATATTTTCACCAACAGGTACTACTGCAGTGTGACTAAGCAACTCTAGACCAGAGACGGTCTATCCTCAAACTAAAAAAGTGAGGTAGGAAAGGAGGGTTATATAGAGGGATGTTTTGGTCCTGACAAAAGCCGCAAAGACACAGTACCCGGCTGAAACATGTTGACAGACATGCAGACAGGAGGGGTGAAGGGGCACTAATCAGCCCTATCACCTCCATCCTATATTTTCTTTTAATACTGATGGGAAGTCAGGGAATAAAGTACTAAGGTGGACATTCCCAAGCCAGTTTTAAACTCTATATTCTGCACTTATTTTTCTTTTTGATCCCTACAATTGTACGTTTGTACTGTCTTCCCCCTCCCTTTTGCTCCACTCCAGGCATTGGTCTGCGCAGGCGTGTTGTTTAGCAGTCCCTATGATGGAGCATGCCACAATTGTGTGGGTGAGGGAAGTTTTTCAAACAGACATTTGCTACTAAAGTCTATAGCATAATTTCACACACTCCTACTTCTTTTTTGTGCTTTGGGATTGGTAGTGGAGGTTGAAGTAGGAGTTTTCCCTCTTCCCCCTTAGTTGAGTGCGATTCAGGCTTTGATGCATTCCAGCTAGTCCGATCCTGGCAAGAGAAGGGAAAAGTGTTTCTAGCTACTTTGTAACACAAAGCAAAGAAGCAACTCAGTGTGGTGGATATCCCTGCCAAAGCATTCGCGAATGGGATGGTTTCCAGCTGGAAAGAGTTGGTTGATATGCATTAGTCATGCCGCTCGGAGGTTGAGAGTGACCAGACATCACACTGGCGCACACCACAATGTTTTTCTAAGATAAATAGCTAAATATGAATCATATGACATGGCTGGCTTTAAACACAAAAACAAAAACTTTATAGACAATACTGGACTCCACTAGTTGATTTACAAGTTTGTTGGAAGGGAATGTTTCTGGCTAGAGAAAGACGGAACTAAATACGTTTTTTAGATCGCTGCATATAGACCTTCTGCTCTTTTCTAAGCATTTAAAATAATAAGTGTTACTTTACCCAGTTAGGATTCGAACTAAAAACCTACAGATCATAGTACATTTCAGCAGGGGAGAGTCAACTTACTGAACCAAAAACAATATTACCAGCTTCAGCACCACAGCAAAATGTAACTGCAACCTATTTTTGTTCTTTTTTTTATGCCACTAGAGATCTGGAAAGGACAGTCATTTCCTTTGGAAGTGATACATCAGTGGATCGAATTCTTGAGGAAATAACTTAATTATTCCCATCCTTCCAAAATATTGACATGTCTACCCTAAGACCCCAAAACAGACATTTTTGCCCAAGTAAATAAAACTACAACTAGCGTCCATGATGCATTTGTTCCATCATGAAACAGAATGTCAGCTCCCCTAAGTCATTGTACAATTATCAGTTCTCTGAACAGCTGCATCCCACGATGCAAAGATATATGTACTTTGGAAAGTATTTGAAAATACTATGCTTGCCATGTGGTATGAATATTGATAGCAATGCCACACATTTTTCTGATGAAAATGGGCTCACGAATCAATATTCTTCAATGAATTCGCAAACTCATCTTATGATATGAAGAATGGATGTGTATGAAGTTGGGAAATTTCTCTTTCACCCACACATATTTTTTCAAACTTTGCCAATTATATAACTTCAGGAGGACAGCGACATTTTAACAATGCAGATGGGCACCATAACACAGGTTTTATTAAACTTAGAGCCAATAAGATTCATTTTTAGGGGATTTTCCTGTTACTGGGTCCTGGTTTGCTCTATTACCATGTTGTCTATGTGATGGAGTTTCTAGTCAGTCAACCAAGCACTTCATGCTATTTTTCATTTTGTACTCTGCTTTTAGAACTTTTTTGCCTCATTTTAAGTGGAAAATGTTTTAACACATACCAAGAGGGTCTAATGAATTTACAATGCCTTGAGTGTCCAACAATTTATTATGTAGTTTTGAATTTTATCATTCAGGTGCTAAATTTAAGGAAAAAATATGCAGCACGATTTATCTATGGTGCTTGTATGATCCGTGATGTATATTTTATTTACTGACGTTTTATGATACTGTTCTGTTGTGATTTTTATGTGTTTTTATGTTCATATGTCTGACCGAATAAAGGTTTATTTGACTTTGAACGATGCTGCTGGAAAATCTTGTAAAGAACGTTTGTTGTGTGGAAAAAGAACCGGCCAAGAATGTTTTTAGTGGTATATTCTCTCAGTATAATGTTTTAGTAGGAAAACACTCCAGATAAATATTTTTCTTTAGGAAGCTTCGCTCTCTGATGATATATAAACTTTGCAAAAGTTGTCAACTTGGTATATACGTGTAAGTGAAAAAATACATTCTGCATAACCTTAATGAGGAAATTACTATGACATCTTCAGAATTGCTAGACATTACTGTGCCTCAATGACTATGTGACAACCTTAGATCCTATTTAGAAACAAGATTGTGTTATTTAAGGCGATGTTACTCCACACTGAGAAGTCCAAACAGAACACTGGTGCAATAGGGCACACCTGAGCCCACCTTCTATGAATTCTCACCAGTCCTAGAGGAAACCGTCATTGAAGTAATCTATGCTCTAAAACTTTTTAAAATTTCCACTGACACATGAAATTGAAAAACATTCAAAATATATTAAGACGTTGTACAATCATTTACATTGCTCTCAAACGCAGTCCTTGTGACCTGGGAGGTCCACAGGAATATGGACATTTCACTACTAGGTAGTGTGGTATAAAGTCCCTTGTGACCTCAATACTGATCATAGCAATTATTCTTTAAAAAGAGGTGTCCACTGAGCATCCACTTAGCTGGAACTCAATAGCCATAAAAGAGTTTTCCAATTAGGCATTCAAGAATGCTGTGGTAACCAAACTGTCCACACAAAGATAAGGGAACCTCTGCTTCCCTTCTTGGACTAAAGCCATGTCTTACGTTCTTTATGGAATTCGATCTTGTGGACCACAATTTTCTGCTACCCTCAAGAGGCAACCTGCAGGTTTTAAGGAGGAATGCTTCAATGGTTGAGATAAGGGGATCCATTGGTAATACATTGTATTGTATTGTAATTGCATTTATATAGCGCTTACTACACCAGGCGAGGCGTCGAAGCACTGTTTCGGTGAGTAGCACGCTACTCCAGAACCCATAAAGGATTAGTGGTGAATTTCTATAGTGAAATATGAAAGTAATTTGAGTGGCAGATATGTTAGTCAGTTATTTGGATTGAGAAGGATAGTGGAGGGATAGAAGAGTGAAAAGGTTTGCATTTATATAGCGCTTGTTACCCCTGATGAGGTGTTGTATCACTTTTTGGTGAGTAGCACGCTACACCGGAACCCAAAACAGAATTAGTGGGTAATTAGTATAGAGAAATATGAAATGAATTTGAATGGTGGACATGTTAGTCTGTTATTTGGATTGAAAAGGAATAGTGGATGGATAAAAGAGGGAAGGGTCTAGAATAGTTTTTTTAGTTCATAGCAGTAGGAGGGGGTTTGGAATGAGCAAAGGAGAGGTGGAGGGGAATTAGTATAGGGAAATATGAAATGAATTTGAGTGGTGGACATGTTAGTCTGTTATTTGGATTGAAAAGGAATAGTGGAGGGATCGAAGAGGGAAGGGTCTAGAATATTTTTTTGGGGGAGTTCATAGCAATAGGAGAGGGTTTGGTATGCAAATCAAATCAAATCAAAAAAATTATTTATTGTTTTAGTTAGCTAAAACCATAACAATATGCTGTAGATAGTTATAGTAAGTTTCAAAGAATCGTACACAAAATTTTAAAACATCAAATGATTCATAGGGCATTGGTTACACAGTTCATTTAAATGTAAAAAATGACAAAATGCAATAAAATCAGAATATGGAACAAGATAGCCTGTTTTGTGAAGCACAGTCTCAAAGGGGACTAATAAGGATACTGCCTCAATTCATTGAACTTTTTAGCATATTAATATAAAACCATAAAAACGAATCAGGAATGGAGGAGGACCATTGTGAAACATGTGCCCTCCAAATTGCTATTCTGTAACTTAGACTGGACTGGACTTAACACATTTTTCATACAGGGTTAAAAATTTCACCAGGTTACAATTGAGCAGTGGATCATTTGGATCAAGACATTTTAATATTGCTGCTCTGCAGGTGCGGATACCTCTTATATTAAAATGTTTTTTCAATGACAGAAGGCACGATTTTAGGATAGGGCAGACGCAAATTAAATGAATTAGATCCTGCTTCAGTGCTCCGCAAAGGCTGCATGCTTTTGGGCTTTTATATTGCCAGCTTGGTTGATCAGCATTTGATGGGATGGAGCCAAGACGTAGTGCTAAGAACTTTGTTTTTAAATGCGGAGCGTATGTCTGACCTAAATACTTTGCCGATTACAGTTTGGTATATGATTTCAGGACCATCCACGCGTGGGATCGCTTACTTAAACTTGTTTTGTCCTCCATTAGCGAGTGCTTTATGGCAGCTTTCTTTAGCGTTAGCTGAAAGGAAGAAAATGGAAGATTCAATTGCCAAAGACCTGTGGTATTTGTGAGTTTTAAGGATGATCGAAGGTACTTAGTGTAGGCAGACTGGGGATCATCATCTAGGGCCCTCCACAGCGCTTTATTGATTGAATTTGCCGGTTGGACCAAATTTTGTACCATGTTTTTATTTTTATGTATCGTCTTTGCATTTGCTGCTGCGGCAACCCGAATTCTAACCTCACCGGGGCCGTGAGGAATTGCGGGGTAAAGAGAATCCTATCTTGTGGGATGCGTAAAGGAGAGGTGGAGGGAAAGAGTCAGAGGGAAGGGTTTAGAAAGGTTTGTTTGGGAGATCTGAATAGTAAAAGAGGTATGAGATGATGCAAGAAGGGGTAGAGGAGGGAAGAGTCTAGAAAGGGATATTTTGGGGATCATAGTAGTGGTTTGGGGTTAGGGATAACTAAGAGAGTGGAGGTAGAGGATATATTGATAGAGGTCTAGGGTGAGAAATAGAGTAGTGTATTGGAAAGAGTAGTAGAATGAGGTTTGAGGTGAGTCAGAGAGTTGAGGTAGAGCAGATATTGAAAGCGGTGTAGGGTGAGAAATAGGGTAGTGCATTGGATATGCTGAATTAGAAGCAAAGTAATAAATATATATACATAAGTACATGGAAGGTATATATATATATATATATATATATATATATATATATATATATATCCGTGAAGACAGCACCATCCCATTACTATGTGAGGAGCCTTGAACAAGGACAACTGTACCTCGGCACTCTTAAAATTTATAAATCACTCTTTTAAGTAGTGTAAGCGTTTTGCAATTAGTCGACAATTTGGCTACTCACAGGAAAACAATTCAAAATTTAGCTTATTTGCAAAATTCCATTTAATAGCAGCTAAATATTTCAATCATAAAACCCAATATAAAAGGTACAATTCAAAAGCAAGAACATATATCATTTTTACAAAAATTTTATTTTCACTAATAGTCCCACGGAGGTCCTGTTCATACAGCCTCCCTGTTGTAAATGATGGGAACAGCCTGATGAAAACAGCCGACACGTGTTTCGTTACACAAGTAACTTTCTCAAGGCTTGTGCGTCTGAAGTAGTTGTTCAAGTAATTATGAATTGTCCGAAGTGTGGAAAAAAACCTATTATAGTCTTTAATCCGAAAAGGGGGACCATATATTTCGCAGTAGTCACCGATCACTCAAATGGTCGATAGTATTTAGTGTAGAATGAAATAGTCTGTTCTCTGTCAGTGTCAGACATGTAGAAAAACGAGGGCTGTGATAAACCCCTCTAGTCCCGGCGCAGTGGCCGTGTTCATACGCTGATGTCCCCTATCCGACACGCAATATTGCTGCTATTAAATGGAATTTTGCAAATAAGCTAAATTTTGAATTGTTTTCCTGTGAGTAGCCAAATTGTCGACTAATTGCAAAACGCTTACACTACTTAAAAGAGTGATTTATAAATTTTAAGAGTGCCGAGGTACAGTTGTCCTTGTTCAAGACTAGCACGGGAGTCCTTTGGTACTTCTGTGTGGTGACATCCATGGTAGTGGGGTGTTTTGTGCTTTGTTACCTCGAGTGGCACCAATACTGATGTTTGGGTTATAGATAAGTTTGGATAATATATTGTTTGAGACTGATGTGCTACCCTGTTTACCACCACTACCTTCCTTTTGCTTTTTATGTGAGGAGCCGCAGGGGTATGGAACCTTCCGAGCCTCTTTGTTGGAGCAGCAGATGGGCAGGAAATGATTTGAGACTGGCGGTGTCATGCAGAGGCCCACTGGTGGGCTAAGAACAATAAATTACACTTTGGGGGCAACAGCGCAGAACAGAGTAAGGCTTCAATATAAAGGGGAAATACTACATGTCCCACAATGCAATACTAATTGTACTCCCCTGTGAGGCCCCACTGGGAGGTAACAAAAAGAAGCTAATCATGTGGCACTGCAAAGTTGAATCTCAGCCTGTGACCAAGGACCAGGAGGTCTGAAACGCGTAAGGCTTGACAAATTAAGCTGTGTGACTATGCCGGTTTTGCCATTAAAATATGATCTGCTGCAGAGTGCGTCTTAATGCTTTGGGCATCTTTGGTTTAAAAAAAATATGGATAAGGACGGTAATAAATGTAGATTAAAGTTGCATTTAATAAACTCTGGCTTTCAAGTGCTGTTGTACTTTAAACTAATTTATTTGTTTTTATTTTTTGTAATTCAATAGTGAAGCAATTGTAGATAAGTAGTTATGATAAAAGATTTCCTTATTTATGCAGTCACTTGTATACATGTTAAAACATAGAACAATGTAACTATAAGTAATATGTACATTTGTTAAGCAGAACTAATGAATATCTATATTTTTAAAAACATAATTATTATACACATTTATGCAAAGCAATTCACATATGTAGGTACATACCTATTAGTCCAAATAGATGCTTTTATACAGAGGGATATGCTGTAAATTTATGTTTACGTATGGTGGTTATGAGGGGAAGAGCCAATTCTTTAGTAGTCTTCTGAAGATATGGTGGTTATCCGTGGATCTTATGTTCGGGGGTAAAGAGTTCCATAGTTTGGCTGCTTGAACAGAGAAGTATGCGCCACCCATGTTTTTTTTTCTTGTACAGTGGGATTTTGAGGCAAGGTGCCACTCTAGAGCAGAGGATCCTTTGTTGAATGTATTTGGTGATTTTTTTCCTGATGAAGAGTGGTCCTGTTACATGTATCACTTTGTGGGTATTACAAAGCAGCTTGAACGTGGATCTTCTGGCAACCGGTAACCAATGCAGGGCTTTCAAGGCAGGGAAGATGTGGGCACGCATCTTTATATGTGATACATGTACTACCAACGTTTTTAGATATAATTGTTTACACATAAATCACCCCTAATGCCATCCCTAGGTTCCCCATGAGAGGTATGCCATTTAACTATAAGAAGGGACATTATAAAAGATGTTTTATAAGCTGTGGTGAGGGAAAGCTGCCAATTTCATTACCCCCATTGTAGAATATTGGCTCCATAGGCTAACATTGGAAAAGCTTGTATAATTTTAAATATTGCTATGAAGGGGCTCAAAAATGTCGTTCAAAGACTTAAAAGATTGGCAAAATAAAACCAACAAATTGTCACTGTTGAATTTATCATAATGAATACAGAAAATATGTTATAGAACCTTCTTTTCTGTGAGCCAAAATCCAGTCTTTAAGCAGTCTCTCCTGATTGGTCAGCCTTAACAGGCTTAGCCAGGCTGCTTTAATGAGGTGATAAGTGGCCACATAGAGCAGATGTTATCTGATGGGGAGAGCTCTGCAGCTGCACAGGATGGGTCAGAAAGAGGGCTAGGGAAATCAAACTGGACTTCAAAGAGAGAGCATGGCCATTAGGAAATGCCAGGCCTACCACCCCCTCTTCCTGCAACCCACGCCAGATGGCAGACCCTGGAATGGAATTTGTAGGCAGTGAAGGGGGAGTGTTAATGGAAATGAGCTACCCCGGAGGGGTAGTTTAGCCAGCTCTTACTCTGCTGGAGAGAAAATTTCCCTCTTGAATTTTAAAGTGCAGTGCTTTGTGAGACAAGAATATGCCACACATTGAAGGAAGCTGTCATGCTTTTGAGTGGCACCTGACACTTCTGTGGACAGGGGTACCCCCTGCTTGTCATTCCAGATCATGAAATAAATGTGAGAGTTGCGGAGCTACTCAGTTCTAGTTCTGAATTTGAATTTAGTGCCTGAAACTACAAGAAGAAGGGCTGCCCTGCTGGAACCCTTGTCTGCGCCACACAGGATTGCTCCCTGAAGGACTGCTCCTGTTGCACACTTAGAATTACAGCCCTGAGGACTTTACCTTGCTTCAAAAAGGATTAAGGAGTGGACTCCCTGAAAGCAACAGGTTAACAAAGCTTCCCTGCACCGTCTCCCTCAAGAAGTCTCCAGCCTGCAGTGCGTCCAGTGGACTTTTAAGGATTTGACCAGGTGCATTGGTGGAACTGTAGTCCAACATTCCAAGGACCATCTCAGAGTTTCTAAGCCCTTGGAGTTGTGCTTTGGCCTCTTTGAACCCTCAAGATGAACTTCAGGAAGAAGTTCCAGAAGTTTGGAGGAACTTTTGGAAGAAGCTCCAAAAGTGGAATGGTCCGACGTCGAGAGTCAAGCCGATTATTTTCAATCGGGACCCAGCCTGGATTTCAGGTTCGTCCTGCTGAAAGCTCCGGAGCTCCAGACTACCAGAATTTGCCCGGGATGCTCGTGGAAAAGCACATTACATCGTCACATCGAAATTGGCCTGCTAGAGGGGACCGCACGACGTCGAGAGAAAATCATCCAGGAAAGTTTCTAAGTCCGAAGGTAAAGTTTTGACCAGGCCTCCTGATTAGTGCATCCAACCAGAGCTTCATTGCGGCTGACCTCAAACTTTGACTTTGTCCCAATCAAGTGCGACCAGATGTCCCAAGTTGATGCTATATGTTTTTAAGCACTATAAAGTGGTCAATATTTTAAAATGTATATCTTTGGTTTCCTGCAATTTGTCATTTTGGAGTCACTTTAAAGATATGTTTATATATTGGCATGGGATTTTAATTGCATGTTGTGTCTTACTTATTTAATGTACTGGTGTACTTAAATGCTTTACATACCTGTCTGCTGAGTTAAGCCTGCCTGCTCGCAGCCAGCTGCCAAGGGTTGAGGCAGGGGCTATTGTATTAAGACCTTGTCAGCAACTTTATATTGCGTGGGTGGCCTTATTGCTAGTGGTAGGTGCATACCTACCCCTACCAATAACACATCCTCCAACAGTGGTGCATTGCACTGCCTTGCTTTACCTTGCACGGGGCAGCCATTACATGGGTGAAGCATGGGCCTTACCATGCATCCACCAGTGTATTTTGATGCTAACTCACAGTTACTTGGGTCAGTAAAACTGTGTTCGCCCCAAAATGATGTGCATACTCGAGGATGGCGTAACAAGGAGAAATATCTATATTTCTTCTCGTTACTTTCTCTTTGCATTTTGCAGCTCACATTCAGAAATGAATAAGCCTATAAGGAATGTTTTTTGTGCAGGAACAAACCTGACCACAAAGAATACATCCTTGCACCATAGTGCAAGGGTGCTTGTGTTGGCGCTAGGCTGTCCCAGGTGCACCAGCACAAGGAGAGAGCAGAAGCATGACTATCTTAATAAATATGACACATTTGAACCTCTCCCATTGATGCAAAGCAAGTTTCTTTGCTGCATTCCTTTGCATGAAAGATTAGTATATCTGGAATGCAGTGTTTAGGTTAGTGATCTACCTTCACACCCATGTCTACATCCTTGTGATGAAGTAGACTGGAGAATGAAATGTAACACAATTTTCACCTCACGGTTGAAGCAAATTATTATAACAACTAAATGAAAGAAAAATATTCCAGAATTACTTTATACAAATTACCCTTCTTCTAGAACATGAGGTTTATGTTCAAGAGAAAATTACTGCTGATGTTTTGATTCAAATGAACATTAGCCTAACTATGGCGATAAAGAAGAATGCACTTTACAACTTTTGCCTTTGCCATGGGAGACTCCCACTTCTGGCAACACATCATCAGAAAGCCTTTGTTTTCCCGGTCTGCCAATCACACAAATGGTGATGGAAGGAATGTCTGTAAAATGTCTAAACACTGGCAATTGCTTGGGGTAGCATTCCAACCCATCATTTTACTCCCACTGTGCCAATCTAGACAAAGGCCTGCATAATGCAAATCAGTACTGACCCTGCTCCTCAGAAGAACAGTCCATCCTGAACTAATAGACATGGTCCAAGCCAGAAAAAAACACAAGGCACCCCAAACCAGTTTCAGCCTAGTTAAGTCTCATCAGTGAGGTTTAACTTGGATCCTATGGCACAGTGAGCAAGGGACCCACATCTGGGAATATCCTTTGACACTCAGGGGGTACTATCAATCACGCAAAAGGTGATGGGAGGAAAGTTAGCAAAAAGTCAAACCACTGGCATTCGTTTGGGGTACCATTCCAATCCATTGTTTTACCCACTGTGCCACTCTAGACGATGGCCTGCCTTATGCAAATCAATACTAACTCTGCTTTTCATGGAAGCAGTCCACCACAAACTGCCAGAGAAGGCCCCTTCCAGAAGAGAACACAAGCTATCCCAGACTAGTTTAGGTCTAATAAGGCCTTGTCAGTAAGGTATAGCTTGGATCCTATGGCACAGAACGCAAAGGACCTACATTTGGGCATAACCTTGGCTACTTTGGGCCTGGAGATGGGAGGAACTTGCGAAAAGTCTAACCACTGGCAATCGCTTAGGGCAGCATTCCAACCATTGTCTTTAGTAGGGCCTCTCTAATAGGGAGAGGATATGGCCTTAAAGCTAGAGCGGTCGACCTCGAAGCGGGGGAACCGGGTTCGAGTCTCGGCAGGGGCGCTCAACATCCTGTGCTTCTGGGCAAATCACTTAATCTCCCTGTGCCCAACAAAAATGAATGTGTCCGTCTGTACCGCAACTGGTGCTCATGTAAAGCGCTCTGATACCCAATACCTTCGGGTCAAGTTCACGCTATATAAAACTCATATATTTTTTTTTTAAATGCATCTATTATTGCAATGATATTTATGGGGGAAGAAAAACAGGAAGAAAACACGATGGCCTTATTGTGAATGGGGCGGACATAACGTGTAATTCTGTGCACCATAATCGTGCAGAATTCTGAGAGATTAAGAGGAACAATGGGAGAAGAGTAATTCTGCATTTACCACTATTTTCCTAGAGCAAAATGGACCCGATGATTTATTTTGCGCTGAGAAATAGCACTGAATACAACAGGACAGGAATACCGAATGCGAGCAGCCACACACATTTGCTAAATGTGCATTTAGGATAGAATATGCCCCCAACTTACTCCCAGCAGTAGTTTCTTAGAGCAAAATGCACCCTTGTGTCCAAAATGGACTCGAGTATGTATTTTGCACTAAGAAAATAGCGCTAAATGCAACAAAAAATAAACAGCAGCGCAAGCAGCTGCTCGAACTGACTAAATTTGCGCTCACTGTAGGATTTTTCCCCCGAACTTACTCCTAATTACAGAATCACCTTATTATTGATAATTCTGTGTCAAAGAGTAACACGGAATTACTCCGATTACACCAGCATAAGTGCAATTTCACCCAGGCATAATTATGAGTGAACTAGATTTAGGTGCAGGGAAACCGTGTGGCTGATAACAACATTATTCCAGCTCATGTCCTTACACCTAAAACTGTCTATTACAAACTAATCTCAACGAAAATTGTGATGGGTGAGGGGGAATACTCAGCAAAGAGGGCCTGGTAGAGTAAAACGTATGTGTCACACAATTGGTGTGGATTTGTTTTTAATTATTTATTCTGATAAAAAAAAACCTGCTTAAACTATAAATTAATGTCTGAAACATGTTAAGTGTCAGGTTACAGTAGCTTGGAATGCAACCTTTCATGTATGCAATCTTATTGCAATGTACATACAATTCACACTAAAGTGCAAAAGAAGTGATTCAAGATTTTAAATTTTAATATTTTTCTTTTTGCAAAAAAGCATGATTTCCTTCTGTTTCCACAAAAATATGTACATTTCTCTATTATGGGACAAATAGCACAGAAAGTACCTATCGCTCAAATGTTCATAGGTTGTATTGGGGGCATTGATTCGCACAGCACCTTATAATTTACCAATCTGTTAGTTAGATGGATCTCAATGCTAAATTCACAAATTGATATCTCCCAACACGTCTGAGAGAAAAGGAAATTTAATAAGCTTTGGGAAGCATTGAAAACCCTTGTGTCTACTTCACTTGTTCCACTGCTTGATTTTCTGGAGCTTGTTGTGGCAGTTTCTTTGATATGAGCAGTGGTTATATTGGGTTTTCCTTGTTATATAGCAACAATGTCTCCTTCAGGAGGCTGTTGTGTCTCAATGGTGTCAAACCTTTTCTCAGTTAAGTACATTTCTGCTTTTGTCGGGTTTTCTCATAATTACCTTACATCAGTGGCTTAAGAAGAACGTTTTATTGCAAGGAGTTTTTTTGGTTTACACTACTTTGCAGGGGATGGTAATGCCCTCGGAGTTTTTATCCTGTTGCACTGTTGCATTGTGGGAGCCATTCTGATTCCTATTCTTTTGTAGCTGAATAAACGCGTGTTTAAAGTTTAAAAGTAACCTTCATATATACAAAAATGAAATGAAGCAGTAAAATCTATCGTTATTTTCATTGATCACCACCATCAGTTAAAAAGCAAAAAAGAAAATTGCAGATGGAAAATCGTATAGATTCATAAGATGCTGAATGATTCCAGTTTCTTTTTCTCTTTAAACCCAACCCCACATTCTAATAAAAGCTGACCTCTAAGTTCTTCTAGAGATTTACAGTAAAAACACTACATGAAGTAGTCAGTCAGTCAAAGTACTTTATTTCGCTAGTTATATACAAACAGCATAAAAGTATTTATTCGGCATTAAAAACAAAAGATACATTGTAAAAATATTTAAAAAGTCCAAATCAGCTCTATAAAATGATTAAAAGGCATGCTAAGAACGTTTGATTTCCATAAAATACTCCTCATGATTGACATTTCCGGGTCTTAATGGCACTTTGAAAAAACAAAGCCAAGCAATAGCAGGTGTACTGACAGGTAACTGCTTTAAAAGGTAGAGGGTCGGCCGACATTGCCTCAGTCCGAGTGTCAGCAGTAAAGGGCGTAAGTATCTCGTTCTCGCCTCTCTATAGAATGTACAAAAAATAGCAGATGTATATCACATTGAGTGGATATGGAGTCGCACGGGCAGGGAGTCAAAGCTTTCAATGAATGCATGTTAGCAGGATGCCCAATCATCAATGGAATACATTACATGAAGTAAAAACTGAAGAACCTTGCTACAGATTCAACATGTCTGGTTCCCTTTAGGGACCCCCAGCCACTTTCAACAAACTTTAAAGTATGGATATGGCTGTGTCACAGATTTATAAGAATCTTATGGCATCTAGGATCTGAAAAGCAGTCATACATATTCAGTAAATGTTACAGCATGTACACTTATAAAAAGTGCATAAGAGGGTTTGAGTGCTATTACACTCATGCTATCCTGGGCAGACTATAACTTGATCACATTTTAATAGCAGACTTGAATACTGCTGCTCCTGTTGTGTGGTCCTGGAACAACCGTTCAACAACAAGAGCCTTTACCCACTTTTCACAGAATTTCATATATATACAATAAGGCCCCACCGTGGCCTTAATCAGTTCAGCTCTATCTATGCTGTACAATTAAAAACCATGATGGGCAACATTATACTTGGGATTTACATTCAAAATAAGAGCATACATTACGTAATGCTTTTCAGTAGATCTGATCAGAATCAACTTCATTCGATCTAAATAAATAGACCATAAAAGTAATAAGGAAGAAAATTAAAGGTGGGTCAATGTCTTGTATTGCAGCATCTACATAGGGCTTCACATCCCTGCCAAGGTTAGGTTAAAACATTCGTTTTAGAGAAATCCCCTTTGCTCTTCCCTTTTATAATCAACTAGCTATCTTCTCTTGACAGAAATCTATGTATTAGGGAACGGAAAATGAACTGGGAACCCCAAAAATGAAGTGGTTGATGTGTAACAGAGGTTTCTCCCATTCCTCAATAAATGCTTTAAATAGCCTATGGTTGCAATCACGGGATACATGTGACTTTTCACTGGTCCCAGAAAATAACATTCTGTCTCTAAAACCAGCCAGTCTTGCCACTCCATTGTCATGTAGAACAATTTGCTGCTTGTTGGCCAATTTTACACGTCTCTGGATTACCAAAAATCTAGGTCCTGGTGACAGCCTTGGTGTTAATTTCATCTCAGGTGCAAAATCCCAATTTTATCAGGGTTAATTGCTCATGTGTTATTTCTCACGTGCAAGCTGACCACCCCATGGTATTTGCCTACAATTTTTCGGTGGTAAAAACCTGCTGAGAATCTTGTTGGCATACTGCTAAATCCCAATTTGTGCCCTTCGGAAGGGACACAGGCATTCAGGACGCGTAAACCACAACATACATGTCCATTCCAGGGTTCCGAAATCGGAATTTTGTGTTATTTGCCAGTAAGATTCTTGCCAGGTTTTACTTGTTAACCACCTATGAGCAGATAGCAAGCGCTAGTGAGTTGGACATGGGCAAACAGAATATGTGCAATTAGACCACAACAAATAATGCCAGACTTGGGATTGTAGACCTACAGTGGATTTGGCAGCAAGGTTGTAATTGAGGTCCAAAACTTCCTTGCCAAGAGTCAGCCCTAATGAGATAAAGGGGCTCATATTAGTACACAGTCAGCTGTGTCCCTTCCTGATCAAGTCCCCAGCTAATCCGTCTACAAGGAAAGTATAGCTTTGCATCTAAGAATCATTCACCCAATATCAAATTCTCTTTTCCACTGAAAAGTGCCTCGCCCTACCACAAAACAGTCTCGTGCTCCCTAGTTTACGCATATCTCAGGTTTTCACATTAGACACCTCAGCACTCACCTCCTTCCACACAGGTGCAGAGAAAGAGACAACAGAAAAAGTCTACAGACCCATCAAATCTGCTGCACATTTCCCTATTTGTTGTGTGCACATAGGATCTACCCTTTGCAACCTGAGTCCAATATTTTGATTAATATCCTAGTAACAATATACACAACAATCTCATCAAATTGGCTTGTAAAGCAAAATTCACCCGTTCTCTGTACTAATTAAAAAGAATAAACTGGCTCCACAGAGAAGGCACAGACCACTGGTGAAAGGTAAACACAACTGTGAGCAGTTCAAACATGCACCGAGACAAGATTCCTAATTGGCTGGGTCCTGATCAACTTCTGCAGTTTTTCATTTTACATTTATTATGACAAGCCATTCACAAAGTACCCTCCTTTACTGGAAATAAAATACATGTGTACACAAAGTGGAACCTATAATAAAAAGTGTATGTAGCAAAAATAAAAACTCTTGTTTTTTTAGTAGAATTATCTGGTCTATTTGCAAAGCTATTTTCAGGCAAAATTCTGACTTACATCTTGAAAAAGTAAAGTTGTGCATGATCGTTTGTGCTTGTTTCACAAAACATGAAACAAACATAATGTATGCCGCTCATATATGTTTCATTTCGCGACTTGGTGCCAAGATACCCGCTCAGGTGTAAGTCTGCGCTTAAGAAATAGATAGACAGATAGATATACAGGCAGACCTACCGACCGACAGACAGAAGAATAGATAGCTAGAAAGCTAGATAGATAGATAGATAGATAGATAGATAGATAGATAGATAGATAATGTTAGAAATGGGGTCTCTGGTTGGCTAAGGTATATACCCAGGCCAGGCAGAACCCACCACTCTAGTCAGGGCAAGATAGATACACAGCTTAGATAACCTGTGCTCATGCTCTGGTAGCTTGGCGCAGAACAGGCGTGCTTATCAAAAAAGGCAATCTGTGAAGCATTTGTGCAACACACACACACACACACACAGTAACACAGAGACTACACCACAAAATGTTTCCACACTGGTTTAGAAATATAGCCTATTATATTCTGAACAAATCAAGACCAAAACAATAAAAATCCGATGAGTGCATTTCAAGTTATTACATTAAATACACAACAGAATGATAGTGCTCAAAGTATTCTTGATCCAGGCAGTGGATCACTGGATGTTTAAAAATAAAGGTCGAGGCCAACAGGCACTCATCGAGAAATCTGCACGGCTCCTTCCGGGACCGGCGCACGCAGCAAAGGAGACTTGCCTGCGAACGTGCAGGCAGGTTCACGGACCTCACACTCCCGGGATTGGAATCACAGCACCTTTCGGAAGCCACAGGGGCCTTGCGTCACTCTGGCCAAGATCGCACACAGTGTCGGAACTCCCCACGTGGGCAGGTGGCAGTGACATGGAGACTCTCTTCGTCAAGGCAGCCAGGCGGGGCTGCATAGAGAGCGCTTTTCTCAGCGCTGTGATGTCGCTGGTCACAGGCGCTCAGAGCATTAACATGGAGATGTGCTTGATCTTTTTTACCAGCTGTGCTTAATCGGGGCGAAGCAGCCAATGCTGGGTCTCTGCTCCCAACACGGAGCTCGATTTGGAGCAGCACAAGCTGGCGAACAGGCCCAGATAGTTGAAGTGTAATTGCCGGACTCCCGGGTGGCAGAGTTCTTCGGCAGGGGTTGAAGTCTTTGATGGCCCTGAGACTTCGGAAATGGGGGGCAAGCCCTGGGAGAGCACTTTCAAGTTCTGCACACAAAAGGTAACAGTCAGCAGGCCAGCACAACAAGGCAGGTAGCAGAGTGGCAGTTCATCCTGCAGCACGGCAAGCAGCAGGGCAACACAGCAGAGCAGTTAGCAGAGTGGCAGTCCTTCCTGGAAGCACAGCAGTCCTTCTGACGGTGCATGAATGTAGATCCAGCAGTGTCTGGTTACAGGTCTGAATTGAGGGAGTCAGAGCCCCAGAATTTATAACAAAAGTGACTTCGATATAGAGGATGACTTCAAAGGAGCCCACTGGAGTACACAAGGATCCCTTTCAACCCAGTCCTGTCTGCCAGGATATCTGTGGGGGGTGATCAACCTTTGTGTGTGGGCAAGACATCTATTCAAGTGGAGTGTGAGCCCCTCCCATCACTCGTGCCCAGGAAGACCCATTACTATGCAGATGAATACAGATGCAGTTGAGTGTCCTTTGTTGTGGCTGTCTAAAGGGAATGCACAGAGGTAGCTGTAACCCAGCCGAGCCCAGATGTGTATTGGAGACGGGTTGTCAGGCACACAGAGCAGTAAGTGTAGAGAAATGTCCACTTTCTAAACGTGACATTTCTAAAACAGTAAGGTTAAATCCAACTTCACCAGTATGGAAGATTTTTCATCACCATTCCTAAGAAATAAAACATGAAAAAGCTACTCCTCTTTGTTTAGGAATTACCATTTAAGAGAATATAAGGGAAATCCCAATGCTAACCTATGTGATGGGTAGGCCTCATAGTGGTGAAAAACACATTTATCTGTTTGTCACTACCAGGACATGCAAAACACAACAGTACATGTCCTTTCTTTTACTTACATAGCACCCTGCCCTTAGGGGTGCCTAGGACCTATCTTAGATGTTATTTATATGAAACCAAAGGGGGGTTTAGGACTTGACAAGTAGTTTTAAATGCCAAGTCGAAGTGACAGTAAACTGCCCACACAGGCACTGCAGTGGCAGGCCTGAGACAGGTTTGAGAGGCTACTTCTGTGGGTGGCACAATCAGTGCTGCAGTCCAATAGTAGCAGTTAACTTACATGCACTGGGTATATGGCATACCACTTTACAAGGAACTTACAAGTAAATTAAATATGTCCATCAGGTATGCACCAATTACACACGTTCAGGCAAGAAGCACATGCACTTTAGCACTGATTTACAGTGGTAAAGTGCTCAGAGTCCTAAGGACAACAAAGAGATTCAGCAAACGTGGAGGACTGACAGACAGACAGGCAGGCAGGCAAGCAAGCAAGCAGACAGACAGACAGACAGACAGACAGACAGACAGAAAGACAGATAGATAGACCATGCACCCCCAGCGTTTTGAGTACTTTGGTGAGTGTTTCCATGGCGGCGTGAGAGGAGTTACTACATACTTGAATGGAAATCAGCGAACACCCAAATTTGAGCTGGTGGTTGCGTTGGGGCCACCAGCACTTATTTTTGTGCACATGCACTTATTTTTCCCAGCATCAGATATTAACTGAGGGCAAGAGAGGGAAGAGACAAATCGGAGAGATGGCAGAAGAACAAGACGACAAAACCTTCAGAAAAGGAGAATGCAGAAATCTGCAAGAGTGAGATGAAGGGACAGGGAATGTCTGGTAGGGGACTGAAGAGGCGTGAAGTGGATTTAAGGCTACCAACCTTGGTATTCAGCACACCGGCCGCGGGCTTCACGGCACTCTTTCATTCAACAAATTAAGCACTGCCCACCCACTCGATCATAACTCTGAACGTTTGCAAAAATTCTGCAATGTATTTTTCCACCGTTTTCAGCACATCTATCATGGACCCAAAAATTACCAGGTATAAGTGGTGCAGCAAGCTTGGCAACATCTATTTGCAGTTTTCAGAGGGTGTGAAGGAAGGAGACATGTTAATGAGAAAAATATTACTACTCAAATAGCTAATTTCACAATTGTCATAAGTGTAAACGTTCATAATATGTGCAATACTAAGGTTATGCACATACAGAGTCAGGAATTTCGAGACTATCTTGCGATCGTGTGTACAATTAATTTAGACATGTGAGTCAGAAAGGTTTGTTAATTAGCAAAGTAATTTCAAGTATTTATAAATAAATATTTTACGAAGATGCAACTAATACATATTGTAAATATGTATTGCTTCTGAGAAACAGCCTCTATATTGTTCACAAGAAAGTCTAAAACGTTAAACAACTACTGTTACGTTTTTTTATCATTATAATATTTGCTTATATGTTTTCTTCGGCATAACATAACTTAGCCAACAGCAACATTTCTCTTACGGAAGTGTGAATATCACAGTACTTACATTAGTCGAGATCGCTAGAGGGGCACATGTACATCTCAACAGTAACCAAGCACCAACAAGGCATCAAGGGCAGAGAGCCCACCAGATTAATTTATTGAAAACTCTACGGGGCATATTCACAAGGACCTACCGCCGATTTATCTCCACCTTAACCCATTAAAAGTGGAGATAGATTTAACACCCCATTCACAAGCGAATGCAAACTGCAGACAACGCCAGTATTCCCGCGATAACTGCCCCAAAATTTATCTCCACGGTGGACACCACCAACTAACCCTAATGAGATGCAGAGTAGGCGTTCCCATGCAAAAACACACGAAAAAACCACAACACCACTTTCACAACGAACTGCCAGATCTGCGAAGCGAACCAAAAACAGGTGATAAGCCGCGGTAGCAGCAGGGATTTAACACCTGCCTTATGCTGGTGTTAAGCAGGACGACTCCCTGCAGCACGAAAGGGAGCCCCGCCCAGAGCCACATCGGAAGACCCACAGATGCCATGGAGACAATGAACATGCTGCTTGGAGACCCAAGAGGGCCACAACACCCACCCCCACCACTCCCAGCCCCCCCCAACCCCCCGGACAAACACATACCGTGCACGACACAAGAGCCACAAAAAGCGCATGATGTCGCACAATGACAAAATAAAACACACATGTGTGGCCAGAAGAACGAGAAACAGTCACACATCACTGAAGTAACAACAAAAAACTTTATTGAAATACAACACAAAACACCAATGCGGAAGACTCCTGGCAGGTCCGTCCGGGACAATCTTGATGTCACAGCCTGGAAAATAAAGCACAAAATCAGAACATGTGTCATGCGCACATCAAAGGAGCGAGACACAGAGAAACAGAGAGAGAAAGAGAGAGAAGGAAAGGAAGGGAGAGAGAGAGAGGGAGAGAGGAAAGGAAGGGAGAGAGAGAGAGAGGGAGAGACGGAAGGAAGGGAGAGAGAGATGGAGAGAGGGAAGGAAGGGAGAGAGAGGGAGAGAGGGAAGGGAGAGAGAGAGAGAGGGAAGGAAGGGAGAGAGAGAGAGAGGGAGAGAGGGAAGGAAAGTAAGGGAGAGAGAGAGAGGGAGAGAGGGAAGGAAGGGAGAGAGAGAGGGAAGGAAGGGAGAGAGAGAGAGGGAGAGAGGGAAGGAAAGTAAGGGAGAGAGAGAGAGGGAAGGAAAGTAAGGGAGAGAGAGAGACACCCCCGCCCCCGCGCACCCAGGCCCCACTGTTCACCTGCTGCCACCGGTGTGTCTCCAACCACGTGCCGGGATACACTGCAAGCCACAAGGTCTGCAATCTGTAATCGAGGCCAGAGTCAATCATGGCAGAGTCCATCACACTGCACACGGCAACAACGCCTGTCCGTACCTGCGCACGCATGCAGCCGCACCCTACCCCCTCCTGCCGGCCAGCGCTGGCTGTCCGCACTTGCGCACTCCGGGTCCACTGCTCACCTGCCGCCAACGGTGTGTCCACCAGCAGGCACACCACGTGCCCGTGCAATCTCCAGGCCCCGGTCCCGCCACCATGGCATGGTCCACATGATGCGGACCCGCCCCGCGGCCCAGCAGGTCCCACACATGATGCTGAGTCCTGAGGCATCAATGGCAGAGACCACATCAATGCACACGTCATCGCAGGCTGCACACCCGCTCAGTGATTTCGGTGCCACTAACGCTGTGCAACCCCAGTCAGCGCCACGTGGTGGTAGGCCCGTGACGGGTGCAAGGCTCCGGGTGCCACTAACCCTGTGCAACCCCAGTCATCGCCACGTGGTGGTAGGCCCGTGACGGACGCAATGCTCCGGGTGCGACCAACCCTGTGCGTAGCAACTCATGGGCCCTTCATGATTGAGAACCGTGGAGCGTCCGTCATCCAGTCAACACCGGCAGTGGGGAATGTGACGTCGTCGGCCCCTTATATTGGCGGGGTCACATGGCCTGTGACGCCTGTGCCAGATGGGTGTGGTGTGTGTGCAAACCTTCCCTCAGGGAGTGGCCGTGACATGCTGACAACTAGACCAGTGACCTGCATACCACCAGCGTGTACGCCTGCGACATGTAGCTATGTGGGCCCCCCCTCTGAGCGTAAGCGGAGTGGTCTGGCCTTGCGTATACAGGACCAGCGCAATGCATGCAACAATGACTCGGGGGCTCTGGGCGTGGTGCAGTCCATGTCCGGACAAGGAAGTGACTAATGCGTGTGTCCCTGTTGTGGTGTCTACGGCACCCAGAACACAATTGGCAATGTAGCACACTGTAACTGGCATCCCACTAGATGAGCATCATTGACGTAATAGAAATCACTGTCCCTACATTCATCCACACATTCATACATGAATGATGACACAGCAGTTCATTTCTGGATTTTTAATGCACATCCAGTGGAGTTTTGCAGCTGGAGCAGTACAGGGCCATGCCAAGCCCACTACACAATATGGGCCCGTGGAGGGCCAGCCAGAGTCCATCCGGGGATGACAAGTACTGCGGAAGAGGAAGGGTACAGTCCGCAGTCTGGCCGCCGTGTCATTGGTCATCAAACAGGATATGGCTGTCCATGTCGCGGTCCAAGGTGAGTGCAGCGGAGTGTATCGGGGGTCAGTGGAAGGTCATGGGGCCATGTGTGGCACCAAGCAGAAACAGGCAAGGTGTCGGAAATGAATGCTAGTGCCTCCTTCTGATCTCAAGCCCATCCACGTCCTCGGA
Organism: Calotriton arnoldi; assembly: GCA_963921515.1. Classification (NCBI taxonomy): domain Eukaryota; kingdom Metazoa; phylum Chordata; class Amphibia; order Caudata; family Salamandridae; genus Calotriton; species Calotriton arnoldi. Next base: position 1,521,556 of record CAWUFW010003036.1, read on the forward strand.
TGTGTGCTCTGCCCCACCTGTGGGTGTTGCAGTGCCGGCTGCGGCACTGTGTGCCACTGACACATCAGGGGCCGGAGGAGGATTGTCGGCCGCACTGTGTGGCAGTGGCACATCAGGTGCCGGAGTGGACACGCATGCCGCACTGGGAGGCACTGACACACCAGGGGGCGGAGATGTGGATGGTGTGGGGGCAGCAGTATTCATCATCGCCATGCCTTGTGGCAGCAATGCCATGATGAGGATCTGCAGGGCATGGTAGATCCCAGCTACATTTCGCTGATGTGCAGCGGTGGCTGCCATCCTTTCCGCCTCCATCCGCACCATGTCCTCCATGAGCCTCCGCATGTGTGCCAGCTCAAGGCTGGGTTCGCTGGAGTCACTCTGGGCAGACAGGTGTTCTTGTCTCCGAGTCATGACTCCAGCGATGTCAGCCAGGGCTCGTTGGAGACCATGGAGCGGGCCTTGGGTATCCGTTAGGGACTGGAGCTGGTCCCTGATGGGACCTAGACACCCATGCATGGCGTCCAGTTTGGTAGCCATGAGGTCAAACCCCACCCGCACCTGCTCAGCCGTCTCCCTCTGGCCCTCCAGCACACGGCGTTGGAAGGCCATGTGTTGTTCGTGGTGGTCTTGGGAGACAGCCGGGGTTGTGGGTGCCTCCTGCTCGGTTGTTTGGGTAGTGGGTGGGGTCTTCTCGATGCAGCTGGGCTGCCCTGATCTTGGAGGTGAGTTGCGGATGATGTCAATGATGTCTTGGAGGGCTTGGGTGTCGATGCTGGTGGTGTCCTCCTCGTCATCAGTGAAGAGTGGCTGGGACTGCTCTGCAGGAGGTGTTGACTGTGCCCCTGCAATGTGAAGGGGAGATGGTGTATTACAATGTGTCCACATGTATGTAGCCGCATGGTACATGTTCACATTCAGACAGCATGGCATTGTACATTGTGACAGTCTGTGGATCAGGGCCATGATCCAGAGTCATTGTGGGTGTGCACTGTGCTCGGCTTGAATGTGCATGTGTGCCATTGTGGCCATCTCCAACCATCCCCCCAGTACCTGGTGGTTACTCACCCTGTTGCGGTTGTGTTGTGTCCTGTCGAGCAGTGTCCGGTCCCCCGACTCCGGCCACAGTCTCCACACTGATGACTGTCGACACCAGCTCCTCCATGTCATCCAGCTCCAGCTGTGGCGCTGGGCTCCCACCTCCAGTCTGCATTGCTGCCTTCTGGTTGGCTGCGAGTTTCTCCTTGGTCTTGCGCTTGATGTCAATCCATCGCCTCTTGGCCTTGTCCATTGACCTCTTGTGCTCTCCGACGGCATTCACCTTGTCCACGATGTCCCGCCATATTCCATTTTTGGTGCCCAATGACACGTTGGAGGAGACGAACAGTTGTTGATGGTGTTCCATCACCTCCGTGACCAGGATCTTGTTTTCCTGCGGACTGAACTTCGTCTTCCTCTTCTTCTTGACCTTGCCCTTCCCTGTCCCTGAGGTCCCGGGCTGGTCGTCCGGGGTGCTTGTGGGGTTGTGCTCGTCCTCTGCGCCTGCTCCGGCTGCCTCCATGGTGCTTGGGTGTTGGTTATTTTGTGTTTGTGTGTTTTTTCTACTTTTATGGTGATTTTTCCCGCCTGCCATGTGTGTTTTGCAGGCCTGGCGCTGCTTATCGCTGATTTCCTCATCGCGCTTTGGCCCATCGCATGTTTTTTTGCATTGAGGTTTGTGTTTTTATCACCGTTGCGGTTTTTGTATCGCGGACATTGTCCGCGGTTTCGGGAGGCTATCGCATGGTGCTGCCGTGTTGTGAATTCGACGTTAACACAGGGTTATTTTCCCACGATAGGCTGCGATGTGTGGAGTTGCGTTAACATTTTTTGGAGATGTTTAGCACACGTTCTTGTGAATATACCCATACAAATTTTTAATCTCGCACGTCATCTTTTTTCAGCAGTTACAAAAGGGATCCGAGAAGCCACTTGGTCTTGCTGTCCTTGGTTGTAGTGTAAAACGTCTCCGCAATCGTGTTACACCCTATATATCCTGCAGCCAGCCTTTAACTGTGAAGGAGGAACCTTCATACCCAGACATAGCAGCGCTGCTGTCAGTGGCAGCTTCTCCACTAAGGCAGAGGAGCCTCGCCAGATTGCTTTAAAGAAAGTGCAATGGAAAAAATAAATGATAATAACTTAAGTTATTATCTTTTTATTTTTCGTGTTCCAGTTGCCACCAGGTTAGGGTGGGGCAGGGCTGGGGTCCCGTGATGTCAGGGAGGAGGAGCGGCTGCTGCTCCAGTGCTGCACCTAAAGTGCACATGACTGTTTGGCCGGCTGTCTCGGGCCGGCCAAACAGTCATGCGCACTTTGCATGTGCTCCACCCAGGCTGCATTACAACCTGGGTGGAGAACATGCCCAGTTTCCCTTTCCCTCTCTGAGCGCTGAACCACAGCGCTCACACCAAACCTGATGCTGCTGGGAGCAGCGTCATGATTGGTCAGGGGAGTCTGGAAGACTTGGTGCTTCCTGTTCCTGGTTCCTGCGAGGAGAGGCGGTAGCTGCTGACGGCGACCAGCCGGTAAGTGTTTTCGTTTTATCAATTTCCTAACCCACCACCTTTCCCCGCCCACGCCACCGTCCCCTACCAGCCGACACTGCCTGCTGTTGTCCAGGAGTAGTGATATAACACGAGTCTCCTGACTGATTTATGAATCCCAGCTACATATCCCAACATAAATACAGGCCAGATATCTGTGCATAGTAGTCAATAATTCCAGAAATCACTTTCAAGATCCTGCACCAGTAATGCCGTATTATTATGGTTTATAATGAAACCTAGAATGCATGGTCTCCTTTCTCAAATTTTAGAGCTAAGCTAAAGTGGAAAGAATAGTTTATCTGTTTCATTTTGTACATTTGCAAACAATTATCTAACTAGCCTGACCATAACTGGTGCAATATCAACGTGGACAGGAAAAGGCAAGCTAGTAAAACTGGGTGGTTTGATCGCCATTGCACACGTGCAAGTAATACGCTTAAATTAGCCTTACAAGCAAGGCCTAGGAATAGGGGAAAAGTGAGAGAGTTGCGATTGACGTACAAACATACATTAAAGAAACAGAAAAAATACCTACAAGAGAAAGCATGGGAAGATCTGGAACCGGCAGCTACATTGAGGGATAGCTCCTTATTCTGGAGAACAATTAATCAACCCTTCCTTAGGGATGTTAATGCACCTGTTATAGTGACTCACATACACCCAGATGATTGGCTGGCACATTATAGCGAGATATTTAATCCCAAAAATATAACTATGGAACCTATTAATGATAAGATCATCTTACTTAGACCTCCCGTTTTAATCCCGATTACGGTGGGTGAAGTAAATGTGGCCTTAGGGAAATGTGCAAAAGAAGGCACCAGGACCGGATGGGGTCCCTGTAGATGCATACAAGTCACATCCTATGCTTTGGGTACCCATATTAACCCATGTATACAGTCTCTACAAAGGGATATATACCTGCCACCTGGGCAGAAAGTATAATTGTCCCCATATATAACAAGGGAAATAGAGGGGACGTGAAATTCTATAGACCAATCTCCCTCTTAAATACTTCAGTTAAGGTGCTTGGAAGAATATTATTGGAAAGGCTGGAAACATGGGCTGAGCACAACAATTTACTTACAGAGGTGCAGTTCGGTTTTAGACAAGAGGTCGGCATATTTGAATAATGTATGAACCTTAACCTGATTGTGAATAAATACACAGTAGCCAAAAAGAGTAGTCTTCATTTATCCTTTGTAGATCTAAGCAGTGCCTTCGACCTTGTTAGTCACTCCAAGTTGTGGAAAATACAGGTTAGTTTGGGATCCCCACCAGATATGATATCCATTCTCTCGCAAATATGTACCCATCTGACTGCACATGTATGCAATGGTGTTCATGGAGAATGTACCCCAGGATTTAAGATTACGAAATGTATTCGGCAAGGGTGCATTCTTGCACCACCCCTATTCTGTTTATCTATTAATGGGGTGGATGTATTTCTCCAACAAATAGATGCTGATCCCCCCAAAATAGTAAAGTGGCTAGTCCCAGCCCTACTGTATGCAGATGATGCGGTTCTGTTATCATGAACTGCAAACAATTTACAATCTCTGATCGAAGGATTTAACCCTTTATGGAAGAAAATAATATGAGACTCAACTTATCTAAAACCTTTGTGATGGTGTGTGGCACAGGCAACTTATGGAAGAGGGCAGTAGCGGCCCGTGGTGGGAGTGCTGCGGGGCGGTGGGGCGGGGCGGGGGAGGGGCAGGGTGGGGGGTAGTAAACTCCAGCTTACGGCCGACCGGAGTAATGTAAAGAAATAAATAAATAAAACAAATTTCATTGCGCGCGCTGAAACCCATTTGGCGTTTCAGCGCGTGCAATGAAATTCGTTTTATTTATTTATTTATTTACATTACTCCGGTCGGCCGTGAGCCGGAGTTTACTACCCCCACCCTGCCCCTCCTCCGCCCAGCCCCACCGCCCCGCAGCATTCCCACCACGGGCCGCTACTGGAAGAGGGTACATCGGTTAAAAGGGCAGATAATAGCAGCGGTCGAAAACTTTTCATATCTGTGTGTACATTTTTCAAATAAGAATGTGTGGAATACTCACTTAAAAATTGCAAGCATGAAATTCTCTAGAAATGTAGAAGCAATTTTTAGATTTGTGGAAAAAAATGGAAATAAACCGATACCAGAAATGTTACAACTGTATAAAAGTAAATGCATTTTGGAGAAAACCTTTTTTATTCAGGCTCCTAGCTGTATACCGATCTACTTCAGCATATATTGTTCATGAACAACTCGCAACCCCTTATATAGAAGATAGTATTTACACTAGTGCTCTTTTGACCTGGCATGGAATCTCAGCTAAAACAAGAACAACATTTACAAAAAATATAATTAATGACTGTTAGGCCCTAGATGGTAGGGATAAAATCCCTTGGTTTGCTCATGTGAAAGATCTCATAAAAATTATAGACACTAATTTAACTATTGATGACCCATACGGTATCTTAAATTATAGTAAAAAAGAACTAAAAATGATTGTTATGGGCCTGAGAGCATTTTTAAGAAAAACCAGAGAGCATATCAAACTATCTGTAAAGAGCTACCTTAACTGCCACGTTCCTAACATTATTTAGAGCTTCTTAATGACTGTAAAATGTACACAGGACAAGTTTTATCTTACTAGGCTTCGGCTATTCACTCTGCACTTTATTGTTGCATTTCCACAAATGGTGTCATGGGCTAAGAATCTACCAAATTGCCCATGTGATGGCAAATTTGCACAGTCTACCCAACATTTTATCCTTTTCTGCAAATTTTATCAGAATCTTAGAAAGCAATTTTTAAAACCGTTAATTATTTCCAATAGATTGATTCATTTTAAAGATGCTTTTAACTTGGTATGTAATCTAAATATCATAGAAGTTTGCTTTGCAGTAGCAAAATTTATCATATGTACAATAAAATGAAGGAAAACTCTTTTTTACCTAGAAAACTTGTTGTATGAGAGAGCTTAAGTGTATATATCAAACTAGCAAACTGTGATTAGGATATAATTATGACAGGATGTCTAGATAATTTGAAAGGATTGTGTCTTATGTTGGCATTTTATTACCAGAGATTCAGAAAGTATATGAGAATTGACACAACAGAACAATATTTTTGTCTTTTATGGATTTTATCCAAATAAAGATTAATTTGAATTAAATTGAATGAGTCATCAGGGCTTTTCTGAAAATTCATGAGCAAAGCTTTTACAGATAAAGCAAGCATCTCTTGCACGTTAACTTAGTTAGACTTACAAAATGCAGTGCACTGAAAGTGGTCTCCAGGCAAATCCGTCTATGCCTGTCCATGATAAAAAAGGACTGCGATCAATAGATTCTGCATGCTCTTAGCTAGATCAAAAAATAGTTAATTGCAGCTTAGAGAGGTACATTGCCTACCATGACAACCTGCAGGACAAACATTATGACTATTGCAGAAGTGAGGCATAGTCAACAAGGTCGCCCCTTAGCATCTTACCCGACATGTTCAAAGCATAAAACCTGAATATATATTGAGTAGTAATTTTTGATTAACGAAAATTGAAAGTTAGTTCAGGATAGGTCCTCTATGCAATATCCACTGATTCCTAAACATTGAATGTAAAAGTGACAGCATGCTAAAGACTCAATGATCAGGACAAATCTTATATAACTATTAAATTTAAAACTTGAAATGGTCACTTGGGTGTGCAAAACCTTTTTTGCAACACAGCAAAACTTGCAACAATGGTGGCATTAGTGTTATTTATAGACCCAATCATATGGAACACATCCCTCTAAATTACAAATCTTCTTTCCCAGACTCTCTTTTTTGTATTAACACTGTATGACATACACTTCCAGCACCCCTTTGAGGATAAGCAGCTGACTCCTTTCTTGACATTAATATCTGGATAGACGTCCCCTACCTTCCTACAACACACCCTTCTATAAGTAGCATATAGGATTTGGACATTGCCTAATTAGTACAAAGCCCAACCCCAAAGAAGGTATATGTTCTCAATCTAATCTTTACAGAAGAGGTCATTTTTTTAGAGCGCAATTCCCTGTTTATTTGTGTGGTATAGTGGATTATTGTTTGGGGTCGATGGTAGTCCACCACAAGTAATAATTTTAATATTCTTGTTGGATGCAGTAAGGTTTTCAGTAATTTAAACCTGAGATCAACCCCAGGTAGCTATGGCACAGAGCAGACAGGCTTAACTTAAGAAAACGTGTAAAGAATTTAGAAGCATCAAAACAGTTAGAAAGTGGAAAGCACAACACAATAAGAAATCTCATTCCAATGTATACAACCAGATAAGAATTTAATGAATGAAATGACACCAAAATGGCAAAAAAAACATTACGGGGAACCAGAGATATGAAGTTTTTACATTTTTAAATAAAAATTGTGCCAAAAAGTGCACTGCGCCTTCTGTGGGCTACTGGTTTTACTAGACCAGGACAAGGATAACTTTTAAGGCTAACTGCGATGGCTCAGGGGTCAGATACCCTGGTCGGATATGGCCTGGTTGAAAAGTTACTTTCACAGTTAGAACATTTTCAAGAAGGTAGAGTCACCAGCTGGTCAAGTCTGTGTTCTTGATCCAAAGACAGGGTAGTTGACCACGGTTTGATAAAGGACGAGGTCTTAGTGAAGCCATTAATGAAGGTGAGAAAACCTCAGAGTTAGAAAAGTCTGTAGTTCACGCCAAGAAAGTCGTCAACATCAATTGGATGCTGCTCAGCATAAGGCTTGGTAAGGATTTAGACTCATTTCTGGAAGTCGGATTTCCTGAAAGGGGCAAGGCCGCAGGCAGTAGCCGAAGAGGGTTTGAAGTCGTCAGATGCTGGTCAATATCAGTCCAGCTGAAATGGATTTGCTGCTGTGGAGAAGAACACTGTAACTCCAGTGGCGGCTGGTGACATTTGAAAGTGGCGAGGCGTAAAATTTTAGTTGGAGTGCACCGCGGCGAGCGGGCGTAGCGAGCGAGCCCTAACAACCTAAGGAGGGTTCGGGGGGGTTCTCCCCCGAGAAATTTTCGAAAAAAGAGTGGGCAAATGGTGCATTTTCAAGCAAATTTTAGAAAGCAAAGTTGTACTGTGCGCCCTTCCTGCCAGTATGAATGTCTATGCATTCTGGGCAAACATTGAAGTGAGCACAAATCGAGTTCTCTTACTCCCATTTTTATTGTTAATTTACTGCTCTTTCAGACCATTTTCACCACTCCTGAGTCACCACTCATCCGATGTTTTATACACCCGAAGGACATATCTAGTCTAGTAAAACATATAAAGAGAAATAGCGGCCATTGGCACAGTGCCATGAAAGCAAGTTCTGTTTCAAACAAGGTGCTCTTCCTGAAACATATAGCTAGTCCAGTTTCACATAACCACTTTAATACTGTGTTTCACAGAACAAACTGAAAGGCACATGCATCGGTGTTGTTATTCAGCAGTGCTGACTGAAGACGAGGGCATTTCCTTGTCGTTAATGCCTTGGTGGCCGTTGGACCTCCCTGGGTATTAACAAATGATAAATGCCTGACCATGAGTGCTGGTATTCATACTGCACCCATATGAAAATGAGCATGATCAAAAGTGTTTTTCTGATTCTTCATCTTTAAATGACTGAGTGACAGCGTCATTTTGTATTCAGAGCTATGGCTCAGAATAGGGTTGTTTCCATTAGCCACAGTAAATGCTGATTCAAAAACAAAATGCCGTACTGAAACGGAATGAATTAGTCTAATACTATTTCATTTCAGAAGAAGCCACAGAATAATATTGCGAAGCTTCCTATAAGTGGTAGGGCAGAAACTTTTACGTTGAATATAAAGTGCAAGCAGAGCGAAAATGAATCATATATGGGTGGGCAGAGCTGGGAACGGATTTCTTCCCCCACAAGAAAATTCGAGAAAAAAATGGGTGGGAATGATGCATTTTCAGCATATCTTTCAAGAACATCTGCTACAATTATTATTATTTTTTTAAAGGTGCATATGGGTTCACAAAGAGACACGTGTCTCCCTGCACTCACTCAGATACATCACTCAACTTGCACTCACACAAACTGGTTGTTCCTCTCACCTTGTACTCCCAGACTCACACTGCTTCACTCACCCAGCACTCACCAACCATACCACTCATCCGCCACTCACAAGGGCACATCACTCATTCAGTGCATTCACACCATTCATGCCACACTCATGACAGCACATCACTCATCCAGTGTACTCATACAGTCACACAACTTACTCTGGGCTCACACAGGCACACCATTCACAAAGGCACACCCTTCACTCTACACTCAGTGTTAGACTTGGCATCTTTTGGCGTGTTTCCCCTGACTTTTTGCTTTCTGACCTCCCGGTTTTGACTCTGTTTTTGCTGGTGTGATGATTCTGCGCACTTTCCTCACTGCGGTCCAGTGGGAAAGTGCAAGTGCTCCTGTATAAAATGTGTTATGGATTGGTGTTTCCATGATTGGCCTATTTGGTTTATGTGTCAGTCCCTTGTAAAGTGCACTGCGAGTGCCAGGGCCTATAGACCAAATGCTGTTGGTGGGCTGCAGCACTGGATTGTGCCACCCACGCAAACAGCCCGTAAAATGTAACTCGGGCCTGCCATCGCAGAGCCTGTGCGCAGCCTGGGGCTGCCATGTCGACTTGGCAAGTGCACACACTTGCAAGTCCCTAAACCTTCCCTTTGCTACATGTTAGTCACCCCTAAGGTAGGCCCAAGGTACCCCTGTGGGCAGGGTGCGGTGTATGCGAAAGGTAGGACATGCCCGGGTGTGAGCGGCATGTCCTGATAGTGAATTACAGCCTAGTACATTTTTCACTATTGCAAGGCTACCTGTTCCCCTAGGCCAGAACGGGCGGTTTTGATTATTACAGTATATAATCCTAACTGACCCCGGGAACATGGTAGAAATTCGAGTTTAGTATGCCTGGACTCAGAATGATAAAATGCATCTTTTAGTGAAGTTGGTTTTAACATTCTGCGTTTGAAAATACCACTTTTAGAAAGTGGGTATTTTCTTGCCTAACCATCCAAGCCTGCCTCTGCGAGGTTGTGTATTCCTTGTCTGGAATGTGAGTGACAGGGGCTGGGGGATGCCAGGAGACAGGGTGAGTCAGCGCAGGGCTGAATAGCCAGATCGACCTGTAGATGGGTGGGAGGGGTCGCACCTGGGCCCTGAATAGGACAGTGCCTTCCCTCCACAATGCTGGCTCCACCTCCTGTGGTGCGTCTGATGTCCCTGGCCTACTCACTGAAAGAAGGGACGGAGACTTGTCAACAAAGTGCTCCAGAACTGGTTTGGACTAGGCGAAGGCCTCTCTGCCTTCAGAGAACAAAGGAATTTGGGATATAAATATTGGGGCCCTGACCCCATGAATTTAGATCTCGCTGGAATCAAGGAACCTGCCAAGACGAAGAGCTGGAAGAGCTGTCAGGAGGAGTACTGCCCCTTTGCTGTGTTGTTGCTTTGTTGGGTTGGCCTGCAGCTGCTGCTTCTGTCTTGGGCAGTGAAAGGACTGGACTGAACTTTCTACAAACTTGTGCTGAGTATCTCCAAGGGCCAGGAACCGAGCTGGCCTCCTGTTAAGAAGTCTCAGGGACTACAAAGACTTCACAAGCCTCTGGGTACCGCTTCTGGAACGCTGTTTCAGTCGCCACAGAGGAAGGGAACTGCAACCGACTCCGTCAACCGAATCCATCCCTGGCCGGTGACCTGTTTGCACCGCAGACCGCATCGCCCCGCTTCGCATCGCAACCCTGGTCTCACCGTGGGCGACGTCCAACGCCGCCAACATCGAGCCGCTGCTTGCACCGTGACCTGTGGGCACCGCAGTTCGCATCGCATCGCTTCACTGGGCCAGCCGGACCAGACCGACACTGTCGCTGCAACTGGCTCAAGAGTCGAGACCGCACCGCATTTGGGGCACCGCTCGCACGTCTGCGACGCACCGCTCCGACTCGCACCGCTGTCCGACGCCAGCTCCCGCACTCCGGCTTGGTCGCCTGCATCGCTACCTGTCAGCACCGCATCGAGCATCGTCTCACCCTGCATCGCACGCCTTGGACTCACCGACTCCGTCTGCCCGACGCTCATCGAGCCGCTGCCTGCACCGCATCGAGGGACACCGCACCTTGCATCGCTCCGTCTTGCACCGCAACCGCGACGAACGCCGACCGGCTCGTACACTCCGTACCAGCCACAACGAGAAAAGGTACTGTGACCGAGTCTGTTCACGACTCTGCTGGCCCGTATCGACGCGGTCGGCTGGAACTGTTAGACTCTGGGGTTTTCAGCATCACGGTAGGCTCGGACGGAGCTACCGACTCGTACGAACTTTGCTTTTGTGCTATTCCTGCAAAGAAGAAGTTAACGTATCAAGTATTCATTCGTAAAGTATAGTATTGTGGATTTTTGTCGTAATTGGTCTTGTCTTGAGTATATAAAATATTGGTTATTTTTCTAAACTGGTGTGGTGTCCGTTTGTAGTGCTTACACTGTATTACTGTTGGTTATGTGCAAATGCTTTACACACTGCCTCTGAATTAAGCCTGACTGCTCGTGCCAAGCTACCACGAGGGTGAGCAGGGGTTACTTCACGAGTGTAACAACCCTTACCCTGACTAGGAAGAAGGGTCCCTACTTGGACAAAGGTGCAAGCCCTTGCCAACTAGAGATCCCATTTCTAACATTGGTTGTCAGCGGTGAGGATAGGACTTGCGTTTGCACTTGACTTACAGTGATTGGTGTGCACTACTACCATATCGCAGACCATTACGTACCACATACTGGTTCTTTTTCTTTTGGCCTATTTTTGATCTTGCCAGTTTTCAACTCACGACTTTTGTCATGCCTGAATCAATTGCATCATCCGTTGCATCTCTGGAAGTTATCTTTGAGGAGGACAGGTTGGAATCCTACGCCGTAAAGGAGTTACGAGCGATTTGTAAAAACCTGAAAGTCCAAATTAAAGGCCTCACAAGGAAGGAGGAGCTACAGAAGGCGCTGAGGGCCTGGGTAGCAGCCAGACATGCCAATGGGCAGCCTGGTGATCTCAGTGAGGAGGCGGAGGAGCCTATTTCCAGGGTGGATGTGCTTTTGGGTAGGGGGAACCCGCCAGGTCAGGCAGCAGCAGTCTGTCCCCAGAGGAGCTGGAGGACAGGCGGGAGGCAAGGCAGTTCGAGCTGCAGAAGCTCAGGCTGGAGAGTGAGAGGGAGGAGAAGAGATTGGCCATAGAGGAGAGGAAGATGCTCTTAGAGCATGAGAGAGAACTGAAGGAGCTAGAACTTAGGAGTAAGTCAGGCTCAGATGGTGGCAGCAATTCGTCCAGAAAGGCAGACAGGATTGTGCACATTCCCAAGAACGTAGGCAAGGAGTTCAAGAAGGGGGATGACATACAAAGGTGGTTTCAGGGTTATGAGGCAGCCATACACATGAATGGGGTCCCTGAGGAGAATTGGGGAGCAGGATTGTGGCCACTTTTCCCGGAAGAAGCAAGGGATGCTCTGATAGCTTTGGGTAGGGGTATCACCTCACCTATGCTGACATGAAGGATGCCCTTCTCACGAAGTATGGTCTTACTCCTGAAAAGTACAGGGATCAGTTCAGGTCCAGTAAGAAGTCTGATGCCAACACTTGGTTGGAATGTGTGGATGTGTTCTGCAGGTCTCTGGATGGTTGGGTGAAGGGCAGTAGTGTAACAGATTTTCAGGGGCTCTACAACTTGATTGCATGGGAGCACTTGTCTAGTCTATGTTTTGCAGATCTGCGCCAGCACCTAGTGGATAGTAAGCTAACTGACCCCAGGAAGCTTGCTATGGAAGCGGACCGCTGGGTGAGTACCAGGGTCCACAAGAAAGCGTTTGGGGAGACTCAGCCAAAGGTGGGCAGGGTCCCCAGCAGAAGGGTGGGGGGGACAAGGGTAAAGCACAGGAGTTCTCTAAAGGGCCCCAAACTAGTACCCAGGGTAAAGGTTCCCAGCCCCCGGTGATAAGAAGAAAGGGGTCTCTACAGGGAAGCCTGTTGAGACCGGCCCCTGCAAGTGTTATGCATGTGACCAGGTAGGTCACTTTAAGGAGGACCCCAAGTGCCCGAAGGGGATACAGCCGCCCACCGGTGGACAGTCCAAAGTGTTGGCTAGTGTAGCGCTTGGGGAGGAGGGGTGCCCACAGGAGGGTGGGGATCCCGCAGAAATGACCCTTGTCTCACTCGGGGACAGTGAGATGGTCCCAGGAAACCAGGTGCCCCCTAACACAAAGAAATATAGCACCTGGGTGACCATTAATGGGAACAGGGTAGAGGCTCTCAGAGATACTGGAGCCAGTGTGACCTCAGTCCGGTGTCACCTGGTGTCTGAGAAGCAAGTAGTCCCAGGAGCATTCCACCAAGTAGTTGCTGTAGACAACTCGGAGGGCCAGTGTATGGTGGCGCAGGTTCCCTTTGAATGGGGGGGGTCTCAGGTCCCTTGAGGGTGGTTGTGAGCCCTACCATGCCTGTAGATTGTCTGCTAGGAAACGACCTGGAGCAGTCCTCATGGAAGGAGGTTGAGCTCAGGTCTCACTTGGAGATGCTCGGGTTGTCAGAGTGGGCATGCGTGTCTACTCGGTCAATGGCAGCCAGAAAGGGTGATCAAAAGGACTTGGAGCCTGAAACAGTGGCCCAAGTCCCTGCCAAGAGAAAGGGCAGGGGCGCGGGAAACCGGCCCCCGAAGTTCCCACGGACCGGGAGGAGGCGGACCTCGAGGGGGACGCCCGGTGCCTACAGGGGAGCAGGTAGCCGAACTGGGAGACATCTCTGAGCTGACCCATTGGCAGCAAGAAGGGGGTCCCACCAGGGAGGAGTTCTGCAGGGAGCAGAACGAGTGCCCTACTCTGGAGGGTCTGCGGCGGCAGGCTGCAGACCAGGCAGCTGGTAATCAGTCCGGGTCACATCTGATCTACTGGGAGAGCGGTCTCCTATACAGTGAGCCTAAGGTTGCTGAGCCTGGGTCAGCCCGTGTGCTGGTGGTACCCCAGCGCTTCCGGACCTTCCTACTGGGTCTGGCTCATGACGTGCCTTTGGCAGGACATTTGGGGCAGGACAAGACCTTTGACAGGCTTGTCACCCACTTCTTTTGGCCCCAAATGCGAAGGCAGTCAGATGCACACTGTAGGTCTTGCCAAACTTGCCAGGCAAGTGGTAAGAGTGGGAGGAAGGTCAAAGCTCCTCTCCAACCTTTTCCGGTTGTTGGAACACCCTTTGAAAGGGTAGGGATGGATATAGTGGGGCCACTGGTTCCCAAGACAGCCATGGGCAACAGGTACATCCTGGTCTTGGTGGACCATGCCACCCGGTACCCGGAGGCAATCCCTCTCAGGACAACGACGGCGCCAGTGGTGGGCCGGGCGTTAATGGGGATCTTTTCACGTGTGGGATTCCCCAGAGAGGTGGTTTCTGATAGGGGGACAAATTTCATATCGAAGTATATGACATCCCTGTGGAAGGAGTGTGGTGTAACCTACAAGTTCACCACTCCTTACCACCCACAAGGAAAGCGGTCTGGTGGAGAGATTCAACCAGACCTTGAAAGGCATGATCAAGGGTCTAACAGAACCCATGAGGCGTAAGTGGGACGTCCTCTTGCCATGCCTACTCTTTGCGTACAGGGAGGTGCCTCAGAAGTCTCTTGGGTACAGCCCCTTTGAGCTCCTGTATGGCCACCCTGTCAGAGGACCTCTGAGTTTGGTAAAGGAAGGCTGGGAGGCAGCTCCCAGGAAAACTCCCAGGATGTATTTAGCTACATGCTGGCCTTTAGAAACCAAACTGCCCGCTTCAGGAAACTCGCTCAGGCGAACCTAGAAGCCAGCCAGGAAGAAATGAAGAGATGGTATGACCAGAACGCCACTCTGGTCGAATTTCAACCTGGGCAGAAAGTGTGGGTAAAGGCCCCAGTGGCACCTTGTGCCTTGCAGGACAAGTGGACTGGGCCATATGAGGTAAAGGAGCGCAAAAGTGACGTCACCTACCTGGTGGATTTGCAGGCTCCAAGGAACCCGTTGAGGGTCCTTCACGTGAACCGCCTCAAGCCCCACTTCGAGAGGTCCGAGTGAGTATGCTCTTGGCGACAGATGATGGGGTGGAAGAGGAGAGCGAGCCTCTCCCTGACCTCCTGTCTACCAAGGAGCATGATGGGTCAGTAGAGGGTGTGATCCTCTCCCCTACTCTGACTCAGGAACAGCAGGGGACTGTCGCCAGTTGTTGGGACAGTTCGCCCCACTGTTCTCTCTGACTCCCGGTGTTACTCACTGGTGTACCCATGACGTGGACACCGGTGACAGCCATCCTGTGAAGCACAAGATTTACAGGTTGACTGACCGGGTCAGAGCCAGCATCAAGGAGGAGGTCTCTAAGATGTTGGCGTTAGGGGTGATTGAGCCCTCCCACAGTCCTTGGGCCAGCCCAGTGGTCTTGGTCCCAAAGGCTGCGGCGCCCGGTGCCACTCCAGAACTCCGGTTTTGTGTGGACTACCGTGGGCTCAATGCCGTCACCAGGACTGACGCGCACCCCATCCCCAGAGCTGATGAGCTCATTGATCGGTTGGGAGCTGCCCGGTTCCTCAGCACGTTTGATTTAACGTCTGGGTACTGGCAGATTGCCTTAACCGATGGGGCCAAGGAGAGATCAGCATTCTCAACCCCAGAAGGTCATTACCAATTCCGGGTGATGCCCTTTGGGTTGAAGAATGCCCCTGCCACCTTTCAGAGGTTGGTCAATCAGGTGTTGGCTGGGCTGGAGGATTTCAGTGCCGCCTACCTGGATGACATTGCTGTGTTCAGTTCCAGCTGGGAAGAACATTTACAGCACCTTGAGAAAGTGTTGAGGGCTCTGCAAGGTGCAGGCCTCACGATCAAGGCCAGTAAGTGCCAGATCGGGCAGGGTTCTGTGGTGTACTTGGGACACCAGGTAGGAAGCGGCCTGGTGGCGCCCCTACAACCCAAGATTGACACCATTCTGGCTTGGGAACCCCCAAGACCCAGACAGAGGTGAGAGCCTTCTTAGGTCTCACCGGCTATTATAGGAGATTTGTTAAGGGCTATGACACCATCGTTGCCCCCTTAACAGAGCTGACCTCTAAGAGGCAGCCCAGGAAAGTGATCTGGACTGAGTCCTGCCAGAAAGCTTTTGATGCCCTGAAGGCAGCCATGTGCACGACGCCCGTGCTCAAGGCACCTGACTTCTCCAAGGAATTCGTCGTGCAGACTGACGCTTCAGAGCATGGTGTGGGAGCGGTGCTCTCACAACTGAACGAAGAGGGCCTGGATCAGCCTGTAGTCTTCCTTAGCAGGAGACTACTTCCCAGGGAACAGAGGTGGAGTGCCATAGAAAGGGAAGCTTTTGCTGTGGTCTGGGCACTGAAGAAGTTGAGACCATACCTGTTTGGGACTCACTTCCGGGTTCAGACAGACCACAGGCCCCTCAGATGGTTGATGCAAATGAGGGTGAGAATCCAAAACTGCTGAGGTGGTCCATCTCCCTACAGGGAATGGACTTTACGGTGGAACACCGTCCTGGTACAGAACACGCCAACGCAGATGGTCTGTCCAGGTTCTTCCGCCTTAGTGAAGAGAACTCCAATGGGGTTGGGTAGTTCTCCCTACTTTCAGCTGGAGGGGACATGTGTTAGACTTGGCATCTTTTGGCGTGTTTCCCCTGACTTTTGCTTTCTGACCTCCCGGTTTTGACTCTGTTTTTGCTGGTGTGATGATTCTGCGCACTTTCCTCACTGCGGTCCAGTGGGAAAGTGCAAGTGCTCCTGTATAAAATGTGTTATGGATTGGTGTTTCCATGATTGGCCTATTTGGTTTATGTGTCAGTCCCTTGTAAAGTGCACTGCGAGTGCCAGGGCCTATAGACCAAATGCTGTTGGTGGGCTGCAGCACTGGATTGTGCCACCCACGCAAACAGCCCGTAAAATGTAACTCGGGCCTGCCATCGCAGAGCCTGTGCGCAGCCTGGGGCTGCCATGTCGCCTTGGCAAGTGCACACACTTGCAAGTCCCTAAACCTTCCCTTTGCTACATGTTAGTCACCCCTAAGGTAGGCCCAAGGTACCCCTGTGGGCAGGGTGCGGTGTATGCGAAAGGTAGGACATGCCCGGGTGTGAGCGGCATGTCCTGATAGTGAATTACAGCCTAGTACGTTTTCACTATTGCAAGGCTACCTGTTCCCCTAGGCCAGAACGGGCGGTTTTGATTATTACAGTATATAATCCTAACTGACCCGGGAACATGGTAGAAATTCGAGTTTAGTATGCCTGGACTCAGAATGATAAAATGCATCTTTTAGTGAAGTTGGTTTTAACATTCTGCGTTTGAAAATACCACTTTTAGAAAGTGGGTATTTTCTTGCCTAACCATCCAAGCCTGCCTCTGCGAGGTTGTGTATTCCTTGTCTGGAATGTGAGTGACAGGGGCTGGGGATGCCAGGAGACAGGGTGAGTCAGCGCAGGGCTG
Organism: Calotriton arnoldi; assembly: GCA_963921515.1. Classification (NCBI taxonomy): domain Eukaryota; kingdom Metazoa; phylum Chordata; class Amphibia; order Caudata; family Salamandridae; genus Calotriton; species Calotriton arnoldi. The sequence continues at coordinate 1,538,649 of CAWUFW010003036.1, forward strand.
AATAGCCAGATCGACCTGTAGATGGGTGGGAGGGGTCGCACCTGGGCCCTGAATAGGACAGTGCCTTCCCTCCACAATGCTGGCTCCACCTCCTGTGGTGCGTCTGATGTCCCTGGCCTACTCACTGAAAGAAGGGACGGAGACTTGTCAACAAAGTGCTCCAGAACTGGTTTGGACTAGGCGAAGGCCTCTCTGCCTTCAGAGAACAAAGGAATTTGGGATATAAATATTGGGGCCCTGACCCCATGAATTTAGATCTCGCTGGAATCAAGGAACCTGCCAAGACGAAGAGCTGGAAGAGCTGTCAGGAGGAGTACTGCCCCTTTGCTGTGTTGTTGCTTTGTTGGGTTGGCCTGCAGCTGCTGCTTCTGTCTTGGGCAGTGAAAGGACTGGACTGAACTTTCTACAAACTTGTGCTGAGTATCTCCAAGGGCCAGGAACCGAGCTGGCCTCCTGTTAAGAAGTCTCAGGGACTACAAAGACTTCACAAGCCTCTGGGTACCGCTTCTGGAACGCTGTTTCAGTCGCCACAGAGGAAGGGAACTGCAACGGACTCCGTCAACCGAATCCATCCCTGGCCGGTGACCTGTTTGCACCGCAGACCCCATCGCCCCGCTTCGCATCGCAACCCTGGTCTCACCGTGGGCGACGTCCAACGCCGCCAACATCGAGCCGCTGCTTGCACCGTGACCTGTGGGCACCGCAGTTCGCATCGCATCGCTTCACTGGGCCAGCCGGACCAGACCGACACTGTCGCTGCAACTGGCTCAAGAGTCGAGACCGCACCGCATTTGGGGCACCGCTCGCACGTCTGCGACGCACCGCTCCGACTCGCACCGCTGTCCGACGCCAGCTCCCGCACTCCGGCTTGGTCGCCTGCATCGCAACCTGTCAGCACCGCATCGAGCATCGTCTCGCCCTGCATCGCACGCCTTGGACTGACCGACTCCGTCTGCCCGACGCTCATCGAGCCGCTGCCTGCACCGCATCGAGGGACACCGCACCTTGCATCGCTCCGTCTTGCACCGCAACCGCGACGAACGCCGACCGGCTCGTACACTCCGTACCAGCCACAACGAGAAAGGTACTGTGACCGAGTCTGTTCACGACTCTGCTGGCCCGTATCGACGCGGTCGGCTGGAACTGTTAGACTCTGGGGTTTTCAGCATCACGGTAGGCTCGGACGGAGCTACCGACTCGTACGAACTTTGCTTTTGTGCTATTCCTGCAAAGAAGAAGTTAACGTATCAAGTATTCATTCGTAAAGTATAGTATTGTGGATTTTTGTCGTAATTGGTCTTGTCTTGAGTATATAAAATATTGGTTATTTTTCTAAACTGGTGTGGTGTCCGTTTGTAGTGCTAACACTGTATTACTGTTGGTTATGTGCAAATGCTTTACACACTGCCTCTGAATTAAGCCTGACTGCTCGTGCCAAGCTACCACGAGGGTGAGCAGGGGTTACTTCACGAGTGTAACAACCCTTACCCTGACTAGGAAGAAGGGTCCCTACTTGGACAAAGGTGCAAGCCCTTGCCAACTAGAGATCCCATTTCTAACACTCAGTCTTACCATTACTCACCCTGCATTCATACATGCACACCACTCACCCGCACTCACACAGTGAAACAACTTACCATACAATCATACAGGCACGTCACTCACTAGCCACCCTGAACCCACATACAGATCCCATGCTGCAGCAGCGCTAAGCTCTACCTGGCCCCCACCTACTCGAGCAGAGTTCAGTGCGTTGTGGAGGAGGTGTTGTTTCGACCAGTACAAAAATTAGGAAAATTACCGAAAGCTGGCTTTTTTCCTCCACTACAGGATCACAAACTCCAAGTGAATGTATTATTCATACTTTCTGCGACCCCCGTGCGACATTTTGAGATGTGAACTATTACTACGTAGCTCACATCACAAAAGCCACATGCTTTCATAATCCAGATGCTGCTGCTCACCGTGCCAGCACTGTGAGCAGGTTTTATGTGAAGAAATGAATGAAAGGGACATCAATAGCCCCAGAAACACTCGTAAACACAAATGCAGTGACTAACTATGTCTAGCAGCAGTGAAGATTTAAAAAGCACACATTTTTTTTTTTAATGCAATGTGCACAGCACATAAAATGGATAATAAAAATACAACATTGTTTCAAAATGAATTGAACATTTTACATGTAAGGTCTTTTTGTCTGGAATCTCACGGCTTTCCACTGCTGGGACTCAGCTGTTTCCCACTAACAAATAGCAGGGTTGGTACTTTGTGACGGTGATACTAGGTAGTAGGCAGTCGCCTTAGGGTACCGACACAAGGGGGTGCCAGATTCCAAATAAAGGCCTAAAAAAAAATTGGTAGAGAAAATGGCAAAATAATATTTTGATTTTTGCTCTACATGAGACAGATAGACATCTGCAGAGACACTGGCACTCAGAAAAAAGAATTAAGGGTTGTGGAAAGATCAATTTTCCATCAGGCTGCTCTGCTGGAGGCTTCATCTCACTCCCAAGCCCACAAATCACCATAATTTATCCTGTACTTGTATCATGCCATTTCGGAATGATCAATAATAACATGGATGTGACATATGTGAGTGAACTTCGGATATCTCCACCATGTATCAGAGAAGTGCTGTGGGGTCCACTCAATACAACGCCACCAAAAGGTAGTGAAAGTGTATTAAAGCATCATTTATTACGTCACTGAGGGGAGGTTATTGACTTGCAACGTGCGCCAACTGCTCACGAAGGACAAGTAACATCTGTAAACAAAGTTTCTGCAGATTCCTTTTTACCCCAGAATATTAAATAAATGCATTTTTAAAGAAATTCTATTTCTCAAGAATATTATGTTTGGCGGGAAATATATTCATTAGAATGGCAACCTTTCTAAATGGCCAAAACAAAACACATAGGAATCAGTCAAACCGATTACCATAAAGTGCAAAATCCCGTAACGCTCTCTTGCACACGCCCATTAAAATGCCATTTACTGAATCCCTTTCTAAGTAGAGCACAGCGAGGAAGGAGATAAAATGCATCCCGGGCAGGCTCTGAATACCAGGAAACATGGGCAATAATACATTGACACCGGTTAGGTTATTATCATAAATTAATGACTGGTGCAGTCGCGGCTGGCATGACGGGTGGGGGGGTCACGCGGGTTCGCGAGGGGGGGGTAATTACAATTAAAAAAAACTTACCTTCACGGGTCACACGCTGCCGCCTCAGCTCCTGCTGCTCCTGGCCGGTTTTCCACAGGCAGCCTCCCTCCGCACCCCTAAGCCAATCACATCGCTGCAATGGCAGCGTTGTGATTGGTGCGGTGCAGGCGCACAGCGCCCCAGCTGGGTGCCTAACAGGAGGCCCTTTTCTCTATGTAGGCTGCATGCAGCCTACATAGAGAAAAGGGAGAGTGTGCATGACTGCTTTGGTCGGCCCCAGGCCGACCAAAGCAGTCAGGGCCCACAACAGTGGGCAAGCCACTCCCCCACTGCCCTCGAGCAGGACCGCCCACCTGCCCGCCCACAACCAGGCACTTCTGCTTACTTGCAGTGCGAGAAGCAGAAACATAAAATGGTAGTTTTACCATTTTATGTTTCTGCCTTCTCGCACTGCGAGAAAGCAATGGGGCGACGCCCCCACACCCCTATGGGAGAGCCGCCACTGTGTAACTCCAACAAATGATGGACAGAATGCTGAATGATTCAAACATTCTCCCCCAGTCAAGAGATCTGTGTTAAATCCATCGTTCTTTTGCCCACTACGCCACCCCAGTTTGGACCCAGCCGTATGCAAATCAGTCTTGACCCTGTGCCTCATGGGAACAGTTCAGACCGAACTGCCAAGCCAGGTCTTCCCTGGACCGGAAACAAGCATCCTGGGACCGGTTTCAGGGTATGTCACCCTTCATCAGCCAGGCTAGCTTGAATCCAGTGGCATAGTGAGCAAGGGACCCACGTCTGGGCATACCCGTCCCACTTAGGGCAAAAAGTGTAACTGCAACAAATGACGGACGGAATGCTGAATGATTTAAACATTGTCCCCCAGTCAAGAGATCTGGGTTAAATCCATTGTTCTTTTGCCCACTACGCCACCCCAGTTTCGACCCTGCCATATGCAAATCAGTCTTGACCCTGTGCCTCATGGGAACAGTGAGAAGAATACAGCAGGAGCTGCGACAAAGTCAGGCCCACCATTGAGGCGCTCTCGATGGATCGGATAGCAGTTTGGTCCGGTCCCTTAACATTTCTCCAGGTATAAAGTTTTGAAGTCACATATTTCTAGGTTTGGGCAGTAGGAGTACCCTCTGACACCAGCCAATGATTCGAGGACCTCCGGAAAGTTCTTGGGGGTGAGGACTCAGTCCAAAAGAAGCAACCAGCAGAGTCCAGTGCTGCTTCAATTGAAACTGGTTGGCTGTGCTCTTCCAGGAAAGTGGGCTTCTTGGAGCTTTTGTATCCCTGCAGCTTAACAGGAAGTCAGCCAACTGACCCCTGGAGCCCACAATTATTTGTCCTCGACACAAGTTGGGCAGGTCCTGCCCTTAGAGTTCTCCTCACAGGTCTCAAAAGCTGGCTCACTCATTCTTCTGTCTTGCCCAGGTACAGTAGTGTTCTGAAGAAGGTGCCCAGAGGTGTCACATCTATGCCTGGCACTAGCCTGTAGGTAGGAGTGACTCCTGGCCCATCCCTAACCAATAGAGAAAAGTTCACAGAGGTAGCCTTACCCATTTTTGAGCATTTCCAGTGTGCTGTACTGCTAACAATCCTACAGTGTCATCTTTAGTTAAAACCAAGATGGCAGAAACCTTCTTTCCCTGTGCAAAGCTTCTTTGTGCACCCCAGAGGTGTGACCAGGGAAATGAACAACCCCTCCTCTGTGGTTGCTCAAAATTGGTCTGAGGGAAGCTCCTTACCCCCGGAATAAGACCCTGGCTCACGAGGATGACAAACTGTAACAAGATCATCCATATACAGTAACTTTAACCCTTAACCGGATCCCATCACCGTTGCAACTCAACTTCCTATCACAGCTGATGAACGAACCCTGAACTTGTGGCTTGCTGTCACCACTGTCGGAACTGCTGCTACCATGAAGACCATCCACTTGGGGGCTCCATCTGACCCTTGGCCCCACCATGCTGTCACCAAAGGGCTTCTACCGATCATCGAAGCACTAACACCCATCCTCAATGCCTCCATCACCTCAGCTGTATTCTGGGACACATGGAAACATGCCACCATCATGCCCCTGCTCAGGAGATCATCCACTGTCCCAGCCACTCATTCCAACTACAGACCCATCTCCCTCCTACCATACCTGGCAATGGTCTTAGAGAAACTAGTCAACCATTGACTCACCAACTACCTAAGCACCCACCAGCTTCTCAACACCACGCAGACTGGATTCAGGCCCAACCACAGGACAGAAACAGCACTCATCGCTGCCACAGATGACATCCTCAGGATCCTTGACAGAGGAGACACAGCAGCCCTCTTTCTCCTGGACCTCTTTGCAGCATTTGACACAGCCTTAGACCCCGTCCTCATCAGGCGCCTGCACAGGATTGGCATCCAAGGACCCGCTCTCCGCTGGATCTGCTCCTTCTTAACCGATAGAGCACAAGCTGTCAGCCTAGCACCTTACTCCTGTGAAACCCATAATCACATGTACAGAGTACCTCAAGGCTCCTTGCTCAGCCCCAACCTCTTCAATGCATACATGACCCCTCTGCCCAATGTCATCCACGCACATGACATCAACATCCTCCCTTACGCTGGTGAGATGCAATAGATATTCTCCCTCTCGGACAAGACCCCCAACACAAAAAACAAACTCAGTGCCTGCATGACCAAAGTCACCAACTGGATGAAAGCCAACTGTCTCATACGCAAAAATGACAAGACAGAAGCAGTGATCTTCAACAAGAACACCTCACCATGGGACTCCATTTGGTGTCAGGCCGAACTCTATCCCACTGCCATACCCAGAACCCATGCAGGAACTTCGGAATAATCATTGACAGCAAACTGGACATGACCATACAAGTTCATGCAGTCACTGCATCCTGCTTCCACACCCTGAAAATTCTTAGAAAGATCTTCAAAGGCTCCTAAACAACACTAGAAAAACTGTCACTCATGCCCTAGTATCCAGCAAGTTGGACTATGGGAGCATACTCTACGCAGGGGTCACCAATCAACTCACTGAAAACCACGAACCACCCATAACTCATTAGCCAGGCTCACCCTCAACCTCCCAAAAGAACTCACATCACACCACACCTCAGGGAAGTTCACTGGCTCCCGATACACAAATGTGTTCAAATCAAACTCCTCACACACATTCAAGGCACTACACAACTCAGGTCTCACCTACCTGAATTGTTGCATGTCCTTCCACCAACCAACACCTCCGCTCTGCAGGACTCCCACTCACACACATCTCATGCCTACACAGAACCGGATCAGGAAGAAAAACGTTCTCTTACATCGCTCATGTGGAACAGCCTCCCATGGCCTCACACTCCACATCAGAGCCTCTTCCTCTCTTCTTGAATTCTACAGGAAGCTGAAGACCTGGCTTTTTGATTAACCAACCTACCATAGGCAGGTCTAGGCACACACACCTGCTCACCAACAGGATGCCCTTGTGGGTGATAGTGCACATTACAATTGCACACAACAGCAAAAGAAAGGCAGCCCCAGGTATGAGGTACATCTGCCATTGACAGGATAGGCATCCTTTGAAGTTATGCATGAGGCTTGGCACAGCCCCCAGGCCATCCGGTCAAGGGAAGGTCAATCACTCCCGGAACTGAAGGCCTATGTCTCAGCCCTGGAAGCCATCTCACACCTCATCAAGGGTCTATTCAGCTCCAAGATGACAGCTGGAACCTCATGCAAATGAGCTTTCTTTTAGAGGCTTTAAACACAGAAGAGGTGTTTTTTTTTTACCTTTTGTAAAATATTTAGTACAAATGGGACTTTACCAATGAAATGGATTTATAATCAATATTTTAAAAGGTCCAAAAATAAATGTTTTATTTATTTTCTAAGCGGAGATAACATTATTTAATTGTGATATTAACTCCCCGTGATTTCCTATTGAACAGCTTACCCTGCTACAGCGAAAACAGGTTTTGAGGCCTTGTCACTGTAAGGACATGTTTAAATTAAATTCTTATATGTCCTAATTTTAAATATCATGCACCCGGCCTTTTTGGACATCAAGGCCTAGTTAGGGATAACTTATTAATATTTAACAGAAGGGCTTATTTTGACAGGTCGAATTTGCATGTTAAATCTGCACAGCCAAATCACGTGTGGCAGGTCTGCAGTCATGTTTTGCATTGTCACTTTAGTGGTGGCATAATATGTGCTGCAGTCCACTAGTGACATTTAACTTTTGCACCATATACCGGGGAGTTATAGGTAAGTAAAATGTGCCATAGGAGAAGAACCAATTCTGACAAGCTTTATGGGTAAGAGCAGAGGCGCTGTGACCTGGTTAGCAGAATCCCAGAGCGTAGAGTGAAAAGACTAGCAGCATCTGTCCAAAAATGGGTGATTCCTGTAAAAAGAGGCATTTTCCTACACTTGGTAATGGTGGGTGTGGTTACATTTCCCCATTACTGAAAACAGAAACATATAGAAATCTCCATACATCCAGTAGACTTCTTATCTGATGAGGTCAATATCAGACCAAACTCAATCAGCGGGTTTAGAGCATCTCTTTGAGCAAGGCAGGCTAGATTCATGTATGGATGGGTGTAGGAATTCTAGAAAATATGTTGAGTATCAAATACAAATATTGATAATACATGGTTTACTCCAGAACATGTGCAAGACAAGCAACATAAAAGCATGCTAAAAAGAAGATGGCAAAACAGTTATGAACTGTGTGAAAAGTTAAATTGCTTAAACTCTGAGAGAATCAATCACTCTCTTGTACAAAAAATAACAACAGCATGACTATGAGGGAATATTAGCTGCTCTTTTACAGAGTTATTTTCCAATCTTAGTGAGCAATGTTCCAAAAATGAACATAGCTGCAATAGCCTTTAGGAAATATCCTACTGCAGCTCTTTACTATGTTTGTGTTCTGTAGAACCAAGTGTTGTTAACTGAATTTCAAATATGTTGAAATTTGTGCATTCTGTGACATTTGGGTCAAGAATACTACTGCAGAATATCCACCTGACATAGACCTTGCAGCCGTATACAAGCTTTTAGAGACCTCTGCCTTGTTAGCCAATCACCTTCAAGAAATTGTGAATCTGCCTTTAACCACAGGGTGAATGCCAGCTTGTTTTAAGGCAGCCACTCACCATTCCCTTGGTAATGGTACCCTGGAGGACCAAGAGGAACAGGTCAATTGTAAACCTAGTTCCAAGTTGGCATATCCAGATAAATTCCTGGAGATCAGTGTGGTTGACTATCTATAAGCCTACATTGAAAATCATGAGCACATGTTTAGCCTGGCTTTCAATTGTTTTATGAAACAAAATCTATCATAACCTCAATACTGGATAACCACAGGTAGGACATAGATGAGAGTAGCGTCAGGGTCCACACCTTTTTGGATCTATCTGCATCATTTAATCTCACCAACAATCAAATCCTAATAGGTAGGCTTAATTAGCTGGGGGTGAAGGGAACAGCACTTAATTGAAACAAAAACATGCTTTATTCCATCATGAGCAAGCGGTTTGTACCCTGTTGCTACTAGCCAGCAGGCAGCCAAATTCTCTCTGATATTTTGTGAGGTGAACTTAGTGTTCTTAGTAAAGCTTAAACATTCATATGGCTATAGTCTGTATAATTAGACTGATGTCTCTCAGCTATCTCTTATGAGTCACTCAGAGATAATGTATATACAAAACGTCTGTTACTGCCTTGCAACTACAAAATAAAAGGATGGTCTGTAGTAAAATAGGAGGGCGTAAGAAATACCGAATTAGTAGTCAGATGACGTGACCAAACGATGGCTTGATGGCATCTGGCTGACTCTTCTAATATGCTCTCCATCACCAGGTCTCACTTACCCAGTGACACTATAGGGTAATTGATGTTTTGTAGTCAATACTTTTTTATGTTATTTATGACCATGAAATTTTGGACATACGACCTATTGTCATCTATCCCTCCATGCACATTGTGATCAGCATCCACTTTGACAAAGTAAATACTGATATTTAGGAAGAGAACAAAAGGAAGACTGCCCTCTCATCAAGCCATCATTCTTCTCGTTAAGAATAACCTCAACTGGTTGAGTCATTTATATTTATTCCAATATCTTAACTCCAAAACGTCATAGAAAACCAAGCTCCACCCATAAACAAATCCTGTAAACCTTTATTGGATTTCTGAATATCCCACTGTCCCCATAGATATTTTCTTATCACTAGTGGTAAATCAATCTATTTTAGCCTACATAAAAGACAGTACATTATAAAATGTTTATATAGCATCAATATTTTACTAGCTTCTCTGAACTATGCTTGTTTTTTTCAATGGAGAAGCTAATCTATCTCAGAAGACAGCATCCAACCCAGTTCCTTGCACTTTTTATTCTGACTTACTTATTTTAGGAGAACAGCAAATAACAGTGATACTCATCAGATGTTCCTTAATGTAGCCCCCAACTGCAGGTTTGGAACATGGTGAGTGGTACAGACTAGTTTGTAATTCCAGGCAAAAGAAGCAATCATACTAGACTAATATGGATTCAAGCTATTGTTCCCACAGAGGAGATTAGAACAGGCGAGTGGTCATTCTTTTCTACTATTGTAAGATGGCTCCGATTTGTGGAACAGCTCCCCTGTCTGAACATTTGCACGTCCTTTACTTTCACTGCCACTAATTGGTAACTGGATGCTGGAACAGTACCGAATGAGGCTCCCACTGCAGTTGTTATTAAGTCACAAATGCCACCACAGTGTTATCTGAGATGCACTGGGGTTGCAAACTATTCTGCAATTCTGGCCCGTAATTATGGCACTGGAAAGTCCATTCTCCACTGTCACAGTAAACAGTTGGCACAGTAGCTCTGAATTCTCTGGCTGGAACTATCATTCTGTTATAGCAAAAACCATGAGCGGGGGTGGAACGCATAACATGCTCATAAACATCCACAGAGACCCATGTAAATATTTCAGCAATCCGTAAGGTGAGGACATTTGTGTAGATAGTTGACTTAGTCCCGTATAACTGGCCCTCACCTTAAGTAGAAACTGCTTCTTATATTACTATAGCTGCTCTAGAAGACTATACCCAGATTTATGTTTGGTACGCTAGGGACAAGGAAAAAAGAGTTTCTGTCTTTTAATATGCAGTATCATTTTTAGATCTCAACTACAAACAACTTTTAGATGTCTGTTGTTGAAGACGTATTGTGGACAATACCAATAGTAGCAGTGAGTTTTGAGTCAGCCCATTGCTTACCAATTGGTTGAAATTTGTGTCAGTCTCATTTGCTTGCATCTTATTCAATGGCTATTTTTCCTCTTGTGTTTGTCCCTCCCACAGAGCATAATTTCTTTACCATTATCTTGATTTGATGAGTTGTATCTTTCCATGGCTCCACACATCAGGGAACTACTTTTTACTTTTGTTTTCAACATTCCATGGGAGTACATGTGTTTTGTTGCTCTCTCCTACATGTGCCTCCTTCCACACCCTCATCCATGCTCTTTGTATTGCTCTCACTCTCCCTCTCATAACTTGTCTATTTCTCTCCCGCCCGCAACTCCATAAGATTCCCATTGCGGCGTTCACTTGCACTCCCCCCCACTCACTTTTGCTTTGATCCCTACCCCTCCCCGTCATTTTCTTTTTTTTAAAAATGTTTTTTTGGGACGACTACGCAGCTGCAATGTGCTACTCCACAGCTCATACATCTTGATGGACTTCCACATATACTTTTTAAAATTACCACTCCAAGATTATTGTTCACCATCTTGGAATGGTAGGACCACCACACCATAACGCGTATTTACGCATGCATGTCAATGGCTTTCTTTTTTTGTTTTTGCCGATGCTCTTCCACATCAGCCAGCAAGCATTTTCAATTTTCATTTGGCCGATATGGTCTAGCACTGGCGAAAACACATTGACAAAACCAGAAAGCTATGAACCCCATTGAAAGACAAAACTTGTTGGCTTGGCCAATGCTTATTCTCACTCGGCATCTATCCTGCTTTATTTATTTTACATTTTAAATTGCGTAAGAAATGTGTCATTTAACTGCATTGGAGATGGATGGGCTAAAAGCACAATGCCTTTTTAAGTTGAACTTTTCCCTAGTAAAAGACATTTTATAGCAGCTTTCAGATTTTTACCATCTCTACTTAGATGTAATTTGTTATTGACATTACCAACACATTTTCTTTTAATGAAAACAAGTTTAGGAAGATTATTAAATTGCCATGGCCGAGCTGTTATAATAGTACTGATTATCTTATCGTTATTGAATGATTTATATAATAGTAAAAAGACTGACTACTTGTACATAGATATATACATTATCACGCATGATGACCATCTGTTTTAAATGACGAGACCACAAATAGTGCAGCTGGTATTATACTATGCAAATTCCCTACCCCCTGCTGTTCTTTCATGAGAGTTCTCTTTGGGTGATTTTCTTCTACACAGAAACCACTATAATTTTCATGGTCTGTATACTGTCTGGATTTTTCCCCTTTATTTATTGCTCTGACTTTGATGTTCAGTCGTTTTACCTACACAATTGCTTCTGGGCCTACTCTAGAAGCTTTGGGATTGGGCTCATACCGGATCCAGCAATTATATGCAAATCATTTACCCAAAGAAACTCACACTCAATAGAAAGACAGGACGTGGATCAAAACAGAGACTAGTGGGTGGGTTGCAGTTAATGAGTTTCTGAAAGCATGGGCGACTGAAGCTCTGCCGTCTGGAACTCACAGGTTCCCCATCTCTAAATGAATCGTGGAAGTTCAAGGTAGGCGTCAAGGTGTTTCTGATTACCACTAAATGAGGCCCTATGTTTATTGATCCATTTTTTTTTTAATGTTTACGCCTCTTTTAAATCAGGGAATGAGGCTATGAATCTTCTTAAAGAATAGCATGTTAGTGATAGAGAAAAATGATATTAATTGTAGAGACGTTATCAGCTCTTCTGCTCAGCCCTGATCGAATGCATGTTTGAGAACAGCATACCATGTGTCTAACACCGAATGTCATATTTTTGCCATAAGAGCGACCCAAATGTCCATATGAGCATGGGTATTGACAGAAAGTTTAAACAAGCGTTCACATGGAACTCATATGCAAGACAGATAATCAGAAATTAAAATAGCTGTCAAGTTTCAATCTGTGAAGAAATAAAATGAGAACCAGCATATAGAAGATGCTATCAATTCATTCTAATTGAATCTATTTTAAACAGGAACATTAAATTAAATGAGCAATAGTCGACTATTAGCGATTCTCTGATCGTGGAGTTTGCGCTTTTTTGCCACTTCCAGGCTTCCATTGTAAGCACTGATACATGTTCCCCTCTGGGGCCTTCAGCATTCTGGGCAGTACCTAAGACTCTCGGGCACAGCCCCATGTGAGTCACAATTTCATTTATGTACATTGGTGTAATTTGAATTACTCGCCGTTTTATCAATATTAGAGCACCTGCTCCTGAGCATCACTCATGGCAGTCCTGTGTACTGCCTCCTTCATAGTGCGACACACCTTCGCTTTAGTGGCATCGACTTGTTCTACACAGGGACCCATTTCCTGACTATTCCTTACAAGTTAACCATTCCCCAGGTCATCAACAGTCCTGATGAGTCCCTTACATTCGCCCATAGGGTCAAAACGCCGTTAACATCTTCACAGACAGACCATTGCTTGAAATAACATTACGCTATTTTCCCTAGTGTTACTGTACTTTCTAGAAATATATATTGGATATGTCTGTCCGACAATACTAATGTACCTATATCACATGTACTCTGTCATGATTTTACTTCAGGTTATGGTTTTTTCACTTAGGGTATTGCGCACTTGGCACACATTTTCGCAACTTTGATCATTTAATTTAATTTTCCTATTTAATATAAATTCAATTCGGATCAATTGATAGCATCTTCTACATGCTGGTTCTCTTTTTATTTCTTCACAGATTGAATGGTAACAGCTATTTTACTGTCTGATTGTGTTTCTTGCATATGAGTTTCATGTGAACGCTGGTTTAATCTTTGTAACACAAAACCCAAAATCAGTTTAACCCTCATTAGGGCTCATTAGTCATAGCTTGGTTCCAGTGGCACAGTGAGCACATGAACCAGGTCTGGGCATACCCTTACCACTCAGGGCGGTACATCAAACACACAAAAAGAGACAGGAGGAATGCTTGCAATTTGTCTAAACACTGGCAATCGCTCGGGTAGCATTCCAACACATTGGGGCTGAATGTCCGACCGCCATCCTATCGGAGGTGGGACCGCCCAACAGGATGTCGGCGGTCCCACCATAGGCATTAGGATGTGACTGCCACCACGGCAGTCGCAATACCTATGTTTTGTATTGCGGCAGGTGCTGCTAGCTGCAGCACATGCCGCAATACAAAAAGGGGACACTTCACATATCCCTGTACTACGTGGCATGCACCATGCAGTGCCTGCCGCATGATGCAGGGATATGGTGCCCCCACAGCTGAGGGCCAGGGCAAAAGCGGGGGCCTGCTACAGGCCCCCAAAGTCCCTTACTGCCTGCCTTGTTATCGCGGGTTAACCGCCATGAAACGGCGGGCGGAAAGGGACATTGTAATCCCTACGGTGGTGCCTGACAGGCACCGCCACCATTGTAGGGAATACAGCTCCCTTCGACGCACCGGCGGGCTCAAGGAGCCCGTCAGATGCATGCCAGTTGGTCTTACCAACTGCGAACCACCAGCCCGCCATTGTTATATGGCTGGCGGAAAAAATGGTTACGATGGCGGTGGGTCCGCCACCAACGGGCTGTCGGTGGTGGTCCCACCGTCATCGTAATCAGGCCCATCATTTTTTTGCCCCACCATGTCACCTCAGTTTGGACCCAGCAATATGCAAAATCTGTCTTAACATGCTCCAAAAGGAACAATCAAGCCCGAAATGCCAGGTCAGGGAGGACTTGGTATTGGGTTGCTTGTGTTCCGGTTCATGGAGGACAAACATGGCAGAGTACCTTGTCCCTCAATCCCACGGTCTGCCCACTCTGTAATGAGTTGGGCAGACTGCCATCTTTCTGAAGGAGGTGTCCATGCTGGCTCAGCCATTGGAAAGCTTATTCCAACAGCCATATGGAGTAGGGGCATCAGAGAAAGGCCATCAGGCCACCTGCCCTATTTAAAACAGATGGTCTGATGTATTTGCTTTATGTCTGTCACTGCCAGGAAAAACCTGGCAGTCTAGAACAGAAAAAAAATAAAAATATTTTTGGTTGAGGGGTTTGTTTTTGAAAAACAAAAAAGTTTGGTGTGCAGCCACCTGAAAGAGAGCAGTCACACACTAATCATGGTGTTACCTCAGCGGAACCACCGTGACTGCGGTTCCTCTGAAGACACAAAGATCACAACTGGTTGGTGATAAACTCTAGATATATTTGTCATTAGTCTGTTAGGGTGGCGAGCACAATGTCCTCCGCTACACTGGTGGGATACCTGTCAAACTTCAAATCAGGCCTTAAGTATTTCCGCAAAAATTTGAGAATTTTCCATTTTCACCCAACTCTAAATCAGGGCATGACTGAAAGCACCCAAAAAAGAAAGTGAATGGAAAGTTCTTGTTCTCATTCTTTTACTACTTGTGATAAATAATGTAGTCCTGCTGAAAAACATCAAAAACAGCGTGAAACATGTATTTGAAAGAAAGCATGGTATATATTATAACAATGTACCTAAACCATCTCCTAAACTAAAACCAGCACATTCATACTCTCCTAAATAACTTTTTTAGAACTTGGTATTCGTATGATCATACACAGGATGCAATTTCATTGTTACTCATTTTCACTTAGTGGTGCTTTAGGAAAATAAAAATAGATATCTTTCTAGGCTCAAAGATAAATATACTGTAAATCAGTGCACAGAACAACAGTGCTATACTCCTGTCTCTTGTCACGTCATGACGAGAACTGATCTTTCGGGATCACAGGCAATCCGCATATGACAGCAGAGTTGATACATTGGTTTGTTTCTGCCAATGTCTTTGTAAGCTCACAGGGAGTCACTCTTCCGAAGACTAACTTGAGATCACACAGATTGTACAGTACAAGGCTGCATTCTTTTGGTACTATCAGAAGCATTCAACTTTGTTTAGTAATAATATTATGTGTGACAAGAAAATACAGCAGATTTTACTTAAAACATATGAGCTGGCTCCATATTTCTTGCAACCTGTCCGTTTCATAGGCACTGCAAAACCGCAAACGCCTGAGTTTCACATTTGGAGCTATCAAACTATATTGTCACCATATGTAACACTTGTTCTTTCCATGTATTTCAATGTCTTTAAAAAACAACACACTGGTATTTACAGACCCTTCTATCTGCCCTAAACATGGCTGTCCCCGCACAGCCCTACTCTGTCTTGGAGCAACGGGTATGATCACTTAATTTCATAGGAAAAAAATTGGAATTTGTACCGCACGATCTGGGTGGGACTATAAAAATAATATACTGCACGTGGTAGCGGAGGGTTTTTATTTGTGTTTGTAAAATAAGAAAAACAATAGGCTATTCTGAAAAATAAATTAACAATCAGTTGATCCATGATTCTAAGGAAATTTGATATCGCAAGATTATTTTCAACAAACTCTACACATTAGTTTCCATGCGACCTTTCACTTTTCCTTCCCAAAAAAGAGTGAAAATGGAGAGCCCATATTTTTCTCTTTAAAGCACGATCTCACTTCTTGCTCTGTGTGATTTCGCGTCCATGCCCTCACTGTAGGTCTTTCTGCGGTTCAGCCTCCTCTATTGTTCTCAGTTTAACAGATTACCATCCCCTTGTGTTAGAAGCCCTCTCAGATGCCATGGGGCTAGGAGAGGCTACTGGGCCAAACCGTGAGGTTTGAGGCATTTTACTCCTGATGTCCCGGGGCCCGAACTACCATGGGCTCTAAGTAACTGGGCCAGGTACTACTCCTTCAACACTTGACTGTTAGTGGTAGTGCAGGCATAGATGTCCAAGGCTTCATGAGGGGAGGAAGGTGCAAGGTTTGCACAAGGACAAGACTCAATAAATGCTCAGTAATCCCAGCTAAATACATCCTTTTATGAAAATTTTTATATTTATATACAAACTAAAAGGGAAATACAGCACACCATAAATAATACACAAACTTCGCAAGGCCAGCACTCTAGCATTGTCCAGCTAAGATCCTTAGTCCTATTACCCAGTCAACACACTGTGGTTATTCCCCATTTACTTGAGGCAACATTCAGTTTAGGCCCCACTAGTGAGTATGAGTTTTAGAAGTTCTATGATGTCTTTTTAAAAATCAAAGTTTCTCAGCGCCATAACGCTACAGTCAGAGCAAGTTCCCCCAATATTAAAGTCTTACTCGCTGTCACTGGTGTAGGGATACAGAAGGTCTGGACGTGTGTTCATGGCCTGGCAATGTGCAGTAGTCTGAATGCTGTGGGTCAGGCAGCAGGCATCCTTGGTACTTCTCCGGGCCTGAGGTAAATCCTCCTTCTCCGGCAGCAGGTCTATGGTGGCTTCTTGGTTCTGGTGGTTAAGTCGATGCTCTGCTTATGCAGGTTGCAACATGAGGCACTTCACTTTCTCACGCTCCTCGCTCTTCACCATTGCCCTCAAAGGGCATATGATGGTCGTGAACATTGGCAAATGGGTGGACAGCCCGATCACTGTGGCAGTCCCGACAGGAATGGAATCTTACACTTAGTTTCAGGGATCCACTCCACAGGATCCCCACTGGAGCTCACTCCCTCACAGAGCCCTCTGGTCTGGGCAGCAGGTGGAAGCTGGTGCTCCAAGCCCCAGAGCAGGTGGTCTTGATTCTCCTGGGTGCCTTCCTCTCACCGAGGAGGAAGGCTAGCAGACTTTGGTCCCCAGTCTTGGTCACAATGGACAGAAGTCACACTGAGCTTCTCCACGTGGATGTACAACCACAGTTGACTCTCTGACATTTGAAAATTTGGGAGATTCAAGGTCCCATCTTTATAATCCATTTCTAGACACAGATGTGATTTAGTGTCTCAGTCTTTAAATTTCAGGTTGGGGGTGTTGCCTCCTTTGAAGTGTCCACTCCTATGTCCTGTCCTTCACTCAGGAAGCAGCCTGTCACAGACGGCGCAACTCTAATTTTGACAGCCCCACAGCACAAGCTTTGTTGTAACTCGAGGCTCACACCTGAATGTCAGCCTCACTGACATATGCCTAACAAAATGTTGCAAAGGCCCAGGCCTTCTCTTTACCATCTCCTATCTAAGTAGGGTTTCTATTAGCCCCATCCTCTTCCTGACGATGTGCCTAGGTCTCACTGACCAGTGACCTATTCAGAATCAAAGAATCCCTTTGAAGTGAACAGGAGAGCCTGGCTCTCCCTTTCACCAGTGTGCATCCCACCGAGCTCTCAGACTCAGGAATGTGGAAATCCACAAATCTTTCTGGGATGTCTCCTCCACCCCCACAAGCCTTTCCAAGGTTCTGGGCCTCCAATATGGAACCCACAGGGCTTCATGTACTGAACCACACACAGACACGCCTACATCTCAGCACAAACGCAGATACATGCACGATGCACAGAGCAACACACAGACATGATGTAGTACATGAGCATGCTGGCAGGCCCCACTCCAGTGACGCAGGTAAAAAATCCTGTTCATTCTGCTGATCATTATTACAAAAACAAGGTATGCTGCAACTTATGCTACTTAAATCTTGGTACGGGTAGTAGCCCTTCACCACTGCAAGGTTAGTGCAATTTGTGATTGCAAGGGTTTCAGATAAATATCCCCAACTGCTACTCAGTGGATTTCCCTTTCTTCCTTCACAACCCTTTTTTCTCCTTTTTACTTTTTTCTTTGTGTTTTCTCCACCTCCACGGTACATCCCTTTACCTTCTTCCAGATTCCAATTGATTCACCCCTACATATTACTATGACACACCATGCCCCTATGCACTCTGACAAATATATTAAAAAGATTCTAGAAGGCCTGTCTCTTTTCTCCGACACTACAGAAGCCACTCACTCGACTGATATCTCAATATTCGACCAGCTTGAGAAATCTAAGAAAAAATTCATCAGGCTAGAGCTGATGATTCAGATGCTCACTGAGTATCTCAAAGCTGACACAATACCAGTTGGCCTTTAAGTAAGGAATATTCCCGGGGTCTTCACTGATAACAAGAAATATCTAAATGTGTTCAGCTACATTGGTACCACATGCTCCAGGCACTGGATGGTACTAGGCATTGATATAGCCACAGAGGAAATTAAAAAACGTATGGAAGCGATTGACAACCTAGAGAAACAGATAAATGAAACCAGTACTATCGCAGATGCTAAAAATCTTCTTGAGAAGGTTGAGAAGACATTAGCAGAGTTAAATAGAATTGAACAGAATAAAAAGACCACTAAAGTCAAAAGAGACATCAAGAACTATAAGGTTGAGAAAACCTATCCTTATTTATCTGACAATTTCTACAACAATAGAACTTACATGATCTTTAGCTCATTGCGCCCCTGGGGCAGATATAATAAACAGCACACTATTGTTGGCTTTTCTGACACTTCTGGGGAATCATCGGAGAACACCGATTCAGGCGAGGGACCAAGCACCTCTAAAAATAGAAATACAGGCAGCAATGATTTTTAGACAGAGACCAGGGATGTCCCCCTAGACGGGGATCATGTGTGCGCGCCCAGATGGTACAGCGCACCGGGAGGCCGGCAGATGAGACAAAAGTATTACCAATGGTAGCCATGAATAATCCACCAGATTACCGTACTCGTGACAGGACTGACCACCAGACAGTGCCCATCTTTAACCTCTCTAACCACCTACTGTCTCAAGAGGAAATATCCTTACTTAGTAAGGGCCTCTCTTTTGTTCTGACAGTTCGACCTAATTTTTTAGAACTACAAACAGAGTTATTATGGTTCTTTAGAAAGATCCGTCTACATGGGGTCTTCCAGAATAAGCCTATAACATCCAATACTACCAATACACCTTTCTCACACTCTCACCTCCATACAGCAGCATTCCAGCTGAGGTACATACCTTTGAGAAACTTATCCTACAGGAGGTTTCGGGATTAGAAATGAAACACGGGTTCATTCCATATAATCTCTCCTTCTGGGAAAAGAATGCCCTTATGGAGCTGAAACTAAAAAACAATGTGATCATCAAACCAGCAGATAAGGGTGGGGGGATTGTCCTCCAAGACATTGATACATATAAAAATGATATTTTTAGACAGCTGTCTAACACAGATCACTACATCGGATTAGGATCGGACCCCACCAATGAGATTCAAGATCTTATTCATAGTATCACTGAGGGTGGCAAAACAAGAGGGCTTTCTAAGTAAGAATGAATTCCTTTATCTCAACACCGGGTCCCCCAGGACACAAGTTATTTACATGATCCCTAAGATACACAAAAGCACAGATGCCCCACCAGGGCGCCCTATAGTGTCTGGCTGTGGCTCAGTCTTGGAACCACTAGGACGCTATGTGGATTGCATCATTATAGAATTTGTGCCTAACACCCACTATTATATCAAGGACACAATGGATATGGTTAACCTAGTAGACTCACTCATTATTTGACTCTGATAACTGCATACTCTGTACTTTGGATGTCGAATCACCTTACACCAATAACCCGCAGAAAGAAGGTATTGGTGTCATTGAAAAACCCTTGAATCAAGAACTCACCCACATACGGCCCTCACATCCTTTATCCTTCATTTGCTAAGGATTTGCCTCACCTGTAAACATTTTTCATTTGATGGCCAATTCTTTCAGCAAATAAAAGGAACATCAATGGGAGCAGTCTTTGCTCCAAATTTTGCGATACTATATATTGATCAGCTTGAAACTAATAAGATCAAATGACAATCCTTTCATGAACAATATCACAATGTGGAAGAGATACATCAATGATATTTTTATGATTAGGCGTGGCTCGGAAGCAACTTTATTTAAATTCCATGAGTGACTTAGTGAAAATTGCAATGGGTTAAAATTAACCATCACACAGAACAAATCCGAAATAGCTTTCTTGGACCTACTTATCAAAACAATTGAAGGTGAACTGTATACTACACTATTTCGCAAACCGACTAAAAGAAATACTTTACTTGCCTATACCAGCCATCACTCGCGGGCTCTGAGGGACTCACTACCATTTTCCTAGTTTCTCCGAATAAGAAGACATTGCTCCTTCAAGCAGGACTATTTCCATGAAGCCAATAATTTGGCCAATAAACTCATGACTAGGGGATATCCACGCAAACTTGTTAAAAGATCATTAAAAAAAGCATGGTATTGCCCACGAGAAGCACTTTTGACACCCAAGACCAAAACAGAAAATGACCACCTAGTATGTGTAACAACGTTCTCTCCTGTTTCCAATCAGGTCAAGAAATGTATCTTGAAACACTGGCCAATACTCAATGCTGGTGACATGACACTCGAGCGCCCTTTGTTTGCCTTCCGTAAAAATAAGAACATTAGAGACCATCTGGTCAAAGCTTGCCTTCCCCCCCACAAAACCGACTCAGACTCTTACTGACATCTGGGGGCTTGGTCCTGTGTTGGGACTCTTCAAGTGTGGAGGTTGCAGTGTATGCCAATTGACTATTGAAAGTAAGGAATTTGTATTCAGGAATATCCAAATTGCGCTGAAACAATTCTCAAATTGTAATACTGCCAATGTTGTATATGCTATCTTCTGTCCTTGTAACCAAATCTACATAGGTCAAACCACACAAAAGATCAGAATCCGGATTTGCCAACACCGGAGCAGCCTCAGATGTGAGACACCCAACGTACCACTTGTTGAACACTTCACTGATCAAGGATATACGGAGAATGATATTAAATGGCAAGTCACGCATCCTGATCAAACCACCACCAAGAGGCACAGACATTGGTGCCATCCTCAACAAAGAGGAACTGAAATGGATATTATGTACTAATAGCCTGCACACTGGGCTTAATAAAATGGAGGACTGGACCTTCCTGGTTTAATCACTGACTCGCTTTGCGGACTTTATGGACTTCCTCTCAGCCCTTTTAGACCAATTTTGGCATCCTTTGAGAAAAGCTACAATACACCTTCATTCTTTGCCTGCTAGCATATTGATCTCACTGTACTGCTGGTTTTATAATAATGAATCATAAGAGCGGAACCGTGTTTCCATTTCATCCCTTAAATAAGATGATTAGTTTTTTCTTCCCTGATCATGAGAAATTCTAATGATGAGTTTTTTAGCATACAGGTGGTCATTGAATTTTATGCCTCTTATTGTCTTTTTCTTCCATCAGAATTGTCCTCTCCCTGCTAATTTAATGCTGTATATCTCTCCGATACGGCGTCCTCAAAGACCGCTCTATTACTTGGCTATCTCTGTTATTGCATTATTATTATTATTATTATTATTACTTTTTCTGACTGACTATTAAGAGTATAACTGCCTTGTCATTTCCCTTCATTAATTATACAACTCTCCTACTTACTCAGGAACAGCTACTGATGTTATTTGCCATATAATTTTCTCTCTCATTGCCTATTCTCGCTATATACCTTTCCCCTCTCCCAACATGGCACCAGTATTTTGCCCCTCTCATAATTCGGTATAACCTGCTGGTGATGGTGACACAGCACCCCAGCAGGCATGCCCACGATCAGCCAGATTGAGTATCTTGAGTCAGGCGCAACACGGACCGTCCTCATTTTCTAGCCATAGAAGTAAATAAGATGATTTGTTTTTTCTTCCCTGATCATGAGAAATTCTAATGATGGTTTTTTTTAGCATACAGCTGGTCATTGAATTTTATTCCTGTCATTGTCTTTTTCTTCCTTCAGTATTGTCCTCCCCTTGCTAATTTAATGCTGTATAATCTCTCCGACACGGCTTCCTCAAAGACCGCTCCATTACTTGGCTATCTCTGTTATTGTATTATTATTATTATTATTATTATTATTACTTTTTCAGACTCACTATTAAGAGTATAACTGCCTTGCCGTTACCCTTCATGAATGATATGACTCTCCTTTTTGCTCATGAACAGCTACTGATGTTATTTGCCATTTAATTTTCACTCTCATTACCTATTCTCTCTATATACTTTTTCCCCTCTCCCAACATGGCGGCCGTATTTCCCCCTCTCATAATTCGGTATAACCTTCTCGTGATGGTGACACAGCACACCAGCAGGCATGTGCACGAATCGCCCTATTGAGTATCTTGAGTCAGGCGCAACATGGACCGTCCTCATTTTCTAGCCATAGACGTGCACAAACTCACTTTTGCGAGCAGTGCCCTGGCACTGTAACTCTTACTTTCCCCCGGGACACTAACCGCGGGACAGACAGATCCACGTGAACTAACATTCGATTACGCCATCATGCACCCTTGGTAAGTCCGCCGTGTGGATCTTTCATGTTCCTTTACCGATGTTGTCGCAGGACCCTTTAATTGTAGTTTTACCTTGACTCCGCTAGATCAGTGGGAAATCTATTATTATACCCTCTGGGGATCCGATGCTGAGGGATTGCTTACAGAGGTAGACGAGTAATTTACCGTCTCGCCGACACAACCCTCATCACAAGTACTCCTTGACCCCACGCCCGTCTTCCGATTTTGGTCCGCGGCCATATGGCTTTATTTTTCTGATAGCCTACACTACCTTGTTCACATATATGATGCCTTATCAGAGCGTATAAGCAGGTCAGTGGTTATGCATGCCATGCTCACCTCTTCTACACTGCACTAGCTGGCTGTTAAGATTAGCACTATTCAACTTATTTTTCAATTCAAGCACCCATATTCACATGGGTTCGTACTATTGGTAATTTTTTATTGATATAGAGCACAGGGGGTACGTATGTACATAGCTCCAATATAACTTTACCAGCGATATAGGCTTGTTATGTACTACACACTGGTGTTTTGATTAAGTCTGATTATGTTGGGACCTACATAACCCCCTTTTCAGTTTTCTTTCTTTTCTCATTTATCTTTTTTTATCTTGCTTTCTTCCCTTTTTTCCCCTGGTCGCTGGGGATCCTAACGATACTGTTCCATCTGCTGCAGAGCCCCCCGTAGTGACAGTGATACCGGTCATGAGGGGAACGTCCCTCCGGGAGATAAGGTGGAGGGGGGTGGCACAGTAGATCTCCCTGTTGTATCACGGGCCCCCCCGGGGGGGCCACAGAATTCAGAAGCAAACAGCAAGACCGTTGATACTTTGAATATGGCCTCTATCTCTGAAGGAGGAACAGATGGTAGGGGGCTACAGCAACCTGCCCCAATATCGGGGAGTAGTGATGCAATGTGGGGAGTGGATCTTCTAGGGGATAAGGACAGACCTGATCTGGATAAGGATAAAGAGCCCAGTGACTGTTTTTTTTCCCTCTCCGAAGGGGCTGAATGGTCTGATGATGATCGGAGTTCATCAGTAGGGGGCAGTAACTTGGATTCAGACCTGGAGGATAGTGATCTAGATCTCCCCACAATAACCAAGAAGTCTAATGTGCAGTCAGACGTACAAGACATACAAGGTCGAGGAAGAAAGGACCTGAGATGGGATTACTAATCCGCTACCCCGCTTTCTGGTAAACCCCCCGGTAGCTGATACCACCCCCTATACTGGAGGTTATACACCAGGCCATCCTCTCCCATAGGGAAGAAACGCGTCAGGACAGTCGTAAGGCGCAGGCTGCCATGAGAAAAATGCAAGGGGTCGTCAGGAAGCTCTCCAAGGCATGTTCTAATGTAGGTGAAAGAGTGACGAACCTGGAGGAAAGAATAGTTGCGACTGAGGCAGAAGCAGCCAGCGCATCAACCCAGGTGAAGGCTCAAAGCTCACAGATCAAGGATATCCAGTGGAAGCTGGAGGAATTCGAGAACAGGCAGGGTGAGGAATAACCTTAGGATATTGGGGTGCCAGAGGGAGTGGAAGGGTCGGGCGCTAGGGTATATATAGTCGAACTGTTTAAGTCCGCCTTTCCTGAGTTGACAGAATGGAACTGGACCGTGGAAATCCAAAGAGTACATCGCATTCCGTTTAAACGATGTGTCCCAGCTAGAGAGGGGGACAAACCGCGAGCAATTCTGGTGTTCCTAGGGAATTTTCTACTGCGGCAGGCTATTTCAGAAAAGGCCAGACCAGAAACTAAGAGATCTAGTGGGGGGGTCTCATTTTTTGTTCGCCCTGACTTCTGCCATTCAACGGTAGAGAGATGCTGGAGGCTGAGAAAGCTAATAAAACCATTCCAGGAAAAGAACATTCAGGTTTATCTGATTAACCCGGCACTACTCAAGGTGATCCATGGGGGACAGACACTCTATGTTTCTTCTGAGATAAAAGCCAGAGAATATTTGGATGTTGTGGACAAATAAAGCTTGGGTGTGAATTGAAGAAAGGGTGAGGAAAAAAAAAAAAAAGAAGGAAAAGAGAGGGGGGATGGGGAAAGGGAGGAAGAAGGGGAGAAAAAAAGAAGAAAAAAAATTGGTTTTTGAGGTTCTACGGCTTAATGGTAGGATGGTTGAAGGGGGGTGTTAAGAATCTTAGAATCATATATACCTTATACATACTTTGGTTTCTGTTTTTTGTTTTTTTTTCTCTCTTCCCCGATCTGATTGGTGTCTAAGGTTATGTTTGATAGGATTAAGGGGGTAAGAGGAAGTTATGGTAGGTAGTTTAGAAGGACCCAGGTCGCTAACGCTACATACATCACATGCACAGACCTAGGTCTGAGCGCCTCATAAGGGTGCTGGGAATGGGGGGAGGAGGGGGGGTGGGGGTTGGATGGGGTGGAGGGGGCAGAGAGGGGTGGGGAGGATGGGGGAAAAGCTGAAAAGGGGAAAAGTACCTGGTGCTATGTTTTTTGTGAATTGTTTTTGGGTGGTTTAGGGCTTGTGGTATTTAAACAGAGGATTGGGCTGGTTCAGAAGAGAAATGCTATCTCAGTAGGGCTAAATGGGGAAACTTAAGATATGTACTCTTAATATTGGGGGTTTAAATAATTGGAGGAAGAGGCAAATGATGGGGTATTTTGTAAGGTCGAACCATATCGATGTTTTATGCTTACAGGAGACCCATCTACCATGGGCAAAAACACATTTATTAAGGATAAGTGGTTTTGAGTTGCTGGCTTGCTCCTCACAGACATCTACAGTTAGAGGGGTGGCAATACTGGCTAGATCCACGTTGGGAGGGGCTAAGCGTCATCTGGTAGATTCCCATGGGAGGTGGGCACTGGTCGAACATGATCTAAGGTTTACAATATGTACAATTTATGGCTCCAATCAGGATGACCCGGAGATATTTGAACGTCTTGAAGTTGAATCATTGAACTGGCCGAGACCTATTATAATATGCGGAGATTTGAATATCTCTGCTGATTTTACAAATAATACTGCTTATGTAGGCCGTAAGCCCAGGGTATTTCGAGCAGTGACCTCAGTATGGGAATCACATGGTTTGGTAGATGTCTGGGGATGTAAGGAGCCTAATGACCCGGGTTTCACATATTACTCATGCCCCTTCAAGAAATATACGAACTTGGACTATTTTCTGATCTCTGCATCAGAATTAGAGAAAGTTAGTATTATTAAACTCCCGAAAGTGCTGTCTGATCACAGTCCATTAATGCTGGAGTATGAGATAGATACTTTAAATAAAAAGCACTCAATGGTGGACTTTCGAGAGGAAGCTTTTAGCTGACCCCAAATTTTTAGAGCATCTGAGGACCTGGACCCAAGATTATTTTGATGTGAATCGCTTTAGTTCATCCAGAAATAATGTCTGGGACGCGTTCAAGGCAGCCTTGAGAGGCGAGACGATCAGCTTCTCGGCTAGGCTAAAGCATGAGGCTCGCCGAGAAAATGAGAGATTGGTCTGCCAACTAGTAGAGGCAGAGGAACAACATATAAAGGATATTGGGCAAGGGTGCGAGGCCGCAGGGAGCCAACAAGAGATTCTTATTATAAAAGCAGAGCTGCATAAGTGGTTAGCCCAGAAAGCTGCCGATGAGTATCATACATATAGGGGCAAGATGTATGAGACGGGAGAGCAGGCGGGCAAGCTATTAGCACTCTGGATTAGGCAAGAAAGCAGCAGAAATATAATATCAAAAATACAAGAGGGGGTCGGGACTATACGGAGCCAGCCGATATATTGGAAGTTTTTAAAAACTTCTATCAAACATTGTATAAAGAAGTGGGTGGTCCAGAGGGTGTTAGTCTAGGGTTTGAAGATATAGGCCCCCAGCTGGATAATTTGGATAAAGAAATGTTGGATAATGATCTGGTAATAGAGGAAGTGGTAGAAGCATTGCAGGAGTTAGCAGCAGGAAAGGCTGCGGGGCCAGATAGTATACCACTTGAAGTATATAAGAGTATCCAGAACGAGATTGCCCCAATGTTACTGGATTTATTTAATGGTATAATATGTTCCGGTCAAATCCCTGAATCTTGGAAGGAAACAAATATTATTGTGTTCCACAAGAAAGGGAAGCCTAAGGAGAACCCCGGTTCATATCGTCCAATATCCCTCATCAATACGGACACCAAGATCTATGCCAAGGTTCTGGCTAGAAGGCTGGGAAGGGTCATAGGCGGTCTGGTATCCCCGTGGCAGCATGGGTTTATCCCAGGTCGAGGGACAACTGACCACATCAGGCGGGCCATTACACTTTTTGATGTGCAAGCTGCCACGGGGGGGCGGATGACCATGATCCTTCTAGACGCAGAAAAGGCCTTTCATCGCGTCACGTGGAAGTATTTGTGGGGGATATTGGAACAAAGGGGCTTCGGCCATAAAATAATGGGGGCTATCAGGGCCATGTATTCCGATCCAAAGGCCAGAATCCAGATAATGGGAGGCAGCTCGGAAAAAGTGCATATCTCTAGAGGGACACGTCAGGGTTGTCCCTGTTCACCAATTCTCTTCGCCCTGAACATAGACCCGCTGGTACGGAAATTATTAGGATGCAATGAAATTAAACCGGTAGTTTTTAATCGATTTGAGACTAAATTGCTGGCATATGCCGACGATCTGGCCATAATTACGACGGAACCAGATACGGCACAGATAGCTATTACAGGGATTGCCAGCGAAATTTGGACAATGTACGGGGTATCTGCTGAACGAAAGTAAAACTCAGATAATTTGTACTAAAAATATTAAAAGGCAGGATGTAAGGTATTCTGATTCAGCGGTTTATTTGGGAGTTAGGATATGCTCGGCAACAGATACCACTATAAAAGATAACTTTACCCCACTCCTAAAAACAATGGCAACTGACCTTAAAAGAATAGATGCCTTACATCTGTCTGTAATAGGGAGAGCAAATGTACTCAAAATGACCATGCTCCCCAAGGTACTATATCTCTTTCGCTCTATCCCGTTTATGATTGAGGAAGGCCTAATAAAGTCAATAGTGGCAGTTTTTATGAATTTTATCTGGCAATATGGTAAAATCAGGCGCTCCTTGAGATATTTGTCTCTCCCACAAGAAAAAGGAGGGCTTGCAATCCCTAATATTAGATTTTACCATTGGGCCAGTTTGTTAAGTCAGATGGCGATTTTATTTGATTCAGCCTCAAACTTATCGGATACTCCATTCTGTAATAAGAACCCTCCCTCCATCTTTGAATTACTACTGGGTAGAGAAGCTCTGGGGCTTCTGCTTCGGAAAACCGATAGGCGTTACTATAAGAAAATGCGGTACAAGGTTTTAGATGGTGTTTGGGAGGTTTGGAAACAGGTGCAAAAAGTTCTAACAATCCCTAAAATTAGCTACTATACACCGGTGTGGAACTGCAGTATGTTTCCTCAATTTAGTAATGATAGGATATGGAGGCTCTGGGAACAGCAAGGCATTAAAAGAATAGGTGATATATATGAGGGGGGTAGTTTGATGAGGTTCGAGGATATTCAGCAGAGATTTGGTATCCCGGATAATTTAGGCTTTAAGTTTTTTCAGATCCAGGATACTCTGAAGGGCATCAGACCACGGATTATCCCTGGGGGTAGAATTGATATATTGGATTATCTATTAGGTGGTGGAACTAGGATTAAAATGATATATAGGTCTCTGTTATCGGGGACTCAGGATGATTTGGAGAAATTTGAAGCTGCATGGGCAACGAAACTTGGGGACCCGGATGTTGACATAGATAAAGCATTGCAACTCGCGGGGAAACTTTTTCGCTCCACAAATTTGAGAGCCCAACACTATAAGACCCTTTGTAACTTGTATTTTACACCAGTTAATTATTTATGTGGGGTAAAAAGGAGGACAATAGATGTCCGCGGTGTTTGGAAGGCCCTGCTGACTTGCTGCATATGTTCTATCATTGTAGTAAATTAAGTGCAATTCAAGGAGAAATTGGGAAATTTTGGGAGGGGCTGCTAGGAGTTAAGATCACCCTATCCCCTACCCTAATGATAATGGGATTTGATAGTAACTTGAGGCTCAATAAAGAAAAAGAAGCATTTGTATTTATATCTGTGGTGGTCCTCCGGATATTACTTGCGGCAGGATAGAATGATACTGTAGCACCATCCTTCCAGATGTGGGTGGCTAGACTCCTCGGGATTCATAATATTGAATCCTCCCTATATATGCATCGGGGCAAGAAAATGAGGGAATTAGGAATGATTATTTGGGCTCCCATGAAGCGGTGGAGGGACTGCCGCTAGGAAGAAGCTCTTGAGTGAGATTCCCTATATCTTTTTTCTATATTTATTAGTCCCGATGGGTGATGGATGGTTATTTTTATCTCTGTATGGATGTATCAGCCCAGTTTTACTATGTAATAATGAAATATTTTCTAATTTTTATCTGTTTTAGAAACTTATGCCCGAATTTATTTATTGTATAATGTATTGTATGATTTATGTATAGTGGATTCTTAGTAATACTGTAATGTAATCTGCATTTATTATTAAGTATACCAGGTATTTTTCTCACAATAAAATAAAAAATAAAAAAGGAAGGGAAAATGCTTTTGCTATGTAGAAAAGGACAATTTTTAAATATTCATGTCAACCCTAAAAGTGTGCAGTGTAATCAACATTGCTGGATGCTAATACGTAAAAACAGCACACTCTACATATTGAAGTTAGTGTGCCCCCTGAGTGAAATAAAACTCAAAAGCTATTTCACTCTGTAGGCCTGGCTTGACCTTGCCCTAATAGGCCTTGGCGGTACTAAAAGCTTTATTTTCCACTTCAGCTTAGGGAAAGGCTAGAAAAATGCTTCAAAATTATTCCCTGCTTCGTTTTTAAAATCTGACTTAATGGTGAATCTGCTTTTGATAACTTAAGTAGAAATGTACCTTTTTAAAATGATACTTTAGGCTGCTTGAGCCTGCCCGGGCTTAAAACCAATTCTGCCAATCATCACACTTCCTGAGATAGAATGCTTATCCTTGGCTGGGAGACTTAGTGACTCCTACTCAGAGGACAATGGCTTGCCTCTGGGCCTACGAAAGGCCAATGGTGGTTAACTGCTGACCACTTAGCAGGGATTTGCGAGTAGACAGGAAGAGTTGACCGAACAATGGACAGATTTAGCACTTTTGACTTGAAAATGCAGAGGAAGGCTTCACCCTGAGGTCCCTCCCAAACAGTTAGGCTTTAGTCACAGTAGTAGGGAAAACCAGTTGTAAACCTGTCAGGTACAGGAGTGGCAAAGAGGTGGAAGACAGGCCAGACTGGAGGCAACTGGGTCCTGTCATCTTGAAACAGGGGCTTCTGGGTATTTTTACAGTAAAACAAAGAGGAACTGCTGCATAAGGAGGTTAGGACTGTAAGAAAATTGTTTAGATTGAGGGTAGAACTACTCTTATCACTGGCTAGTTCACAGGATAAATCCACAACTACCTCCTCAGAATACATTCCTGGTCATAGGAAGACTCCATATGAAGAAGAAGGCCCTGCTGAAAGAAGATTCCTAACTTCTGACTCCTGGCTCCTGCTGGAAGAAGAGGACTCATACAAGAACTCAAGAACTACCTGCTCAGGAATTCAAAAAGAGGAAGGATGCCTTAATCTAAGAGGTTACCCAGCTGATTAAAGAGGATTAGACCCTGCAGGAAACCTGGCTGAGAGGGACCTGGGGGCCCAGATATATCAAGCCTTTGCATTGTCCTTGTTTCATGCAAGGCAATTCAAGGATTTCTGTTCTCTCCCTTTCAGGCAACGCAGCACAGCAACTTTGCTTGCTGCCCTGCATTGCTTGAAAGATTAGTCAATTTGCCCCCTTGTGTACTAAGCTTACCCTGGGAAGCTAGGAGCTGTAGGACTGACTGGAAGATGATTTCCCACAGTCCCAACACATGACTATTGTTATTTCAAAGTGTTGACCTATATCTAGGTGTTTTGTTACCATACTACTTTCAAAAACCATGCCTTCAGTTCCACTGAATCTATTTTGATGAACTTTGTGAACTATTGCTTGTTAAATCATTCTTTACTTTTCTAAATTGGTTTGGGAATTTTAATGAGTTGTGTTCTTTAAAATTGTTGATACTTCTTAAACTTAGTGCACATTTCTCTGGGGATTGCCAGCTTCATGTGCCATAGCAACCACGGGTTAAGCAGTGATTCTCTGAAAATATTGTTTGGACCTAACCAGAGTGGGTTTATTGAATTGAATGGGGTGCCCACATTTATTCTATTTATTTATTTATAACATTCATAGAGCACACTGTCACCATACAGGTATCCTAGCGCTGGAGTCTCTACTTGGACTAGGAGCATGCTGCTGTTGCTAGAGCCAGGTCACTTAGATGTAAATTACGTGGGAACGAGCCAGGTTTTTATGGCTTTCCTGAAGTACAGTAGGTCGACTGTAGATCCATTTAATAACCCATTTATGACAATAAGGTCATAATGTACTTATTAGGCAGCTGGCAAAAATATACCAACGTTGTTCTTTTATGATTTAGACATAGGTTTCTTGGATTTAGAATAGTGGCCTCTGCTGGAGTGAGTCCTGACCCCCAAGAGGTGCCTCCCCTGGTCCTGGACTCTTGACTGGTGTCAGAGTGTATTCCAACATGCAAACTGCAAGAGCTGGACACCAGATGAAAATCCAGAAGTTCTGGCCTTTTCATGTCAGAAAAGAACCATCCCCGTTGTACCCGTAGTCATGAGTGGACACTTGCGTCAGCATCAACAGTCTGCTTCCCCCGCCAATGCAAAGCTGCAAAGCGACCTGCTCTTCATGTCAGCTATGACAGCCCGCTTCTCCAGCCAATGCAAAGCTCCGATGGAAACCTGCTATTTGTTCCGACAATGATCTCCTCACAGCCCCTGCCAGTTCAAAGCTTCGGCTGATGTTCCTCGCAAGGAACTGGACTAATTAGAAGAGAACCTTTCCACCAGTATAAACCTGGTGCCTGTATCCAACTCACGCTCCATGGCGGGCGGCCTTAACTTCTAACAGTGACCTAGTCACGTGCAACCAGTTTTCTGCGGTTGGCGCATTATGCTTCCTGTTTTAATTACAGGTGGGCAGAACTCATGTAGTTTCACTCTGTGGAATTCTGTAGAGCTACAGAAAAACTCTGTGAGATTCTGCAGAATTCCACCAACGGGTGGAAAATATGCAGCTTGCACTGCAAATCAGTGTGTGTAGCATGAGCAGTGCTAAAAATCAATGCTAACTGCACCATTTGTTGTGCAAGAGCGCACTGCCATTGGATATGATTTTGCCACTGCTCAAGTAGAAAATCTACTCTAGTGGCAGCAAATCTACATGATTGGCAGCCTACTGACTGTGACCGCTTGCGAACGCCGGCAACCGCCATGTTAGAAAATCATGCTAGGGGACGCCAAAACTCATTCACAGCTCACTTATTCCGTCATGCGGCGATTGGTGGTATTCAGCCAGAACTCTGCATTAAAGAGTAATGCGGAGTTGCCACAAGTGGAACAGAACATTCCGCCCACTCTTAGTTTTAATGTCATTTTATTTATTTAAATTTACTCCATTTTTCTAAATTGCGTTGGGATTGTGCTTGTGTTGAATTTTCACTTTAGAACAGCTTGAGTGCTGCATAAATACTTTACGCATTACCTTTAAATTAAGCCTGACTGCTTTTACGCAAACCTACCAGGGGGTTAAGCACAAGCTTATTTATTGACTTTTGTGATTCACCCTGACAAAAATGGTGTTTATTACATGAGTGTGGCTCTCCCAAATCTCAGCTAATAACCCAATGTCTTACACTACAGATAGCATATTTAATTTTGGTATGGAGTACTGTAGTCCTCACATTAAGTGAGGGCTAGTGCCTGGGTAAACTATGCCCTGGCCTCTCCTGAAATCTGGCATCGGTTTTGCCCTTGAAAGACAAAGAAATAGTGTGAAAAGGCTACACTTTAAGAAATTGAATAGAAAGGGTGCACTTTAAGAAATAATATGGAAAGGCTGCACTTTAAGAAATTGAATAGAAAGGGTGCACTTTAAGAAATAATATGGAAAGGCTGCACTTTAAGAAATTGAATAGAAAGGGTGCACTTTAAGAAATAATATGGAAAGGCTGCACTTTAAGAAATTGAATAGAAAGGGTGCACTTTAAGAAATAATATGGAAAGGCTGCACTTTAAGAAATTGAATAGAAAGGGTGCACTTTAAGAAATAATATGGAAAGGCTGCACTTTAAGAAATGGAATGGAAAGGGTGCACTTTAAGAAATAATATGGAAAAGCTGCACTTTAAAAATTGAATGGAAAGGGTGCACTTTAAGAAATAATATGGAAAGGCTGCACTTTAAGAAATGGAATGGAAAGGGTGCACTTTAAGAAATAATATGGAAAGGCTGCACTTTAAGAAATTGAATAGAAAGGGTGCACTTTAAGAAATAATATGGAAAGGCTGCACTTTAAGAAATGGAATGGAAAGGGTGCACTTTAAGAAATAATATGGAAAGGCTGCACTTTAAGAAATGGAATGGAAAGGTTACGGTTTAGCAAACGATATGTAAGGGCTACACTTACAGAAAAGGAATGGAAAAGTTACACTTTAGGCAGCAATATGGAAAGACTACACTTTAAGAAATGGAATGGCAAAGCCACAGTTTCAGAAATGGAATGGAAAAGCTACACTTTTATTGACGACCACCACTGAGACTTATAAGCAGTTAATGGGGTAATGAATTGATACGGTGTCATTGCTCTTCATTACATGAAGTAAAGTGATCGATGCTTGGAATTCTCGTGTATTTATAAATCAACCTTTGACTATGCACGTCATAGAAATGTAAGCGAGAAGTACCGCCTGTGATCTTTGCGCTGCGTGATTTTCCCATGGCGGTGTGCAGATCACGTTTCTACCTGGCCATTGTGCATTCTGTGCAATGTTAGTAACTGGAAACTGCTTGAATGTTAGCTGGACTGGAAGGAACTGAATATTGTGATGGGGAGATGAAATGAATCACAATGCCCTGTGATTATGGTTCACAGCACTCCTGCACATTACACAGTGGAAGAGAAGTCTTAGAAACTCCTGGCAACATGTCAAAATGTTAGTTAAATATATAGCCATCTTTTAAATCCATGACCAAATTTATACCAGGGCATATCTTGCCAGTCAGCACAGGTGCCAGGGCCGGACTGTGCCAAAACTTCCCAAGAATCAGCATATACGGAAACATTTATAGGGGAGGGGGAGTGGAAAAATGTCACTTTGATCAAGGGGACATTGATCACTCCAATGGCCCTATTAGGATCTTCCTTCAGTGA
This sequence comes from Calotriton arnoldi, assembly GCA_963921515.1. Classification (NCBI taxonomy): domain Eukaryota; kingdom Metazoa; phylum Chordata; class Amphibia; order Caudata; family Salamandridae; genus Calotriton; species Calotriton arnoldi. Next base: position 1,572,638 of record CAWUFW010003036.1, read on the forward strand.
ACCAACGTGCCCTCAATTCTTCTTCAATGAAATCATCTTTAATATCTTTTTAGTTGTGGTTAATACTGGTGAAATACACTTCTTTATCCACTTTTTAACTTTCATTGCAAGCCCCAAATGCCCATAGATTTACTGCAGACCCAGAGATTTTCTACTGGAGTTGTCAGCGACTCTAAGCAACAAAAAAAATTGGGTAAAAAAAAGAAAGAGTGATGTGGGATCACCTATACCCTGGTAATTCCTCAGTTCTAAGGAGACTCTCAGGGTTCTGCCTGCAATCGGATGCCATCTTCTCTCAGAGTTACTTGTTTTGCTAGCATCAATAGCCTTGTGGAGGGCAGAGGTACTACCTGACTTTCCAGGGCACTTGTAAAGATAGAGCCCTTCCTGGTGCTGTGAAATGCCCTGCGCACTGTCCCCATGTCCCGTACAGTTCACTCACATTAATCCTAAACAGCCAAGATTTAAACCCTGACAAAACAATTTCAAACTACTAACTCATATTAGGCTGCTGCTCCTCTTCATTCACACTTCTCGGCATACATCGAACATTTGAGGCAGAATTCCCAGCCAGGGCGGGCTTTAGTATTAATAAGCTGGGTTTACCCCCAGGGCGCTGACATCCACAGGGGTGGGTGCATTGGCTGCTAGCTACTGTCTCCCTCCAACGTGTGCCCACAGAAAAGTATGTTTAAACACCTGTGGCCGTATTATGCTATTATGATGTATGCGCTGCCCCCAGGGCAGCCCCCAGGGCAGCGCATTCATGTGAAAACACAGAGTAGCTGCTCCGTGTTTTCTCAGTGCAGGCAGCACCTGCCTGCACTTTTACAGGGTAATAGAGATCCCCTTGCAGGCTGGTGCAGTCAGTGACTGCACCCGCGTGCAAGGGGATGTCTGGGGGGTCCATGGGACCCCTTTACCCCCTGCAGAGGGCGGCTGTCAGGAAGCGCACTGACAGTGCGCCACCTTTTAAATGGCGCACTGTCAGTACGCCTCCTGAGGGTTTCTTTGACTCTGTGCCCGCGTCTGTAATATGGCGCAGGCGCAGAGTCAAAGGAATTCCCTCATTTGCATAGGGCACGCCCCTATGCAAATGAGGGAACACCCTCTGAAGGTAGCGCTGGCGCTTTAAGTGCGTCAGCGCTATCGGTATAATAGAAGGGGATGCACAAGCCTCTGCGCCCCCTTCTATAATGCCAAAGTGCCCCGGGGTGCGCAAAGCGGGTGCAAACGCCCGTTGCGCCCCCGGGGCACTTATTGTAATACAGCCCCAGGAGCGGCTGGTGACCTTTTAAAGTGGTGGAGCGAGCGAAGTGAGCCACATCTACAAAAAAAAAAAAAACACACATTTTACACATTATATTACGTAAATAAAACTAAATTATACTTGCAACGGGCTCTGCGTCCTCCTCACTGTCCTTCCGAAGACTGAGGAAAGATCCTCCGTAACCAATCCAGAAGTTGCTCTCATGCTCCATGAAATCAGTGGCAGGATTAGATGGAGCGGGTTGGCCTAACGCTCCATTAGGCCCTGTAGGCCTGTGCTTGGTCTCCACCCAGCTGTCTAAGACCTCTGGATGGAGAGCTTCAAAGTACGCATGTCACTTTGGCCGGCGCATGACAGACATCCAAAGTGACATGCAGACTTTCAAGTGCGTGGCCACCACTCCTCCACCACTACTCCTGGTGGCAATCGGCAGCAGAGGACACGCTCTCCTGGCTCGGAGTAGGCTGGCGGCTGCAGTGCACTTTGGTTAAAAATACAATGGTAATGAAATTATTTTATTGCCATTTTATTTTTAACACTTTGCGTGGCTCACAGCAGGTGGGGGGCGATGCTATCCCGCCCTCTTAAAGAACTGCCGCTGTTAAACACTGTTTCAGAAGGCTGATGGTACCCGTGTCTTCATTGTGTCTCTTTTTCTTTTTATGGCACCCCTTAATCTCACCTTCCTCCCACTACTCCCATATTTTTGACCCACAGTATGGTAGGTGGAAATTGGGTTTCGCCCAGGGGGCAATCTGAGTAAAGGCCAGCACTGTGTCCAGCTGTGTGAATGGGAGAAATCCGCCATCCCATCAATATTTCTACCTATTTTTTTATTTTCTCAGTGGTTTAATTGTTTACTCATTAACTTTCAAGTGCATTTTTGGATTAAAGTGACTGAAAAATAATATGGGTAAAAACTGATTTGCAGAAAAACTGATTTAACGGAGAAGGAAAATTGAACAACTTAATTTTCTTAAAGAAAATATTATATAACAAAAAGAAAAGTAGGGTGTAGTACCTTTAAGCATGGCAGCTTTGCACGTATAAATATTACATCACAGTGTGAAAAGATGACACACCAAGGTAGGTCTCCAGTCTTCTTTAATACATCCGACACCCCAGACTCCCAGCAGCAACTGCCGTTGCCTTCCCATTCTATGTTCCACGCAGGGAACCCCGACAAGCATCTTGTGCAGCAGCACGAGCTCCCGAGATCCCAACACACCCCCATCCTTCATATGAAACAAAAAAATAAATCACAAAAGCAAATACCAATAAAACAACAAAATAAGATAGCACAATAACGTGTTGCTCAGAGATCTGAAAAATTCAATACCTGACAAAATCTCTGAATTTTGTTGGAACGACCTTCTTCCTAGAAGAGAAGGCCCGGGGAACAACATCTTTGGTGGAAACTAAAACCTTGGAACCTCTCTCCTCGTGAGGTAAAATTATAGGAGAAGTGTGAACACCAAACTTGTCTTTCACATACTCAGCTTTTGACTCCGGGATAACTGAAACTGCACATTTATTCCATACTTTCCCATTCTCCAAAACAACCACATGATCTCGAACCTCTTTTACTCTGACTGGTGCAGAAAAGTGCGATAATCCCTTGCGAACTAGAATAGGTTTCTTAATTCTACCCAATCACCTGGACTTACTGGGGATACCCTGACCACATCAAATGCGTACTTAGCTTGAGCAGCAGCTCTAACATCCACAACCTCACCCAACTTTTGCACATCTACAACCTTCCTCGACATCCAATCTTTGTTCAACTTAGAACCTGCCACTCTACCTCTCAACAGGGTGAAAGGAGACTTCCAGTACTAGAATGAGGAGTCACTCTCATTGCCCACAACATCTTAGAAATCACCGTCTTCCAATCCAATCCATTGACAAAAGCTAACTGGAGTTGGTCTTTAATGACACGGTTCAAACGCTCCACAAGACCATTACTACGGGGATGATAAAGGGAGGTAACGATATGTTTGATGCCATGCGCTCTCAAAAATTCCTGCATCTCCAGAGACACCAACTGGGTTCCATTATCCGTCACTAACTCCTCCGGAAACCCTTCCCGAAGAAAAATATCCTTAAAAAAATCGATAATCCTAGAAGAATTAACACTATCAACAAATTTTACCTCTGGCCATTTGAACATATAATCAATTAACACCAAAGCATATTTGGGCGAGCTACCCATACCACCAAAAGGACCAGATACATCAAATGCCAACTTTGACCAAGGTGAATTCTTTACACTCACAGGAACAATAGAAGAGGGATACGTTACTTGTGTTTTATCGCTCAAAACGCATGCACCACACTCCCTAACACAGTGCTCGATGTCCCTATCAACTCCTGGCCACCAAAAATCCTCTCTAACTCTCCGCTTCATTGCACGAATGCCTAGATGACCTTCATGAGCCAAATCCAACACGCTCTTCCGAATAGTCATGGGTACAACTAACAATCCTCCTCTGCGCAAAATCCCATCAACAATAGATAGCTCATCACTAACTCTTTTGAAAGGAATCAATTCCGTAGTCAAGTTCATATTGTCGGGCCATCCGTGCGCAACAAAATCCATAACCATGCAGATCTCAGCATCTTCAGACAAAGCTAACTTCCAATTTGCCTCAGACAATGCCACACCCGCGTCCTCCACAGCACTGACAGCACACACCATTTCCCACTCTTCACCTTCAACGTCGGAGACCCCGTTTGAGAGTGGTAGTCTGGATAGACAATCAGCTACATGATTCCTTACACCAGCCACATATTCTAAACGGTAATTGAATTCATTTACTCTGTATTGCCACTTTGCTATACGTGGAGTGGCTCTACCACCGCCCTTAGTAGTGAAAAGATCTATTAGTGGTTTATGGTCAGTTCTCAGTAAAAATTCATTACCCCACAAAAAGTTGCGGAAATATTGCACACCCCACCACAGGGCCAAAGCCTCCTTTTCAATTGTAGAATAAGTACTTTCTGCCCCACGCAGTGTTCTAGAGGCAAAAGCAATGATCTCTTCCCTCTTGTCAGCTCTCTTCTGCATCAACACAGCCCCCAGACCTACATTACTGGCATCGGTGGTAACAATGCAACGGTCATTGATGTTGAATAACTTGAGAGGACGTGCATACACTATTGCCTCTTTTAACAACTTGAAGTCAACAGCACATTGGTCTGATCACACGTACCTCGCATTCTTCTTCAAAAGCTCACGCAAATGTACAGTCTTTTCTGAGAAATTAGCCACAAACTTAGCATAATATTCGATCAGCCCAAGAAATGAGCGAAGTTGATCTTTGTTCTGAGGTTCAGGTGCAAATTGAATGGCATCAAGAAGCTTGACTTTGGGTTCTACCCCATTCGCAGAAATGTGGTGACCCAAATAATCTACACCTTCCTGGAGAAATTTACATTTGTCCTTCCTTAATGTTAAACCACTAGACCTAATGATGTCTAAAACCTGCTTGAGCCTATCATTATGCTCAATCTCCGTTTTCCCATGGATCAGAATGTCATCCTGGAAAAACACGACTCCCACAGTGTTCTTAAATAGATTCCCCATAAGACGCTGGAACACTGCAGAAGCCGACGCTAGACCAAATGGCATGCGTACATAACGAAACGCCCCTTCCGGTGTCACGAAGGATGTGAAATGTCTTGACTCCCTACATAATTCTACTTGGTGATAAGCAGAGGAGATGTCAAGTGAGGAAAAATATCTTGCACCATCTAAGGTTGACAACATTTCATTAATGTTGGGCAGGGGTTGACGGTCAACCCATATGCATGCATTTAGGTCACGCAAGTCCACACACATCCTAAGGGACTTGTCTGCCTTCCGCGCTAAAACGATGGGAGACAACCACTCAGAACCCTCAATCGGCTCAATCACTCCCACAGTACACAAACGCTCAAGCTCCAGTCTCAGCTCACCCTCATGCTCAACGGTACTTTACGCACCTTGTGTGTAACCGCAACCGCACCCTCTTTAAGGACAATGCGATGCTGAAAACCTTTGAGTTTTCCTAACCTACCATCGAAAATCTCTGGATACCTTTGAATCCAATCCCCTTTTGATAAAACTTCTGCAGAGACAGTATGCACAGGGGTAGTGGCAGGGAAATTTGAGTAAAACTGTTTGGCCTCATGTTTTGATAGAACCATATCAGGATGGTTGGGATCCAAAATGATCCCAAGCTCGCCTTGTTCCTCCCATCCTAATAAATTGGCACCTTCTTTGAATACAAATACTGTACCCCGAGTAGAATCTCCCTTGAACTCCAGGTTGCTTTCAAACTTACCCAACACTTCCACCCTTTTACCACCATACGCAAAGATTCTTATATCAGATTGACCTAAGGCAATGTCACTTAATCCCTCAAGCTCCTTGGCATTAATGAGGGTAAATGGGGAACAAGAATCTGCTAGAAATTTCATGTCTTTACCCTTCAGACTTATAACACATACAGGGGACTTCCTCCTTTGAGCTTTAGCTATAGAAGCAATTTCTACCACACCATCCGGTTGAATAAAAGGTGGAGATGAAGACAACATTAATAATTCGTAATTTTCCTCATCCTCCCCAACCTCAACATAAGTCTCTCCAATAGCCCTGACGGTTTTTGACGGTCCCTTCTGTGCAACCGCTCTGCACATGCGTGCCAGATGTCCTTTCTTGCCACACTTGAAACATGTCTGATTTGCAGCAAAGCAAAACTTGAAATTGCCCAAATGAGACCTGCTGCCACACCGGTAGCAAGAGAGGTCAGATGTATCAGACTTTAATTTTGACGAATTCAAAGTAGGTGAAGCTATACTTGGTGCACTTGCATTAATTCTCTTGGTCGGTTTATTTGTAGTTTTGGTAGTGACCAACTTAATTTCATTGAGCGTTACAGATCCACTCATTTCTTTCATGCATAACTGAGAATGCTCAATACTTTTAGCAATGGTAAGAGCAGTTTCCAGATCAGGATCGTCAGTAGATAAAAGTTTTTCCTGAATTTTTTTGTTACAAGTGCGCTCAATAAGTTGATCACGGATAATTTCGTCCCTGAACTCCCTATAATTGCACGTAATAGCTAGAGTTCTCAGAGCAGCTACAAAGTCGTCAATGGATTCGCCGGAAATTTGGGCACGCTGCAGAAATTTATGACGCTCAAGGACAATGTTCCTTTTAGGATTGAATCTCTTATCTAAAGTTTTGATGAGTGAGGCATAGTCATCTACCACCAAAGAGTCCCCTTCATCACCACTGCTAATGCATGTTCTAACAAGTTCCAGGGGTAGGGTTTTTAAAATGGTCCTACCTTCAGAACCCAAGTTATAAATAAGTAGGGCCTTTTTTTTCTTTAAAGTAAAGGTATCCCCATCAATTGCCTCAAGGTATGCGTCAAATGTCTCCTTCCACTGTTGCCAAGATACAGGAGGAGTACCAGGTGATTGTAAGAAGGGAGGTGGCGGGGTTACACGATCCATTTAATGGCCACACGTGGGTGAGTTGCTGCTTCAAATGTTCAGGTTAGCCAGTTGCCTTGAACCAAGGTGAAGAGTTAGTGCAGAGCTCTGCACTCCTTAAAATTATAGTGAAACACCAGTGTTGCTTAAACTGAGTAAGATACTGGTAATAGAATTCAGTGATGCACACTGCTAGATTGACCAGAAACTGACAGAACCAGATGATCTGTCAGCAGAGCTGCTCACGAGGTTTGAAAACACAAGTGCAGGATTACCATGCGCGCTCACAGGCAGAATCAAAACAACAGATCCTCTCTGCATGTGCTGCGATGATTATTAAGGCGAGGTAATCTACTCACCGCTGTCCGGGCAATCAGTCAATCAGTTCCGGCTATACACGCCGGTTGCCAAGACAACGCGCCAGTGACGCGCCTCAACTTGCGCTTTGATCGTCATTACGCAGAAGAGCTCGCGTACGTGATGTGACGCGCGCGCCGACTAGCGCGCCGATCGTAACCCCTGAAACACTCTCGCAGCCTTTGCGCTCGGAGAAATTGGCAATAAATGATATTACCGTCCTCAGGAATGAAGCGGATGTAATGTCCGAAACGCCACAGGATGATGCGGACAACGCCGGGTACTGATTCCTTCAAGGCAAAACACGTCGCCCCAGCTGACTGGCTCATCACCACCTCTACATGGATTCCAACGCCGTCTACTCTTCACAAAACAAGGAGGGGAAGACTGGGGGTCGGACACTCGTCGCCAATGAAAAGATGACACACCAAGGTAGGTCTCCAGTCTTCTTTAATACATCCGACACCCCAGACTCCCAGCAGCAACTGCCGTTGCCTTCCCATTCTATGTTCCACGCAGGGAACCCCGACAAGCATCTCGTGCAGCAGCACGAGCTCCCGAGATCCCAACACAGTGTCAAGGAAAGAAAAAGGCAAAGGGCCAGATGCATCAAGCATTTTTCTCCTCGCAAACGGGCCGATTCACAGAATCGGCCCGTTTGCGATTGCAAAAAATGCTTTTGCGATGCATCAAACCCAATTTTGCGATTCGGTAACCTGTTACGTATCGCAAAATGGGTTTGCAATTCGCTATTTGGAAGGGGCGTGTTTAGGGCGTCCCTTCCAAATAGCAAATCCTAACAGTATGCATGAATGTTTTGTGAAAGTGAATGCGGTCGCAAAACATTCGCATTTTACCACCTACTTCAAGTAGGTGGTAAGACATTCGCAAATGGGAAAGGGTCCCCGAGGGACCTCTTCCCCTTTGTGAATGTTTGTAAAAACATTTGTAAGAGCAGGCAGTGGTCCCACGGACCACTGCCTGCTCTTAAAAAATGAAAAGAAAACTTTTCATTTTTCTTTTTGTAAAGCATCTCGTTTTCCTTTAAGGAAAACGGGCTGCTTTACAAAAAAAATGATTGCTTTATTTAAAAGCAATCACAGACATGGTGGTCTGCTGATCTCAGCAGGCCACCATCCCTGTGATTTTTGCGATTCCTAGGGGGTCGCAAATTGCGACCTACCTCAATAATATTCATGAGGTAGGTCATTTGCGACCGCTTAGGAATCGCAGAAAGTGTACTGCACACTTTCGTGCATGCCGTTTTGTGATTCCCTAATTTCGAATCGCAAAGATTCGCAATTAGGGAATCGCAAAACATTTTTTTGATGCATCTGGCCCAAAGAGAGGCTGGGGCAACAATTGAGACGAGAAAAGAAGGACCCACTTTGTGTTAAAAGGTAGAGGAAACATATAATGATATTTATCTATGTAAGATGGACATGGCCACCTGCTGCTGTTCCACAGCCTTGCATGTATTTGGTATGTTCTGAAACTAATACATTGGTATTCACAAAAAAGAAGAGAAATGGAAGAAGACATGGAGGAGCAGGCAAAAAGAAGGCAGCAGCAACGGTTGTGAGGTAGCCCCACGGAAGCAGTGTAAAGACACAAGGAGGCGATGGAAGAAGGGGCAAAATAGCGCGAACGAGTAGGGAAACGGGACAGCACAGTGTGACAGGAAGGTACGCTCAATGAGAAAGAATGGAACGTTCAAAGAAAAACAAAAATTTGAAAAAGAATACATAAAATAATTTTAAACAAGCAGTTGTTTTTAAACAATATTGTAAAAATTGAAACTCTACCAGATTGATTTGAAAGCTCACAAGCACACGCACAAGTATACACACATACACACAGATTCAAGTGACAACTTATCAATGAGCATGTATATTTTCACCACGAACGGTGCCCAGATGGCCATTTATCTTGTAGGGTTCCCTTTACTACTCTCCACTGTCAGATAGACTGTAAATATGCCTCGGTTTGGACCATATAACAATATCTCATGACGCCCACATAGTGCAATATTTAGTCTGACACTCCTTTCCCCCTGTTTACCAGAGGCCATTGGTTAACCCCTACTTCCCAAACCCATTTTGCATGTAGTCTTTCTAAAGTACTGAGCCTGCCTACTCCGGTTTTGTGAAAGTGATGGCAGATTTTGGAGGGCTTGGTTGCTCTTTATTGAAACATGAGCTGTTAAGAAGAGCTCTTTCCACAATTTCCAGAACACTAATGGGTATATTTATGGTGCCATGAGCTTACATTTACATGGGTTCCCTAGTCTTTCACATCCACATCCAATATCTGCAATATTGGGCTCCGTTGCCAGGTGTTTTTGAAGCCCCATTCCTGTGACGATGACTTTAATCACACCTAAAGTGCTTTTTTCCGATCCAGTCTAGAGTGTGGAGTATTGTTATGCGCAACAGCTCTGATGATGGTTACAACAGTTGCCACCAGTATGGTTTAGGAGGCCAAGCTGTAGGTAGCATCTGCCCACGGTCTTTGGTCATATCAGGAAAAAGAGAAATTCTTCCTTCATCCTATTGGAGAGAAATTACTGCGGTTGGAAAGCCTTATGGGTATCTACTCAGAAAATTCAAGGGCCATCTCTGGTGATTTACACCAACTACATGGTGACAAAATCCTATTTAAATTATTGTCTTTTTGGAAAAAACTTCCAGTCTTTGAACAATCTAGCATCTCAAGTTGTGGCTTTTGACAGAAACACACTTACTGTCACACAAAGCAGTCCATATCTGGAGGCTGGACAACACACAGGCAGATAAACAGAGTCGAGTGTTTCCATCTACACAAGAGTTTTCAGTAGCATTTCTATTTTTTAAGGAAATTTGTCATCGCTTTGGCTTCTCATTGGTAGACGACTTTGGTAATTGCCACATCGCCTACTTTCTCTGTTCTTTTTTCTAAGTTCCATAATCCATTAGCTCTGGGGACAGTTGCATTACTGACTGATCCATGGCCCAGTTATCTCATGTTTGTATTCCCTATAATTCCTCTGAGACCTTGATATAAAGAAGAAGGAAGAGATGGTTATAATTATGATTTATTGGCCAAGGAGACATTTTGTTTCTTCTTCTCCAACTGATGATAGTAATTCAGAATTAGATTATACCGTTATTTGGTGTAAGAAAGTGGATAATTGTTTGGGGTGGGGAGTCAAACACCTCAAGGAATAATAACTCTAACTTGTCATTGTAAACCCCAAAGTCGCTCAATTACCTGAACTCAAACCCCTAGTAACTATTGCACAGAGTAGATAGGCTTAATTGAGGCAATGTGGAAAGTATTTATGCAGTAAAATACAGCAATAAAACCAAAACACCAAATATTAAAATTCCCAAACTGAATTAAAAAATAGAGAACATTTTAATTTCATTTACATTTTAATAAACAAAAAGCCATTGTTCCCACTCTAGGAACAGTTTTCACACCTCATTAAGGTCAAGCATTGGTTGGGCAGGTTCCTGAGAGGTATTGTAAGATAGCCTCTAGGAGTTCAAGGCAAAGAAAAAGTAACTTTCCAAAAACGTTAATTTCCCTAAATATTTATTAAAAATCTAAAGTTATCAATTAATTGAACTTTTAATAAATATGAAAAATAGTCTGAATTGATATTTTAGCTGTCAATGTTCTGCCTGATGTCAGCGACCGTAGCTATCTCAGGTGGGCAAGAGGCAGGGATTTTGCAAAGCTGGTAGGTCTATGAGAGTGCTGGCGGACCGCCATGGTCTCAATCTAAAATCATCTTCAGGCAGCCGGTCTGCCGATGTTGTTTTCCATATTACATTTCCTCTACCTGGGGGGTCTATGTCAGGAGATTCCTTTGGTGCCTTCATACTTTCAGTCTTTCTCTCTCCCAAAAACCCTTGTGAGGATTTCCGAGGAATAATATTTTACCGAATTCAAGATGGCCATCACACTATTGAAGTCTATAACCCTTTTCCGGATCCAATGTGGACTCTTAGGTATTTCCTGTTCCTTTGGCCTATAAAATCTGGGAAATCGTTTCATTCCTTGTGTCATAACACTTTGTGCAGACCTCTCATCCTGTTCCAGCATTTCGTATTAAGTTTTCTTATGACAGTTCTCTCCTGGTGTTTTGACAGTTGTCATCCTGGCCTTCTTCCTTTTGGGTTACCCTGCTCCTCTAGTCCTCTCCTGGTTCCTTCTTGGTATTCTTCTGGAAGGATCTCTTCTTCTCTAGCGGTGTCTTCCACCTCGAGTCCTGGTCAGCATTGGTCAGTGTTCCAGTCCAGGACTTCCATGGCCTCTTTGAGGGTTTTTGTGTTTTAGCTTTTTAATCCAGTCAGGGCCTTTTCTGGGAGGCACCTTCTGCATAGACGCTACCTAGTGTCAGCAGCAACGCAGCTACTGGAAAGGGATGTCCCTTCCTCTGGCAGACAAAGACAGTGGAAACCTGGGCCACAGGACTGAGCTGCAGCCAAAGACTCTTAATCATGCATCAGCTTAATGATAGCTATAGCATACCAGTGAAAACTGCTTTTGGGGCCTAGTCACTGAAGGTACATGCCAAAAACTTAATTTTGCACATGTTACACCTTTAAATATCAAGCAGCCTACCTTGTGGACACCAAGAAGTACTTAGAGATGACTCATCAATATTTAAAAGCAGGCTTTCCCAGCTGCTAAAAAGGGTTATTTTGACAAATGTGACAGTAGGTTTTTAGTGTGCAGCAGTCAGGCTGCATGTGGCAGGCCTGAAGTCATGCTTTACATGCTCACTCTGCGGATGGCACAATAGGTACTGCAGTCCACAGGTAGTATTTAACTACCAGGCCCTTGGTACATTTTCTATACTATATACAAGGGACTTATCTGCAAGTTGAGTCAATTAGGGGTAAGCCAAATTAAAAATGTTTGAAGAGGGAGCACAGGCACTTTACTCCTGTTAAGTAAGGGTAACAGTGCACAGAGTTGTAAGTCCAGCTAAAATAGGATTCAGAAAAAGATGCAAAATCGGGAGTGACCATGCAAAACAGCCAGACGTCCTACACTTGCCTTCTACATTATTCTATTCTTGGGTCCTTGCATTTCAGTATCTGAGGCTGTCCATATCAATATTGAAAGGAGGGAGCTTATGAACATATGTATTTTATATCCAGTATTTCTAGACACTCTGACTTCCAGGAGACAATCTACTAGGAAGCCCTGTGACCATCAATAGGCTATCATTAAGCAAATGATGTCATTTGAAAAAAATTTCTGTAATATGTGCTCCAGAAGTCATATTACAATGCACATATGAATGGTTTTTTATACTAATGTTGCAATGGACAGATATTATTGCTTGTCAGACTCCTTTGTGAAACGTATCTGCTATATCCCTAAAAATGATTTTAGCAGCTATCACATCAGCTAGACATATGGAGAAATTGGGTTTCCTTCTGTGTCAACTACCATACCTGAGAATGTTTAAGGCTTGAATAGCTCCTTCAATGGAACAAAGGTTTGTTCCAAAAGTGAAATCAGTCTTTCAAAGAGATTGAGTTTTGTACTTCTTCATGTCCAAACTTTCAATTAGAATTGGTTGATGACGCATGTGCTATTTAAATCTATCTACACTGATTTCATTAAAGAAAGTGCGGCAGTCTGCTTAAAACTTCTGGTGCAGCAAAGCATGGATGCTAGTCCTTCACTGTGAGTTTGGGTTATTGGATAAAAACTCTAATTTCCTTATTTTATGTTCTGGAAGGTTTGGAAGTTCTGGAATCAAATGAAGCCCACTGCACTTGTGAATTGCCAGTATTTTGGGCCAAATGGATGGAGCTCTATTTTAGATATGTGTAAGTCTGCCACTTGAGTTACTCCGTCATGGTGTAAAATAGGGATATGTGCTTAAATTGAAAGACTTGTCTAGTCATCCAAGCTGCTGATTCAAGGTCTAGTACGGGTTTGACGGCAAACATAAAGGAGACTCTGGGGGATATTCTCAAGAACGTTCGATAATCATCGGCAAAATAGGTTAACGCAATTTTTCACATCGCCGTCTATTGCGGGAAAACTCTGCGTTAACGTCTTATTCTCAACACGGCGGTAACATGCGATAGTTTCCCGATAATGCGTCAAATGTACACGATAAAATTACCGGGACGGCGATAAAAATCTAAAGCCTAACTTGAAAAAACTTGCGATGGGCCCAACTGCGATAAAAAATCCAGCGATAAGCAGCGCCAGGCCTGCAAGTCCCACAAGTCAGGCGGGAAAAACCACTATAAAAGCGGCAAAAAAAACCACAAACAAAACACAAACAACTGCGAAGCACCATGGAGGTAGCCGGAGCAAGTACAGAGGACAACCAGAACCCCACAAGCCCCACGGAGGACCAGCCTGGGACCTCGGGGTCAGGGAAGGGCAAGGAGAAGAAGAAGAGGAACCCGCCTTTTAGTGCGCAGGAAAACCAGAACCTCATTACGGAGGTGATAGAACACCACCACCAACTGTTCATCACCTCCACTGTGTCATTGGCAACTAAAAATACTATATGGCAGTCCATCTTGGCCAAGGTGAATGTAGTCGGAGTGAAGAGAAGGGAAGTGGACGACTGGAAGAAGCGCTGGACTGATGTGAAGCGCAAAACCAAGCTGAAACTCGCAGCCATCCTGAAAACAGCAATACAGACTGGAGGTGGGAGTCCAGCGACACACCAGGAGCTGGATGAGATGGAGGAAATGGTGACCCGAGTCATCATTGGGGAGACGGTGGCAGGAGTTGGGGGACCGGACACTGCACAACATGACCTGAGCCAACAGCAACAGGGTGAGTAACGACCAGGGACTGGGGGGACGGGGGGAGATGGGCACAATGGCACACATGCACAATTAAGTATAGCACATCTGCGGACAAACCATGTCCAAGAGTCACAACTCCGACCAAGAGCCCAATTTACCCAAGTCTGCAATATCTCAGCACTGTATAAGCACAGAAGTGAAAGGCACACCGCCTGAAAGGGATAAGGGACAGCAAAATCTGAGCTGAAGGGGCAACACACCCACAATGCAGCACACACACATAAGAATCATAGCACCTCAACATTGACAACAATGTGGTACAAACTGCAACACCTTCACAACAGAACAGAGGACACAACTGCTGCCGCTTGTGTGTAGAAAATGGCCATTCGCATTTGGCATAGCAGGAAACTGTGAGTTGATAATGTACAAGTACAACCTCACATCCCTGATGGTGTAGAAATGTCAACTGTCCCGCATCAAATAGGCATCTCCTCACAAACAGTCACAATGTACATTGTCATGCAGTCTGTAAGTAAACTTGTACAATGCGTGAACATATATGTGAACACAATGTCAATCTGCATCTCCCCTTCACATTGCAGAGGGAGAATCAACACCTCCTGCAGAGCAGACCCAACAACTCAGCACTGATGATGAAGAGGACCTCCCCAACATCGACACCGACGCCCGTCAACAGCTCATGGACAGCTTTGGCACCCCACCTCCAGGAGCAGGGCAGCCCAGCTGCATCGAGGAGACCCCACCCCCTGCACAGACCACACAGCAGGAAGCACCCACCACCACGGCTGTCTCCCAGGACCCCCACGACCAACACATGGCATTCCAACGCCGTGTGTTAGGGTGCCTGGAGAAGATGGCTGATCAGCTGCGGGTGGGGTTCGACCTCATGGCAGCCAAACTAGATGCCATTCGTGGGTGTCTAAGTCCCATCAGGGACCACTTACAGTCCCTAACGGACACCCACTGTCTGCTCCATGCTCTCCAACAATCCTTGGCTGACATCGCTGGAGTCATGGCTCAGAGCCAAGAACAACTGTCTAGTCAGAGTGGCTCAAGCGATGTCAGCCGGGAGTTGGGACACATAAGGAGAATGATGGAGAGCTTGGAGCGGATGCAGGCGGAAAGAATGTTTGCCACGGCTGCACACCAGCGAGATGTAGCTGTGATCTTCCATGCCCTGCAGATCCTCGTCATGGCATTGCCGCCACAAGGCCTGGTGCGGATGAATGCTGATGCTACTACTCCATCCACATCTCCGCCCCCTGAAGTGTCAGTGCCACACAGTGCGGTAGACATTCCACCTCCGGCCCCTGATGTGTCAGTGCCACACAGTGATGCAGACTAAACACCACCACCCACATGTGAGGCACCTGACACATCAGAGGACGAAGATGATGATGAATCTGGCTTTGTGGTAAGAATGAAGTGGTAGCATTCATCTCTGCCATATGGCCTGTTTCAGCTTGGTTCTGCCCTCTGCATCATGCCCTGGAATAACACCTTCCACTGTCCCCCGATACACTCAGCGACACTCACCTTGGACCTCGACATGGACTGCCACATTTTGCTTGGTTCAATCAATACACTTAAGGGCTGGAGGAGTTTTAAGGACCTGCGTAGGCTAACTCCCCATCAAATTAATGTCACACAAGAAAAAGCTACGGGTCCGGATAGGAGGGAGGTTAAATAACTGTGTGAATATGCTCTACCATACACGACGGGGGATTTCCCTTTTCAGGACGGTTCCCCTCACACACCAGAGGTGTCATGCTTCATCATGGGGGTGCCTCCTCACGCAAAAGACCTAGTCTTTGCGTGGGCTACAACCCCCTCTCTACGAGGGAGGAGCTCAAGGATGTTTTTATTGAGTTAGGCAAGGTGTACTAAACCCCTATGTGAGCTTGGCGTGCGTGTAAAAAAGAGAAAGTGCAGTGCTGTGATGTGAAAATTTAAAACTGGCTACTGGGTTAGCTATATTTTAACTTTATTCAGCTACCCGGTGTCAGGATTAAAAACAGTGAGGAGCTGATAACACAAATGCCAACATGAGACAAATGTGTAGATCACTAGACCAACATGTTTCGGCCAGAAAGACCTAAATAGTGTCGCGGCCTTCTTCAGGGTCAGTTGGTTCAGCTACTGCAAGGGTTAAGTGCCAATACGTGAAAAAAACATTAAAAACACGTAAATAAATCAAAAGTATGATACTGAACCAGTAATATTGACTGTTCAGTAAATACTGCATACAACCACAATGGATTGCGCACTTCACTACGTCTGTCCCTGCATATTAGCCATGTGATACATGCACCAAAACCACAAAGTCATGGATTAATGCAAGCGAGCACGTCCAGGGGCATTAATTACTGGTTCAGTATCATACTTTTGATTTATTTACGTGTTTTTAATGTTTTTTTCACGTATTGGCACTTAACCCTTGCAGTAGCTGAACCAACTGACCCTGAAGAAGGCCGCGACACTATTTAGGTCTTTCTGGCCGAAACATGTTGGTCTAGTGATCTACACATTTGTCTCATGTTGGCATTTGTGTTATCAGCTCCTCACTGTTTTTAATCCTGACACCGGGTAGCTGAATAAAGTTACAATATAGCTAACCCAGTAGCCAATTTTAAATTTTCACATCACAGCACTGCACTTTCTCTTTTACACGCACGCCAAGCTCACATAGGGTTTAGTACACCTTGCCTAACTCAATAAAAACATCCCTGAGCTCCTCCCCTCGTAGAGAGGGGTTGTAGCTCACGCAAAGACTAGGTCTTTTGCGTGAGGAGGCACCCCCATGATGAAGCATGACACCTCTGGTGTGTGAGGGGAACCGTCCTGAAAAGGGAAATCCCCCGTCGTGTATGGTAGAGCATATTCACACAGTTATTTAACCTCCCTCCTATCCGGACCCGTAGCTTTTTCTTGTGTGACATATTTTGCTTGGTTACCAATGACACAGCAATCACACTGCGGACTGAAGTCTTCCTCTTCCGATGAACTTGTCAATCCCTAAAGGACTCTGGCTGGCCCTCCACGGGGCAACAATGTAAAGTGGAGTTTGCATGGCCCTGTACTGGTCCAGCTTCAACACTCCACTGAATGTGAATAAAACATTCTAATTCACACAGATGTGTCATGGCTATGATCAATCAAGTATGAAAGTATGGATGAATGTAGGGACAGTGATTCCACAAAAAGGTATTCCCCGGGTAATGCTATCAATGCGCATGTATGGCCGTGACCCAGATCGGCAGTGAGACACACATTGTCATTCAAATCAACACTCATCACAGTTGAATACAAGTGAAGGTGCGTAGACTTTATTAGCATATCCGTGTCTGTACGGGCAAGATAAGTGCCACAACATGCAGACCAATGCAGCAGTATGTCAGAATTTTGGAACGTTGCCAAGCGCCGCAGTCCACTCCGGGGGAGTGCCTCACCTTTCACAGGTGTGTGTTAACCCGAGTTGTTGTCCGCTCATGTATTCGGAGTCCAGGCGAATGCAGCCATGTCCACTGTTGTCGTGGGATATGTGACCAGATCTCCAAGATGTAACAAGGTGTTGGGACATGTGCAATGGGTTCCAATCTGTTGTGGCTGCAGGTACGTAGTTACTCGTCCATGAAAGCGATTGCAGCTTCGTAGGCTATCATTTCCAACATGAGGTCGTTGTCGACTTCATCAAACAGGACGGCGAGGCAATCCATTAGCAGGTCCGGACAGATGTGCTGCATCCACCCCCTTTCACCAATTAGCACTACAGCCCAATAGGGGAGCGGTTCAATGTGGTCACTGCACACGAGGAGTTGTGCAATCTCCCAGGTCCAGCTGCCAGCATGTATGCCAAGTATCAAGGCATCCCATAAACGGGTATCACAGTGACACTCCTGGTCGTGGGCCAACAGGGGGCGCACACACATGTCAAAATCCAGTTCAGCTACCGTCCTGTTGGATAGGCAGACATCCATGGACCACTCGAATATGCACGATCGACAATGCACCACAGGCTGAACGCAGGTGACGTTGGCAAGGCGGAAGCTTAGCTGGTAACTGATCCGCAGCACTGCCAATGGCAGTGCCCCAGTAAATGCAGCATACGTGCACGGTACAGTTCCACGTGACAAGGGTTGTGCATGTGTCTGGGATGTTCTGCCATTGCGTTAGTGGCTCTGGTTGAAGCGGCACCGTTGTGACCTGCACCAGTTCTGTGGATGAAATGCCACAGCTCGGATCAATGAGTTGTTTTAGTGTGCAACGGTTGTACGCCTGGGATGGTGTGGGAGTAAGTGTGAAGGCCATTCCATGCAAGACAACTTCGAGCAAGGACTTCTGTGTGTGGGGTGTGTATACGTTGGTCTTTCATCGGGCTGTGCGTAGTGTGGGAGTCATCATCAGCTGCTATAGTATCTGTCCGGGGATGCCGGGCACATGCAATTCCGAGGTCGGAGGTGCAGATGTGCTTCCGCCTGATAGCTCAGACAAAGGAGCTTTCATCCCTAATGTTAGTTTGTCATCTGATTGCATTCAGGAAATGTGAGGTGGCTTGTTGGGGGTGGGGTGGATGTGTGCGACTTTGGGATTCATGTTTGACATGTCTTGCATGTGGCAAATGAACGGCATCACTGTGTGTTACGTTGCCTCACAGCTGCTCCTCCCTCCCCCCGAGCCTATTTACTTGTGTGCGCTGCGCAGTTGCATAACTTGCACTCCTACGGCTCACCATTGTCATGCCTGGCTGCGCATGTCCACAAGCCTGACAATGACACTGTGATGTTGGCTGTTGAAGGTGGGCGGCCACGTGAGTGTAGGCCTATGGTAAGGATAGGGCGGACACAGATGTAGAGTTTGTGCCTGGCTGTACTCGCGCTGCGATTAAGGCTAGGCATTTGTGTTGGACAACCAGGCAGCATCTGTGAGGCCTGCACAAATAACATGACTACATTTGTCCTTCACTGGGAACCAAACACCCAATTGCAGCGCCTGACTCTCAGAGGGTAGCGTTGCAGAGCAGTCTGAGGCTTACTCAAGGGAGGTGGTGTGGGTTAGTAATCGCCATTTGCAGGTGCGCAGAAATAACACTCAATAATTGATTGTCCAGCCTGTACTTTGCTTTATAAAAGTAAGAGTACATTTATTAAACACACACACTACTCAATACTATGCACCAATTTACAAATATACATAAGCTGTTGGAATTACTTTGTGACATTGCGTAACATCTCCACCCCTCCCCAAAAGGGGGGTGGGGTCTAGTACCACCACTCCCATGTATGCACATCATCTTGCCCCCTAATGCAGTTAGCTGAACATAACCTGGAGCGAGGGCCTTGCGCTCTGGCACCATCCCAGTGGCGACCCACCCCATTACCTCAACACGCATTAAAAATAGGTTCACCTGCCCTAGTGACACATAACCCTGACTGAGCATCTTATATTGACCATACAGTATGCACCCCTACATATTCAGGGCTAACAGTCTGGGTTGTTCCTCACTTAAGCGCAGCAGCAAGAATACATGTCTACGCATTACCTTAGAATGACAGTACTGATCACATTTGTTGATCATTATAATGCATTGCAATTCAAGCCCCTAAAGGCATCACAGATGAAATCACAGGATTACGCATATACAGCCAGACACCCTAGCAGGAATGTCTGGCAACATAACCCCACTTTGCTTATGACATCACCTTACACAGGTACTTCACATTACACATGTGACTTTCAGTCCCTCTAAAAAGAAACAACCATTAGTAAATGCATTTCTGGTGCAATTACACCTCTTCATCTCCAGGGGATGCCCTTCTCCAGACATCCCCACCTCAGCCCTTCACTCAGTGAGGCACGTCTACATACACCCTCAGCTATAGAACCAAAGTTCCAGCATAGAAGGTGCTTAATGCTGGCTGAGCCCTTGAGGGGTTATCCTTTTCAAGTCCCCAGGACACCTAGGGTGTGACTTTTCTTCGTGCTGGGGGGGGACTGCGCTTCTCCAGCAGCTCCCCCAGCACATTGGCACCTGTGTGGTGGTGACCCCGTCCTCCTGGGGCCACCACAACCAGAGGAAACGCTGTTTTGCCCTTGCAGGCCGGTCCTGGCCTGCAAGGCATCATGGGTACTCCCGCATATTTGATGAGCGGCTCTCCCGCTGTGCCGGGGAGAGCCGCGATCGTGCTGGCACTTCGCACCTTGCTCTTCCCTTGGTGGGGGGCCCGGTCCCACCCAGACCCCCAGTTGAGTGTAGCGGCTCGGGGAGCCCACCCCCGGCCGATCTGCCACTTTTCAGGGGCCCGGTCCCACCCGGGCCCCGACCTTCTCTCTTCCGCTTGGGGGGGGGCCGGTCCCACCCGGACCCCCACATGGCTCCAGGGTTGGAGGGCAGCCCGGGGAGCCCACCCCCGGCTGTCCCCGCCGGCTCCCCGAGTGGCCAGCACCCTTGCGTGCTGCCGCGGGAGCCGGCTCAGCACTTCAGGTCTGTCCGCTCCGGCGGGCAGACGTGCAGGACTCCGCCGGTTTCTCCGGCTCTCTTCGGACCTCGGGGGAGTGCGGCTGCACTCCCCCGGCCTCCTACTACATTTTGGGAACCGGGGATGGGGTCCTGGGCCCCCAGACATCTTCGGGGGGGGCGCGACGGCCCCGGGCCCCCTCCTCCTCCTCGCGGGGGGTGCAACGGTGCTCCCCCCGACCTCTTGTTCGGCGGGGGCCAGGGTGGGCTCCTGGTGCCCCGCCTGGGGGAATCTTCACGGGGAGCGCGACGGCGCTCCCCGACTTTGCTTCGGGGCCCGGGGATGGGGTCCCGGGCCCCCTGGGGCTCATCTTCGCGGGGGCACGATGGCGCTCCCCGCCCTCCTGCAACTCTTCACGGGGAGCGCGACGGCGCTCCCCGGCTTTGTTTTTCAGCGGGGGCCAGGGTGGGCTCCTGGCACCCCGCGGGGGCACTTTCACGGGGTGCACGATGGCGCACCTCGACTTTCCTTCTTTGGGGGGCAGCCCCCGGGACCTGACCCACCCTGGGGGCAGTTTCCAGACCGGCGGCGGAGCCCCACGAGCTTCGTCGTCGGTACCATCGAAGGTCAAAGGTTGCGTACCTTCTGGGGGGCATATCTCAGCCCCCAGGGGTCCGATCTCCTCCATTTTCACGTCTTCTTGCTCCGGGTGGTGTCCCCCAGCCACTGGGAGCACTCTCCTTCGCCTTCGGGGTCTCCAAGAGGGGGCATTCTGCAGGGAGCGGTCTTCACTGGCTCCCTGCGCCAGCCTTTCGCCTGGCTCTCCTCCTGGGCCTCTCTTCTCCTTGCGCAGAGGCCCCTGCTTCTGCGCACCGGTCCTGGGCTCTTCTTCTGGCGCTGTTAGGGGCCTGGGGGGCAGTCAGGGGGTACCTCCTTCCAACTGCCCATTGCCAGGCTTCAGCACCCTCCGCCTCAGCAGACCACACCCCAGAGAGAGCTTCTCTTCCTGTGCAAGCACTTTTTAAAAGTTGAGTAGGGGGCTGGCAGGAAGTCTCTGTTGGTCCTATCAAACAGCGACACATCACTTCCCTGCCCCTGCTCCCTCCTTCTTGTCCAGCCTCTGGGCTGGTTCAAAATGGCGTCGTCCAGGGTCTCTGGCCACATGGTCTCTGAAACAAGAGCCCTTCCCTTCTTGGTGGAGCCTGGTGCCTGGCACCAGTGATAGCTGCTGATGGATGGGCCTGTAGCCCCACCCATCTTCTCTTCGTGGAGAGGAGGCCTTAGCTTGTGGAAAAAAAAGGTTATCAATCCAGCCAGCTGAGGTCAGCCCTCAGCCTGGCCCTGGTTATGACTGATTCAGAGAAATGTGACATTTCTGGATGACCCAAAAGCAGTACAAATATGACTTTGGACTCTGCAGAATACTTCTTCTCACACCCGTTACAGTGGACTTTAGTGCGTGTCTGGAATCTGTAGGCCTTAGGAGAGTGACCCTAGCCCATGGGCTCCACTTCCCCATAGGGGAATAATGAAGTGAAAAACACAGTCAAACACACTGACTTTCCCTGGCATGTTTCTTCCCAGTGTATAAAGCCTATTCCATGTCACCACCCAATTCTGCATAAGTCCTGCCACACCATTCACTTTGTAGCTGCTCCTGGACTGCGCACGCCAGGAATCTCCCCTGCGCAGCCCCTACACGTGTGCACACACATGTACACAGGTGTCTGCATGTAACCAGCCCGGTGCCCCGTACTCCAGCTGCTGCTCAGCGGCCTAGTCAAGCCAGGGGGACACCAGTAAAATCCACATGCAGTCTCTTTCATCATGAGTTCCCTGTGGGTGAGTCCCAACTTATGAGGCTCTCCCACAGTAAAAGCTCAACAAATAGGTGCTCAAAAAGCGAAAAATCCGGGCGGCCCATAGTGTCAGAACCACCTTCTAACAATTTGGCTCATGCTGCGGCAATACAGATACACACAACACTTGGCATGTATGAGCCAAGACCCCGAGCGGGCTTGCGCTCCTTCATTTCAAAATTTGTGCGACCCCGCACTCCAAGTGCATGCTACATTGCAACATTGTTGCTTGCACGGCCGGGTGGCGCCGACACTACAACAGAGACACACGCATTAGTCACTTCCTTGTCCAGGCCAGCACTGAACCACGCCCAGAGCCCCGGGCAAATTCTTCACACCCCTATGCTGGACTGGCGTACGCCGGCCCAGCCCACTCCGCTTACGCTTTCAGGGGGGGACGACAAAGCTACGTGTCCAAGGTCTTACCCACTGCCTGAGGTG
The DNA here is from genome assembly GCA_963921515.1 of Calotriton arnoldi. Lineage (NCBI taxonomy): Eukaryota > Metazoa > Chordata > Amphibia > Caudata > Salamandridae > Calotriton > Calotriton arnoldi. Next base: position 1,595,304 of record CAWUFW010003036.1, read on the forward strand.
ACATGGTTGCGTCCGCTGTCCACAGCACAATGTAATGTGGTAGAGCCCTGGGCCATCAAGGCATACATAATGACCACACGGACACACTTAGATAGATAGTGGAACTGGCTACGGGCACGTGCGCCCGGCCCATTTTATTACCAGGGTCACATGTCCAGTGATGCCTGTGCTGGATGGGTGTGGGGTTAGTGTAAGCCAGCCCTCAGGGAGTGGTTGGTGCTGGCAACAACTAGAACAGTGATCATCGGTTCACACACACAAGACTCAATCATGAAGGGTCCATGACTTGCAGTGCACTGAGGTAGGGGCACCAGATCTGACATCACACACACAAGATTCAATCATAAAGGGTCCATGACTTGCAGTGCACTGAGGTAGGGGCACCAGATCTGGAATCACACACACAAGATTCAAACATAAAGGGTCCATGACTTGTGGTGCACTGAGTTAGGAGCACCTGAAGCACTCAGCGGGTGTGCAGCCTGCGATGATGCGTCGTCCGGGCGGGCCGCACTGGAAGCAATGTCTGTTGCCTACTGGACTGCGCCATAAATAAATCAAGACTCAATTTGAATTGGGGGACCTGCTGACTGCAGTGTAGGCCGGAGGCAGCGGTCAGCAAGGGCCCACAGCCACGTGGCGATGACTTGAGCTGCACAGAGTTAGTGGCACCTGAAGCGCTCAGCGGGTGTGCAGCCAGTGATGATGGCATGTCCTTGCAGGTCAGGATTGGATTCGATATGTGTGAGCCCTGCTGACCGCAGTGTAGGCCGGAGGCAGCGGTCAGAAAGGGCCCACAGCCACGTGGCGATGACTTGTGGTGCACTGAGTTAGTGACACCTGAAGCGCTCAGCGGGTGTGCAGCCAGCGATGTTGGCATGTCCTTGCAGGTCAGGATTGGATTCGATATGTGTGAGCCCTGCTGACCGCAGTGTAGGCCGGAGGCAGTGGTCAGCAAGGGCCCACAGCCACGTGGCGATGACTTGAGCTGCACAGAGTTGGTGGCACCTGAAGCGCTCAGTGGGTGCGCAGCCTGCGATGATGCGTTGTCCGGGCGGGCCGCACTGGAAGCAATGTCTGTTGCCTACTGGACTGCGCCATAAATAAATTAAGACTCAATTTGAATTGGGGGACCTGCTGACCGCAGTGTAGGCTGCAGACAGTAGCCAGCACACACATAACTCTGCGGTGCTGTGCCGCTGGGTGCGCTGGGGGCCTGTGTCGCGGGAGCCAGCGATCAGCTGAGGAGGCTGGCGATCATGGCGGCGGACTCGTGGCAGGGTGAGGGGCGCCGCCGTGGCAGACCCGTTGGCCATCCCGGAAGTGAACCACGCCCAGAGCCCCGGCCAATTTATTCACACTCCTACGCTGGACTGGCATACGCCGGCCCAGCACACTCCGCTTACGCTTAAAGGGGACGACGACACAGCTACGTGACCGAGGTCTTCCCCACTGTCTGAGGTAACATGGTTGCGTCCACTGTCCACAACACTACAAACACCAGCAGTATATGTCCACATGGACATGTCTGTGCTCTGCATACTGGTCTGTCCAGCACATCACCGCCACACTTGGCATTGTGTACATTCTTTTTCATGGGTGACTTGCCTCCTTCACACATACTTGGTTCCCACCTCTCCCCACATTCTACAATTGTGTGGCTGAGGAACCATGCCATTTTCAGAAGGTCAGCTGTCTTCTTCTGCACTGCCTAGGTGGAAGTCCTGGGGGGTGGTCCGGGGGGTCCTGGGGGTGGTGGCGGTGAGTGTTGTGGCCCTCTTGGGTCTCCAAGCTGCATGATCATTGGCTCCATGGCATCTGTTGGTCTTCAGATGTGGCTCTGGGCTGGGCTCCCTTTCATGCTGCAGGTTGTCGTCCTGCTTAACACCAGTAAAAGGCAGGTGTTAAATCCCTGCTGCTAACGCACCTTATCGCCTGTTTTTGGCTCGCTTCGCCGAACTGGCTGGTCATTGGGAATATCGCGAAGTGGTGTTTTTGCACGGGAACGCCTACTCTGCATATCATTAGCGTTAGTAGTCGCTCTCATCCGTGGCGATGTTTTTTGCGGCAGCTATCGCTGGAAAACTGGCGATATCGGCAGTTTGCACCAGCTTGAGAATAGGGCGATAAATCTATCACCACTTTTGCGGTGCTAAAGTGCCGATAAATCGGCGATAAGTCCTTGAGAATATGCCCCTATGAATGCAGGACTTTCCTGTGGCATGCCACAGATATAAATCCTGCATGGAAATCAATATCAGCTAGCCACTGCTATAAATATGATATATGTTGAAGATATTTTCACTTTAGAGAATGATCTATATGCCTTAACGTTTTCCAAATAGCTAACCTGTACTCGATGGTCTAATACATTGTGTCATCTGCACTATTCTAAATGTCCGGGCATTTGTGAGATGAAAGTTAAAGCCTTGACAAGGTGCAAGGAGTGTAATTGTGTGCTAACCCCTTTCCTCAAGCTGACTACTAAGCCCCTCATTCTAACCAACACTGTAATAAGACTCCCTACATAGGAGGTTTTTTTTCCCAGCCAGTTTTACAGCCGATTTTGAGATAGTCAAATTCTTTTTCCTTACCAACTTGTTTTCCACTCACCCAAATTCCTCCAATTTGTATGAAGAAAACAAACTGGTGGGAGCTTAGTTTGCACCACATCAAAATGTTAAATCGGGCACCAGACTATTCCTTCTGACACTCTAACACTCTGACACTCTAACACATGGGTACTCACATATTCCCTGGGGCCAAAAAGTATGGTCTGTTGTGTGACTAAGGATAGCATTGATGCCGGCATGGTGGTGATTGGGAAGAGAAGTGGGCGAGAGTGCCAGTGGGGGGTAGCAAGAAAGGCATAGGGGAAGCAAAGCATGTGCATGGTGTAGACAGTGAGTCATAGAGTCATTTTGAGGGTTTTATTCCATACCACCCTCTAAATTAAGCCCCTAGTCACTAGAAGAGTCATAGATTTGGAAAACTGTGTTATGTTGTATCTAAGTCACTATCCCTCTACCGTACCATGGAGTAAGCCTTCTCTGCTTGCTGTTGCTGCCTTTGGCGAGTCAAGTGTACAAATAAATTAACCTGATTAATGAATTGGAATGAAGTGGAATCTTAGGCCTCACAATCTTGTTAATGCCTTTAGTTTCTTATCTGTAAACTTTATGAGTGCTTAGAAATAGGTTCAATGCTACATAAATCCTTGGCAAAGACCCTCAAACACCAAGGTGTGCAATTCTCTGAGGTCGGCAGACACAAACACCCAACCTCCACCATTAGAGATGGGACAGATGACAGGTTTTAGCCATAGCAGAAGGAGACTTGACATTTTATCCAGGCTTTACCACCTATATAAAATATGCTAGTAGTGAACCGATTTCTCTGTTTTTTTTAAACAAATATAGGTAAAACTTAAATCAAGTGAAACACTTGTAGTAACTATGTTATAAGAAAGTAGTACTGTAACTCAACAATTATTTGATTTAATCCTTGTGGTAGAGAGTACCCAGTCTCTTAGTCCACTCACTAAAATATGGTTTAGTGAGAAAGTTCTGCATCTTGAAACAAAGAGTCCTTCACTATGGTGTTGTTACTCCTGCTCACTAAATTGTTTTATGAGAATCAAATCATATCCCTACTACGCCTTTGCCACTTAATAGGCATTATGTGATAGAGAAGGGCATGCCAAACCAAGCTAGAACCAAGGGGCTCATTACGATGGCGGGCGGAAGCACAACCGCCGTGCTGGCGGATGCAAAAAGCACCAGTTACCGCCGGCACGCAGCAGTCCACACGCCCGCCCAATTACGATGCGAAAAGCAGGCCAAACACCGCCGGCAAGCCAGCAACACCGTCCGCCATCAAAGTGCGCCCGTACACGTAGCGGCGCAGCCCAACTGACACACACCGTCCGACGAAACACGTCCCGCCCGGCGCATAAATTACGATGCCGCAAACAAACGGCTCCCACGGCCAAGAGATACCGTACGACAAACCGAAGCGGTAACACGGACGCCGAGCACGGACAACGAAAAGCGGCTCCCCGAGCATGAATCCAGCACTGCAGGCCCTCCCCATGCTCCTGCTGATGCACCACCAAGGACGCAACGTACCGCGGAGACGCAGGTAGGCACACACACAACAAGTGCACGCAAACAGCGCACACAGTGCAAGGGCGGAAAAAGCGGACAACCCCCACCAGCGCGTGTACACAACACATCCACCATCGCATCCACATATGACACACAGGCCAAATCGTAACATCGCAGAACACATGTGTACACACCACCTGGGACTAGGAACCAACCACCCCGTCACGGCCCCAAAGCGCCGATGACGCCGCCACACATGCGCACAACGCAGAGGCCAACCGCAGCGCCATGCATGCGTCGCACACAGACACAGGGACACAACCAAGCAGCACACACATCAGCCCCACCCCGAACGCACATGACACGTGACAGGCCGGCCACAGACATGTCCCCAACGCCCAATTCACGGACAACACCCAACGCCACACAACCGACGCACACATGTCAGTGAAGACACGCAACAGCAGGACACACCCCAGTGTAACAAACATGGCGTAGCACACAGTGGCGGCAACACCAACTAGGAGAAGCAGGGCCCCTTCGGGAAGAGGAACGCCAGTAACTCACAGAAACACCCATACCACCCTGCACATATGAACAAGACATATAAAACGGAACACCAAAGAGCCCGGGGACCGACAACAGGTGGCCCAAGAATAACATTCACACACAAGGCCCAACGCAGAGCGGAAAGGCAGCCTGCCGCCCACACAAGGGAGAGCAGACAGCACTGAATGACCTCCCATTCCAACTCCGAAACCACAGCCCTACGACAGAAGCCGGTGAATACAGCCATTGTCCAAGAATAGACCAACACAGGCATGCCGAGGAGACCGACCACAGGGCAGATAGCGCATATCACAGAAGCACACAACGGACGGGGAAGAAAGAAGAAAACACTCCCCCATGTCGGCCACATGCAAGTTAATTGGAAGGAGTCACACAGCACTGACCTTGAACTGTCTGAGAAGCATGTGGGAAGAGGGCCCGTGTCCTCCAAACAAGCCAACAGAACACAAGTCCTGTCTCCCTACGACTACACAGAGCTCACAGCAACCCCGGAGCGTGCACATTGCAGACTGCACACACAGCCGGAGCACGCCACCTCTACGAACCGCTGCGAAATGGCAACCGCAACACACCTACCCAACTACGCCGAACAGCTCAAGCTGTACAAAACCAACCTGTGCCATACATTGGGATGCGATCTCCTGTCCCTGCTGAACGTAAGTTACCGACTGACTTACCGCATCACATTGTTCAGCTGCGTCATGCCCGTCTTCTACTGTCGGAGGTGTCCCTACCAGCATCCCGTCGAGATATGCCTCTCCAACCCGGCATGTCTGAAGGCGGACCTGCTACCACTACTCCTCCCTCTGGACGCACACGACAGGGCCTGCTCTGCCTATGGGGGCATGGCGTATGTGGCCAACATCGCACCCGCACTGAAATGGGACCACTGTGCCTCCACACGACGGATCATCGATAACAGCTACATCGAATGTCACCCAGCATGCCCCATCATGGTCCTTCAAGGGACAACCTACGAACAACACCTTGACAGCCACCATCCGCTTCATTGGCTGGCAAACATGTACACCACCAATGACATGGAAGCCCTGCTGGACGGCATCGCATACCTGACAACCTGTAAATACGTCGGACCACAACGCAGGTTCCCCGAGTGACCTATGATGTCCAACCCCGCACCCATGCTTAGCTTCCGCACGGACTGGCCAGTCACCACCACAACAGCCATACCAAACGACCGGCAACTGTAACCACACCATCAACGACATCGCCATGACATCGGATATGACCGGGACATGCACACTGTTCCCCATCACATCCAGGAACACCGCATGCATCGTGGGAGGCAGTGGCATGGGCTCTGTGTATCGCACCCACATGGACGGAACTGCACGAACAACCAGGACACGACATGGATCCAGCGCCCATGGACACACACACCGCTCAGTGGACATGAATAGGTCACCTGGAGTCTGTGGGTGCTGCACCCCTCCCACCCCCGCCCCGGGAATCCCATACCAGGACCTTTGCATGGACGACAAGTGCATACAACAACAACACGACCCCAGTGACTGTGACATGTCCAGTAACCACCACAGTGCAACAACAAGTGGCACGCCGCTGCATGCACGCAAGCACATGCCCTGATGTCATCTCACATGCACGCGTGCATGAGGAACAACCGCAGCAAACCTGTCACATGGAACTGAGATGGACTGTGCCCATGATGCCAAGCGGTCTGGTAGGCTACATGTATACCGTCTGTGTCAAAGTCCGCAGCTCCGCAGCTATACGTAAATGTACATTAGCACAGCCTTGGCCAAGCAGATGTCACTCTGAAGCCCACATCCCACATGCAACAGCCAATCACATGTAACCCCACTCCCTATCCCATTTGCAATCATGCTCAGTATATCCTCAACATGTATTCCGCTGCCAGTAGTGTCCACTATACTGCATCACAGAGGACAGAAGACTCAATATAATGTTTGAAACCAAAACTGTCTCCGCTGACTCATTTCACAAGTACGAATGAGAGAGGATGAGAGTATGTGAAGTACACGGCAGTCGTGACATGACCATGTAGTCCACTGGTATTGGATGTCAACGCAAATGAGTAGCACTACTGTGGAAGACACACATGTGTCGTGTGAAGTCGTATGGACGCAGTGCTCAGGTGGGTGGGTGCGACGGGTAGATGCGCACATGCCAAGTTGGAGCACGCCGTGTTGGGAGGGGTCATGAACAGTACACCACCGCTTCCCTGGGCATTGTGAGAGGACACCTGTCGGGGGAGTGAACACGTGTGTGCATAGCAGCCGGGCACACGTACAAAGCGGTACCAGGCGCACCTCAGCCCACCCTCTGTGGACAAGCTGGATCCTGTTGTGCGCCCGCCATGCCCCTGACAAGGCACACACAGCCCCAGTCGACCAGGTGTAACCCCAACATAGTCAATCCGCACAGGCGATACAGGGCACGGGATGGCAGTGGAGCATGGTGTGTGAGAGGTCTCCTCGCGCTCCTCCTGGTCATATCACGCAGGCAATAGAACCTTAACGTCTAGCATGGCACAAGTCAGATGGAAGTGTAGGGGGACGCACCACAGCACGAGCAGCACTGACGTCACGGGAGGTGGCTCGCACCATCCCATCCATTGCCCATCATACCAACCACGCCACATGCCATTGCGACTAAGTGCAAGCGCGTGCGCCACCACCCCCGAGCCCTCCCCAGAGAGGCCAAAGAGTGAATGTGTGGGCCATCAGCCACAGACGGACGCGGCCTGGCCGCAAGGGCAGCCACAGCCACTGGGTGTCGCAGGTGGCGGATCCGGAAGGCGAAGACTGTGATGCATAGTCCATGCAGGCCGGGTCTCCATTTGGGGCACCACGCAGGTGGACGGCGCCCCGCGACACATCATACCCTGAGACAGCCCACTCGTGCAACTGGACCCACACATACAATCCTTGCCCTCTCTGGTGCGAGCTTGGGGCTGCCTGTGCAAGCGCTAGCCTCGCAGGTGAGCATGCATATTGGGGGAGCGAGGGGAGGACATGAGGGCTGGGGCGAAGATGACTGTATCACTGTCAGTTAGTACAAGGGATGACCCAGATGTGGAAAGGAAGAGACGTGTCCCGTGTGTACTGCAACTAGTCGCCAATCCAACTACCCCCCATGTCCGGAATGTAAGCCCGCACCTAGGCCCGCCCATCCGCCACATCGAACATACCACCAGCACGACAACCTTCCCATTCGAAACACTGACTGGGGGTGGCGACCAGTGTACAATCATGTGTAGCCTACCCACGCGTACATGTGGGCCCTCCATGATCCATGTCACCTGCGGCAAAGTCATGACATGCGCAATGAGGGAAGTGAGATGAGCTGTCCGCCCCACGCGCAGAAGGTGCATCAGCTCCACAGACCCAGCAGCGAGTCCAGCAGGGGTCACATGTGCAGGGGCAGCTGTGCCTGGTGTGAAGGCACATGCATATAGACAGCACATCGACCAATGTGTAGTCTGCCCACATCTACAGTCCATCATCATGCGGACATAGGAATTGAACACAGGGCAACACATCTTAGTTGGTGCACCCACCGTGACCAACAATGCGCAATCATCGACGTACCCGCCCTGTGCATGGCCCCCCACCCAACGGAGGCACATCCAGTGCCACCATCCCACACACACAAGCCTTCCACGGAACATGCTGTGTCCAATGGTCAGTACAGAGTCAGCGCCCATGTGGTGGATCCTGAACAGGAGACACATGCACACACATGCCAGCTCCCACTGTGTACGTCTGCCACCTGGCACGTGCAATGTAACCTCTCACCTGTGACGTGTGACTGCAAGCACACAGCCGTCTTGGCATGGGGCTGTCAATGTGGACACCTGTCAATGTTTCGGGAGGTGTGATCCGTACAGTGCTGTACATAGGGTGCAGTGCTGACACCTACTACTGTCTCATATCCCCTCGTGCCACAGGTCCCACTTGTTTTGGCCGCTCAGCCTGTGCCCACATCGTCGTCGTCGTGTGCCATACTCATCCAGCCGCGGAAGCAGTTCCATGCTCAGCAGACATTCATGTTGCCGTGGCGTTGCCGCTTGACGGATATGCAGTCAGTCCCCATCAGCACGCCCCGCAAGTCATTGGGGCCTAGATCCCCATGTGCATGCACATGGCAGTGGTTTGTATCACTAGCCATTGCCATTGGTGGGAGACCTGTGTAAGTGTATTGTGGCCGTGCCGTCCCAGCTTGACAGCTGGGCTGTGGCTCATGTGCTTGCTCAGTCATGTCAGTGATGTGTATGCGAAATTGCTATGTGTCGTGTTGCTTTGACATGTGTCCTCTGCCATTGTCCCTAGGCGGAGACCGAACATTGACCGCCCATACCAATTGCTGGCAGACATGGAGGATACGGAGGTCATTAGGAAGTTTCGGCTGGACAGGCCAACCCTGCATCGACTGTGTGCCATGTTAGAACCCCATCTCCGTCCCCGCAGGGTGTATCCGACTGCTGTCACCCCCACGGCTAAGGTGATGGCCGCCATGCATTTCTTCGCCACTGGGTCATTCCAGCACACAGTGGGCAGTGGAGGAGGGATGTCCCAGCCCATGTTCAGCAAGGTGCTGAGGGATGTACTGGCAGCCATGATGCTGTACCGGAACAGGTGCATCCGCTTCCCCAGGGCTTGTGAATTGGCGGCAGTGAAGGGTGCATTCTATGCCCTTGGCAGAATCCCACACGTCGTTGGAGCCATTGACTGCACACATGTCGGCCTTGTTCCACCACAGGCCACTGAGCACCTGTACCGCAACAGGAAGCACACGCACTCCCTGAATGTGCAAGTGGTGTGCCTTGCGGACATGGTGATCACCCACGTGTGTGCAAAGTTCCCAGGCTCGGCCCATGATGCACACATAATGCGCAACAGCATCTTGCCACGACTGATGTCCAATATGCAACAGGATCGTGCCTGTATTGTCGGTGAGTATGTGGAGTGGTGTAGCGTGCTGGCTGTGCGATGCTGTCCCCTGTCCAGTTGGATTAGCAACGGTTCTCTGTGTCCCTCACACCCAGGTGACTCTGCGTATCCGAATGGGGCATGGCTGCTCAGTCCATTGAGGAATCCTCGCACCCCAGCAGACGATCGCTACAATGAGGCACATGGGAGGACCAGACGTGTGGTCGAGCGTACCTTTGGCCTCCTCAAGTCCAGGTTCAGGTGCCTGGACCGCACCGAGGGTGCGCTGGCATACTCCCCACAGAAGGTGTGCCAGATAGTGGTGGCGTGCTGCATGCTGCACAATCTGGCCATTCGGAAGCAGATCCCCCTCATCGTGGATGACGGAGATCAACCAGGGCCCCAGCCCGCAGACCAGGACAGCTCGAGTGAGGAGGACAGCGGAGAGGAGGAAGCTGGGAATGTGCGGCAGCAGCTCATCGCCCGCTACTTCACTTGACGGTGAGTGTCCATGTACGACCGCTGATGTGGCTGTATCTGTGCAGGTGTGTGTGTGCTGTGTCAGGGTGGCCGTTTGTTCACTGCGTGCTGTGTGTCAACGCTCCATGGCCAGGGTAGTATGCCACTGTTGGTGGCTGTGGCATTGTGCCCTATTGCTCTGTGCGATGTGTGTACATTGCTTGTAGTTGTTGACATGTACTGTGTGATGGGTGTGTGACACACTCATTGAATGTGCTCCTGTTCTGTCTCCCACCCCTAGGTCCCTACAGGCCCTCCGGATTCAATTGCCATGCCACGCATCAGGTGCCTTTCCGCCCAAGGTGGCCGTTGTATTCCGTACAAATAAAACACAGGGCACAAACAGCAGTTAGTGAAAAAGGTGCATTTATTACAAACTGTGACATGTGATTGTGTGTAAGGTGATGACAAAAGTGGTGCGTGCAGTGACAATGAGCTGTCGGTCATGGCTGCGTGATGATCAGGGTGTACCCACTGGTTCTATGTCCATAGTCCAACACACACATGCCATCCAGATGGCTGTGTGGAGTGGGATCGTAGTCCAAGTCAATGCAGTGGCTGGTCAAGGAAGGCTGGCGGAAGGCTGGCTGGCTGCCTCACTTGCGACTGGAGCGTGCGAAGTCCTCCCGGGAGATCTGTTTCCTCTTCGGACGGCCCCTTCCACGTTTGCGAGGGGGTGCCTGCTTGCGACATGCTGGTGGTTGAGGTGTGATCACTGGCTGTGGACGCAGGGGAACTGGACACTGCTGCTCCACCCTGCGCCCCGGCAGGTGGTGGCGGAGGGGGAGCTGCTGTCCCTGGCTGTGACCTCACCGCCACCACCAGCTGTCCCATGAGGTCCACGATTTGGCCCATACGGGCGTCCATGGACCTCAACACCCCCAGCACCTCACGCGTGTCTGAGGCAGACCGGACCCATTGTCCTTGGGCCTCTTCATAGGCCCCAAGGACTCTGGCCATGTGAGGCAGGGCATGGCTCCCAGGGGAGGCTGGCGTTTCCCTGACCCTGCTCCTCCTACCAGTCCTGCTGCCACCGGCCTGCCCACTAGCCACATTGCTCACCACGGTCCTCGCTGTGGCTCCCAGGGTGGATCCAGTCGTCCGGGCCACCAACTGCGCTGGGGCTGGTGCCAGCGGAGACGTGGCGGTGGTGGCGGCGGTGGTGGTCGGTGCGGCGATGGTGGCGGTTGCGGCAGTGGTAGTGGCCGCAATGACCGTGGGTGTGGCCGCAACGACAGTGGCAGCAGGGGGCTGTGAATGTTCAGCAGCCCTGGATGATGGGTTGGTGGGTAGGAGGGGTCCTGGGGAGCGGCTGGGCCCTGCCACACCAGATGGGCCTGCTTGGTTGTCCGTGTCCGAAGAGGAGGACAGATCCTCCAGATCCGTGTGTCCTCGTTGGGGGCTTGTAGGCTGGCTGTGCTGGCTGCTGGCTCCATCCCCAGCATCCAGCAGTTCGTCACCTGTGGAGAGAATGAGATTAGTTATTGTGTTGCACCTGGCGAAGTATGTATTTGTCGTCTGACATTGACAGTTCGTGCAATCTCGTACATGGGTTTCCCGGAGGCGTGTGTGTGGCTGTAGCATCTGTAGTTGTGTGTGCTTGGCAATGGGACTGTGTGCTGTGCACATGTGGCATGGGACGGATTGGCCATGCCGATGGGTGTGTTGCTGTGCCCCTACTTATTGTGACTCTGGTGTATGCGGGCTCCTGGCCCATCCTGGGTCTGGTTTGTACTTTGCTTTTGGGGTTCAAATGGAACGCTTAGGATCGCATATGGCAACATGGGGGCCATGCCCCAGATTCGCATTTGGGAGGGAATATGCTTTTGGGGTTCAAATGGAACGCTTAGGAACGCATATGGCAACATGGGGGCCATGCCCCAGATTCGCATTTGGGAGGGAATATGCTTTTGGGGTTCAAATGGAACGCTTAGGAACGCATATGGCAACATGGGGGCCATGCCCCAGATTCGCATTTGGGAGGGAATATGCTTTTGGGGTACATGCTGTGAGCCATGGGTGCCGAACGTGACATGTGTTGTGGCAGCATGACAGTGCATGGTTTGAGGTGTGTGCATGCTTGACATGGCCTGCATATTTGCTGTCTGTTGTGATTACTGGACATGGCATTGGACGCATCGTTATGAGTGAGTGATGGTTGTGTGCCAGCCACCGTATTGCAGTTGTCCCATCTCCTTGGTGTGCGTGCTGCCCTGTGCCATGTGCATCACTGCAGTGCTCGGGGGGTGTGGCCCATGTTGTGTGTTGTTGCTCACAGTGTGTCGTGCACTTCATTGACTTCTGGCACATGGTTGGTAATGGGCATGTATCTTAGCGTGACTGCTGTATGTGTGGCAGCTGTGCGGATGACATGCCTTTCATGAGACTGGGGCTGACGGATGGGATGGATGGTATGTTGTTTGTGCATGGTGTGTCTGTGTGTTTGATGGGTTCAGTGGTGTTCGTGTGCATTTATGTTGTTCCGCTCTGTTGCGTCTAGTGTTGTTTGTCTTACATAGGCGTAGTTGTGGGGTGTGTGGTTGACAGGCAGTTGGGGCTACATGGACAGGACTTCAATGGTGTTTCGGTTGTGTGTGATGAGTTGCACAGTGGCTGCCGTGTGGTACTATATTCAGTGTGGCTTGTGCATGCAGACGTGGCTCCTTGGGTGTTGCTATGTCTGTGATGGGTCATGTGGGGTGTGAGTCTGTTGTTCATGTCCGTGTGCACATTGTTCACTTGTTCGTGACGGTGGGCGGTGCTGCGTGTTCGTCTGCTACGTGACATGTCCCATGTGTTGGTCGTGTTACGGTCCTCATGCCTCCAGTAATCCGGCCCTGTCCAGTTTCCCACCTGCAAGTTGTTCGTGCGTGCACTGTACTGGATGCCACATGGCTCTAAGCGGGGGTGCTCCATGTTGCAGGTCTGTGGGGGTGGGAGGGTGTTGTGGGTCGTGGGGGTGGCTGGATACCCACTGACACCGATTGCTGTGGACCGTGATGTCTGCCTTTCGGCTGTCGTTGTGCACTGCGGTGGCTGACACGTGGGTGTGGGGTGTGGGGGATGCTCCTCCTTGCTGTGCTGTGGGACTGGGGCCTGGTGTGTGTTGTACTTGGGCTGTCCACCGTCCCACCCACTGCACTTTGTGTTCCTGCCACTTACCTGTTACTTGTCGGTTGGTGCAGCTGTGGCGGACACATGGGTGTGGTGGGTGCTCGTTGTGGCGCTTCTGGCATATTTGGGGACCTGTTGGTGGTTACGTGGCTGGCTTAGTGTACACATGTCCCCACGCATCTTGCAGTTGTTCGGTTTGGGCTGTGTGTGGTGGTGTCTGTTGCATGTGTGTGTGATGTGTTGTGTATTGTGTGCTGGACATGGGGGTGTTTGTCCCTGGGAGCTGTGGCATGGTGGTAGTGCATGTGAGTACATAGCGGTGTGCTGGTATACATTAGTTTGTACTTACCAGCCTCCACTCCTCCTGCTAATCCGGCGAGGATCTCCGGATGTATTACGACTCGCACCTTCTCCTCCCACGCTTTGAAGGTCTTAAAGAGCGCGGGATTCCCTCCGCCAGTGACGGCAGCCAGCTCTCTGTTTTTGCCCTCCTTCTTCTTGACCAGGCTCTTGACGTCATTCCAACGTTTGTTAATCTCGACTCTGTTCCTGGGCAGGGTCCCGACTGCATTGACCTGGTCTACGATCCGGTTCCACATTCTGTTTCTGGTGGCTAGTGGTGTGTGCTGGACCATGTTCCCATAGATTTGTGGGTACACCTTGATGATCTCGTCAACCATGACCGTCAGCTCCATGGGCGTGAACTTGGGCATCCTTTGTGGTGCCATGGTGTTTGTGGTGCTGGTGCGGTGTGTGTTGTGTAATGTGCAGGGGGTTTGTGGTGCCGGTGTTTGGTGGTGGTGGTGGTGGTGGTGGTGTTTGGTGGTGGTGGTGGTGGTGGTGGTGGTTGTGATGTGTGCTTTTCTGTGGTGTGCTGCTGTCCTTGCTGTGTCACTGTGTCCTCTCCTCTCCTCTCTGGTTTGCAATGTAGCAAGGGGTTGTGGTCTGTGGGAGTGCTGCTTTTGTACTCACCTATGTGGGTGTGTCCTCATGGTCTGTTGTTTTCAGGTGTGTTGTGTCTGGGGTTCTGGCCTTTGTATTTTTTGTTTGTCCGGGGGGTGTTTTCGGGATATGTACTGTGCTTGTGTATTTGTGCGTGCCTTGCTGTGTGGACTTGTTGGCCATGTTGTGTGCTATTGGTTTTGTGTGCGGATGGTTTCTGTGCAGGTACGTGGGCGCCATGGCTTCTGCCGTGTCGATTCTCATCGGCGTTGTTTGCGCTGGCGGGCGGTATATTTGTGGTTTTTCCGCGCTCATGTCGGTGCGATCGTAATTTCACGTGCGGTGTGTCGGCCGTGAGGGCGGGCGGTTTTGTGTTGTCGTGCGTGTTTCCATCCGTGGCGGGCGGTTTGACTCCGACTCGGACGTTGGCGGGCGGTATTTTGTGTGCTTTTTCGCCGATGGCGGTATTCGGTTTGTGTAATCGTAATGGCGTGGTCGGTGTTCAGGCGGTGTGTGCGGGCGGATTTTTGCCGCTTCCATGCCTGGCGGAATTATTTACGCCGGGTATCGTAATGTGCCCCCAAGTGCCTGACTCTGGGTCTGCTCGACATTCTCTTGGACTCTTGAGCCCAAAACAAACAGAGCCTTCATGTAGCTTCTGCCTGTCACCCATATTCTAACCTCATATGCCAAGAATGAAACACAATGCATTCATTTTTAATGTCACACGAGAAAGGGAAAATAGCTACCCATCTAACAGCTGAATTGCACAAAACATAAAACCTGGGATCACTAGACCAAATTGTGTGATCCTACTGGGCAATTGTTTTATTTTGCTTTGCCACCTTTTACTTAAATCTCACGGATCACTGACAGAATATCGACAACAAAAATGTCGAGGTACAAAAATATCGGGACAAAAATCTCGTTGTCCAGAATATCGAAGTCCTATCTACATAATGGTAAGTACAAAAATATAGAGAAAAAAATATCGTTGTTAAAAATATCGTTGTTAAAAATATCGTTTTTTCTAAATGTTTAAAAAATTATGTAAAATAAAGTAAATAATACATATAATTAAAAAACTGAATTATGTTTAAAATTATAAATAATAAATACAACGTTAAAAATAATTAAAGATATATATATATATAAAATATAATATATACATTTACTTAATAATATTAATAAATAATTATTATAATACATTATAAAATTTTATAAACATATTTAAAAAAAAATCATATATATATATACATATACCAGTAAAATAAAAATAAAAATAAAATATATATATAATAATTTAAAATATTAAAATATTTTTAATCTTTTACAATTACATTTGACAGTACATTAACAGCCACAGTAGGGAAAATGTTGGATAGCGGAGGGGATAAAATTACTATTCCCACTCCAGGGAGTGCAACAGTAGGGAAAGTGTTGGATAACGGAGGGGAATAATTTACTATTCCCACTCCAGGGCGTGCAACAGTGGGGAAAGTTTTGGATAGCGGAGGGGAATAATTTACTATTCCCACTCCAGATAGTGCAACAGTAGGGAAAGTGTTGGATAGCAGAGGGGATAAAATTTACTATTCCCACTCCAGAGAGTGCAACAGTAGGGAAAGTGTTGGATAGCAGAGGGGATAACATTTACTATTCCCACTCCAGAGAGTGCAACAGTAGGGAAAGTGTTGGATAGCAGAGGGGTAAAAATTATTATTCCCACTCCAGAGAGTGCAGAAGTAGAGAAAGTGTTGGATAGCGGAGTGGACAAAATTACTATTCCCACTCCAGCAAATGCTACAGTAGGGAAAGTGTTGGATAGCAAAGGGGAATAATTTACTATTCCCACTGCAGGGAGTGCAACAGTAAGGAAAGTGTAGGACAGCGGGGGGGAATATATTTACTATTCCCACTCCATGGAGAGCAACAGTAGAGAAAGTGTTGGATAGCGGAAGGGTAACAATTACTATTCCCACTCCAGCAAGTGCAACAGTAGGGAAAGTTTTGGATAGTGAAGGGGAATAATTTACTATTCCCACTCCAGCAAGTGCAACAGTAGTGAAAGTGTTGGATAGCGGAGGGGATAAAATTACTATTCCCACTCCAGCAAGTGCAACAGTAGGGAAAGTGTTGGATAGCGGAGAGGAATAATTTACTATTCCCACTCAAGCAAAATAATAAAAATTAATTATCAAACAATTAATTAATTAAAAGAATTTACCTCCCACCTTATTCCCCTATAAATGACACCACCAATATTGTAAAACATAACACTATTAACATAATTAATCAATAATTAATTAATTAATCAATTAAAATTAACAAGCAATTTAAAAACAATCAATAATAAACTAATTCCCACTATTAGCACTATAAAACAACTTAAAATAAATATCATAATAAAAAAATGTAAAAAATATATTAAAATTAAATTACTTCCCAGCCTACTCCCCTATCAACCCACAACCCACTCTTAAAAAAATGACACAAATAACATAATGAATAATTAATTAATAATTATTAATAACCAATTAATAAATAATTAACAATACATTATTTATCACTATTAACAGTATAACATTTAAAATACATAAATATCAAATAATTAAAAATATAAATTAATTAATTATAATTAAATTACTTCCCACCCTATTCCCCTATAAACCCACAACCCACTCCTAAAAAATAACACAATGAAGATATTTACCAATTAATTATTAATAATTAACAACCAATTAATAACTAATTAATAATAAATTAATTACCACAATTAACAATATAAAATATTAAATACATATATATTAATTAATTAAAAATATTAATTAATTAATTATAATTAAATTACTTCCCTCCCTATTCCCCTGTAAACCCACAACCCGCTCCTAAAAAAATAACGCAATTAAGATATTTACCAAATAATTATTAATAATTAACAACCAATTAATAACTAATTAATAATTAATTAATTACCACAATTAACAATATAAAATATTAAATACATAAATATTCATTAATTTATTTATTAACTAATTATAATTAAATTACTTCCCACCCTATTCCCCTATAAACCCATAACCCGCTACGGAACTAAAACGCAAAATTTACTTTAAAAAAAATTAATAACTTCTAAAAATTTAACACATATATTAAAAAACAAATACAATACTTACACAAACAAATTTAACACATACATGTAAAATACACACTAAAATACATAACACTATATCAAACAACGATATTTTTAACAACGATATTTTTGCTAACGATATTAATTACTTCGATATTTTGAAAAACGATATTACTTACCTTCAACTCGATATTCTTGACAACGATATTATGACTGTCGATATTTTTGTAGTCCGAGATTTTGGACTCGATATTACTGCTACTCGATATTTCCAACTCGATATTATGTCTGTTCACCAATCTCACATATGAGAGCACCTTGAAACACATGAGTTCAGGAAGTGCACCTGTACAAAACCTTCTCTTGTTTGATGTAATAAGCTATTGTGGGTGTACATAACAACAGACCTGCCTTTTGGTTCACCATTGGCATTATTGTAATGGTGCGATGGAGGCAGGACTGTTTCTAATGTCATATTCGAAAACTGTCACTTTTTAAAAATACTTCTGAATGCACTAATATAATCTGATGTATTAAGGTGAAATGCTTCTGCATTGCAATTAAATACACATTTTTTAATTTTGAAGAAACTCTCATATTTTTACATGCTTGCCTCAAGATCTCTTTATTTTTTGGGGAAATATTCTTTATTGATTTTTATCAGTTACACCTAATACACAGCGGAGGATCACACTCATTAATTGCCCACAGCAAATGAAAACAAGAGAGGATGATCACATAACTAGGAAATTATAACAATCGTTCAACCCAAGGGGACTATCTCACCCCTGTCTTCTGCGGCACCATCCAATCTAACAGTGTGTTCAGTGCATATTAATCAGCATTCAAAAACATGGGTGAAATGAAATATAGAGAATAAAGTACCAAAGTATTAGGATCAGCAAAACTGGGCATCTCCCCCACCGATTATACTGAATCTCGACAATTCACCTACCCACAGTTTTTTCCACCTGCCAACCCATACCCCTTAACCCCAGAAGTTCCGTTATATGTAGCCAGGCATCTACATTCTCCATTCTCATGTCGCGGTGTGTCCCTGAATAGCATTTTTTGATTTATAGCAAAAAATGTAAACCCCACCCACCAATAATGTCCTTGGTCTCTGGCACATGATATACAGCACGGTAAACGAAGAAGTCATGTCTCCTAGAGCATCATGGAACTTGGGTGACCCACAATCAGGCCTATCTTTTTTGTGGTGGTGAAGGGCTCCCATACATAATCATTATTGCAAGATCTCTTTAAAAATTAAGGTACTTCTAAAGTTAAGTGGTGCAGGGCACTTTCTGTGCATCTTTTCATTTGCTTCAGTTAATGTGTAAATAAATGCTTGTGCTAAGCTGCTGTTTACCAGGGGGGCCACATATAAAGGTAAGGAGGAACGCAGCCCGCCTTCTGTCCTTTGAGTATCACTGCTCTAGCATGTTCCTGGTGGATTGTAGGCAAGCAAGTTGCTTTCTGAGCTGGATGGACTGCAGTGGTTCAATTTATGAAGACCCCTGGCCCAATTCTAGCTGTGCCCTCCTGCAGCAGAGGGCTGGTTTGCACATTTTTACCAGGACTGATTTAAGTTTCCAGTCTGGTCCGGAATCCAGTGCTTAATTTCAGTCGGTGGTTGCTGGTGGGGAGCACCAGTATTTATTTTTAGGGGCTGGCACTTATTTTTCGCAACAGATATTTTCTGAGCCTCAGGGAGGGAAAAACATATAGACCTGAAAGACGGAGCAAGAGAAAAATGGCAACACCGTCACAAAGGGAGAAAGCAGGAACCTGCGAGTGTCTGGTAGTTGATCTAAGATGCATGCACTGGATTTAAGACTACCTACTCTGTTATTCGGTGCACCAAAGTGTATTGGAATTGGCAGCTGGCTTCTGAGCAGCACCGGCACTCTTTCTTTGACAAACAGGGGCGTTGTGAGCCCACCGCTTTAGCAGCTACAGCGGGGGTGGAGTTCTTGATGGGACTGGCAGAAAAAGGCTCATAATGAACGTGAAAAGAAGGAAGGGAATGTCGGTGGATGGGTGTGTGAGTTGCAGGGTGGATGGGTGGGTGAGGGAAAAGGTCGATGGGGAGATAGATGGGATGAATGAGTGAAAGGATGGATGCAAGGATGGAGAAGTGAAAGAATGGAATGGATGCATGAAGGGTAGTATGGATGGATGGGAGGATGAAAGGATGGATGGATGGATGAGTAAAAGAAAGGATGGATGAGTGAAAAGGAGGCTGGATGGATGAAAGGCTGGACAGATGAATGAGTGAAAGGGTGGACAGATGAGTGAAAGGGAGGATGGATGGATGGATGGTAGTGTGGACCATTTGAAAGGGTGAATTGATGAACTAAAAGATGGATGGATGAGTGAGAGGAAGGATGGAGTGGAATTGTGAGCCCCCAGCGTTAGCAGCTACAGCGGGGTTGGAGTTCTTGATGGGCTTCTTCTATCTGCAACTCAGCAGACAAAGACTCATAATTAATGTGAAAACGAGTGACAGAAGGGATGATGGATGTGTGCATGAACAGGTGGATGGATGGCTGAGTGAAAGGGTGGATGGGTAGATGGTTAAATGAATGAGTGAAAGGATGGATGTAAGGATGTATGAGTGAAAGGATGTATGCATGAAAGAGATGATGGTTGGCGGAGTAAAAGCATGGATGGACGAGTGAAAGGGAGGATGGACATATGGATGGATTACATAAAATGGTAGTTGAATGGATGAGCAAAGGAGAGGTGAGTGAAAAGATGGAGGATGTGTAAAAGGATGGATGTAAGATTGGATGAGGGAAAGAATGGATCAATGAGTGAAAGGATGGATGTGTGAAAGGATGGATGAGTGAACGAATGAATGGATGAGCGAAAGGGAGGGTGGATGGATAAAAGGGTGCATGAATGAGTGAAAGAAAGGAATGATGAGTGAAAAGGAGGGTGAATGGATGGTTTGATGAGTAAAAGTGTTGATGGATGAGTGAGTGAGTGAAAAGAAGGATGGATGAGTGGAAGGATAAATAGATGGGTGGATGGCAGGGGCATTGCTACAACAGTGGTGGAGTGGAGTTCTTCATGGGCTTCTTCTGTCTTTAACTCAGCAGACAAAGGATCATAATTAATGAGAAAAGGAGGGTGGGTGGCAGAGTGAGTGAAGGGATGGATGAATGGGTGAGTGAGTGAAAGGGTAGATGGGTAGAAGACTGGATGAGTGAAAGAATAGTTGGATGAGTGAAAGGGAGGGTGGCTGGATGGATGAAAGATTTGATGGATAGATTAGTGAAATGGTGGATGGATGACAAGTAAAAGGATGGATAGATGAGTAAAAGGGAGGGTGAATGGAGTGAAAGGGTGGTAGATGACTGAGTAAAAGGGTGAATGAGTGAAAGGATGGATGTAAGGATCGGTGAGTGAAAGGGAGGTTGAATGGATGTACAGATGAGTGAAAGCGTGGATGGATGAGTGAGTGGATAGATGGAGGAGTGAAAGTGTAACTGGATGGATGGATGAGTAGGCAGAAGGGTTGATGGATGAGTCAAAGGATGGACAGTTGAATGAAGGGGCAGATGGATGGATGGAGTGAAAAGATAGATGGATGAGTGAAAGGGTGGAAGGGGGGATGGAAGAGTGAAAGGGTGGATGGATGGATTGGTTTGATGAATAGTTTTGGAGATAGATGGATAGGTTTGATATGGATGGGCAGATAGACGGAATGGTGAAAGACTGACTGATGGATGAAAGAATGAATGAATGACAAAATGCAAAGGTGAAAGGGTGGATATCAGAGGGTGGATGGAAAGATGAAAGTATGAGCGGGGAGATGCTTGGGTAGGAGAGACAAAAGAACACCTCTGGGGAGGGTCACGATGACTTGCTTCACTTGATTGTTGCCATAAGAGCTTTGGTTCAAAGTGTGGGGGGGGGGCATTTTGATTTTCTGGCTTCTCTCTTGTTTACAAATTAAGCACTGCAAACATTGCTCGCAAGCTGATTTTAAAATTACCTCACAATGAGACTTCTGATCAAGCCTCAATTGCTGTCTCACTAAAGGAATGTAGTTCCCATGAACAAAAATTTGTTAGGCTGTTATTGCATGTTTACGAGTGAGCAGTTGCTCTTAGAGACACAGATGTCTAGGAAAATAGCAGCGTTCTGCCAGGGATCTCCTATGTCTGGGCTTTGAAACTGCAGCCACAACACTACTTCACAATTCCTCATTCTGTGAAATAAAACTTTTTAATACTTATCGCTCTCCAGGGCTCGGAAGTGCTTTTTCATTTCAGTCAGTTGACCTTCCAGTGGCCAAGGTTTGCTCCTAATGAGCGATGAGATGGCAGGTGTGAGCATTGTTACAGCAGCAGGTCATTTTAAAATCTTGAATTGTTATGTAATAACCAGAACACGTGTTATTTGTGAAAAACAAGGATTGTGTGCAAGTATTTCTTATTGGACCTGCTTTTTCGTGGACTGGCTTTGTCTAGCAGTGTGCTGCTTAAAATTTAGAAAAGTTGTTGAATGCTTGTATTGTAGAAGTCAGTTTCATGCATACGTAGACATGTGACAATTTGTTATGCATTAAGGCAATTATACAATGTGCCACTGCCACTCTCGTGGCATTGTTGCACTTTAACTGTCCGGAGTGATTATTGGCAGAGCCTTATGTTTGATTGGAGATGTGTGAGTGTAGTGTGACCTATTTGAAGAGAGTAGGGTGAGATGTGTGAAGTTCTGGCACATGGCCTGGGCGTATTGTGGTGAACTTGATGCTGCTAACATGGATGCACGGTTTAAAAGAAGTGTGTGAACAGAAATTGGTGACACTTTAGGTCTCATTTTTGGAGCCAGAAGAACCTTTCCCTTCTTAGTCTCCATAGAAACTTAATAGCATAGTAAGATGTTATGCCTTGAACATTTGCTCACAAACTCCTGTAGTGTGCCGTGGACGTGTCTTTATTTGATCAAAATTACTTAAAAAAATATGTTATTGTTCTATATAGATGTGAGATACACACTGGAGGCATCGGGTTGGAACTATAAAATGCCCTTTGGGGGTTGAGTTAATAGCAGGGGAGTCATTGTGTGGGAGCCCCGAAATGGTCACCAGTCACGGCCCTGGCTTTGGTGAAAGTTAGGAGCTGGGAAATGGCAGGAATAAGATGGTAATATTTGCCTACTTCTGCCAGCCACCATCCACTGTGGGGGAAGCGCATGAGCAGCTTCAATGTCCAACAGTGGGCGTTAGCTGCAGCAAGAACTCACAGATGAAAACACTGGCATATCTTTACCCTCCCATACACAGATTGAAAGCAATTAACATTTTTGAAGTATTACCACTGTGTAAAGCGCTTTCCAGAAATACCTCAGTTGAAAACATAGAAAGGCACTATCAATCCAATGGAAGTGATGACACGTCACTCTCCTTATGACAAGTAATTAAATACCTCACCTATACGCGGGCACGGCCCGGGCAGGTAAGAGCAGTGGGGTGGGGAAGAAGGGAGGGATCCGACGACGAGGGAAACCTAAATTTAAAAAAAAGATACCATGGTCTTGTCGTCGTATGTCGAATCCCCCCACCCTGCCCCCTGCCTCACCGATCTTACTCGCATGGGCCGCTCCTGCCCATACGTGTGCTGCTGGGTTTGATTCAGGGCCTGTCTACCTCGGTAAAATGTCCATTGCGTTGATGAGGCCTCTAGTCAGTACTCCTGCCGCCTCTCCCATACTTTCCAGGGTTGATCAGCTCTAGAGAAAACTTTATATCGTAAATAAAATAAAAATAAATAGAAAAAATCAATAGTTTGAATTTTGAATGTATGTCAGGACCGGAGGCGAGGATAATGCTGTATTTTTCTCACTTTTATTAAACCTGCAGCCATTTTAACAACATTAACAAGCTTAATTTCCCATGAACCATTGGGAAAACAGTCGGGCGGTCCTGCTTCTGCTATGGTGCCAGTCCGACCAGCATCGTAATCAGGCCCTAAGTGTGACGTGATTCCTTAAAGTATGGTTATCCAGCCACTAGAGTGTGCCCTAATCATTCTTCTCAGTGTCTCTTGAGATCCAGGATCTTCTCTCTACCACAACCAGCTCGGGGAGTTCCCCTCTTGACACGGAGCAACGTGACCAGCTGCGGAGTGCCACCGGGATTCCGAACATCCCAGTAAGCGGTCTGTACTGCATAATCTACTCAGAAGCATAGCGCCTCTTTGGGGGAACATTTTGGGACACAGATCCAGGCCTTACCTTACTAATTATAAGCTGTTGAAATCTAGTGGGAAAGTGTTATCCCTGGACTATAGACCCACCGGATTGGCCCCCTGGGCAGCAATTACTTACCTGGGTACCCCCCAAAAACATATTTTGACAATACAAGAGTCAGAGGACTAATATATGGATGAGGAGTACATCGTCTATTTTCCCTTAGATAATGAATCTTGCGAGCCAATAGATGACTCCGTACACAGAGCGGTCTCCGTTGACATGGCACCCTTAGAGCAGACATTGCTACAGATTGTGCAAAGGCACTGGTCTGCAAACCTGATGCAGGGCTGTCAATGGGCAAGCACAAGTGTGACTCAAGGATCGACCTAGATGCTTTTGATTGACTTAAAAGAGCTTCCATGGACCAAGCCCCCCTCAATGGGAAAGGAACGCCACCCTCAGAGCATTGGGGGCCCCAGGCAAACCTGCTTTGGACACAATGAACCCTCACCTTTTGTTGTAAGGCTCAACCCCCTAAAGGCAGACTAAAGGGCCGATTCCGATCTGGGTCGGAAGGCCTCCGAATCGGATTCGGCTTTACCGGATCCGAGTCGGAGGCTTTGTTTCCGACCGAGTCGTACAGAGGTCCGGACGCCCAAGTACGATGCGAATGAACGCGAAATCACCGACCAACTCGTTTCCGGGTCCGAACTGCTCCATACGACTCGGTCGCAGTCGAACTGTACTGCGCAATGGAGTCGATTCCCGACCGAGCCAGTACGATGCACGATTCGGGCAGCCGGATCGAGTCGGAGTCTCCGGGACTAAAAAGCTCCGGGAAGCGGACTTTGGGGGTCCATGCCGGACCCCCCTTCACCCGTAGCCTTACGAGTCGGACACAGGGGGGACCCAAGGGTCCCCCCTATACATGCATGTACGGTGCGGATGGCACCAACGCGTACCCACTACAGGGGGCGCCCTTTTGCGAGACGTACCCATTCAGTCAATGGGAGCCCATGTACGCGTCGTACGACCGGCTCCCATTGACTTCAATGGGAGTCCGACCGAACCGAGTCCGGCAGCATGCGGCCGCATCGTACTCGTTCGGTCGGACTGCAGGAGTCTGGCTCGGTCGGAAAACAATCCGGATCAGTCGGAGTGCTTTCCGACCCAGATCGGAATCGGCCCCTAAGTCTTATTATTAACAACTACCCTTTGATGGCTCAGAGGCAAACCAGGACACAAATCAAACTTCGTATGGACTTTCTACCTCCCTGAAATCTCCATAAAAACAGCAACACCAATTTTCTATTTTTATATCTGACCAAGTAACTGCTATGTTCTGCACCTCAACTACTAGTTATCCCATCTCCAAATTTATTTACTCATTTTTTATCAATTCCTCAAACTTGAGCATTAATTTTCACCCATTTTTACAATATATCTAAACTATTCTGACAATGTTTTGTGAAGACCCACCCATTGGCATATAAAGTTTCCAACCAAAGATGGGCCCTGTTCACACTATAAAAAGCATGCTATGAAAAATAATATACTCCATATAAATCCCTATTCAGTTCCCCAGCCCTCAGACTTGTGCAGAGCTCCAGGATGCCCATACTTGGTAAAAGTCACGATAACAATCACATAAATATCATAATGTATCGCATCATATTAAAATAAATAGATAAAGACATGACGGGGTCATACAGAGGATCTCGTGGCCGAAAAGGACACAGGTAAAACATGTTTCAGAGTAGAACAAAATAAGAAACTATTTGGTTGTCTTCCTGCATCCAAGTGTACAGAAGTAATCTGGGAGATTATTTAATATATGCATTTACACACGGTATTAAAAGTGTTTACACGGACGGCTATCCTTGTCACATTACATATCCTTCATAACAATGCAAGTCCTTGAAATACTTTTAACAACATGTGCCTAGACCTTTAAATGAAATGTCATTATAGTCAAAGTAAGTAGTCCTGTGACCAAACAGTAGATGGTATAAACAGACTTTGGTAAAAAATAGTTGAAGAACCAACCTCAGGCAGGATGAGCAGGAAGAGGCTGCAGATCTGGGTCACCTCAGGAAATGTACATCAGTAATGCTGCTGCTAATCCTCCTGCTGAGAAAAGCAACACATGGAAATGTTATATTCATATTTTAGGCTACAAATACAGGCTATAACGAGTAACAGTTAATTGTATTTCTGCTGCTTTTCCTCAGATAGTGAATATAAGATGTGTTTGCTTCACCAAAATTCAAAGTTATCGAAACCCACTACAGAGCAATGGTGCTCCAAAAATATTATTTGTGTTTGGGATTTTTTTACTCATGTATCACTCTACCTGCAATATTTCTAAGACTTAAGATGTGCTATTAAGGCAGGAGGCTGAGACTGCCACTTGCAGAAAGGCAGACACCAGCAAATATGCATGACCAAGAATGCCACCAAATGTGCATGCAGATGTGGACTTTTGTTAGGGGAAATTGTGCTGGAAGTGCAGAATCATAATCTGGCAAAATATCAAACATTGCCACTTTCTGCTTGTTCAACCCACTTTAGTTTTGCAATACCGACTATGCTAGTACATGTCCAATACCAGTACGTTCAAATATTAGAGTTTCCTCATTTGCGTGGAGAACACCCTCATGCAAATGCAGAAGCACCCAAATTTGAATCGTGGTTATTTAATCGCATGTTCACATTCTGGATTTTTAGCTGGCCAATGCCTTTGGAGCTATTAGTGATAGTGCACGTTTTGTGTCCTCGAGGCAAGCCTTACACAGAGAGCAAGAAAGGGCTCATGGACTCTTTAGGGAATCTAATTCAGGGAGGGTAGTTCTGGCTCTTACTATATTCAGGCAGGGAAAGAGGCAATCAGTGCCCAAAGGCCATAGCTGGCTAGATATTCCAGGATGTTGTTGCACCTGATGTTAGAGGGGTCCCAGGTGAATCAAAAAGATTATCTACAGTTATTGCTCACCCTCAAAAGTCAGTGAAGCCTCAAAAGTCAGTGAAGCATCAGGCTCATGTTCACAGAGAAAGGTGAATAAATGCAACCCGGATACTCTAAAAGATGCTCCAAAACATAGAAGTACAGGTGGTTGCTGGCATACTATACGGTAATACTTCCCACCAGGGAAAAGACTCTGGCTCCGATTTACTAAGCCCTTGCATTGTCCGTGCATCATGCAAGTCGAGGCAACACTATGCAAGGGCTTACGTCATATTTACTAAGCGATACAGTGGTTGTTTTGCATCGTTTTGTCAGCCTGCATGGTGCAAGTACTGGGTTGCCTCGCCTTGTCTCATGCAGATTTTAATGTATTGAAGGTGGGTGTTCCCAAGCAAATTCAAATGCAAGGCTAACGTAGTAGCATTTACAAAGCTGAGGCTTCATCATGCAGTCTCACACAGTGTATTTCAATAGTGCTATTACACCAGAATGCTGCGAATGGTTCTCACAGACATAGAAAGACACACAATGGCATTAATATAAAAGAAAGAAAGTACCCCATAACAATCATTTAAAAACACTTTCCAGTCATGGAGGTACTTTTCTTGAGAGTGATTCATCAATGCGCCAATGCAACAGACAGTGAAGGAGAAAGGAGTGTATTTTTTGCAGAAGGATCAGCCTCATTGATATGAAAGAGGAGGAGGTGATTCAGTTATATCATTGGAACAAGGACATCATCTTGCATTTATTAGACAGATTTCTCCATGTCGGGAACCAAGAATATGTAGGTCCCATGCTGTAGTGTCTTGCGAGTAAACAATGACAGACCCTTTTTGGCTCATAATGAACTCCTTTAAGCTATGCATAATGGATAGAGTGTATTGCAGTGAAGGTTGCTTTAGAATGTTGAGTTCGCAGTTACATGCAGAAGAGTACAGACGTGTGATACCAAGCTCCACGTGTGGCATAGTCATTTACCGGTACCCCGGTTGTGAAGAAGCTATAAATGGCGATGAGATAGGGGATAAGTAACCCGAAGATTGACAGTGCTGTCTCAGCGAGTTTGCTGTGGTCCAGGCAAACTGCTTATGCGTGCCAGGTTTGCCATCGTAGAAGTACAGAATCAACGTCTAATGTTAGTGGAGTCAAAGCGCAGTTCCAGACACTGTGAAGCAGCTGAAAACAAAAGCATTTACAAAGAATCTACACTTTGTTGTTTGAGAACCTGTTGGTCAGGCCATACATAAAGGTACCGCGCCACTACGCAACATCGAGTTATACATAGTACGGAGTGATAACACTGCAATTACAAGTATTGGCCAGCAGAGATCAACCTAGTGTCAAAAAGTACAAAGCAACAGCCAAGTGCAAGATAATACTACCGTTACAAGTGCTGCTAGGTAGAGATCAACCAGGTGTCAAGAAAAGTATAAAGCGACAGACAAGTGTAAGAGAATGCTGTGGTTGAAAGCAGACAATCACATTTTGTCATGGTACTCACCGAAGCCTTGAACAAGGAAGAGCTTTACAACTTCAGCAGCGGCTGAAGAGACCAAAGATGAAGCACAGGGATTGTGCTTACTGAGCTGTTCAATACCTGCAGTGGCACACCATCAAAGCTGCTGGGTGGTGGCTCAGAACAATGCCACAAGTCTTCATGAAAGGGAAGGGCTCCCATGGAGACCAAGAGAGAGGTCACCATTTCACAGACAGTCTACGGTGACCCAAAGGCCAGCACATTACAGGGCCTCAGAGATGGAACAGATGACTCGCGTCCTAACGGATGGCAGGCAGTGTCGGAGGGAACTCCACTCCTAGTGTCAGCCATACCCACAAATGGTTACAACTCTGCCACTTTCTTGAAACCACCATCATCATTTGATATCACCAAATAGCAAAATATTGGTGACCAAACGACTACATGGATAGAGACATTTGAAGATTTCATTGATGCTCTTGAAGAGACTGATAACAAAAAGATTATCAAATACCTCAAAAATCTTGCTGGGGATGGCGTAATGGAAGTCATAAAGAAAATGCCTCGAATTGACGAAGAAGTCACATAGTGGCAGATTAAAG
Organism: Calotriton arnoldi; assembly: GCA_963921515.1. Taxonomy (NCBI): domain Eukaryota; kingdom Metazoa; phylum Chordata; class Amphibia; order Caudata; family Salamandridae; genus Calotriton; species Calotriton arnoldi. The sequence continues at coordinate 1,623,879 of CAWUFW010003036.1, forward strand.
AAACCTTGAATCTCAAGTTCAATCCAATGCCAAATGTTGACTGTGAAAGATATATTTTCAGTCAAGAACAACAGAAAGTTGGCAAAACCATTGATTAATTTATAAAGAGACTTGAAACACTTATCAAATATTGTAAGTTCAATTAATTTAATGATGAAAAAGCCATATGTCTTAGTCATTGGTGGTTGCTTGTCCGACTCCTTCAATAGGAGAATGCTGAGAGAAACTCTGAGTCTGGAACGAGTGTTAATGGCTGCTAGAGGTGAAGAGCATGTCAATCGACAAGCTGCTGACATGGAGGCCGGAGGTGCCCAGAATAAATTAGTCATGAGTGTGAGAAGCAAGCCAAAACAAATGATTGAAGGACACAAAGTGATGTCTGCACATAAGAAGAAGTTATGTTTTAGATGTGGATTTCTGTTTCCGTCATTGGACAGATATGTAAGGGCTGTGGGAAGGAGAACCATTTTGTGACAGTGTGTAAAGCAAAGGGAAAAACGTGTGTCACGGCGAGAAGACAAAATGGCCACTTGAACATCCAGAAGCAACATTCAACGCGCACCCACAGGGCCTAGCAAAGTCGTCAGGTACAGCAAATCGTCAGTGAACGAGGTTGATTGTCATCTAAATCATCATTCAACAGTTCCTCCATATCAGTATTAAGTGAAAGTGAAGAAGATGGTTGTGCCATTTCGAAATCAGTCAAAGAAAAGTCCTCATGCCAAAGCACCAAAGTCATTCAAACATTGTCCAAAAATTTCCCTGAAAATAAATGGTTATTCAACACTTTTCATCATCGACAGTGGTGCGTTGATAAACATTCTGCCTAAGGAAAAATATAACGAATTGCATCCCTTACCACAACATATGCCATTGAAAGCCAAAGTGTATACATGGGCTGCTTCAACCCCTTAAAAAGTCATGGTTCATATGTAGCGATGATGAAACACAAGAAAACAAAGGTGTAAACACTCATCCATGTGCTTGAGGGACAGGTTCTAGTGCCTGTCTACTCAGCTTCAGCACAGCTGCTGATATGGGACTGATTTCCGGGAACGACAACATGAATGCTCACCATGAAATAGTAAGTCAGTTCCCTTTGTTGTTTGAGAAAGCTTAAGACTATGAAAGTAAAGTTGCATTGTAATGAGGCTATCCATCCTGTTGCTCAAAGACATAGGCAAATTGCTCTTCATTTACAAGATGCTGTTGAAAAGGAACTTGAATCATTACTTAAGCATGATATCATTGAGCATTCTACTGGTCCAACACCATGGGTATCCCCCATCATGGTTGTGGCAAAAAAAGGACAGTGAAGGGGCAGTACCCATATGCATTAACGTGCGTCCGGCAAACAAGTCAATTGAACAAGAACAACATCCAGGTCCACACATTTCTGATATGATAACACAATTAAATAGTGCAAAGGTTATCTCTCTCCTTGATTTGAATAAGGGTTATCATCAGTTCAATCAATCAGGGGTTTATAAAGCGCGCTACTCACCCGTGAGGGTCTCAAGGCGCTAGGGGGGGGGGGGCAGCTCCGGATCAGTCGAAGAGCCAGGTCTTGCGGTCCTTCCTGAACGTGTGCAGGGTCGGGGAGCGTCTTATGTTCACAGGGAGCTCGTTCCAGGTCTTGGCTGCGATGTAGAAGAAGGCCTTCCCGCCTGTTCTGTTTCTGCGGATGTGGGGGACCTCTGCCATGGTGAGGTCGGCGGAGCGGAGGTTCCTCTTGGGTACGTGGAAGGAGACTCACTCGTTGAGGTATTTGGGTCTGATGTTGTTGAGGGATTTGTAGGCGTGGGTGAGGAGTTTGAAGGTGACCCTCTTCTGTACAGTTAGAACTCGAAGTAAATTGCAGGTACATTACAACCTTTTCTGCACACATTGGTCTATTTCGATACAAACGGCTAAGCTTTGGTATGCCATCAGCTGCAGAACTTTTTCAAGACGTCATTGATTCGATGTATCATACAGCCTGTCATGAATGTGTTCAATTATAGTGATGACATATTGGTTCTTGGAGCTACTCAAAAGGAGCACAATGAGGCTCTCACACAAATATGTTGTTTGCTGTCTGATGCAGGTTTGGCTTAGAATGTAGAGAAATGTGTACTCCATATGACAAAGTTTAAATTCTTAGGCCATATCTTTTCTGATGGCAGTTATGACACCTGATCTGGCTAATTTGCAAGCGTGTCAAATGCTGATCCCCCACAAGATGTTTCAATGGTGCATTCGTTTCTTGGCATTGCCAGCTACTGATCTAGATGTATACAAGACCTTGTTACTGTAAGTGCTCCATTGGGAAAGTTGATGAAAAAGAATGTTTCATTCAAGTGGCCTTCTCACTTGATTTGGTTTATTTCAATCTGAAACTTCATACATAGGTTGTTGTCGATGATAGCCCAGCTGGGTTAGGTGCTATCCTTGCACAGCACAGTGGACACCCAAATGCTCGAAGGCAAACTGTGGAGTATTCAAGTAGGAGTTTGTCCCAACCAGAAAGAGCTTACTCACAACCTGTAAAAGTAAGTTTTGCAGTTGTATGGGCATGTGAATACTTCCATGACTTCCTGTATGGAAAGCCTTTTACGCTGGTAATTGATCATCAATCTTTACTAACAATATTTGGCAATCCAAAGACCAAGGCATTGAACGTTGGGGACTAAGGCTCCAAGAGTACAATTATAATATTGTGCATCATCCCAGAAATCATCAGAACCCTGCTGACTACTTTTCCAGAGTGCCCATTCAAGGTCATGGCACTCCATTAAAGTCATCTGAAGCTTATATGAACATTATCATAAAATCAAACACACCAGCTGCCATTTCGTTAGCCCATATTATCACTGTTCCAAGCCACGATAGTGACATGCTAAAGTTGAAAGATATAATCACACATCAGTCATGGAACCAGCACACTCGACATCTCATCAGTGAGTATGAATATCAAAAATACTAAAATGTCAAAGATGAACTGTCCATAACTCAAAAGGGAGTTGTGTTGTGAGGGTCGAGAATCTTGATTCCAGAGAGTCTGCAGCAGAAAATGATTGAAGTGGCCCACAAAGGACATAGGGGCATTGTTGTCACAAAACAAGCTCTCCGAGGCCAAGTCTGCTTTCCGTGTCGGGACGAGTGGGCTGAGAAGAAATTGAAAGCCTGCCACTTATGCAACTGCCTAGCTACCAATGTTACTCAACACACCCTAGACATGTCAGAACTCCTGAAGCATGCCTGGGAGAGAATAGCAATTGACTTTTTCGGCCCACTTGACAGTGGACATCACCTGTTGGTGATTGTGGACGAATACTCGTGATTTCCATTAATTGAGAATCTCTCATCCACCACTCAAGACCGAGCTATTAAGAGAGTGGATTGTTTCTTTGTGACATGGGGTGTTCCAGCCATACTAAAATCTGACAATGGCCCTCATTTTAATAGCAGGGAAGTCAAAGACTTCCTAGATCATCTGAATATAAAGCATCAGAAGAGCACTCCTCTGTGGCCGCAGGCCAACAGACTGGTTAAGAGATTTATGAGCACACTAAAGAAAGTTGCGCAGTGTGCTACACTTGGACAGCTCAATTTACAAACTATGTTAAATTCTACATTGAGAGCTTACTGTTCAACCCCTCAATCGATCACCGGTGAAAGTGCGGCGACATTGATGTTCGGGAGAGTAACAACAACCAAGGTACCTCTGGACCAATCAGAGAGAAAGCGAGGAGAATGCAACTCATATGATCCAACGATTGCGTTGGCAATTCCAGAGGGCTTTAAAATCTTGAGAATGGATAGGCAGGCGGGGACGGGAGGGGGGGAACAAACAGGAACTAGCATGCTCCCCTATTCTACTTGACCCGGTAGAGGACGCTGAGGGGTCGATTCCGATTCGGGCCGGAAATTTCCCCGACCGAGCCGGACCCGGAGAGATTTCCGACCGAATCGGACCCGTGCAGTCCGACCGAACGAGTCCGATGCGTCCGTATGTTATCGGACACGAGTCGGTCGGACTCCCATTGAACTCAATGGGAGCCGGTCGTACAACGCGTACGCGGGCTCCCATTGCCTCAATGGGTGCGAGGCGGACAAGGGCGCCCCTACAGCGAGTACGCCGCGAGCGCGCCGCGGCGTACACGCACAGGTAGGGGGACCCTTGGGTCCCCCTGTGTGCGCCTCGCACGGGTACGCGTACAGGGGGTCCGACACGGACCCCCAAAGTACGGCTCCGACAGCGAGTTCGAGTCGGACGGCGCGAGTCGGTCGGAGCGGTCGAGGTGCGCATCGTACCTACCCGGCCGGAAAACGTCTCCATTGCGCGGTGCGATCGGGTCCGACCGAGTCGGTCGGAGCGGTACGGTCCGGGTACGAGTCGGTCGGAGCGGTCGGGTCGCCCGGACGAGTCGGTCGGCGAATTCGCATCGTACTCGCTCGGCCGGACCAGCGTACGGTTCGGTCGGGTAACAGGCTTTCGCATGGCTTTTTTCCCGACCGAATGGTATTGGGTGCGCCTCCGACCGAGATCGGAATCGGCCCCTGAGTGTTTAGGTTTTTGATGCATGGTCTCACCACACCAATGCATCACTGGAATGCTTATCTACAGACCTCCGGGGGCAGTTGGGAATTTTATCAATTTGCTACACGAATGCATCACATCACTTGCCCTAAGGTATAAGCACCTACTCATTCTAGGGGACCTGAAATGTCATTTTGACAAGCCTACTGACCTACAGGTGAGGGTCTTGTTAGAAATTACGGCAGCCTGCAATCTCATACCTTTTGTGTTTGGTCCTACCCACAAATTTGGACACACATTAGACCAAATTTTTTGTGACTTACAGGTGGTGGTAGATCCTCCAACACAGCTAATTTGGTCAGACCACTTCCTAGTTAACTTTCGGATTCCAGTCACAGGGAAGCCAAACCCTGCAGGGAAATCAAAGGTTGAGCTCACTTATAGAGCTTTCCATAAAATAGATATTCCATCCCTTAAGTGTACGCTCGACTTCTCCTCCCCTTCTCTGATGGACAACCCTAAATCTGACGCCTACTTGGTAGAAGAGTGGCTGAGGACCAATATTGAGGCAGCTGCCCCTTGGGCCAAACGCACCTCAAAGCGAACTGACCGTTCGGCACAGTGGTTCAACGAAGCGCTGAGAACTAGCAAAAGTAACTGTAAAAGATTAGAGAGGGAATGGCGTAGGCAGTATCTGGTAGAGGACAGGAATACCTACAAGGCAGCACTCAAAGTACACTACAAACTAGTATGGAGGGCCAAAAAGAGTTCTTTTGAAGATAGAATTACTAATACTAATAACAGTGGCAAGGAAATCTATAAAATTGTTAAATTGTTCACAAACCCTAAAGCAGAGATCAAAGTAGCAGCACCATCAGCCGATTGTGCAAGGCAGGTGGCCTGCTCCCTTCATGATAAAATTAAGGTGATCCAACAGTCATTCTCCTCGGAGACGGAAGAAACCACACCCACCCACTACTCACACAGGGATGGTGTCTTTTCGCTCTCTCCTTCGAAGGTATTTTTACAAAGGCCGTCACTGTCACAATTCCCCGTCCTCAAACTGGAAGACTCTCTCACTTATCTCTCAGGGCTTAAGTCAGGATCACCTACTGATGCCTGTCCTGCCAAACGGTTACCAGCACTAGCAGCCACCTTAAACGCACCAGTCAATAAGGTAATCAACTCCTCACTGGTTACAGGTGTCATGCCATCTGCCTGGAAGCAGGCAAAAATCTTGCCTCTCCTGAAGAAACCCAACGCAGACCCCAACAATCCAATTAACTATAGACCAATCTCCCTTCTTCCTGCTTTCGCTAAGGTAGTAGAAAAACATGTTAACACCGTAATGACAGAATACATAGAGGAATATGATCCCCTCCACTCTACGCAATCTGGGTTTAGGGCTAATTCCAGCACAGAGTCTGCCCTGCTGGAAGTGACTGAATACCTTAAAGATCAGCTGGATGATGGGGGAAGAGCAATTCTGATCTTGTTAGATCTGTCGGCGGCATTCGATACGGTGGACCCATGGGATGCTCTTAAACAGATTAAATAACATGGGCATAGAAGGGAATGCATTGGCATGGATTACATCTTTTTGGAACACAGGGAACAGATCATTTGGACACCTCCCTTCTCTGCCGCAATGCCAAACATAAAGGTGGGAGTCCCGCAGGGATCTGCTTTAAGTCCCACCCTATTCAATCTGTACATGTCACCACTAGCATCATTAGCAGAGGCACATGGCGCAAATTATGCTGATGATACGCAGCTGATTTTTTCATGCAAGAAATGGGATGACTTTAATGGGGAGGTAATTAGATCCTGCCTCACCAATGTTTTTAAATGGGTGAAGCAGAATGAGCTTAAGTACAATCCCGATAAAACCGAGATTATATTCTTCGGCCAACCTGTGGAGAACAATTGGGCTCAGTGGTGGCCTTCAGATCTCTCTTCTCCCAGCACAGCCCAATCGATAGTGAAAAACCTAGGTATCCACATTGACAACGAGCTATCGATGCGGACCCAAGTTCAAGCCCTAGTAGGAACCTGTTTCGGAGTACTACGGATGCTCAAGAAATTTCTACCGCTTCTCCCACAGGATTCCAGGAAGACAGTGGATCAGGCTCTGATCACGTCCAGACTGGACTATGCTAATGCCCTCTATCTGGGTTTGCCGGACTACCTGTTACAGCGTCTTCAGGTAGTGTAGAATTCAGCAGCAAGAGCAATTCTTAAACTGAAACCCAGATCACATATGACCCCCCATCTGAGGTCCTTATATTGGCTCCCAGTTAGGGAGAGAATAAAATTTAAGACCCTGGTTATTTTTTTTAAAGCCTTCCATGGAACAGGTGCCACCTACCTTAGAAAACGAGTAAGCCGCTATGTGCCCACCAGGACACTCAGATCATCCAATGCCGACCTGGCTTGCATCCCCAAAGCTCGTCTGGCACACAGAGGAGGCAGATCCTTTGGCTTTTTGGGAGCCCACATTTGAAATAAACTACTGGCAGCTCTGAGATCTTTGACAGTGCTCTCCCACTTTAAAAAACAGCTGAAAACTTGGCTATTTAAAATCTAAGCCGTGTAGGATATGCACTGGTTAATTGTCAGCGCCGGGACACTCTCGAAGGAGTAGCTGTGCGCTATACAAATACGGGTCATTCATTCATTATGAGGGACTTGGTTCAGAAACAAAAGCTGAGGATATATGCTGTTCGAAGATGACATGTGAAAGACATCATCTTCCAAAGAGGAGACAGAGTGCTCGCCCATCAGATGTGGAAAAGAAAATCTGATGCTACCTTTGATGCAGAACCTTTCCAAGTAGTGTAAAACAAAGGACACATGGTAACGTCCTAGTGCCCTGGGAAGTCTATTACCAGAGGCTCTTCTCACTTCCAGTGTTTGGTTCATTGTTCACCAGATCTCCATGATGAAGGAGGGGCTGATTCTGTAGCACCAATGACTGATGCTGTCTTTTCCCCATCCCAGCAGATCGTGGATCATGATGGTGAAGGGTCTCTACTTCACACGACACGTTCAGGTCGAAAAAGTACAGGTCCAAAGAGATTAATTGAGGAGATTTAAATGTATGTAAAATGGGTAGGTTTTCATTTAATAGAGGGGCAGATGTAGTGTCTTGCGAGCTAACAATGACTACCCTTTTAGCTCCTATTATACTCCGTAGAGATATGATGCAATGGTTAGATTGCATTGGAGTGAAGGTTGCTTTAGAATGTTGAGTTTGCAGTTACACACAGAAGAATAAAGACGTGTGACACCAAGCTCTGTGTGTGGCATCATCATTTACGGGTACCCCGGCTGGGAATACGCTACAAATGCCATCCCACCTCATGTGAAATTGTTGGTTGTGATGCACATATTGGCTTTGGGACCAATTCAGACAACTTCTGCCAGCTTGTCAGGTATATATCAATCTGCTTTTTCATCCTTTCTTTCTACTGTACTGGATACCATGTTGAGGATCACACCTCAGTATCTCCACTTTCCAAATGTCAGGAAGATCAAATTAACGTCTAACAAAGAGTTTATAAATTGTATGGCTACGCACATATTCTTTGAGCAATTGACTGCACACATGTGCAATTGGTACTACATGCGGATACAGCACACATGTACGACAACAAAAAGCACAACTATTCACTAAATGTTCAGTCAATTGTGGCCTATAAAGATCAATTTACAAATATTTTTGCCAAGTATCCTGGAAGTGCCCACGATTCATATATTTTGTTACATTCCTTGATTGGTCAGCTTATCCAAAATGGCTTTTATGGAATCTCCCTCCTGGTAATTTCTCTTCTTACTTTTTTTTTTTCAATTTAAAAAAAAAAAAAAATGTTTTTCATTTTTACAATTTAAAATATTTCTTAATAAAGCTACTAATAAATTATGCAATCTAATGCTGGAAGTTTATTTTGAGTTTTGTACTGATTTAAATGTGAAATACATAAATTCAGCATATCTAATAAGATGTGTGGCACATCTGCTTCCTTCTACTGCTGGTGCACTGTGTGGTGTTTATTTTTCATTGCTGCAACCCTTTTTCCATGCTGCAAGGTTTCCTGTGATATGGTGAGACTTGTTTATCGACAACAAGTGACACTTCCCTGCACACGTTGAGGGTATGTTAAGTCTTTATTATCACTGTTCGATACATTATTGTATGATTTTAATAATTTTCAAAGTCTTTAATTTAATATGTGATTGCTTCAGGTTTTTTACCTAATCACACATTAATAATTAATTAATCTTTGTTTATGACATTTTTCCATGGACCAATGTGTTTTCTTGACCACGCTCCACAAATGGAAAGCATAACACAAAAAAGTAATGCCACGTAGTGCAAGCTGCTGTTTTTATTTTAAATAAAATAAGTCATGTAAGGTGTGGTAAATACTCATTTGTGTGGCTTAAAAAATGATTGTACATTTTTTGTTTTTGTTGCCTTTCTTTGCAATAGACAATGGAAGGACTTTGCAAAGTCATATTAAATTGCTTATTTCATGCTCACTTTGTATTACAAATTTTTAAAAATATGTATAATTATTTACTTTATTATAATCAACTAATGTTTTAAAAAATGTGTTTTAGGTGATCGAGGACATGGCCTTATGCTATGGATGATAACACCATCTGCACAAACTAAAACTGATGGACAAAAGCAATTCAATACAACTCTATAGAAAATGAGAAGTAATGTTTAGCTGTCATTTGGAGCATTAAAATCTGGTTTACGTTGTCTGGATCAGTCAGGAGAGAGGAGGACTTATTGTCTGCAAATGGTATACAAAATTAGAGTTCTTTCTCGAATGCTGCACAACACTTGCATGCAGACTAATGTATTATGGGAAGGTAAGACTGTGGAACCATCTACAGAAGAAATGGATGGTAGGGATAGCGTTCATGTTTCTACTGAAGGACGTAGGAGGCAACAATGGTTACAATTTTTGTACTCATAAAAAACATTATTTCAAATTGAAATTTTGTTTCATTTCTCCAAGAATGTTGGAGCTGTTCCAAGTTTATTTGAAAAATGTAATCTTTGTTTAAATAATTATATTCTAAATAGCAAAAAATAGCGTGACAAAATAAATAATGCTGAGATATTAATGTTGTCTTACTGCTTAATATTTTTCTTTAGAAATCTTTAAAACAAATTATAGTACCAAACATTTTTTTGCAGAATGTTTTCTTAATTTATTAAAAATATGGCACGTTACTGATTGGTTGTATTAAATTAGATTACAAAGTTTATGAAAATCCGAAATGTGAGTTGGCCATAAATCAAAGGATACCTCATCTTTTATGCATTAAAATTATAATTAACTTTTAGGGCCAGATTTACTAAGACATAATGCAACACAGTGCGGCAAGGCAAGATGCTACGCAGCATTGCGTGAAAGTGAGAGAGCTTAAGAGCACCATATTTACTAAGATATGGCACTCTTCGGTTCTCAAACAGCACTGACACACTTGTGGCTGCCTAGCACCAATGCAGGCACCCTTGCACCCTGGTGCAAGGGTGCCTGCCTGTGTTACACCCAGGATTGTTTTTAGTCAGGAAGGCGTCCCTTCCTGACCCAAAATCTTCCTTAGAGACATTTATCTCTTTCTATATGTGCTGCACAATGCAGAACAAATACATTTTTGTGTTTTTGATTTTTTGCATTATTAATATTTCCTACTTGTTAGGCAACCCTTGCGTAGCTTTAACATTTCTTAGATGCATTGGCTGGGCTGAAATGTTGATATTGAATAAGAAGAAATAAAGTCATACAAAACATTTTTTACATTGGTCTCGAATTTAAAATTATGTGATGGACAGCTTGTTGATTAGTATGAGTCAATAAAATCATGAACTGTTTTAAGACTTAGGAACTTCTATGACATAAATTGATGGAGAACTTGAAAATAAAATTTGAGTGCTTCTCTTATTCAGTACAGCCATAATGTGAAAAGTATTGTTCTAGGTCAGGTGATGGGTATGGGAGTGCAAGGGCTTAGCAGGTTAAACATTGCTCCTAATCCAGGGGACACAGCCTGCTTGTTATTTGTGATTTTATGCTGTCTTAGCTCAACAGAGCTCTCTCTAACTCACAATCCACTCCTGCCATGAAGGTAGTCCTCTAAACGTAAACAGGCCAACATAAATAATATGTTCATCATTCACATCCTAGAAAACATGGATTAAAAGCAGAGAGGAGCAGACAATGACCCAAATTGTGTCATATTCCTAATATAGAAACTTCATTATATTGATGCAGCACAGCAACAGAGGTGCACCCATCACTCACCTATGCAGCACCTTCCTGGCATACATGGGTTGCTTCTACAAACACGGCTACACAAGACAATAGAGACACTGGTAATGATAGCCAAGAACTGCACAAAGTGCTTACCCGATCCTCTCTGTAGGACAACTACTGGACCTTGCTCCCTCCAGGCTAAGTTAATCTCCACCTAGGGCCTAATGGTCTGTAGACATGCAGATGATGGTGTAACTGGATCCTTGTGAGTGTTCTGTTTTATTATGGTTATTTTCCCACACACAGCAATGAAAACTCTCTGAACATTACTACCCAGTCCTGGATGCAACAGAATAATATTGTGCTGAGCTTAGCCAAGATGGCTGCCAGTTTCAAAATTTAAAATTTCAAGCATGCAACTCAACTTTACTTAAATCAAATGATGTGCGAATTTTTGGATTTTATTCTAAGTAAATTTTATTCTGTTAGGGATTAAATTTGAAGACCAAAATCCTTTGTTGGATTTATCTTTTGGAGAGCATTCTGTTACAGCAAGGCAGTCTCAAATCTTGATATAGCCAAACAAATGACATAGAAGTGACCAGCGTTTAACAGCAAAATGTGAGACATATCTATAAAAAGGTTAGCAAAGTCAACTATTCCTCTTTATTTAAAGCATCTTAACACACACATCTCCTTAAAAGATGTGCCCATTTCCCTTTTACTAATTTCTTTTAGTATGTAAAAAATTCCCAAAAATATATACAAAATAAAAAATAAAGGCAAAGACTCAATATTTGAGTGACATAAGTTTTCTTTAAAAACTTTTAAATCAAATGTACAGTGTCATTTATGACACAAAAAGAAAGTCAGCTTTACTGAAGAAGAAAAACAATACAACAAGGCAAGAAATTTCGATAAATATTCACTTTTTAAACAAAATTATTAAATAAAACTATACACACAATGCCACTATCTAAAAAGGATGCTTACAGGTAACAATATATTTTCAAATAAACACTATAGCCACTACAGTGGACTGCAGATGAAGTTCAGAAACATGACAGGATGTCAAACACAAAACTAAAGAAGGAAACTGGTTAAGACCAGCTCACTAGTGTTCATCTCCTAGACTTGCGTTGCCAAGTGAAAAAATATATGCTTTCATCTTGATGAGAGGTAGAAAAATGATCAGAAGGCAAGGTTTGAACAGTTGCTAATGCAGAATCAGCAGAGGAAGAGGATGTAGGATACAAATAAGATGACACTTAGAGTGGTATTGAAGGAGTCTTCTTTGTATTCCATTCCATGCTGGAATGTCTGGATTTACTAATTGAGCGGTGAGATCTTGTTGGTATGTTTTCTGAGTCTAATCTTGATTAGTCTTCTCCCTCGTCCCTTAAGCTATATGTGCTAGGTAATCATCAATTCCATGGAGCCAAGAATGGGTGTCTCAAATTGCCCTTCTTATGCCCTTGTGAGGGTGAGACATTGCTGGTCTCCTTCAAGAGTGTCTGATAATGTCCCCAACTTGAATACTTCCAAAATCAGATGCTGAACCTCACACACGTTTCGATCAAAGTTTACTTCAGGGTCCTTAAGTTCATCTTCAGCATGCTGGATCTGTGCAGGATTCAAACAAGTCTGGGTTTGTTCATCTGGAAACACAGAAACATCTTCTGCCCTTGCCATGTAAGTATGTGAATCTTTGAAAGTGCAGAGGATTTCTTGCAAGGTCTCATCATCCAAAGAGGGCAGGCAGGAGCCAATGACAGGAGACACATCACTAGCAGATAGCAGCTCAGGAGTCAGTAGTGCTACCTCTGCATAAAGAGTTTAAAACGATAGAAAATGTTATTATATAAAATGTTTCTACTTGAAATGTTAACAATAAAACAAAATGTATATGTAAATTAGATAACAACAAATTATAAAGTAGATACACATAAGATACAATATCCTCAAATGCACACAAAAAACATATATTTGAATAGTACATCCAATAATTTATTACAAATACTATTTTATACAAAATACTTCAAATATTCACAAAATACACAACACAATTTTAGCAAATATTCAACTACAAAGAAAGTAAATGTATGACAAATGTGTAAGTTTCAAAAATGTTTTAGTTACAGCCACATGCAAACAGAAAAAGGCTGTAAAACAAAAACAAGAGGCAAATGAATAGAGAAAAAAATTATGCAGGAATACAAAAAAAGACATTTTATTTTAAAATAAACACAAAATATTGTAACAATTTTCAGGTTACGACCATTAATCTAAACACCTAAAGGAAGAGTATCTGTTTTAAAAATATATACTTAGGCCCCGATTACGAGTCTGGTGGTCCACAGACTGCCAGAGTCGCGTGGCACGGTAGTCTCCCAACCGCCCTAGTACGATATGGGCGCTGGGACTGCCACAGCCCAGCCACCAGGGAACCACCATTCTCTGGTTTTTGTCATTCCCATTGTGGTGCCTATTTTCAGGGCACTGCCATGGGAATGTCAAAAACAAAGCCTGCCAGACAGGAGGAAACTATTTATCTGGGGGGCAGTTTGACCACGGCTTTGGCGGTGCGGCAGCAGGGCAGAACCGCCGCTGTGCTGCCGAAGTCATAATCGGGCCCTCAGTAAACATCCAAATAGAACAATCACAAATTAAATTAAGATGAACACAATGCATGAAAGGATACCATAGGATGATAAGGTGCATGCATTGGTACTTGCAAACAAGGGCACTGACAAATAGTAACACCTCAAAAACAATAGGACTCATGTCTGATATTACATTATTAATCAAAACAAAACTCCACATGAAAACAAAACTCAAAATAATTATTTTCCAATATTAAATGTCAAGTAAAAAATTAAAACAAAGTAAACATAGCAAAGTTAGAAACATAGGAAAATAAAAGTACAAACATTGGGTGCAAACAAAACACACCAGTAAATTAAATCAAATAAAAAAAAAGATATATAATAAAATACATTGTAACTTCCTTCGCAGATGGCAAGGTCTCAAGCTCATGTGCATTTACACCCTCAACTTGGCAACCATCTCAGTGGTAAGAAGGGAATCCACCTCTTCTCATGGGATTCAACTCCTCACAGGCCTCTGGTCCTCCTCGAGTGACCATTGCAGCTTTGAGGTTCCTGGCCAGTTTTTTTAAAGTCCTGCATGTGTAATCATGCAACCTTTTCTTCATTTCAACCACAATCCTTTTTGTAAGGGCAACAGCATTTACGTTGTACAATATTGATTGCCATGAGGCATCTTTTTTTTGATAATGGCATTTCAGAGGTGATAAAAGAAGTTTATCATTGTGAGTCACCTCTGATAGTAAAATTAGATTTCCTCTTCAGTGAAGATAACTTTTCTTTTGCATGTCTTTTCTCTGACAGCACCTCCTTGGCATCTTAAATCCTCCTGCAAGGAATTCTCTCCCATACTCACCATTTTTTGGGTTAAAGTAAACAATGGGTGAGAATGCATCTTTGAAAAGAGCAGAACAACACTTAGAAGTCTTGCATGACACAAAGCAGATTTGCATAGTGTAGTTCAAATTATGTGATGCAATTCGGATTTCCGACATCCTAGACAAAGTTGTGTGAGGCGGCAATGATGCATGAGGCGGTGTTGTGATGCGTCGTCGCTGTGATATTCTTGTGCAATGGTGCCTCATGTAGCAAATACGTCAGATCCCTGAGGCAAAAAAGCAACACAATGCAGCTGAACAATTTCTCACACAGCACTTCTCAATGTAGCACTGTATGAGTATTAGTAAATCTGGGCCTGTGAACGTTACTTAGAGTAGGACAGTAATGATAATTTTGTCAAAGAAAAGTGGAGTTCCTATTCACCCTACTCTCATCCTCCCTTCTCCCCATTTAGAGTTCAGGAAACAGGTTACTTTCGGATGGCAGAGCCTCAGTCTGCTCTGTCATCATAAATTTCCAGCAGATGTGCCAGCTACTGCAGGACTCGCAACGCCATAGCATCAGAAGCCCCACCCTATTGACAAATGACCTTCCAATGCTTTCTTTCCTGCTTAGCACAGGCAGGCAGGAACAAATGGCATGTAAGCAAAAAATTAAAATGTCTCTGAAAACTCCCAGACTGTCAGGGACATTGCTTTTTTGTTTTTTTTTATAAATAAATCCATTCCATGTGCATGTGTTCTTGCAATGATGTGTAGTTCCTGAGTGCCTGCTGATGATTTCAAAAGGCCTCTGCTGTATAGCAATTTTTGTAGGAGCTAAATATTGTAATTCTGATGCAAGACAGTATTGTTTGAAACATTAACATGCTCTAATGCTTTGCCACCAGGCACAAACTGTAGCTGAGTGAACCACTAACCAGAGTCTGCTAAATTCAGACACTATGAAGCTGCAGAAAAGGAAAGGTGGCCCAATTTTCAGCAATCCTACCTCAAAGAACTTGTTGCTTGTTAAGCTATCTTTACAGAGCTATGCCAGCCTTGATGTGCCCCCATCATACACTCTTCTTTGCATAGCAAGGACACTATGGGGCCGATTCCGATCTCGGCCGGTAGGGCTCCGAATCGGATTCGGCTTAACCGGATCCGATTCGGAGCCCTATTGCCCGACCGATTCGTACGCGCGTCCGGGCGAGCGAGTACGATGCGAAATCGCCGACCGACTCGTCCGGGCGTCCCGACCGCTCCGACCACTCCGACCGACTCGTTCCCGGGTCTAATCGCACCGACCGACTCGCTCGGACTCGACTCGCACGCGCAATGGAGACGTTCCCCGGCCGGGTAAGTACGATGCGCGCCACGAGCAGTCCAACCGAGCCGCGCACTCCGGCTCGAAAGAGCAGTCGGAGCCGTACTTTGGGGGTCCGTGTCGGACCCCCCTGTACGCGTAGCCGCGCGAGTCGCACACAGGGGGGACCCATGGGTCCCCCCTACCTGTGCGTATACGGCGCGAGTCGCTTCGCTGCGTACACGCTGCAGGGGGCGCTCTTGTCCGCCTCGCACCCATTGAGTCAATGGGAGCCCGCGTACGCGTTGTACGACAGGCTCCCATTGACTTCAATGGGAGTCCGACCGACTCGAGTCCGATGGCATACGTGCGCATCGAAATTAAAATAACGTCCTCTGGGATTTTTATTTTTTTTATTCACACCTTATTTAAAAAAACCTCATACCATCCAATCTAGTCTCATACACTCAACACACAGTCCAAAAGGTCACTGCTGAGCCCAGTGTTTGCAACGTATTGGCACAAAAACCTGCAGTTAATAAAATTATGATAGCAGTTTATTAGAAAAAATGTTTTTGTTTCAATACAGAATTAAAAACATTTTAATCCACAAATCACATAAAGAACATAATCACCACATCAACGCAATTATTAACACAATTAATCACAATAAAAAACAGTTTTGTTATAAAAACACACAACACGAGAGTTAAAACAGACAGTAATCTTTGTCATAAAACACCATAACCCATTGCAGTAATTATACAAATAATCCCTGATGTCTTGTAGTTCATCAACATCTAAGGTAATGTTCGTTTGGATGGATTTATGGCAAGAAAGAGCGTCGACGCGTTTCGAAGGCCTATTTACATTACACCATCTTTTTCAAGACAGTAGCGTTATGTACTCCCGTTGTCTTAGAAAATTTATAGGCTGTCATATGGTGTGCCAAAATATTGTTTGGACAGTGTTAATCCAAAGGCACTGTGATCAGCTCCCACAGCCTGATCTGCTCCTTATCTAAAATCACACTTGTTCTGATGTCCTTTCTCTGATAGGACGTATAATGCTGTGCGTTAATCCGGTCCCAGCTTTAGGATCCAACCAACAGCTTACTCCCTAATATAAACTTTTTATATGTAAACCGGCGGCACTCGGATACGTCCGTCCTGGTAGTTTGTTTAAGTCTGCATCGTACTCGTTCGGTCGGGCTGCTAGGGTCCGATTCGGTCGGAAATCTCTCCGGGTCCGGCTCGGTCGGAGAGATTTCTGGCCCGAATCGGAATCGGCCCCTGAGTGTCTACCTCAATCACTGTTATGAGCATCTGTGATTATGTGTTTTGCATATCACAGTAGAAGCATGCATCTCAAACCAACCTATGAGGTCAATATAGTAATTATCTTGGCATCTTAAGTGGTACTCCACATATGATTGGTCATTTGATTCCCTTACCTAACAGATAATGTGAAGGAGATATTTTTCTCTTTCTCCCCATGCAGGATCAGCAGTCAAGTTCAACATTCAGCTCAGATTCTGAGGGGCCAATTACGATCTCGGTCAGAAAGCCTCCGACCTTAGGTCGGAGGCTTTCCGACCGAGATCATCTGTTTCAATTCCGACTGCCTAATTACAATTTAGGTGGTCGGAAGTGAAACCGGCTGGTCATTCCGCCTGGAGACCAGCCCGTAATCCATATGGACGGCGTTTAAGCCATTCGGATTAAGATACTCAGTTTCTGGCAGGCTTTCCAGGCCTGGCTTTCCGACATGGAAAGCCTGTCAGAAAGCAAGCTTGGGGGACCCTAGCAGGGCCCCCTTCTGTTTGCGGCCTCCGGTTGGGGTTGATCCCTGAACTGTGTGGCAGGCACCCTGAGGTGCCTGCCAAGCGGTGCAGGGATGAACACAACCTCCCATTCACCTATGGGAGCTTGTGCTACAGCCGGTTTACGGCCATAGCACATGCTCCCATAGGGAAATGTGAGTATGCCATGTGCGGTCGCATCGTAACTAGGTGGTCGGGACTGCTGACCAGAGGTCGGTCAGACCCCTATCCGCGTCCGCCCGACATCGTAATAAGCCTCTAAGTATCACCAGCCATGATATTGTCAGAGTAATAAATGACACAGAGTGCTATGGAGTCAGACAATAATACTGCTGGCACTTGGGTGGCTACATCCTACAAATGTAGACGAGTAGAGTGACATGCATGAGGACGGCACAGGTAGTGACACCAATTGGATGTTAACGGCTTGTAAGTCTCACTCCAGGATGTGCAGGGTCTGAGCAGGTCACTGACAACACTGAACAATTTGTAGGGATTCTGTTTCTAGGGCGCAATGTACATTTTCAAATTTTTGATAGTAAAGCACATGGTTGAAGAAACAGAGAATGATGGTGGTCAGGCATGGAAGGTAGTTTGCACTCTCTTCTGGTACACAAAGTAGACTATGGGTACCTTTGGATATAGCGGATGCCTGAATCTTGAGCCTTTTGCAGCTGAGTGATGACTTTTAGATACTGTTGTATACTTAGAAAAACCAGTTGAAGAACAGTCTGATTCAATTAGATGTGTATGTTATTCAGTGTTCTCCGAGCAAGCTGAACATGGTAAAAGTTTGGACTTATGTTTCTTGTTTGTGGGGGCAGAGGGAATCTTTTAAGCGCACTTTCCCAATGGGATGTCAGCCTTCTGGAAGGCAATTCAGTGTTTTGGCACTTTTAAGCCCCTTGGGAGAGAAGAGGCATACAGAGAGCAGGGCAGCCTCTGTTATGTGCCTTGCAGATGGAGGTAGGAATTTCAAGGCAGTGATATTTTGTAATTCTCCTCTCCTCAATTATAGACGAAGTAAATAGCCTACTTTGAGCATAGATGTGGAAGGGACAGTTCCATGAAGTCTGTAGTAACAAGGCAAATGGGGAGTCAACAATTCCTAATTATTCATAATTGCTTCTTAAATAATTTAAAGCAGGAAAGCAAGCGTTTAGATATATGTCATGCTGCCCTGCGGAATTATGCCCATCCATGCAGAGATTACAGAAATGTGTTTTACAATCCTGCAAAGGGGTTCGACCTACAGAAAAGAGCCTATAAAATAAAGGAATTTGAACTGCTGTGCAGGGTCCTGTCCTCCCACAAGGGGTTTGAAAATGGTAAACTCAGGAACTCTCAAAATATGCTATGAGTATGTGGTGGGTCCTGAAGACCCATTTACTTAAGTGAACATTTGCAGGTCGCAAAAATTTCCTTGTGTGCAGTTGCAAGAAGGAAGTGACCCATACTGTGGAAGGCCTTGACCAATGTATCAGGAATTGAAAAAGTCCAGTTATGTGGTGGCGGGCATGTCTTCTACCACCTTTCAAAGGTTAGTGGGGAGTAGCACAGCTTTATGTATTATTTTTATTTTTAGTACTGGGTGTGATAATGTTGGCAAAAATGATGGCGGTATGAATTAAATAGAACCAGTGACAGCGAAGAGCCATTAGGGGACTTCACATTGCATTTTAAGGTGAGATGAGAGGAATTCATCAATTATAACTGCCTGTTCTCTGATAACAAGAGAAGAGAAATAGTGAAACCTTCAAGTGCTGGGAGGGGCCTGTGGAGGAGAAATTGGAGATTCCCCACATTAAATGTCGATCTTAGGTTTAGGAGAATGAACAGTACTACCCCCCCATGATTCTATGTAGAAAATGCCATTCCAAAATGACAGCACTGTGATTTTATTTCTCTGGCCAAAGTGGATACCAGGTTGATGAGCATCTAGGGCCAGATGTACGATGAGAATTAGCATGCGCAAACGGGTTTGCGACCCGTTTGCGCATGCTAATTCTGATAGGGCCATGTACAAACACTATTTTGCGAGTTGCAAATAATTTGCAACTCGCAAAATAGTATTTTGCGACTCGCTATTAGGAAGGGGAGTTCCCTTCCTAATAGCGAGTCACAAGCCATGTACCAATGTTTTGCAACCACAATTACGGTCGCAAAACACTCGCAAATTACCACCCTCTTCAAGAGGGTGGTAATACAGTCGCAAATGGGAAGGGGTCCACAGGGGACCCCTTCCCCTTTGTGACTGGCTCTGAAATATTTTTTAAGGGCTGGCAGTGGTCCAAGGGACCACTACCTGCCCTTAAAAAATGAAACAAAAACGGTTCATTTTTTTTTTTTAATGCATCCCGTTTTCCTTTAAGAAAAACGGGCTACATTTTTTTTTTTATACTGCTTTGTTGACAAGCAGTCCCAGACAATGGAGGTCTGCTGAGCCCAGCAGGTCACCATCCCTGGGAGGGCCAGCCATTCCCAATGGGGTCACAAATTGCGAGTGGCTCATTAATATTCATGAGCCTCGCATTTTGCGACCCCATTGGGAATCGTAATCAGTATCTCTGACACTGTTGTGCATTCCAAATTGAGACTCGCAATTTGCGACTCACATTTGAGCGCAAATTGCGAGTCGCAGTTTGGAATGGTCATACATCTGGCCCCTAGAAGCTTATACAGTTGTATATGATTCAGAATTTGCAAACCACTTATTATCACTATCACTTGCTCGATGAGCTGCAGTAACATAGTGAGGCACTCATTTCCAGGGTAATTTGGAGAGTTTTTTCATGAGAGGTTTTAAAATAAAAATTTTGGTAATCGGATCTGTTCACAACTAACAGAGATCTGTTGATGAGGGCCAAAACATGCAGAGTAATAGTACTGTTTAAGGTTTGTGAAGCCATCTAAGGAGATAGGAATTGGAAGTGGTTGTACTTTTAAGCTTTTCAGGAGGGTGCAGAGTTTTTAAGAAATCTATTGAAAATTAAACAAATGGTTTATTTCTGCATTGGAAAAACTTGAGGATGAGAATATTGTTTTTGGGAGACATCCAGGTTTTGCAGCCACCTGAGAGGACGCCATTGTGGTTTAAATCTGTGAGAAAAATGGTTAGAAATAGTCTTGCATGTGTGGTGGGTATTAGAGCAGTATGAGTGAGAGTGGGTTGGCAAACATGAAAGTTTACAGAAGGAAAATGTTCTTTGGCAGTGATACTGAACATTATCAAAGATGTGGGCTAACAATCTGGCTTTGGTGATGTAGATATTCCTGTTGAAGGCTTTAAGGTGAAGTTTAAGTTCTACTTTATTGTTTCCTTGTGTGTTCTGCCATCTGGTTTTATGTTATCTTGGCTTAACATTTTGATGGTGTATAAAAGCATTTTGTGGTTGTCAAGCCTATGATTTACAAAATTGCAGGCTTTGAGACTACAAAATTCAAAGTCCCAACAATTGCAAGATACAAATGTCTTTATAATTCACAATGTGCACTTTTCAAGTCATTAAATATCATTGTAAAAAAGATGTGTTAAATGGCATCCCCCTTCTTATTCCTTCATATCGATTATCAATGAAATGTGTCTATGGTTTTTTTGCCTCAGTTTTGGTTGCAAACCATTGATTGGATAGCAATACTCAAAAGGGGTGGTAACCATTTGTCCATGAGGGACAGGGCTGGACTGGCCATAGCGAGCAGCGGGCATTTCCCTGGTGGGCCGCCAGAGTGGGGGGCCGGTTTTGGACGCCTGGGGGATTGTTTGTGTTACTGGGGGCCAGTTTTGCAGCATAGCTGCAATATCGGCCCCCTGTAACAAAAGCAGCTGCAGTGTTTTCGTCCTCCCCCCCCCACGCCTTCCCCCCCAGCGGCTGGTCGGACTAAATTACCAGGGCCGGTTTGCGTTCCCAGTCTGGCCCTGATGAGGGACAGCTTTCTCTCTATGAATGTGTACAAGGGAGAGGAGTACAAGTCTGTTCAAATGTACTGCTCGAGTTTCCTCCCAGTGCAATTCCAATCATGCCAGCGTTCATTGTTGATTTTAGCCTAGGTAGCAATTAAACAAAGAGCTGGCATTCTGCAAAGGTGAATATAGTGATGGGAGTTGGCTCTTCTCCACAGGCCTCCAGTCCTTCATTTGGATTCCTTTGAACAGGATTCACAAACTATATACTGCCTCATTAGCAATAATGGGGCAGGAATCTGTGAATCCTTTTTGTATTGTAATGTATCAGTACATCTGTTGCGCTATAACAATATTTTTGGGTCATAAACAATTTGCTGCACAAAAACAGTGTTGGTTTTGTGACCTGAGAATGATATGTGAGTTCCTTAGTTGCAAAGTGAAAGACACTCCTTTTGGGGGACTAGGAACCATAGTTTCATGATGGCTGAAGAACTCAAAGACTTGCAGATGGCTGTGGTAAGTGACATAGGATGTCTTGACACAGCACTCAAAAAGACTTGCAGACTTCAATGTACATAAGAAACATAACAATTCTACCTTTCTTTATCTTTCTTACTGTGGCCTTCATGTACAAACATTCCATTCAGGAAATCGTGAATCGCGCAAAAAATGAATCACAATATATTTTCTTAAATGGAATGTAATAAAATGCATTTGGTAGAAGTAGTCACAATTTGCACACCAAATTCTACTGATTAGTATTTTGTGAACTGACCTATGTACTATTAGGTTGGATCATAAAATACTGAATCGTAGTGGTTCACATTTCGACCTACCTCATTAATATGCAAGAGGTAGGTCACAAATTGCAACCCATTACAATTGGTTACATTCACAAGCATGGTAGCCTGCTAGGGTCAGAAGACCATAATGTCTGTGACTGTTTTTAAATAAAGCAATTTTGATTCAATGCAGCACATTTCCCTTGAAGGAAAACAGGGTGCATTAAAAAAAAATAAAAAAAATGACACAAACCGTTTTAGGAGCAGGCAGTGATCCGAGGGACCACTGCCTGCTACTGAAAAAACATTTTGATCAACATTCTCAAGGGGAAAGAGGTCCTTTGGGAACACCTTCTTGTTTGCAAATGGCTTACCACCTCGTTTGAGAAGGTGATAAAATATTTATGTTTTGCGATTGAATACCGGTCGACCGGTCGCAGAACGTTAATACATACCCCTTCTAAATACCCATTCAGTATGTATTCCCAAACCCAAATTGTGGTTTGGTGACTTGTTACCGAATAGCAATTTGGGTTTTGTGAATACAAAAATGACATTTTGTGGTCGCAAAGACTCTAATTTTACGAATAGGAGCCTTTCCCACCGTAAAATAGCTTTATACATGAGGGTCTGTGTCTTTCACTTTCATTTATCTACCTGCCGTTGTATCAGTCTCTATGTCTCTTTATCTACCTGTCTCGTTCTCTACGTTCTCTATCAACCTTAATAAATCAAATGTCTCACTGTATTTCTGTAATCTTTCTCCATCTCTCTGTATCCTTGCAAGTTTCATCCTCAGTTTTTAAGTCTAAATAACGAAGTTAAACCTTTTGTAAAGGATGATGCAACTTTAAGAATGACACCTCTACTAAACTAAATAATATTGCTAAAATGTACGGACCACATGTGCCTACATCAAACCGCACTACAGCTTCTCAGAGATTTGGATAGATGATGAATAAGTCTGTTAATTCAAAGAAATTTCCATCAGTAGGTCTCAAGTTCGATCAATTACATTCAAACCTTTTTAACTAAATGAATACGTGTGTAGCACTTCCATGCTTGGTGAACGTAAAGAGCAGCTGGCACAAAAAAAGCCAAGATTATCTGAAAAATAATACCAACTGTTACCATGTTCGGAAAACCATCCCACTCGGTTGTATGCATGAGTGTACAGGATTCAAGTATGTTTTAGCATTGCGTGACATCTGCCTTGCGAGTTTGATGCAAGTGGAGTTGTATGAGTCAGGAGACCTTGTCTGCTCCACAATGTGTTTTTGATTTGGTTGTGACTTTTAACCAATCTGCACTGATTTGTGTTGGTGGAAACTTCCCCTCATAAAGCTAACCCTGTGTGAATTATGCTTGACCAGAATGACATAAATAATAGAGAACACCATGGTATTGCACAGTAACCTCAATTTACCTGCCCTTACACAACAATGACAATTATGCATTCCTCTCATAAAATCTAAACGTAAAAACATGTAGTGGTATGTGGAAGTAACTTAGGGCCAGAAGTACTAATCCAACTTGCAGTCACAGACCCTGCACTTTACAAGATTAGACAGCTTGCTCCATTTTGTGATTCAGTAAAATATACCGAATCATGAAATGCATTTAGAAATGGATACCGAATCGCAATTTAGAAGAGAAGAGTTTAAGGCATTCTTTCCAAATTGCAATTATTCAAAATCAGATCTATTGGGACTGGAATTGCAGCCGCAAACCATTGAAAGGTTACTGAAAACAACATTTTTGAATAAACTAAGCTTTTTTTTTTAACATAGTCTATTTCCTTTAAGGAAAACGGGCAGTATTTTAATAAGTTTACTTTACTTAAAGAAAATCACAGACATGGTGTTCTGCTGATCCTAGAAGTCCACCATCCTGGTAATGGCCTCCAATATAAGGGATTTGCAATTTGATAACTACCTCAAATATGTTGATGAGGTAGTTCAGATTACGACCCGCTCTGAATTGGGAATTTTGCAAACCAACTTATTATACATAGATCGGTTCATAAAATCAGAATTGATTCGTACAAAGTCAGCGAGCAATTTGCGACCGCTTTTTACAAATGGATTCTTAGTATATCTGGCACAAAGACTGCAATTTGCTGTCTTCTGTTGTGATTTGCTAAATTTTCCTACCTGACTTAAAACAATCTTTAGACTGTTGTACCTGGTGTCATACTGTCTCATAGCTATTGGACTGATTTATTATGACTTACAGCTGTCTTAATTTAGGGCAAACTTCTTCATAAATTAGGCTCTTTTACCTGACTTGGTAAATTTAGCTCATAAATTTAATCCGTCTCCTGACATGCGGAACTGGGTTTGAAATTGAGCATTAAGTTGCAGCTAGGTGTATCCGCTTTTAAACGCAGCCAAAGGTAGGGATTGACAGTGTGAACGGCCATTATCTGCCATGTGTTTATAGGAAAGAAAAAAAGCTACAAACATTACTGATGCATAAAACACATAAGACTATATTAGCAGTTGCTGACTTTGCCAAAACGGTCATAGAGGCCCAAACACAGACGCACTGGAGACAGAACGCTTCCATCTTTTGCTTCGCATATTCATTTGGGAAGATTAATGTCTGCAATATTTTCCTATACCCTTTCGCAGTGGAAATCCCTTTTACATTCTTGATTAGTTCCTTATAGAACTTGTGGTTCAAAGCATGCACCATTTTAGTAAGACACATAGGAACTTCCCCTGGCTTTCTTTAACCTTCAGGAGATTTCAAGCTGGATCGCAAACATTTTGGTGAATTTGAATATTTTCTTTGGTGGTACTAGTGCAGTGCCTGGGGCAAAATCATTTTACCACAATAGAATGAAGGATGATGTGATAAGAGAGTTTAAGCTATTTAAGCATTTGTACGGGAGGTAAGGTACAGCAACTACACAACAACAGCATCAAAACAAACTAATACCATATTATTATAATACAACCCCCACAATAACATTGTCCAATACAACAATGTAACAGTAAACCACAATTCAACGAAACTCAGCAACACAATACAACACAGGAACAGCACACCTGCTCACCATATTACAATAGCAACAAGACCACACCAATATGGCACAACACATCACATAAACACAAAGCACAGCAACACAACAGGCAAAAAGCAATGCACCACAACTGCAAAACACATCATAAAAAACATAAACATTCCAACGCCACCTACAAGCAACATAACACTGCAACAGCATAATAACAAAACAAAACAACACCACACAATAATGAGTTAACACAAAAACAACATAAGCAAACAACAGAAAAAGTATGTCATTGTCTTGTGCTTTTGTGTTGTTTAAGACTGTTATTTTGTGTTGTGTTATAGTTTCGCTGCTGTGGACTGTTTTATGTGTTGTTATGATCTGCTGTTGTGGTGCTTCTTGGTGGTGTTGCTTGTTTTGTGTTGTTGTGTTGTTCTGCTAGTTTTAAAATAAAATAAAAGGTTGCCATTCACCTATTTGATAACAGTTAAAAACTCACTGACCATCTGTTAAAAAATACAAAGCTCACACCACAAGCGGAATTGGCTTTTAATTTTTTTTAATAAACTAACTCATTGTCATTTGTAACATACATAATGGAATACTATGATATCAGCACAACAAAATTCATCATCAAATTGTTCTGTGACCTCCATTAAAGTAAGAAGCGACTTCTAAAGAAGTATGCACCCTTGCACATACACTCAAGTAAAAGGAGATTCCATATGATATAACAACAATATGATTTACATAAGTCACAGTAGTTCTGAGCATTTAATCCATGGGCCTCATATCTTCTGATTTAAGCAAGGGCAACCATGGACTTTCAAATATCATACATATGTCCACTCTCAAAATTCATTTATCAAACATCGGTGCTTCTGAGTTATGCCATGACTGGGCAATGTCCTTCCTTGTCAGTACTGAATGCAAGTTGATAAAGGCACGGATATATCTGTTCACATCAAAATTTCCCTATGATGGTCTGCAACGTCATTATTTGGAGTTCTGCCAAGGACATTAGAAAGAGCTCCGCTACCCTGGTACAGAAGGCTTTAGTAATTTACCAGCTCCAAACCATGAGGAAGAAGTATCCTTCTAGTCAAGGCATCTTAAAAACATAAGGGAGGACTCTCATCTTGTCCAGTGTGTCACAGTCTAGCTCTCATGAAGTATATTCTGTGTAAATATTTAAGTTGTACCAAAAGCTAGTGAGCCACAATTGTCACTTCATGAGTGGACATACATGCCACCCGCCACTCTTCTTATCTTCAGGCCCTATGCCAGTTTTCCAAACTGTCTTTAACCAGTGAAGGAATCTGTTGCGTAGATTATGAAGGATCTGCATGTTTTTGTAATTTTCCTGTCCTAAATAACTGCTAGTATGAGCTTGGTGTCCTGTGGGCTGAAGCCCAGACACTTTATAAGATCTTTGATGTGTGGGCATGACCAAAGTGGAGGTACAGGTACATTTCTGAATGATGGAGCCAAAAGACTTCCTGCAATTCTTTGAATGAGCACAAATTACTTCAACACTTCACTGAGCTTAACATGGAAACCCCAGATGTATCCTATCGCTTCACGTTTTTAAGTCCAGTCACCTGTACCAGATATGTACCAGACCACAATAAGGTCTCTTTTGGTAGTTTCCTAAACCATTTTAGACCCTTTATCCCATCACTCCAACGTTTAAAGATCACCCTAGTTGCAGGAAAGACATCTGGGGGAAATCACCCACCTTAAAGAAAGTGAAGATGACATTGTCCATCAAATGCCCACAGTCTACTTTTATAGGCTGAGTCAGAGTCAGCACCAAACCAACACTCATTTATAAAGTTTGACCATAGTTCTACTGGGTTCCATATTTATCCAAATGAAGGCTTGGGCCAGACCCAAAGCTGCTGAAAGAAATGCATGGGAAGGTCATTAGGGAAGTATTTTTAAGCATACAAAATTTTAAGGAGTGAAACCACCTTAAAAAGAGCTAGCCTTCTCAGCAGTGGGTGGCAGTGGACTCCAGTGCTAGAGATCACGATTTAGGTCCCTTGTCAGGAGAACAACATTTTCTAACCGCTATTTTTGTTCCCAGATTTAACAGTTGTGGTAAATCTGGGAATGGGTCAAAAACCATGGGAGTTGTGTGGGAACACCCACGCAACACCCATGGAGTGCTTCCCTGGCGCAGAGTAAGGAAGCGCAGAGACTTGCCTGTTGCTTTACTTGAGATTTATGAAGTCACTCAGGGCCATGCAAGGTGGCCTTGTGTGGCTTCATAAATCTCATTTTTGAGTTGTGCCGCTCTTGCGCGACGCTGCATAGTGCATGAACAATGCAACAGCGCTCGTAAATATGCCCCTTAGTTCATAAAATATTCTGCAGTCCTCTGGAGTGCCTCACTTGAATCATTCCTGTTGCTTTTAATGTTTTAATGTTTTAGTCTTTAATTCACACATCACCTTTCAAAAAGGGATTATTTACTCAAGGAATGTATAAAATCATATTTTCATCAATACAGTTTTACAAAGGGTACAAAATTCACAATTTTAGAACATTGCAAAGTCGTGGCTTTCACAAAATATGACCTTTGGGCAAAATTCCCCAAATAAGACCAGCACAAAAACAAAAGTTTTTGGGAGATTGTTCCCACAGAAACGTTTTTGATGAGAAAAGGGCAAAGAAAACAGGTTTTGCTATTTTTTTTGTCTTGCTGATGCTACTTTTTGGCCTTGAATAAAAGGATAAATCTCAATCCTTACACAAATAGAAGTTTGCTCAGGGACTGAGTTTCCGAGTAATGCAGTAATTACTACACATGTACTGTACTCCCTGACAAATTTTGACAGTTCAAACCTGTTGAAATTTATAAGTAGAAATGTAAGGTAAATCCTGGTACACGCAGAATTTGGCATAAAAGCAACATATAACTGCCCATTTGTGAAGGAAAACTCAGGATATGAGGTACTGACCTCATCCAGTATATCTTGATTTCAGGTATAGCAATATTAATGTTTGCAGTGAATACCTCTCCTTATATCCTTTCGTATAATCAGTGCTAGAGTTAGAATTCAGGCCTCTTTTTTGTGAGCTAAAAAGTATTCATCAAGTTGATTTATATTCCTAACTTGAATAGTGACTCTCTAAAGATGCATGTGTATCCAGGCACCCAATAGTTCCGAGGCTATTTGCTAATGAAAAGCACATGGAAGTTTCCTATTAACAACGCCACCTATTGCGTTTATATCTTATTAAATACATGCTCGGATTTGTAAAGCACAGCTAATCACCCGTAAGAGTATCCAGGCGCTGTCTGTAGGCGAATAAGTGATTTGCCCCGAATCACAGGCTGTTGAGCTGAAACCAAGACTCGAACCTGGATCCCCAGATCCAAAGTGGGCAGCTCTGGCTATTTTCCAGCTGTCCCTGCATGTAATGGACCCATACATATTACAGAAATTCAATTCACCATACATTACGTTAGCCGAGAGTTCCTGTAGTTTGTCCTACATTTGCTTTTCATCCTTTAAAAAACAACAACTTTAGAAATTGTATTTTTTTTTATTTATGTGTTTTTTTGGGAGAAGACTCAAACACATCACTATGAAATGGGATCATTGCTAAAATACATTTAACTATTATGCAAGAGAGGAAATGCATCATGTAATTTGAGGTACTTTAGAAAATAAGAGCG
Source organism: Calotriton arnoldi (assembly GCA_963921515.1). Classification (NCBI taxonomy): domain Eukaryota; kingdom Metazoa; phylum Chordata; class Amphibia; order Caudata; family Salamandridae; genus Calotriton; species Calotriton arnoldi. The sequence goes on from CAWUFW010003036.1 coordinate 1,652,624, forward strand.
TGGCACTAGAGATATGTATGGATATCACATGCACCATTTCAGGGTTTACAAATATGACAAATGAAATTTCACGTATAACAGCAACTTAGGGGGATATTCTCAAGAACGTGTGATAATTATCGCAAATGTAGCTTAACGCAACTTTGCACATCGCAGTCCATCGCGGGAAAATAAAACCGTGTTAATGTTGTATTCTCAACCCGGCGGCACCATGCGATAATTCCACGACATCGCGCCAAATGACCGCGTTAAAATTAACGCGACGGTGAAAAAACACAAAACACGAACGCGAAAAAAGTTGCGATGTGGCCAACCGCAATAAAAAAATCAGCGATAACCAGCGACAGGCCTGCAATTCCCACGTGTCATGCGGGAAAATGCACTACAAAAGCACCGAAAAACACAAACAAAATAATTCAAACTGCGTAGCACCATGGAGGAAGCCGGAGCAAGTCCAGAGAACGACCAGAACCCCACAAGCCCCCAGGAGGACCAGCCTGGGACCTCGGGGTCACGGAAGGGCAAGGAGAAGAAGACGAGGAAAACGAGGTTCAGTCCGCAGGAAAACAGGATCATCATCACGGAGGTGATAGAACACCACCAACAACTGTTCGTCACCTCCAACGTGTCATTGGCAAATAAAAATACAATATGGCAGTCCATCGTGGACAAGATGAATGCAGTCGGAGTGAGGAGGAGGACAATTGGAGAGGTCAAGAGGCGCTGGAATGATGCGAAGCGCAATACCAAGAAGAAGCTCGCTGACAACCATCAGGCAGCAATGCAGACTGGAGGTGGCAGTCCAGCGGAACACCAGGAGCTGGATGAGATGGAGGAAATGGTGGCCACAGTCATCAGTGGGGAGATGGTGGCAGGAGTTGGGGGTCCGGACACTGCTCAACATGACCTGACACAACAGCACCAGGGTGAGTACCCAACCGGGACTGGGGATACGGGGGAGATGGGCACAATGGCACACATGCACAATTAAGTAGAGCACACTGCACACCCACAATGACTCTGGATCATGTCCCTGATCCCCTTGGCACACTGCAGCACACATACAAACAGCAAGTAGGCCCCCGTCCACTATGGGCACAAAGGGCACAAAGGGGTCCCTCCCCACAGAGCACCAATCTCACAACCAACCCATGCACACGTGTCTAAACCAGCAAAGCTGCGTGTCTGCGAGCCACACTGACAATGCAAGTGACACCGCATGACGAACAGCATGGCTGCAGTCCAATTATCATGACATGGCGCACGCCATGACACTGAGGTGGCTGAGTGTGGAACACATCCGTAAAGGAGCAGGTCACACTCTGACACATCCACGTGCACAAACAACCCCTGACGTCAACAACACATCTGCGGACAAACCATGCCCAAGAGTCCAAAATCCGAACTCGAGCCAAAATTAGCCAAGTCTGCAACATCTCAGCACTGTAGAAGCTCAGAAGACAAAGGCACACCGCCTCAAAGGGATAAGGGGCAGCAAAATCACAGCTGCAGGGGCGACTCTCCCACAATGCAACACACACACATAGCAATAACAGCACATCAACATTGACGACAATGTGGTACAAAGTGCAACACGTTCACTACAGAACAGAGGACACAACTGGTTCCGCTTGTGCGTAGAAACTGGCCAATAACAACTGGCATAGCAGGAAACTGTGAGATGATAATGTACGTGTACAAACTCACATCCGTGATGTAGTTCAAATGTCCACTGTCCCGCATCAAATAGTCAGCTCCTCCCAAACAGCCACAATGTACAGTGTCATGCAGTCTGTATGTAAACTTGAACAATGCTTCAACATACATGTCAACACAATGTTAAAATGCATCTCCCCTTCACATTGCAGAGGGACAATCAACAACTCCTGCAGAGCAGACCAGACAACTCAACAGTGATGATGAAGAGGACCTCCACACCTTCGACACCAACGCCCTACAACAGCTCATGGACAGCTATGGCAACCCACCTCCAGGAGCAGGGCAGCCCAGCTGCATCGAGGAGACCCCACCCCCTGCACAGACCACACAGCAGGAAGCACCCACCACCACGGCTGGCTCCCAGCACCTCACCGAAGAACACATCACATTCCAAGGCCATGTGTTAGACTGCCAGAAGGAGGTGGCTGAACAGGTGCGGGTGGGGTTCGACCTCATGGCAGCCAAACTAGATGCCATACGTGGGTGTCTAAGTCCCATCAGGGACCACTTACACTCCCTAACGGACACCCACAGTTCGCTCCATGATGTCCAACAATCCATGCCCGACATCGCTGGAATCATGACTCTGAGAGGAGAACAACTGTCTAGTCAGAGTGGCATCAGCGATGTCAGCCGAGAGTTGGCACAGATGCTGAGGATAATGGAGAACATGGAGCGGATGCATGCGGAAAGAATGGCTGCCACGGATGCACACCAGCGAAAAGTTGTTGGGATCTTCCATGCCCTGCAGATCCTCATCATCGCACTGCTGCCACTACGGCAGTCGCTGATGAATGCTGCTGGTACTTCGACACACACATCTCCGGCCCCTGATGTGTCAGTGGCATGCAGTGCTGCAGACCAAACATCAGCACCCACATGTCAGACAGATGACATAGAGGACGAAGATGCGGGTGATTCCACCTTTGTAGTAAGAAGGAGCCAGTAGCATTCTTCTCCGCCATATGCCCTGTTTCAGCTTGGTTCTGCCCTCTGCATCATGCCCTGTAACAACACCTCCCACTGTCCCCCAAAACACTCTGCGACACTCACCTTGGACCTCGACATGGACTGCCATATTTCGTTTGCTTACCAATGACACAGCAATCAGACTGCGGACTGTACTGTTCCTCTTCCGATGTACTTGTCAATCCCTACATGACTCTGGCTGGCCCTCCACTGGGCTACAATGTAATGTGGGGTTTCCATGGCCATGTACTGCTCCAGCTCTGACACTCCACCGAATGTGAATAAATCATTCAAATTCACACAGATGTGTCATGTCCATAATCGATCAAGTATGAAAGTATGGATGAATGTAAGGACATTGATTGCCCAAAAAGGTACACCCTGGGAAATGAAAGCAATGCGCATGTGTGACCGTGACACACATAGGAAGTGAGATGACTGGGAATGTGTGCACTAGCTGTGGCCTCATTGCTCTGAAACAACAATCGCGCAATTTCTCAGCTTTGCCCCACGCAATGTTAGAAATAGGGCTGGGTATGAGATGTCAAAGTCGTTGGCAGGCCTAAAGTAGTGTCCACCATCACATTTGACAACGGAACATCTCTTCGCATACCTACTCACACTCAACTGGGTGGACACAGCCTGTAGTGATGGATCACATTGATCCACATGGCAAGAATATGGACACCATACTCACATTGCTGAAGACACGTAAGAGCACAGGTCTATCAGCAACTATCCCAACCACTATGTCTGGCTCACAAAGGTGGATCTGGCAATAGGGACTCACCCCTAAGTGAAATGCGTCAGTCAGTCCCTCCCTGTGTACGGACAATGCTCATTGAGGCACACGATTTGACATTCTAATCAACACTCATCACAGTTGAACACTAGTGAAGTTGCGTAGACTTTATTAGCATGTGCGTGTCAGCACGGGCAAGACAAGGGCCACAACATGCAGACCAATGCATCAGACACTAACAGGCAGCATTCGGTCACGGTACAGTTCCACGTGACAGGCGTTGTGCACGCGCCCGGGATGTTCTGCCATTGCGTTGGTGGCTCTCGTAGAACCGGCACTCTTCTGACCTGCGGCAGTTATGTGGATGATATGCCACAGCTCGGAGCAATGAGTTGTATGTGCGTGCAACGTTTGGACATATGGGTTGTTGTGTACGTAAGTGTCAAGGGCATTCCATGCAAGAGTACCTCGAGCAAGAACTTCTGTGTGTGGGGTGTGGATACGTTGGTCTTTCATTAGCGCTGTGCGTAGTGTGGGAGTCGTCATCATCTGCTATGGTATCTCTCTCAGGGGGTGCCTGCCGCATGCAAGACCAAGGTCGGAGGTGCAGATGTCCTTCCGCATTATGTATTGAGACAAAGGAGCTTTCATCCCTAACGTTAGTCTGACTACTGCTTGCATTCTGGAAATGTGATGTGGCTTTCGCGCTGCAATTGAGGCTAGGCCTTAGGCTTATGGTGCACCAATGGCGATACACACACAACAGTTGGCATGCATGAGCGAAGAGCCCGAGCGGCCTTGCGCTCCTTGTACAATCCCTTTGTGCGCGGCCGCCCTCCGGGTGCATGCAACATTGCAACATTGTCGATTGCGGGCCGTGTGGCGCAGACACTGCAACAGAGACACACGCATCAGTTGGTTTCCTGTCCAGCCCAGAAATGAACCACGCCCAGAGCCCAGGGATAATAATTCACACCCCTACTCTGTACTTGCGTACGCCGGCCCAGTCCACCCCTCTTACGTATTAAGGGGGGGACGACAAAGCTGCATGTCCAAGGTCTTACCCACTGCCTGTGGTGACATGGTTGCGTCCGCTGTACACAGCACAAGACTCAATCAGACAGGGTCCATGAGTTGTGGTGCACTGAGATAGTCGCACCTGAAGAGCTGAGCAGGGTATCAAGCTGATGATGGCATCCAAGACAGGTGTGAGCAACTCTGGTAGTCTGGCTGTAAGACTCTTCCGACTCTGGCAGTTGTTGGTTGGAGGTGGTCCTGGCGGTGGTGGCGTGTGCAGCCAGCGGTGATGCATCATCCGGGCAGGTCAGGACTCGATTTGATGTGTGAGCCATGGTGGACCACAGTTGAGGCCGGAGGCAGCGGTCAGCGCAGGGCCACAGACACATGGCGTAGATGACCCCCAGGCCATCGACTCAGAGGCCATCCAATATTCAATCAGACAGGGTCCATGACTTGAGCTGCACAGAGTTAGTGGCCCCGGATGCAGTGCGGCCGGCACAGGCACACCGCCACGGGATGGTGACTTGCGGTGCACTGAGGTAGGGCCACGAGAGCTGAGCGGGTCCTCGTCGATGTTGAAGGTGAATGTCACGGAGTGTTTCGGGGAACAGTGGAAGGTGTTCTTCCAGGGCATGATGCAGAGGGCAGAACCAAGCAGAAACAGGCAATATGGAGGAGATGAATGCTACAGACTCATGTTTAACACCAAGTCAGTACCAGCCACATGATGATGAAGACAACCCCCAGGCCATAGACTCAGACACCACCAAAGTTCAACCAGAGAGTGTCCATGAATTTCGTGGCACAGAGTTAGTGGCACCAGAGCTGAAAGGGGATGCAGTCTGCGATGAGGCCTGTACAATGGTATAAACTCTTCCATAAATAAATCAAGACTCAGTTCCAAATGTGTGACCTACTTGACCGCAGTGTAGGCCGGAGGCAGCGGTCAGCAGGGGCCCACAGCCACGTGTCGTTGGCTTGCGATGCACAGAGTTAGTGGCACCAGAGCAGTTGTTGGTACTGTTCGATCACCTCCATAACGATGATCCTTTTTTCCTCCGGACTGAACCGCGTCTTCCTCTTACTCCTCTCCTTGCGTACAATGATATGTACTCGGCCATTGAATAATCAAGACTCAGTTCCAAATGTGTGACCTACTGGACCACAGTGTAGGCCGGAGGCAGCGGTGGAGTACGTCAACGAGAAAGGAGTGCTGTGGGCCTGTGTCGCGGAGGCCGTGATGGTCTGAGGAGGCTGGCAAGGTCGCAGGCCTCGGGCTTGGAGCTTGCACCGGCATGTGGTGGGCTGTCTTTGACACACGCCGGTGTCGGCAGGTGAGCAGTGAGGCCTGGTTGCACAGGGGCGGCCAAGACGGGTCTGGGGACCAGCGGCCTGGGGTGCAGCAGGCGCACAGGATCACAGGCACCGCTGCTCACGGCATCGGCCTCGTGGCGGGATGAGAGGCGCCTCCCTGGCAGACACGTTGGCCATTCCGGAATAGAACCACGCCCAAAGCAACGGGCTTTTTATTCACACCCCTACGCTGGCCTGGCGTACGCCGGGCCAGCCCACTCCGCTCACGCTTACAGGGGGGACGTAACAAGCTACATTTCTGCGTTCTTCCCCACTGCCTGGGGTGACATGGTTGCGTCCACTGTCCACTACACTCCAGACACCAGCAGTATATGTCGACATGGACATGTCTGTGGTCTGCATACTGCAGTCTGTCCAGCACATCCACGCTACACTTGGCATTGTGTACATTCTCATTCATGGGTCACTTGCCTCCTTCGCACATGCCTGGTTGCCACCTCTCCCCACATTCTGCTATTGTGTGGCTGAGGTGCCATGCCGTTGATGGCTTGTGTACATGGCTAGCCCAGGTTACCACAGTAAGTTGTGCTGTCGTGTCTGGTAGGTGGGCATGTTGTTTGGCATGTTGTATGTGAGTTTGTAACGTGTGCATTCCCAGAGTCGTGAGTTGCATGACTGTGTAGTTGAGGTGTGTGGTGTGTTCATTTGGTACTTACCAACGAGCAATGCATTCCCATAGGTGCCATCCTGAAAGCGCTGGTTGATGATGGACTGTCGGAAGATGAAGGAATCATGCACACTGCCTGGGTAGTTGGCGAAGACATTGGTGAAGAGTCCCAGGTGGTCCACTATTGCCTGCACATTGATGGAATGCGTGTGCTTCCTGTTGCGGTAATTGTGTGCAGTGGCGGCAGGGGGCACAAGGAGTACATGTGTGTAGTCGATTGCCCCCACCACGTGCGGGAAGCCAGCTATGGCGTAGAAGCCTTGCTTGGTCTCCAGCTGTTCCTGCGCAGTGTGTGGGAAGTAAAGGTGCTGGGGTACCAAGCTGATGATGGCATCCAAGACAGGTGTGAGGAACTTGGATAGGGCTGGCTGTGAGACTCCTCCGACTCTGGCAGTTGTTGGTTGGAAGGTCCCAGAGGCCAACAGGTGCAGCACAGCCAGCAGCTTTGTCTGCGGAGGGATGTTGGTTGTCCGCTGTGTTGGTACCGTCAGCCTGTGGGCAATGATGGTCAGGATGCGGAGGATGGTTGTCCTTTTGAGCCTGTAGTGGGCAATAACTTCCTCTGGTGTTAAGTCTGTGAGGCTGGTGCATTTTCTGAAGGTCCGCTGTCTTTGTCTGCGCTGCCTCTGTGGTAGTCCGGGGGGGGCAGGGGGGGATCCGGGGTCATCCGTGGCGATGTTTTTTGCGGCTGCTATCACAGGAAAACTGGCGATATCAGCTGTTAGCACCTGCTTGTGAATAGGGCGATAAATCTATCGCCACTTTGGCTGCGATAAAGTGCCACTAACTCGGCGATAAGCCCTTGAGAATATGTCCCTTAGTGTTTAAAACTAACATGACACTATTGACTTGGGATGTCCCGTGTCATCACATATTAGGTGTAACAGAATAAATCACCCCTCAAATGGCTATGAGGCTGGTATAACTCAACTTTGTGACCTTATAAACGCATTGGGCCTACAGTCTCATGTCGTTATATGGTCTTGGAATTTCCTAAAGATTTGCAATGTCCTGATTGCATACAGTTGTGGGGTTTCCCCCTTATTAAGAAATAACAGTTATTGAGGAAGACTAAAGGGGTGGTTCCTTTTGCTAAGGATAGCATGAAGGTATTAAAGACTTATCTGGTGTTGCAAGGGCTGCGGGTAGCTGTTACACCCAACCCATTCCTTCCCTTCTCCTGAAAAATTGAGGGAGCAGACAATTCTCCTGGCCTTTCCATTAGCCTCACCCTGCCATGACTCTCCACCTCCCACCCATCATCCCCCACCGCCCTCCCACTGAACCTTTCTACCTCCTCTGAGTATATGGAAAATGTCTGCATTTTTGTTCCCACAATCAGGGAAAAAACAAGTGAGAAAACACTCAGTTTTCCCTAGTCTTGTGGACTGGTGTTTATTCCCAATTCTGGGGATAAAACTACCCAAATCCAGCAATCTTGAAATGCGGCCCAAAGTACGGACTGGGACAAGAAACAGGGATTTGTAGGTAATGTCCAGTTAGGAGAAGTGCACATTCAATACTCAGCACCTTGTCTTAATATTGAACAAGTACTTAAAAATACTTAAATCCTTATCTACTGTATAATTATCCGATTACCACAAGTGTTACTGACATGTGGGTATGCAGTCCACCTACATTTTTTGTTTTGGTTCATTCTCAGACCAGTTGTTTAGCAGCCAATCACCTTCTCTCAGTAAAGAAATGTGTAGCAGACACGTGGCTGACTACTCCTTTCAGCACACCACCTCTGCTTGCCTTAATTTGTGGATTTAAGTACACATTTTTAACAGTGGGCTTAAATTGTTGAATGCAAGACATATTCTTGCTTAACATCGTTTCTAGATTTACTCCATTTTTTGATCTAGGTAAATATTAAAATTGTTCTTAAGCTTAGTGGCACTCACCTGCATTTTCAGTAAATGCCCTCTGAAAAGCCTTACATTTTGTGCACTTTTTCGAAGCATCAGACATTGAATGGAAAGGCCATATATACACAATTATATTATTTGCACCACTCAATCAATCAATCATTCAATCAATCAATCAATTAATCGCTTTATTTGAATGTCAGAACAATCATAAAAGATAAACATACAGAATTTAAAATCATACCTAACAATTACTAATGACAATACAGAGATATTTTAACTTAAAAATTAAGATTTTTACAATAAAGCACAGCTGCCTTGAGAAAACTGCTCACTCTAAAACATACATCAGTACTTGGTAACAACTGTCAAAATCTGAGGGCAACCCTGCACTGTTTAAACTCATGATTTTTAAAAAGAGGTAATAAATAATGAACCCTAAAAGATTTATATACTGTGTAAAATATCATAAAGTGCATTAAGGATTGGGAGCAAAAATTATCACAAGCATATTTCTTATTTGCCAAATTCCCATAGCAACTGCACAAAAAGCACAACATATAACATATAGAACCAGCTCTAAATTTTAACAATTTGGTTCTTTCCAGTTATTAGACACATACAATAAACAGAATTCTGGGCCAGGACTAGTTTAATTCTAGACAATCCCTTCCAGCACCTCGCTTTTCCCAAACAAACTTTTCACAATAATCTTATCAGCCTTGCATATGGATCAAGGATCATCAAATAAAATGGGTTTACCCAAAATAGTAAAATTTCGTTTAAAGCCAAGGGGTATCCAGGCCCGAGCACAGCGCACACAGTAGTTAATAATGTTATGAGCAAAAGCAGTGCTTGATTTGTAAAAAAAAGTGCTGGGGCTCTTGTTTAGGAGGCCACTGCAGCTTACACCACACATTGCCCCTGCCATGTTGCCAATGACAGTAACAACACAACTACTAACCATCGCACTCCTACAAGTGTGACAATTCGGACTATTTCAGGCCCCCAAAGCTATAAGAATGGGTTGGGCGGCAGTTAATAGCTATTTTTCATGTACATTGCATTACTAATTGACTGTTGTTGTGGCCATCTCTAAATTAGCCAGACAGCGCCACCTTGTGGTAAACTGTCACAAGCTCCGGGGTTGACAATTAAGTGCCAGTGCCAAACACCGGAAACCACTAGCTAAAATTAAGCACTGACTAAAAGAAGCCCTTGGTTATTCCAAATTGAAAGCTACAACAAGAGGGGACCCAACTTAATGCAATCCTCAAGGTAGGGTAGGGCCAACTCTTCATGACAGATGTAAAGGGGAGTTGAAAGAGGAAGAGAGAGAAGATGTCTGCAGAAGATATTCTCTTCGACCTGCAATACACGACAATCACTGTAACCCCAAATTTCACACCCATAGCTTGCAAGAGGTATGCATTGCTTAGAACTGCATGACTCATTATTTACCTAACTGTTTGTATACAGATATTTTTGTGAAACAAGTCTATTGGATAGAACTGAGGACAAAACATGTTCCCTACTTGCATGGAGTAAACTCCCTGTACATCAATCAGGGACTTGGCTTTTTTCCAGAAACAATCTTTACTGACACTGAAAGTGCATTTCTGCAGATTTGGTAAAAATGCCCCAACACAGCAGTGGAGAACAGAATATGATTTTCAGTTTGCCATTGGGCAGGTGGATGTCAGATGGTCTGCCATATTGTACAAGAGGACAAGAAAAGCCCTAAGTCTCTCCAGAACCAATTGTAGTGGGAGAGATTCACTTATGTGCAGACTGTTATATCTCACTCAAGGTAGGTCCTCTGAGGAGAGTTTCCCACTGTTAACTTAAGAACCAAGACAGACAGGCATAAAGTTCCTCTTGAGCTATTCAGAGGGGTGGAAGCATCAATGGCTGCTCCATGGTACTGTGGTGTGCTCTAGCAAACAGTTTGCATTTTCTGAAATTGTTACCTCACAACATAAACATATTAAGATATGTTCTGTGTGCTGGTAGGCTTGGTTGCCAGAAGTGTTTTTGAACTACTCTTAGAGTCTTGCACGTGATTCTTCTTTCCCTGCACGCATTGTAAATTCTTTGAGAGGAGTGTGATGTGATCTTGACATTTTAGGCTGAAAAGAAGTTGCACAGTTTATTTAAGGTGTCAGTGATGTGGAAACACTCCTTTCCACATCGCTCTGTAGCGTGAGTTGCAATAAACCTGAATACGAGGTGAAGAAAGTGAAGGCACATTTTGTGAAATGTACTTAGCTTATAATTCAGTTGGAAAGCCGTGGCTTTGACCATGAGCATTATAGATGGAGAAGGTACACATGATTGTGATGTCATGTGGAGCGTGCAATCATCCCCAAAAATTTAAGGAGGCTCCTGACACAGCTTCACTATTTGTATGCCACCAGAACTTCATAATTCCTTAGGCAAATTCCTTTTGCTTTAGGGGCAGATGACAATGAGATTGTGTGTGTGCCTCCATGTACGCATTGCCTTCCTTTGACAATTAAACTTTGGAGTCTGTCTACGGTCTGTGACAACAAGTTTCTCTTTAATTTTTTCAGGCTCTTCCTTTAGGACCCTAATGATATTCAGAAGCTCCTGATATGAGTGAATAGGTTCACTTCATAATTGGTGTTCCTGGAATAGTTTGCTGGATTGCTAATACAAATGCAAAAACAACAGTTGATGGACAGAATGCAGAACAATGTCATACATTCACCCCAGTACAGAGATCTGGGCCTAAATCCATCGTTTTTTTGCTCACCATGCCATTCCAGTTTGAACCCAGCCATATGCAAATCAGTCTTGATCCTGTGCCTCATGGGAACAGTCCAGCCCGAACTGCCAAGCCAGGTCCTCCCTGGACTGGAAACAAGCATCCTAGGACCGGTTTCGGGTTTCACCCTCTTCAGCCAGGATAGCTTGATTCCAGTGGCATGGAGAGCACGGGACCCACGTCTGGGCATACCCGTCCCACTCAGGGTGACAAATGCAAAAACAACAGTTGATGGACAGAATGCAGAACAATGTCATACATTCACCCCAGTACAGAGATCTGGGCCTAAATCCATCGTTTTTTGCTCACCATGCCATTCCAGTTTGAACCCAGCCATATGCAAATCAGTCTTGATCCTGTGCCTCATGGGAACAGTCCAGCCCGAACTGCCAAGCCAGGTCCTCCCTGGACTGGAAACAAGCATCCTAGGACCGGTTTCGGGGTTTCACCCCTCTTCAGCCAGGATAGCTTGATTCCAGTGGCATGGAGAGCACGGGACCCACGTCTGGGCATACCCGTCCCACTCAGGGTGACAAATGCAAAAACAACAGTTGATGGACAGAATGCAGAACAATGTCATACATTCACCCCAGTACAGAGATCTGGGCCTAAATCCATCGTTTTTTGCTCACCATGCCATTCCAGTTTGAACCCAGCCATATGCAAATCAGTCTTGATCCTGTGTCTCATGGGAACAGTCCAGCCCGAAATGCCAAGCCAGGTCCTCCCTGGACTGGAAACAAGCATCCTAGGACCGGTTTCGGGGTTTCACCCCTCTTCAGCCAGGATAGCTTGATTCCAAACTGGGGTGGTGTGGTGAGCAAAAGAATGATGGATTTAACCCAGATCCTTGTGACTGGGGGTGAATGTTTGCATTGTCCAGCATTCCGTCCATCAATTGTTTCTTTTGCATTTGTCGCCCTAAGTGGGAAGGGTATGCCCAGACGTGGGTCCCGTGCTCACTACACCACTGGATTCAAGCTAGCCTGGCTGAAGAAGGGTGATGCCCTGAAACAGGTCCTAGGATGCTTGTTTCCTGTCCAGGGAGGACCTGGCTTGGCAGTTCGGGCTGGACTGTTCCCATAAGGAACAGGGTCAAGACTGATTTGCATATGGCTGGGTCCAAACTGGGGTGGTGTGGTGAGCAAAAGAATGATGGATTTAACCCAGATCCTTGTGACTGGGGGTGAATGTTTGCATTGTCCAGCATTCCATCCATCAATTGTTTCTTTTGCATTTGCCGCCCTAAGTGGGAAGGGTATGCCCAGACGTGGGTCCCGTGCTCACTACACCACTGGATTCAAGCTAGCCTGGCTGAAGAAGGGTGATGCCCTGAAACCGGTCCTAGGATGCTTGTTTCCTGTCCAGGGAGGACCTGGCTTGGCAGTTCGAGCTGGACTGTTCCCACAAGGAACAGGGTCAAGACTGATTTGCATATGGCTGGGTCCAAACTGGGGTGGTGTGGTGAGCAAAAGAATGATGGATTTAACCCAGATCCTTGTGACTGGGGGTGAATGTTTGCATTGTCCAGCATTCCGTCCATCAATTGTTTCTTTTGCATTTGTCGCCCTAAGTGGGAAGGGTATGCCCAGACGTGGGTCCCGTGCTCACTACACCACTGGATTCAAGCTAGCCTGGCTGAAGAAGGGTGATGCCCTGAAACCGGTCCTAGGATGCTTGTTTCCTGTCCAGGGAGGACCTGGCTTGGCAGTTCGGGCTGGACTGTTCCCACAAGGAACAGGGTCAAGACTGATTTGCATATGGCTGGGTCCAAACTGGGGTGGTGTGGTGAGCAAAAGAATGATGGATTTAACCCAGATCCTTGTGACTGGGGGTGAATGTTTGCATTGTCCAGCATTCCGTCCATCAATTGTTTCTTTTGCATTTGTCGCCCTAAGTGGGAAGGGTATGCCCAGACGTGGGTCCCGTGCTCACTACACCACTGGATTCAAGCTAGCCTGGCTGAAGAAGGGTGATGCCCTGAAACCGGTCCTAGGATGCTTGTTTCCTGTCCAGGGAGGACCTGGCTTGGCAGTTCGGGCTGGACTGTTCCCACAAGGAACAGGGTCAAGACTGATTTGCATATGGCTGGGTCCAAACTGGGGTGGTGTGGTGAGCAAAAGAATGATGGATTTAACCCAGATCCTTGTGACTGGGGGTGAATGTTTGCATTGTCCAGCATTCCGTCCATCAATTGTTTCTTTTGCATTTGTCGCCCTAAGTGGGAAGGGTATGCCCAGACGTGGGTCCCGTGCTCACTACACCACTGGATTCAAGCTAGCCTGGCTGAAGAAGGGTGATGCCCTGAAACCGGTCCTAGGATGCTTGTTTCCTGTCCAGGGAGGACCTGGCTTGGCAGTTCGGGCTGGACTGTTCCCACAAGGAACAGGGTCAAGACTGATTTGCATATGGCTGGGTCCAAACTGGGGTGGTGTGGTGAGCAAAAGAATGATGGATTTAACCCAGATCCTTGTGACTGGGGGTGAATGTTTGCATTGTCCAGCATTCCGTCCATCAATTGTTTCTTTTGCATTTGTCGCCCTAAGTGGGAAGGGTATGCCCAGACGTGGGTCCCGTGCTCACTACACCACTGGATTCAAGCTAGCCTGGCTGAAGAAGGGTGATGCCCTGAAACCGGTCCTAGGATGCTTTTTCCTGTCCAGGGAGGACCTGGCTTGGCAGTTCGGGCTGGACTGTTCCCACAAGGAACAGGGTCAAGACTGATTTGCATATGGCTGGGTCCAAACTGGGGTGGTGTGGTGAGCAAAAGAATGATGGATTTAACCCAGATCCTTGTGACTGGCGGTGAATGTTTGCATTGTCCAGCATTCCGTCCATCAATTGTTTCTTTTGCATTTGTCGCCCTAAGTGGGAAGGGTATGCCCAGACGTGGGTCCCGTGCTCACTACACCACTGGATTCAAGCTAGCCTGGCTGAAGAAGGGTGATGCCCTGAAACCGGTCCTAGGATGCTTGTTTCCTGTCCAGGGAGGACCTGGCTTGGCAGTTCGGGCTGGACTGTTCCCACAAGGAACAGGGTCAAGACTGATTTGCATATGGCTGGGTCCAAACTGGGGTGGTGTGGTGAGCAAAAGAATGATGGATTTAACCCAGATCCTTGTGACTGGGGGTGAATGTTTGCATTGTCCAGCATTCCGTCCATCAATTGTTTCTTTTGCATTTGTCGCCCTAAGTGGGAAGGGTATGCCCAGACGTGGGTCCCGTGCTCACTACACCACTGGATTCAAGCTAGCCTGGCTGAAGAAGGGTGATGCCCTGAAACCGGTCCTAGGATGCTTGTTTCCTGTCCAGGGAGGACCTGGCTTGGCAGTTCGGGCTGGACTGTTCCCACAAGGAACAGGGTCAAGACTGATTTGCATATGGCTGGGTCCAAACTGGGGTGGTGTGGTGAGCAAAAGAATGATGGATTTAACCCAGATCCTTGTGACTGGCGGTGAATGTTTGCATTGTCCAGCATTCCGTCCATCAATTGTTTCTTTTGCATTTGTCGCCCTAAGTGGGAAGGGTATGCCCAGACGTGGGTCCCGTGCTCACTACACCACTGGATTCAAGCTAGCCTGGCTGAAGAAGGGTGATGCCCTGAAACCGGTCCTAGGATGCTTGTTTCCTGTCCAGGGAGGACCTGGCTTGGCAGTTCGGGCTGGACTGTTCCCACAAGGAACAGGGTCAAGACTGATTTGCATATGGCTGGGTCCAAACTGGGGTGGTGTGGTGAGCAAAAGAATGATGGATTTAACCCAGATCCTTGTGACTGGGGGTGAATGTTTGCATTGTCCAGCATTCCGTCCATCAATTGTTTCTTTTGCATTTGTCGCCCTAAGTGGGAAGGGTATGCCCAGACGTGGGTCCCGTGCTCACTACACCACTGGATTCAAGCTAGCCTGGCTGAAGAAGGGTGATGCCCTGAAACCGGTCCTAGGATGCTTGTTTCCTGTCCAGGGAGGACCTGGCTTGGCAGTTCGGGCTGGACTGTTCCCACAAGGAACAGGGTCAAGACTGATTTGCATATGGCTGGGTCCAAACTGGGGTGGTGTGGTGAGCAAAAGAATGATGGATTTAACCCAGATCCTTGTGACTGGGGGTGAATGTTTGCATTGTCCAGCATTCCGTCCATCAATTGTTTCTTTTGCATTTGTCGCCCTAAGTGGGAAGGGTATGCCCAGACGTGGGTCCCGTGCTCACTACACCACTGGATTCAAGCTAGCCTGGCTGAAGAAGGGTGATGCCCTGAAACCGGTCCTAGGATGCTTGTTTCCTGTCCAGGGAGGACCTGGCTTGGCAGTTCGGGTTGGGCTGTTCCCACAAGGAACAGGGTCAAGACTGATTTGCATATGGCTGGGTCCAAACTGGGGTGGTGTGGTGAGCAAAAGAATGATGGATTTAACCCAGATCCTTGTGACTGGGGGTGAATGTTTGCATTGTCCAGCATTCCGTCCATCAATTGTTTCTTTTGCATTTGTCGCCCTAAGTGGGAAGGGTATGCCCAGACGTGGGTCCCGTGCTCACTACACCACTGGATTCAAGCTAGCCTGGCTGAAGAAGGGTGATGCCCTGAAACCGGTCCTAGGATGCTTGTTTCCTGTCCAGGGAGGACCTGGCTTGGCAGTTCGGGCTGGACTGTTCCCACAAGGAACAGGGTCAAGACTGATTTGCATATGGCTGGGTCCAAACTGGGGTGGTGTGGTGAGCAAAAGAATGATGGATTTAACCCAGATCCTTGTGACTGGGGGTGAATGTTTGCATTGTCCAGCATTCCGTCCATCAATTGTTTCTTTTGCATTTGTCGCCCTAAGTGGGAAGGGTATGCCCAGACGTGTGTCCCGTGCTCACTACACCACTGGATTCAAGCTAGCCTGGCTGAAGAAGGGTGATGCCCTGAAACCGGTCCTAGGATGCTTGTTTCCTGTCCAGGGAGGACCTGGCTTGGCAGTTCGGGCTGGACTGTTCCCACAAGGAACAGGGTCAAGACTGATTTGCATATGGCTGGGTCCAAACTGGGGTGGTGTGGTGAGCAAAAGAATGATGGATTTAACCCAGATCCTTGTGACTGGGGGTGAATGTTTGCATTGTCCAGCATTCCGTCCATCAATTGTTTCTTTTGCATTTGTCGCCCTAAGTGGGAAGGGTATGCCCAGACGTGGGTCCCGTGCTCACTACACCACTGGATTCAAGCTAGCCTGGCTGAAGAAGGGTGATGCCCTGAAACCGGTCCTAGGATGCTTGTTTCCTGTCCAGGGAGGACCTGGCTTGGCAGTTCGGGCTGGACTGTTCCCACAAGGAACAGGGTCAAGACTGATTTGCATAAGGCTGGGTCCAAACTGGGGTGGTGTGGTGAGCAAAAGAATGATGGATTTAACCCAGATCCTTGTGACTGGGGGTGAATGTTTGCATTGTCCAGCATTCCGTCCATCAATTGTTTCTTTTGCAACGGATTGCTAATACAGGACTATGGATGGTGGCATTTTTTTGGAGTGCACTTTCCAGGATGATTCCCTAGGTAGGCAACAGGCAAGCTCACAGCTACCTTATGATACACTGCAGGCCTCTGTTGTTGAATGTATTGGGCCTCTGGATGCTGTAGTTGATAGGGGAGCTCGAAGAGAGACCTAGCCTTCATAATATTGGGTCTACCCCGCCTCCCCGTTTCAGAGATCTTTCTCTGATCTTTGGGATTGGTTGACTCACTGTTGTACCTTTCCATGGTTCCAGGGCTTCAGTAGTGTAGGAGCGAGTTGAGTTCTCATGGTGGAATTCTCATGGATGAACATTGCAGCGCTCAATTAAAAAGTCGACCACATTTGACCTTCTCACAGTCAGTGTTTTTTTTCCTTAAATCTTAATTTCTATAAAACTGCAGGCAGATACAGATCCACAGACATTCCCATGGCCTCAAACCCTTAGGTGTTTTGATGATAGATGTCTGAGCACGTCATGCAGACAACAGGCAGCAGTTAGCAAATAAAAGCAGGAAAAAGAACTAATCAAATTATTATAAAACATGGCTTATATTGATCTCCACAAACTTGACCAGTTTATAGAGGCAGACAGCAGTCACCCTTCATACAATAAACCATAGTTTGAACATATTTTCGAGGCTATATATAAAAAGTTTTTGTTTTTTTAAAAACAAATTTTATTGAGGTTTCTTACAACTTCACGTAGATTGCTGGTTATACAATTGAGCTTTGCAAAGCCTTCATACATAAAGCTTATACTGGATAACAATAGCCTTAGTCAATCATACCGTTGTACAATTTTGTTCGATTAAATCTCCATACTCTTGTTTGTCACTATATCTTCTGAGTCATCCAGTGTGAAAGTCTTGTCTATTCCTCCCATACTCTCATTAGCTTTCTCAGCTCTGTGGTGCTGTAGCATGGTTGCTCATTCTGATTAAATCAATTAACTACCCAACTCCCTCTCCTCCCCCCTCCCTCCCCTTAGGCGTGCCTTGATTATATGAGTTCCTAAACGTTCCTCCCTATGCAGGTATGCGCTTTGTGCTCATTAGGGGCTAGTCTGCTGCTAAATATGCTGAGTTAGCAGAGTCGTGATCACCCTCAATCTCCCTCTCTCAAGTTTTCGCCTTGTTCTCCTTCATCTTCCTCCCCAGGTGGGCGCGTGAGTAGCATCACTAAAGCTTCCCAAGCTCTAGCTATTTCTAGTGATCCCCTATCCTGTCTGGCTTCACTCCGTCGTACATCTCCCTCGTAGGACGCCCATCTTGTAAACTCCTTCTTCCATCGCTCCGCCCCTGGTCCCCCCTGTGATTTCCAATTTCTAGTGATCTCTCTTTTGGCTATCAGTAATGCCAAGTCTTGGAACCTGCTTGTTACCTTGACTCTTGAGATATAAAAAGTTATTGTTGTCGTAAATTTATCACTTTAGGGAACACTAAAGAGAGGGGTGGACAGTACGCTTGCAGGAACCTATTTACAACTACTATTTTATAGAATTATAAGGATATCCAATATGATAAATGGAGGAATGAAGTTTGTAATATTCACAGACTCAAAAGAATTGTTACCAAATCTTCAGAAAACTTCCTAAAATGTGGGCAGATTTGGTATCGACTAAATTACATCTTACCGTAGAACAGAAGACAATGGGTAGTTCCGAAACCTGCATGAAGGGGTAATGGTAGTTTGAAGTTAGTTTCCGAAGTGCCTTCTCTTAAATTCGGACTGTAGACTCTCCTTCAAATTTGTTGGCAGCACAGGACAAGACTATCCATTCTCTCCTTTCCCCACATTTCTTTTCTTCCATCCCTCCCTTTTACTTATGTTTCTTTTGTTCTCCCAGTACCCCTTTTTTGTTCTTTTTCAGCAACTAACAGAATCTATACATGACAGGATTTTTTTTGCACATAACGCTGTGATATTTGGGGGTGGGTTGGATTCTAGTGTCTCTTACAATTTTGAACAATTGCTAAATACTGTCTGGATTATTTAATAGTTTTGGATGCTGCAAAGGAAATTCGTATAAACTATAAAATGTAAAATATGTTTCCACCTGAGCATCTGCAATACCCAGAGGCTTTGAGAAATCAGAGCTATCTTGATAAGTCTTTGTTAGAGCCAGCGATTTCTTTAACACTGACAGTGAGATATACGACGCCCACAAATCTGCCTGTATGACTAAACTGGCACAAGCATATATGTTATGTCGCCAATGCAACGTTTATCAATGCAAAATGAACAATTGATGGACATAATGCAGAACAATGTCATACATTCACCCCAATACAGAGATCTGGGCCTAAATCCATCGTTTTTTTGCTCCCCATGCCATTCCAGTTTGAACCCAGCCATATGCAAATCAGCCTTGACCCTGCGCCCAATGGGAACAGTCCAGCCCCAACTGTTAGGCCAGGTCCTCCTTGGACTGGAAACAAGCATCCTAGGACCGGTTTCGGGGTTTCACCCCTCATCAGCCAGAATAGGTTTTTTTGCATGTGTCGCCCTAGGTGGGAAGGGTATGCCCAGACGTGGGTCCCGTGCTCACTGCACCACTGGATTCAAGCTAGCCTGGCTGATGAAGGGTGATGCCCTGAAACCGGTCCCAGGATGCTTGTTTCCGGTCCAGGGAGGACCTGACTTGGCAGTTCGGGCTGGACTGTTCCCACAAGGAACAGTGTCAAGACTAATTTGCATATGGCTGGGTCCAAACTGGGGTGTTGTGGTGAGCAAAAGAATGATGGATTTAACCCAGATCCTTGTGACTGGGGGTGAATGTTTGCATTGTCCAGCATTCCGTCCATCAATTATTTCTGTTGCAATTGTTTCTTTTGCCAACTTATCAATGACATCTCTACGTGAGGCCTCTTTTGGTCTTATATCAGAAAAGAATGAATTTACTTCCAGAGTGTCTAATATTTTTGGGAGTATATATCTATGCAATATAACATAGGATTGAGTCTCTTTATAAATTCTCACACTTGTTTATGTTATGTCAATGAAACTACATGTGGCTCAACAACACATATTGTTTAGGTCAACTGTATTAATACCATACAATGTAAGGGTCAATTTCCATGTTATCACAATGCAACGAAGGGACATGATAAAAATACTTTTTACTGCCTCATAAATGGGATGTTACATTGACTTTATACAGGGAAACAGCCCCTTACTTGTAACAAATCATCTTCGATGTGATGTTATCTTACTACATAGATGGCTTTGGTTAAGTACCTTTTTAAAACAAATACATATGAAAAAATGCAAAAGCATAAACTACATTGTTTGACCTGACAGCCTAAGGGTGATCTTCCCCATACGTTTTGCCTTCTCCCCTCCTGGATTGCTGAAGTTTGTTTTTGTTGGCTTTAGGAATCTGTGCCCTTTACCACTGATAACCAGTACTAAAGTGTTTGTGCTCACTTCTTTAAATATGGGAAAATTGGCTACCACCCAATTGACACATTAAATGTACATATAAGTTCCTAGTAATGTGGTACTACATGTACCCAGGACCTGTAAATTAAATGCTACTAGTGGGCCTGCAGCACTAATTGTGCCACCCACTTAAGTAGCCCATTTGAAATGTGTTTCAGGCCTGCCATTGCAGCCTGGGCGCAGGTTTAAACTGCCATTTCGACATGGCAATATAAACCTTTTGCCAGGCCTGAGCCTTTCTTTTTAATACATATAAGACACCGCTATTGTATTTAAAAAGTTGTACATGTACTTTTAAGTTGTACATGTTCTGGTAGTAAAAAACACTTAAATTAATTTTTCACTAACGCAAGGCCTACCTCTCCGATAGGATAACATTGGGTTACCTTATAACGTTTAACCTGATAACCCCACATTACCTCCTGTGAAGAATTGTGAAGAATTGTGGAATATGGTGTGGTTGCAGGCCAGTGGCCAGGAATATATTTTTCAGGGGGCGTGGGCCGAGTAATGACAGCAACATAGAAGAGCAGTTCAGTGGATGGGAAAATAAGCTTTGTTGCTGAATTGATCAAAAAAAGTTTTACATTTTGGCAAGATTGTAAAGACTGCTGAAAGCAGGACAGGCAGTGAGAGTAGGTGTATACATTTTTGGATAGTGTGGGACGGGCTCGTAGAAGGCCCTTTGGTTAGGTTAGTACACACACGGACCTTATCTTTGTTAACCATCATAGAACCAATAGATTGCAAAGCACCCCCTTGCCAAATCACACAATGGTTTTAGAAATGCATGCGAAATCGCAATTGTGAAGGGGAGTGTCTATAGCATCCATTGTAAATTGCATTTCGAATGCTATGCAACAACTGTTTGTAACCATAACTTGGGTCGCAAACTCAAATGTGGTGGTAACCCATTTACCAAGGCAAAGTGGTCCTCTTATGACACTTTCCCTGTTGTGAATGTAAAACAAAAGTTTGAAGTGGGTTGTGATCCAGGGCAACTTTAGAAAACAAAATTTAAATGCAGCACTGTTTCTTTCAAGACAAATGGGTTGCATTTAGAACAAAAAAATATTGAAAACGCAATCACGGACAGGGTGGTCTGCTGATCACAACAGGCCACTATTCCTCTAATGGCCACCCATTGGAGTAAGTCACAATTTGCGACTTACTTCATGAAGAGTAATGAGGTAGGTTGGATTGTGCATCACTCTGAATCTTTAATGTGTGAACCGACCTATTAATACATAGGTCAGTTCACAAAATAATTTAGCTGCCACAAAAATATTGGTTGCAAATTACGTACATCTAGCCCTAAGTTTCTGTTATGAATTCCTAATAATAATTGCATGGTGTTATATCCTGCATAGATGCCCTAATGTAGATCCGTTCGTACATGCCCTAAAATGGACGTATTCATATTTACCCTAATATGGTCATATTCGTACTTGCCCAATTATGGTCATGGCCGCATATGCCCAATTATGGTCACAACTGTACATGTCCTATTATAGTATGATTCCTTATATAGGCATGATCTTTCACCTACATTGGTCCCAGCTAGTACACGACGAGCTCTGAGGACTGAACGTTATCTATCCTGTGGGTTTGAATGCAGCAGGGTTCTTCCAAACACAGGCCCACACTGTACTCATTAATTATGCATGGATTTCTAAGAATACACCACCGGCATAATATGTATGTACAAAGTTCACTCCTGACGTCTTCCTCATGTCCAATACAACCCATAATGAGGACCGAGACTCTTTTGGGTATAAATACACCACAGCTTGCCCCGGTAAAGCAGAGGGAACCGAGACTTCCATGCTGACACACTGACCAGAGACGCTGAGGCTCCTGCATGCAGTCGCTCAAGCTGACAGTGGTCTGACACAACCCGGATGGGGTGTCCAACTCGAGACCAGGACGGGGTCCCACACTCTCTCTATTCAGGTATGGGGGTTCGACTAAATCCTAGGAGGATTCTTGGCTCTTAGCTTCTAAGACCTACACACATATGCTAGGTACACCCAGGTACATCTAGGTAGGCATCGTAGGAGTACGCACACTTGCATAATGCTTTTATATTCATGTATGTATTCATGACTATTAAAGTTGAAGCAAAAAACCTAGGCAATTAACTGGTCATGGAAAGACCTACAACAGGCTCATTGATATATATATAAACTCAGTGCACTAAACATTCATTTAAAATCTTAATTTTTTATTTATAAATTCATGCTAGAAACTGTGTAAATTAAAATTATTGAAACTTGCTGTGTTAAACAACATATTCACAAAAATATCAAATACATTTATACAAACAAATATGACGTAATTCAATGTACAAAAATCAATATAAAACACACAAACAAATAAACATAAAATTAATTTATCTTATTTAAAACATAGTGGCTAGATGTTGGACAAGTTCTTAATTTGTCTACGCGCGTTTCGGCTTTGGAGCGTCTTCTTCAGGACAGCCACAAAATAGACCTAGACAAAACATAAAATAAATACATATATATATATCATAAATACAAATTAGTGCACTGAGTGTAAAAAAAGCCTAAAATAAACTCCAAGCATAGATAACAAAACAATTCACTGATAAGACAAATATGATTTCTGTGTAAAGACTAGTAGAGAAAACCCCTCAAGAACAGTAATTGTGTTAATTAAACGTATCTGAAAGAAGCAAAGAATAAAATAACCCAAATAGCTTGAAAAAGATACAGACCCTTAATACCAGTAACTAAAGCGATTAGATATAGAGCTGGATATATAACAAGAAAGGAAAGAAGTAAGTAGAAAACAAAAGTATCAGACTCTCGTAGCACTATGAATATACCCAATTAAAAGAAAAACTTACCAAAATAAGTAAGTATGTATGTGGGACCAGAATTGGATATATGGACCCAGAGTAAGTGAATTACCTATTGTGACAAGGAGCGAAAGCACATAGAATCTTGATTATAATATGGATTAAACGATGGTAATTATAATCACAGAAATACATTTTAGTTAGATAATTACCTATTAAAATTCAGTAGAAGATCATAAAAGAATTTTGTTTTGAAAACGAGGGATACTTCAAATAGGGAATATGGATACTGTGAATTAAAACAACACATAAGATATCATCTATAATGTGTCTAGCTACAACATAGAGAATGTTCTATTTTCAAAAAGATAGCATAGGGTATATAAGGACATCCAATAATATACCTAAAAGCGTATAAGTTCTTTAGATTTTGTAAATCAATAGATGAAACTGAAACAGGTCACCCAGCAAACCAAGTGGAACCTTCCGGATATAGAATACGTATATAATGCCAGCTGGGGGGGGGGCTCTGTAAGAGAGGGAATATGTCCAGATAAGAGGTTCAAAGTTGAACTAAAATATGAACATGCATAAAAAACAAAAAAGATTATTATAAATACAGATAATGTATCTACCTTTATTTTGCATAAAAAAGATACCAATGAAGGTATTCACGATTCTATAGAGTTGTATGGGGCCACATGACCGCGTGATGGTATCAAAGTAAGGAACAAATCACTATAGACGGAAGAAGAATGAAATAAAATCAACCATATTTAAAATGTCACACAGAATGCGATATGCATTTAAACATGAAGTGCGATCAGTACTTTCTATAAAATGCGATCTAATACGAGGGGAAGAAGTTTGGTTATGCTGAACGGAGAAGTTATAACAATGCGTAACTATTGTAGCTGAGCGCATGTAAAAACTCGGGCCTATAATGGACGACACGAGTCAAAAAGGTCTAGCACCAGGACAGCAAGCACGCTAAGTAACCATTTAATGCCAGCTTAATAACTAAATGAGAATTACTAAATGAGAATTACAAAGGGGGCGCAGCAAAAATATGACAACGAAGGGACTCCAAATAAGTCACATGGCGAAATTAGATTAAAGGGTACACCGAAAACACCGCTTCCTTACTTACTTGATACCAGGATATTTCTCCTATTGCGGCATGATTTCTGGGCTCAGCGAACACGGGAAAGACGCGTGAATTTATACGCATGTGGCTTAATGAAGCGTATAGCGGCCCAACAGAGCGTGATGACGATTGGCAAAACATGATGCCGTCATACGGTGATCCCGCGATGCTAATGCGTTACGAAAATAGTGAAGATAGAGAACAGACGATAGACTCATAGAATGCAACGATAAATAAAGAAAAAATTTCACTGTATACAATACATAAAAAGGGTATCAAATACCATATATAAATATAGATGTTAGGGAGAACTGTCTGAAATATGACAAAAATAGTTCAGCTGAAAAGACGCCACATCTACATGGCATCATATGTAAAAAGCGTCTATCGTCCGAATAAAATTTTTTTGAGTCAAAATAAATGAAAAAATTATTATGGAGAAAAAGAGGGGAGGAGAGAAAGAGAACCCCAGAACCAAACACAAAAAAAAAAAAAAAACGAAGATCAAAGTGGATGGCCACTGTTGAAGGTGGTGCCGGAGGGCATTTAACTAATACACCTAGAATATTACCCTATAACTGAAAACTGGATGTGAAATGAAGTGAATCTTTGCATTTCAACAAAGAAATGTTTCCCATACCTATAATAGCATCATATATAGCACGGACGCGGGGAGCTAACAAAGACACCCAAAAACAGAACCGACGGTATGGGAGTCCAAGTATAAATAGCTCAGTCAAAAGAGTATTTGAAGCTAAAAGTCAACAAATAATGAAACAGGTGTATGGGTAAGTAACCACTGTTATTAATGATAACAGATGGCATTTTCCCATGGTATGTCACAGTTAAGCCCCCGTTTCAATGTGTTTAAGACAAAAATCCAAAAGACCTCACGTTTTTTATGAACTGCATCACTTCTTTCACTTTGGGGGATTTCAATTTTTTCTATGATGAACCATCGTATATCATTGGCGGTATGTTTGTACTCTAAGAAGTGATTAACTAATGGGACTTTTGGGTTTACTGATGAGGAGTTTGCCACACTTGTGAGTTCTAATACTAACTTTGGTAATGCTTCTAATTCAACATTCAGAGGGAATGATGAAGTTAACCAACTCATCAATCTGAAAAAGAAACTTAAACGTATAGAAGCACATGGTGAATTTATGCTTGAATACCTTAGAGCAGGAGTTATTCCTCAAGGCCTGAGGATTCGTAATATCCCCGCCCTTTTTGTCCATGTTAGAAAATTCCTAGAAAAGTGGACTCAAATCGCAAACAGATGTTCTCGCAATCTAATGATTCTTATTGTAGAGACCGCAAAGGAGTTAGTGGCATCTCTCAAAAATGAATTCGCTGAATTAGAGGAAAAATTACGCAAAAACAATGCCATCGAAGAAGCCAAGAAAAAGTTGGAAGAGGCAGATAGAGAATTGGCCTCTTTTACTGAGTACTTGGTTAAACGCAAAACAGACAAAGTTAACAAGGATATCCACTACAATTCACAAGAAAAAACGTACCCGTATCTAGCGGAAAACTTTTACAAACAGAACCAATACGATAATGATGACAATTCTTGCTCGTGCCGGGTGCAAACATTCTCCGATACCTCGGATTCTGAGGGGGAAGGGACAGGATTCCAATACGACCAACAAGGACCCCATAAATCTTATGAATGGAATCGAGGCAATATGCAACCTTTTTTAGGCCAGCGCACACCCCGCAGGGGTCGCCAAAAAGTCAGGTTCCAATCACAATTTCGAGGCAACTACCAAATGCCCTTTTATCAACCCAACAACCAACAAATGTTGGAGACACGCAATGGCCAATACTGGAGGAAATAAATAAGATACACATTTTTAATCTGTCATCTACTATTTTAGATACATCAAGTGCGACTTTGTTATCCAAAGGTTTGTCTTATGTACCACATGCCAAGGCTAATGTCTTTGAATTACATCAGGACATGGTATCGTTTTTCCGTAAAATTAGACTGAAAAAATTCTTTGCTGATAAAGATCCTAGTACAGATTTAGTTCAGAATTTCTCGGGTCTGACCAATCCATCTATGTTCACCCCGACCCTTGACCAACTTGGCCCTGAGGTTGAAGTGTTTGAACATACAGTACTCAACCGTCTAGAGAAAGCCACCAAATACATACCTAAATCCACCTACAACCTTAATAAAGACGAATATCTCTCTTTACAAAAGATTGCACACAACAAAAAACTTACAGTGAAAGGTTGTGATAAAGGTGGAGGAATCGTGGTGTTGGACACCACCACATATGAACGCAAGATGAAAGCATTGCTTGATGACCAAACCTTTTACCTTAAGGTTACACGGGACCCTACCAATAAGGTCTCCACTAAAATTCATCGCATTACCACCCAGGCTTTACAACATGGGGCAATTTGTGACAAGGAGTTTGATTTTTTGAATTGTCAGGAACCTAAGATGCCTTGCATCTATGGGATCCCTAAAATTCATAAGGATACACTAGAGCCTCCATTCTGTCCAATCGTTTCCACAATTGGATCTATCACCGAACCCCTCTCAAAGTACACTGACAAAATACTTAGACCTCATATTGTCAAAATTCCCTCTTATATCATGGACACCAGAGCCATGATCAAGAAAGTCGAACATCTTCCCTTTAACCATTGCCGGCACACTCTAGTGACTCTTGACATCGAATCACTTTACAGCAACATTCCTCAACATGAAGCTATTAAAGCTGTCACGTGGTTCATTGAAGCATCTAATATACCATGCCCCAAGAATTTTCTCTTACAAAGTTTAGAAATTGTACTTACTGAAAACACCTTTGAATTTGGAAAGACATTATATAAACAGATCAAAGGCGTAAGTATGGGGGCATCTGTTGCCCCCTCGATTGCCAATATTTACATGGCACTCTTTGAGAAGAAAAATATTCACAATGACATGGCACCTTTTTTTGAATCAGTTACCCACTGGTCCAGATATATTGATGATATTTTTTTTATCTGGACCGATACGGAAGATAATCTGACTGAATTTTTAGCATGGCTCAACTCATGTGATCCAAATTTAAAGTTTACCTCTCATTACCACAATCAAGTTGAGTTTCTAGACATCATCATCCGTCACAATGACGGGATGATAGAAGTAGATTTGTTTGTCAAGCCTACTGCACGTAACACATTATTAGAATATAACAGCTACCATCCACGTGCACAAAAAGACAGCATCCCTTTCGGGCAGTTTTTACGACTGCGCCGTACCTGCTCTAACTTGACTGATTTTGACAGGCAAGCGATTACCATGAAAGCTAAATTCGCTGCAAGAGGGTATCCGCACAGATTAATTCGTGAATCTTTTAAAAAAGCCCGATTCTACGACAGAGATTCACTGTTAAGAGACAAGTTACCATCTACAACTAAACAGTTGGTGTGTGTGACCAAACACTCCACACTTAACGAAAGTGTTAGACAAATTGTCAACTCTAGTTGGCACATTCTTAATAGTAACCCTGAGGAGCAACATAAACTCCCTAAGCCGATGTTTGCACATCGACGGAACAAAAATATAAAAGATATCGTCACCAGATCCAGATACACTGAGGGCACCTCCTTTATTCAAAAAACAATAGATGGAGAACTTCCCATTAAAGGAACATTCAAATGTTCAAAATGTAAAGCTTGTGACTATGCCATAGTAGGAGATACTTACACCCTCAATGGCTATCAGGTTACAGCTAAGAAGATGTTCAATTGCAAAACCAGTAATGTAATTTATCTTCTTGTGTGCCCTTGTGGTTTGGGCTATTTGGGAGAAACCTCACGAGCATTTCATGTCCGACACTCGGAACATCGCTCAGCGATACATACAGCGAAACCAAACGCCCCATTAGTTAATCACTTCTTAGAGTACAAACATACCGCCAATGATATACGATGGTTCATCATAGAAAAAATTGAAATCCCCCAAGGTGAAAGAAGTGATGCAGTTCGCAAAAAACGTGAGGTCTTTTGGATTTTTGTCTTAAACACATTGAAACGGGGGCTTAACTGTGACATACCATGGGAAAATGCCATCTGTTATCATTAATAACAGTGGTTACTTACCCATACACCTGTTTCATTATTTGTTGACTTTTAGCTTCAACTACTCTTTTGACTGAGCTATTTATACTTGGACTCCCATACGGTTCTGTTTTTGGGTGTCTTTGTTAGCTCCCCACGTCCGCGCTATATATGATGCTATTATAGGTATGGGAAACATCTCTTTGTTGAAATGCAAAGATTCACTTCATTTCACATCCAGTTTTCAGTTATAGGGTAATATTCTAGGTATATTAGTTAAATGCCCTCCGGCACCACCTACAACAGTGGCCATCCACTTTAATCTTTGTTTTTTTGTTTTGTTTTTTTGTGTTTGGTTCTGGGGTTCTCTTTCTCTTCTCCCCTCTTTTTCTCCATAATAATTTTTTCATTATTTTTTTACTTAAATTTTTTTTTATTCGGACTTGTATTTAAATGGATTTGCTTTTTGCTTCCATTATCGGCGATAGACGCTTTTTACATATGATGCCATGTAGATGTGGCGTCTTTTCAGCTGAACTATTTTTGTCATATTTCAGACAGTTCTCCCTAACATCTATATTTATATATGGTATTTGATATTTTTTATGTATTTTATACAGTGACATTTTTTCTTTATTTATCGTTGCATTCTATGAGTCTATCGTCTGTTCTCTATCTTCACTATTTTCGTAACGCATTAGCATCGCGGGATCACCGTATGACGGCATCACGTTTTGCCAATCGTCATCACGCTCTGTTGGGCTGCTATACGCTTCATTAAGCCACACGCGTATAAATTCACGCATCTTTCCCGTGTTCGCTGAGCCCAGAAATCATGCCGCAATAGGAGAAATATCCTGGTATCAAGTAAGTAAGGAAGCGGTGTTTTCGGTGTACCCTTTAATCTAATTTCGCCATGTGACTTATTTGGAGTCCCTTCGTTGTCATATTTTTCCTGCGCCCCCTTTGTAATTCTCATTTAGTAATTCTCATTTAGTTATTAAGCTGGCATTAAATGGTTACTTAGCGTGCTTGCTGTACTGGTGCTAGACCTTTTTGACTCGTGTCGTCCATTATAGGCCCGAGTTTTTACATGCGCGAAGCTACAATAGTCACGCATTGTTATAACTTCTCCGTTCAGCATTACCAAACTTCTTCCCCTCGTATTAGATCGCATTTTATAGAAAGTACTGATCGCACTTCATGTTTAAATGCATATCGCATTCTGTGTGACATTTTAAATATGGCTGATTTTATTTCATTCTTCTTCCGTCTATAGTGATTTGTTCCTTACTTTGATACCATCACGAGGTCATGTGGCCCCATACAACTCTATAGAATCGTGAATACCTTCATTGGTTTCTTTTTTCTGCAAAATAAAGGTAGATACATTATCTGTATTTATAATAATCTTTTTTGTTTTTTATGCATGTTCATATTTTAGTTCAACTTTGAACCTCTTATCTGGACATTTTCCCTCTCTTACAGAGCCCCCCCCAGCTGGCATTATATAAGTATTCTATATCCGGAAGGTTCCACTTGGTTTGCTGGGTGACCTGTTTCAGTTTCATCTATTGATTTACAAAATCTAAAGAACTTATACGCTTTTAGGTATATTATTGGATGTCCTTATATACCCTATGCTATCTTTTTGAAAATAGAACATTCTCTATGTTGTAGCTAGACACATTATAGATGATATCTTATGTGTTGTTTTAATTCACAGTATCCATATTCCCTACTTGAAGTATCCCTCGTTTTCAAAAAAAAATTTTTATGATCTTCTACTGAATTTTAATAGGTAATTATCTAACTAAAATTTATTTCTATGATTATAATTGCCATCGTTTAAGCCATATTATAATCAAGATTTTATGTGCTTTCGCTCCTTGTCACAATAGGTAATTCACTTACTCTGGGTCCATATATCCAATTCTGGTCCCACATACATACTTACTTATTTTGGTAAGTTTTTCTTTTAATTAGTATATTCATAGTGCTACGAGAGTCTGATACTTTTGTTTTCTACTTACTTCTTTCCTTTCTTGTTATATATCCAGCTCTATATCTAATCGCTTTAGTTACTGGTATTAAGGGTCTGTATCTTTTTCAAGCTATTCGGTTTATTTTATTCTTTGCTTCTTTCAGATACGTTGAATTAACACAATTACTGTTCTTGAGGGGTTTTCTCTACTAGTCTTTACACAGAAATCATATTTGTCTTATCAGTGAATTGTTTTGTTATCTATGCTTGGAGTTTATTTTAGGCTTTTTTACACTCAGTGCACTAATTTGTATTTATGATATATATATGTATTTATTTTATGTTTTGTCTAGGTCTATTTTGTGGCTGTCCTGAAGAAGGCGCTCCAAAGCTGAAACGCGCGTAGACAAATTAAGAACTTGTCCAACATCTGGCCACTATGTTTTAAATAAGATAAATTCATTTTATGTTTATTTGTTTGTATGTTTTATATTGATTTTTGTACATTGAATTACATCATATTTGTTTGTATAAATGTATTTTATATTTTTGTGAATATGTTGTTTAACACAGCAAGTTTCAATAATTTTGATTTACACAGTTTTTAGCATGAATTTATAAATAAAAAATTAAGATTTTAAATGAATGTTTAGTGCACTGAGTTTATATATATATATCAATGAGTCTGTTGTAGGTCTTTCCATGACCAGTTAATTGCCTAGGTTTTTTGCTTCAACTTGCATTTTCCCCGCCATAGGACTTATCGTGCTTTGCAGGGGGTCCCTTTTGTGTATCAATGTATTCATGACTATCGCAATATGGTAGAGCTTTTCTATCCCTTTGCTTTCATCGTACTGCTGATAATATATCTCTGCTATTGTCTGCTGGTCTCTGCAGCACATATATTTTACACTAGAATAACAACTGTTCAATAAATACTTATTGAAACGCCCGACTGTTTATTCTGTGTAACTCTCTGAGACAAACCGAATAAGTAAGCACGAATGACTGAGCGAAAGGTAGTACATTGTTTCCACGCTTCTGAGGGAATCAGGGTTGTCATGTTCTAAGGTTCCCAGAAACTAATCTCTTCCTGATAAGAGGAGACACTAGTGGCACTGCGAGCTAGCTAATGCAAAACAATCTAACATAAGCGGTGGGGGTGCACAGAGTCAGTCTGCCACCAAGCCCACAGCTTATGTTACACAAACGCGCAGGTCCTGCATGGGTACTATAGGAACTACACGACATGACGCCCAACGTGAGATTTGATTAAAATCTACAGAAACCTCACACAATTTGTGATGAGGACTTTAACAGTTCAGCCTGCACCATCCGCAGCACAAGACACTCCAGTCCAAGGTACAGTTAATAAAATAACTCCACAAACATTAAAGGCGATAATGGGCAAAATGCCAGCAAAACGCGAACAAATCCCATTCTGGATAGCTCAGAAAATAACTCAGCTTGAGGCAGTATTCCTGAAAACTACCACCTGTGATAAACACAGAATTCTAACAATCTGCTTGCCCATGGGTGTCACACCACAAGTAGAGGACTGCACCTCCTGGGGTTCAGTCTTTGCTGCCATATACACCAGAACACAAGGTATTCCATCCTTAGCAGTAGTACCTGACGTATTGAAACAGATACAAAATGAGTACGGAGCAGAACCTGCCCTTAACTTAGGGATGAAGTTGCTAAACAACTTTGAACAGGTCTCAGCCATAATACTAGCTAACATTAAGGGGGAAGCAGCTTCAGTGGCGATCCGCCAACGCCTAAGGGAGTTCGGTCCAGAGGATCAACAACATGAACTACCCAAAATAATTGAAACTGCTTATGCAGAACTAGGCAGAGACAGTTTGGGTGGGAAAGCATTAAAACCACAACTGGGCAGTCCTGAAAAGGACACTACAAAGCAGGCACCTACTTCTTCTAAAAAGAAGTGGGAAAATAAAAAATAACAAAAGTCTAAAGACAACAGATCTCAATCCAGAGGTAGGTCTCCTCAACAGGAGCCCTCTGAAAAGAGGTATAACCTCAGGAATAGGGATAATATTAAAAAACCTGACAGGTATCAGGATACTGATACTCGTTCCTCTCGTTCCTTTCAGGGTTCATCACAAAACTCAGAGAGGGAAGGACGGTCAAAGGAGCGTACAAAATCCAGAGACACGCAACACGCTGCGGACTACGCACCTGAAAAAGAGGATAAACAAAAATCAAAACCTCAGTTCAAAAAGAAGAAGGTAGCAGGTCTCAAGATCAGACATGCCCAGAATTCTGAGGACACAGCTTCTGAACGAGGAGTGGGCTCTGACGATGCTAGACAGCGCGGCAGAAGTAACAATAGCTCTCCAGAACCTGAAGGATTTTCTGGTGACAGCGGAGTTGAGTGAGTATATCACGGTGGAAACACCTGATACTCGGGTAAGTGTCCCACATAAGTTACATGAGATGACACTCCGGATGGAGGGGGACAAGCCCAGGAAAATTAAAGCTCTCTTTTGGAAAAATTTGTCATCTGGTTATGACATTCTATTAGCAGAACAAGACTGGCTGCAAGCATTAGTCATGGAGTGCCCTAGGGGAGAAACGATAATTTTTCCAGCCTTTTCCGACCTCATTCCCATTCACCTAAAACATGCATATGCGCAGGAGTGGGCGGTTGCCCTAGCTCCAGCATTGTATAAAAATCATGCTGGATGGGATGAGGAGTCAACCCACCACGTGATCCCGTTAAAATTTTCCCCAAATGCTCAAAGGCAATACCCTATAAAGCAGGAAGCTAAAAAACAAGTCAGGGAGATTCTAGACCAACTAGAATACCAGGGGGTGATAGAAAATTGCACTTCACCTATGAACAATCCTTTGTTCCCCGTAGCTAAACCTGACAATACATATCGTCTAGTTTTAGATTACAGACATTTAAACACTTGCACAAAGACATTTGCAGTTCAAAATGCACACAGTGCCGCATTAATGAATAGCATTGTGCGGAAAAAATACAAAACAACACTGGATATCTCAAATGGATTTTTCTGCCAAAATATAGCGCCTGAAAGCAGGTATCTAACCGCATTCAGTGCGTTAGGGTCCCAACGGCAATTCTGCCGACTCCCCCAAGGGTATAAAAATAGCCCGGGGTTGTTCTCAGCAAGGGTAACAGAGTTACTGCAAAATTTGGATGAAGAGGCATTGTCCTATGTGGATGATATTTATCTGACGGACGATGACTTAAAGAGGCACTTGACCAGGGTGAGCACCATTATTATGGGATTCGCCTCTGAGGGCTATAAATTTAATTTCAAAAAATCAAAAATTGCCCACCTCAATGTCCTGTTTTTAGGATATGAGCTGTCAAGTGAAGGAAAAAGCCTAGCAGCTAACTTTTTAGAAAAGTGTGCGCTGCTCCAACCTCCAAAATCTTTAAAGAATTTACAATCAATTCTGGGATTCCTAAATTTTGGTTGAACATACATTTTGGATTACGCAGAAAGAGTAAAACCTTTCTACGACTTAATAAAACCTGATTTTTCAGTAAGACAATGAACACAGGAACACACAAATATCCTGCGTTCCCTACAGGAAGACATGATAGCTTCTAAACACTTACAGACACACGTAAACGCACAGAACTTAGTGATCCGAATAATAGCCGGTCAATGCGGGTACACTTATTTAACTTTTAATGAAGGTGAAACGGTACCAATCGCATACAAATCACACCTGTATACAAACGCAGAAATGCGTTTTACTTCAACAGAAAAAATCCTGACAGCAGTGCAGACCGCTGTAGCAAGAGAAAGAGCTCTGGCTCAGGGAAAACGCATAGTTGTCGTGACCCCAGTACCAGCTTTAGAAGCTGTTACAAAAGCTAGCATTCCAAATGCGAAAGCCTTACATCCGAGATGGATACAGTGGGCTAATTCTCTTACTGCAACGGATGTTGAATACAGATTTGATCCAAGTTTGCCTCTAGATCAGTATGAATACATTATTTACACTGACGGTTCTGCTCAACCCGCCACAGGGAGTAAGCAAGCTTACAGCGCAGCGTGTGCGATTGTTAAAGGTCGCATGCGTGATGGCAAGTTCCATCCAAGTTGCACAAAAACGCAATCTTTAGGAGACTGCACAGCTCATTTCACAGAACTCAAAGCACTAATACTGGCACTTATAAATACGGATCACGAATTCCCCACACTTATTGTGTGTGATTCCTTTTACTGTGTACAGTCGTACAATGAATATCTACATCATTGGGAACAAAACGGGTTCAAAGATGCAAAAGGTGGCACAATAAAGCAGAAAATGCTATGGGAACAGGTAGTGGAGTTGAGAAGCGAACTACCAAGGGCTCAGGTGATACATAGACTGAGTCATCAGCGTGATGGCTGATGAAGCCGCAAAGGGGGCTGTTCACACAGCCGCCGTAGCTGCAGTTACTCGTTCAAAGACGAGGGTAGACGGCGAGATAATGGTAGCTGTCAATGCTTCACGCAAAGGCAGCACAGCAGTACCGAAAAAATTTCCACTCAAGTACTCCTACAAGTTAGATGCACAAAACATTCCATATGCTCAGATTCCTGGAGTGGGGGATAGAGTAATACCAAATATGGATCGTAGGCTAAGCTTAATTGGGGCGGCACACGAATGGGAAGGTTCTGTACACAAGGGACTTAGGGAGACTGTTTCTTTGTTGAAACAACGCTACTGGTGGCCCGTGATGAGAAGGCAGATTAGGGACTATGTCTGGAACTGCGATATCTGCAAGCAGATGAATGGGTCCACCACAACACGTCCAGTACAGATACCATTGTTAGACAGCATTAGGTTGTCCGTTCGTGTGCGTCCAGCTCAAGTGTCCTCAAGGTTTGGCCTCAGCGCTCGGCTGACGCTCGAACTGTTATAAAACATTTGCGAGTCTTTATCGGCACATACGCAGTTGGCACGTTACATTCTGACCGTGGTCCGGCATTTAGCTCTCGGGCTTACAAAGAGGCCATGGAAGGTATGGGCGTAGCATTGCGGTACTCCTCTCCGTACCATCCCGAGGGAAATTCTGTTGTGGAGAGGAAAAACCGAGACTTAAAGCAATCTTTAACAGCTAGGGTATTAGGCAAGGGCGGTAGATGGGTCAATCACCTTTATGGGGTACAGCGTGCGCTCAATAATCAGCCAAGAAGCTCTCTAGGAGGTGTCACTCCTTACGAGGTCCTATTTGGGACAAGAATGTGGGTACCTGATCTTGATTGTGAAGGCACCGTGGCGGATGAAAAACCATTTGATATCCATGATCGTTTGGCTGTTTTACAGGATCTAAACAAATTCAGGAGACAACAAAGGAACGTGCTCCAGAAACAGGCCGCCACTGAGGAAGTCAAGGCAGTAATGGCAAGACCTATCTGGATCCAAAAACTCTGGGATCTAGTCAGAGAGAAGATTGCTGACAAAAAAGAATTTGGGCCATCCTACAGAAAGCCTGTACCGGTCCTTGCAATCCACGGCACAAGAACTGTACTTCTGCCGCCTCTTGCCGGAGAAAAGATTAGTCTCAATCGACTTATTCAAACCACACTATGTGGCCGATACTAAATAGTAGGCCTCGTGGACTCCACAGTAGCAGACGCCCTCCTCTCGCTACAATCCAAGAAGTCCAAACAGAAAGACTCATCACGTTTGAAGAGCCACCTGTACAGAATGAAGGACTAAGCAACAATGCTATGGAACTCGTTCCACTTCAACAAGAAGAAAATCAACTTAACAACCAAGTTGCAATCAGACCTAATACAGACATCTACGTCAACATGCCTCGTCAAGAGCAAAATCCGATTTCAACAAATCCCGATGCAATTCCAACAATTGATCGAACTGCTTCTGGCTATTTCATGAACTTTGATACGTTTTCACTAGATCCAAGCGAGCCGGAAACGACGCCAGCCAAAAATTCACTCCAACAGAAACTCATTGACTTTTTGAACTTTTTTAGAAAGACTTACCTGGTGTCACCTTGGATAGAACTATGGTATATCACTGGGATTTTATTTTTCATTTTCTGGCTAGGTTTAATAATAACTTTTAGTATGCTTATAAATGGATGATACCTCCAGCCAAGCTCTACAGCCCAAAGAGTCAATTTGATTTTGAAACCACACCAGTCTTCACATCGTGAACCAAGAGACTTGTCTTCAGTGAACATTACAGCAGTTCCTATACCGGACGGTATAGTATGGGACAAGATTGATTATGATATATTCGGTCCGACTGAACTTTTAAAGCTAAAACATGTATTTAAAATTTCTTTAAGTGATTTCATTACCTCCAGTACATTTTCTGATGATTGGGATACTGAAACTGTAAATGCTATGATGTCTGATTTAGAAAAAACAGCTGTATTTCCGAACAATGACATGTTAGAAGGTACTTCAGACTATGATGCATTGTACTGTTACCAGCAATATGGTCATCATTTCTTGCACAAGACTATAACACCTAGAAATGTATTTGAATACCACCAGTGGGAACACTGCCCAACACCTCCAAAAGGTAGTTCACAAGCATTTGCACAGAAATTCACATACTTCTCAGGGTTTAACACATCTGACCCGAAGTCATTTTATTATAAAGTGGAGAAATATTCAGCTCAGAAAATTATGTTAACAAACACCAAACATATTTACTCTGCATCCTTTTTGAACCAGTTGTCTAAACAGGGTTTCGATCTATGGAAAGACACAATAGATTCCAAAATGATCTGGGGTTCTAGGGACTGGCAAGTCCAGGGAATAGAAGCACTTTTTAGAGCACGCATCATTCCGCAGCAGATTTTATTTCTGAATGAAACTGTGCAACAGACATCCTGTCTTGGATTAGCCAAAGGCAAGGAAATGAACACACCAGGGTTTCCAACACCATCACAGATGGGTGGGGAGCAGAATTCAACTACACAAGGGGTAGGATTAGATGCCATTTTTCAGTACAACAGATCAGATCCTGATTGGACAGAATGGCTGATTTGGCCCATTGACACAAACAAATGTCAACAGCGATTTATGAATACAACCAGAGGGTTTAGCATCCATAGGCCAGATCCACGCTATGTACAAAGACAACACCCAGGGGTAGTGACATCGTATAGTGTTGGGAAGTTGTGCCTTGATTGGCTAGAGACCTCAACACTGCCAGAGGTGAAGCACCACTTGACCTTACTCGCACCTGACATGGATCTTAGAGATTTTCTACTGGGACCCAAGAAACAGCGTCAGAAACGTTTCATATATGCAGGCCTTTATGCCTACTATAATGAAAACTGGAAAATATCCCAACAAGAGGCCGCAGAAAGGATACGGGAAATAGACCGTATTAACTTAGAAAAGGCATTAGCAGTAGTGGATAATGGGTTAACTACTTTGACCTCCAGGATTTACTCCTTAGGCAACATTGTGCCCTCGGCAATCGACATATTAGAACAAGATCTGGCCTTATTACAACACGGGCAATCTCAGCTACGTTCTATTATGATGTTAAGCTGGACGCTGCAATCTTTGCGTGCAGGCTATGTGCCATGGTGTTTTATAAACACCACGTCTCTGTTCTCAGAGTACAATCTAACTGATAAACAGACAGAAATGGCACAAAGGGGAGCCAAATATACAATGCTGCGTATTGAGAAACTGGAAAGGTTATCATTCACTGTAGCCGAATCACCATCAACAGAATGGCTAATTCATGGCCAAATCACTCTGCCGGTCACCACATTTCAGTTTCAATATTGCCTTGAGCAAAGACAGGCAGGCAAATATGTAAAAATGGGTAAGGGATACATCAAGGAAACTTGGGAGTTACCATATAGATACAGATGCCGGAATGGGGATCGAGAAGTGTATCTCAGTGGTACAAACTGCAAGAACGCTTTGAGCGGTTCTCTCATGTGTCAGGATATTTCTCTACACGGAGCCTGCAGTGGTTCAGTGGCGAACTTATCTTGTCACATGTCAGGGACCCCAGCAGCCATGATCACGACGGTTTTCCAGCTGCTCTCAAATGGAAGTTACTTGATGCTAAATGATCAAGGTTGCTGTGGGATGCTTCCGGGCGTCGCATATCTAGTAACTGTTAACTCCAGGGTTACTTGCTGTATGCAAGTATTGTTCCCGCCACTGAACACAGTCAGGGAGGCGCCGCTATGGGCTTCGCTGAATGTTTCTTTTATACAATTTGATACTCTGAGCAGATTGAGAGCCATGCTTTTACAGCAACCCGTGCCCTTAACCTCCGCTCGAGAAACCTATGAACTTCAAGTTGCAAGGACCTCGACCGAGATACAGGTACTCATACGTACAAACTGCCCCATTCATTTCGCAGAAATAGTGGGACGTATCTTTAACATGTCAGAAACGAGCGGAATTGTACACCTATTTAAGACCTTAGGGTCAGGACTGTTAAGCACCTTCCAGACAGTCCTCGGAGTAATCCCAAATTTTATACACTCCGTATTGGGAAGCGTATTTGGAGGATTCCCGCTCATCTTGTTTCTAATCGCAGGAATCCTGATTGTAATATTGCTGCTACGCAATGGATGGCCCACTTCCCGAGGGAATGGTGAACACGCTCCTGGAGCGGAAATACCGTGAACGCATGGTACAACTTCTGGGCATTTCTTGCCTGCGAGAACTCAATGCCTCCTGGTTTCTATCATTTAGACCAGTCTGGATTGACTGCATTTTACCTGTGCTTCGATGCCGTTCTGCGAGGAAGAATGCACTTTGGATCTCTGTCTAACGTTTCCATCGGATGCGCCTCCGGACACGGATGCAATGCTGGACCCCATAAAGGCCCATGCTCTGCGCTGGCCTCAACGGCTTCCGATTCTGATGAATGCATTCCTGGAGAATCCACAGGTGCCGTTTGCTCCTGCTGGGTTAGGTGACTCCTCCACAGGCACCCAGGTTACAACTGCCCTCCTCTGCTTTGTTTTGCTTTTCCTCCCATGTGTCTAGTATTGCATTTTCAATGTTTTGGGCTCTGTTCATACCCTAGAGCCCCTTGTTTCCTCCCTGCCCTAAGCTGACCACCTCCAACTCAAGGGAGGATGTCTAAATATTTCTATTGGCCTGCAGGTGCAGAAGTTGAGCTAGCTGCAGACCAGTCCCTCCTTCCTCTGCTGATAAATAAAGTTCAGCTCATTTATTTTATCTCTCCCAAAAAGGTGTCCATCATAGGCATCCAACTAAAAGGAAGAAGGATAAAAGTGTCTATCTTCGGTGTGCTCTCTGTTTGTGCCTGTTAGACAAGAGTTCTAGAGCCAGAATTTGGTTCCCTCTCATCTCTGTTCTCATATTCTCCGAGCCCCTCCCCACTCCACCCTGGGTGAACTCCATACACTACTGTTTTGGTGGTTGATTCTATGCCGTACACGGATAGACTCCTTTGT
This sequence comes from Calotriton arnoldi, assembly GCA_963921515.1. Taxonomy (NCBI): domain Eukaryota; kingdom Metazoa; phylum Chordata; class Amphibia; order Caudata; family Salamandridae; genus Calotriton; species Calotriton arnoldi. The sequence continues at coordinate 1,692,153 of CAWUFW010003036.1, forward strand.
AGCTTAACAATCCCTCCAATGGTTTACTTCTTTGTTTCTCCTGAAGGAACACCATACATCACTCATTTCTTGTTTCAACAGCACCTCCAATTAGTTGCTCTTCTGTTTCTATCCGATGCTTCGAGATACACTACACATAATACATTGACAGCTTCAATCCCTGTATAAGGCCTGTGCATAGTTTCCATATAACAATTGAGTTGTGACGCATCTTGTTATCTGTAATAAAGAAATAAACATAGCTGTTCAACAATAATAAGTTATTACAGTTGAGTTCAGACATCAGAATGCCTGCTGCCAGCATGAAAGGCAGTTTAACCTACGAAATTGGGAGCTGGCTATTCTGTCATGTCCTTTAGGATAGTCCCATCATGTACATACCGATTACATACATTTTGTCCCATCCACACGACATAACGGTTCTACACAGGTGACCTTTTACCTAGTAGCTTACTTCTGTCTCTTCTACACCACGCTCTCAGTACCCTATCTTAACCCCTGTACCTGACGTACATAAACATGTCCTCAGGCACAGCAGATTTATTCTGTATAAGGGTCACCACTTTTTTCATCCATGGCCAACAGCCAGCTGTGCATAAGTGTTTTTGTATAGAAAAGGATTAGCAAAGGATTAGTGAATGTTTTCAAAACATTTCGATTCTAGAAGAAACCCTGGAGGGACCATTTTAGTATAAAAGACCCTCACTCCCCCTTACAAAACAGAGGAGAATTCCTTCCAGGCTGTACTGAGACTCTGCAGGCTGATCCTTCGACAGGCAGAGACCTGACATCCCTTGCGGGTGCCATCCTCGACGCAGATGGGGTCCTTGATTCTAAACCACCAGGTGAGGGGTTAGCACTTCCCCAGGGACTCTTGGCTCCATTAGGATATATCCTAGCACTTACATACACATGCTTCACCTACATATCTAGGCTAGGTACATTTAGGTAGGGTACGCATCGTAGGAGTACGCCAATGCGATTGTTTTATATAATCTGCTTTTATTCATCTTATTAGCACTATGATAGAAATGTATCTACGATTTACGATATTGGTGCTAGCGATCACATTTGTCTGCTTCTGTCTTTTGATTGTCGCAGCGAATATGTTTCACACTAGACTGACGCTTGACCAATAAATAATTATTGAAACCGTTCCAATCGTCATTCTATGTGTATTCTGAGAAAAGTAAGCATGTGTAACTGAGCGAAAGATACCGTATTGTTTTCCACGATACCTGAGGAATCAGGGTTGTCATGTTCAGTGGTTGCCAGAAACTACCTACACCGCTGTAGAATACAGGGGGGTGGTAGTGGTACTGTAGAGCTAGCTGGTCTAATGGCTGACTCATCTTGCGGGGGTGTCCAGAGTCTGTCTGCACACCAAGCCCTCAGTTTAGATCATCCAAAACGCGCAGGTCATGGGGGGTCCTAGGAACTACACGACAATTCCTTTTGATATATATTTCTAAAAAGAAAAAGGTGAACATCAATAAGGGGATATTTGTGCCAACGTTTTTCATTTTTCCCACACTGAAGGTCATTCAAAGAAAGATAGAATCTCTATATGTTTCTACACAATCTGATCCACAGCCTTTTTGACCTGACTTAGAGTAAACTGATTCTATTATATTTTTGAAAAAATGTGTATGTGCATTTGGTGTGTTTAATTTCGCTGTACAGATTCTACTTTCATACTTCTTGTCTGTAATGAACATGAATGAACAAGACACCAAGGCCCAGATACACAAATATTTTGTGCTGGGTTTGTGTCACAAAAGTGAAGCAAGCCTGAGCAAAATGTTGTTTTTATTTACTTTCTAGCGCAAAACTTGGGTTCCCTCAAAGTAACGCAAAGCAGCCCTTAGCACTGTTTTACATTACTCTGCAAAGGGGGTACTGCATGGATGGAACATGGATGTTCCCATGCAGCCTCTCATTTTTTGATGCAAAACCCTAACTACTAACAATAGCAGACAGGGTTTTGTGCCAAAAAATAATGCCACTTTAAAGCAGGCATTAAAAAGGAAAAAATGCTTTTATTTCTCTTAACCTTTTCCACTTCACATGTATGCTGAAATGCAAAGAGGGCATTGCATGGGTTGTAAATGGGCATTCCCATGCAACCACCCATGTTTTTTACACAAAACCCTATCTACTAACTATAGTACATAGGGGTTTGTGGCAAAACATAATGCTACTTTGAAGCAGGCGTTAAAAAGTAGAAATGCTTTTAATTAGCTAACTTTTCCCACTACGCATGTGTGCAGCACTGCACAGCACACATCCGAAGTGGAAAAAGTTTTAAAGTTAGTCTAAGCGTAGTATTTTGTACTAGAAGGGGGCTCTTCCAGCACACAACCTATGCAAGGCTCATGAAGACACCCTTGCACAATGGTGCAAAGTTGTGTGTGTGTGGCACTCGGCTGCAAGGGAGATAGGAGATTCCCATATTGCTGTAGATATGGTGCTTTCCTGCTCGATCCTTGTCACGGAACACAGCACAGCAACATTGGTTGCTGTGCTGTGATGTTGGACACTTTTGATAATCTGGGCCTAAGGTTTTAAACAGTTTGTGTGGAACGGTCATGTTATCCTCATGTATTACACAGACTTCCATGACCTTATAAAGGAACTTGTCCTTCAGACTTGTTCCTCTCTATGGTCTGGGAACTCCTTGGTGACTTGCAATATCCTCACAATGTACGGCAGGGGAAACTTTATCCCATATATAATACTGCTTGATGATTTAACAATGCCTCCAAATACGAATGGTCGCCTGATGGTAGTAGGTGTGTGCAGTATACCATAATGGACTCTTCTGATGCACATCAACAGTGGATTCCATGTATAGTACATGAAGATGGGCTGAGTCTTTCTCACAGCCTATTCAACACTTATGCTTATGCACAGCTACACTCCATGTGACATGTGCCCACTGTCATCATATTTTTATTTATCTTTTATCATTTTAAATTTTTGCAGTTTTATATAGCGCAAACTCAACCTGAAGGTATGGGTGCACTTTATAAAGTTGCATCAAACAATGTCCCATTTTTTATTTTTATTTTATGCACAGTGAGATTAAGTGATTTGCCCAGAATCACAGGATGTTGAGCCAATGCCAAGACTCCTGGCTGGTTCCCCCGTTCCAAAGTTGGCAGAACATCCTCTCCTATCATACCTAGCACTCCTCGCCTAACAGGTACAATAAAGGTCAAACCATGCAACCACCCTTTCAGCCATGCACACTGAAAGTCACACAATCAGTTGATATAAATTGGAGCGCTTCAACATCCTTGTCACTGGTATGAAGCGGTATATAAATAATGAAGCTAGACCACCCCGAAACGTGCTTTAGGCCTTGCAAGGGACAGGCTCAGTGCTACATAAAAACCAGTACTATTCAATACAATTGTTTTACAAAGTCCAATCTACATTTGATAAATTCTCACATTTTATTTTATTTATTTATTTGAAAAGTTTTATAAAAGCGCAAACAAGACCCAAACAGGTATCAGAGCGCTGGACAAAGTGGCGAAAGTATGAGTACAACAATGAAATGGATCAAAAGAGATAACTTAACAAGCAAACATTAAGCTTAACATTGTGTCCCAAACCCTGACTGATTTTTTGCTTTATTATGTCTTGTCCCTAGGACAATTATATTTAGTGCATATTTAATGTGTATTGTGTTTTTAGTACCTATCTGCAGTTCATGCATTCCTGAAAGGGATTCTCATGTCCAGCCTACATTTTATGCACTCCTGGATTTTAATTTTGAGCTCTTACTCTAGTCCAAATTCCATGTATAATACTTGTGAATTGTACAGTTCTCCGCCAATTTCTGTAACACAAATCATCACGTCTGAAATCTTAGTGTTTAACGGAAAGAGGAAAACATATTTATTTATCATCATAAAAAGAATGGTTAGCTTTTTGCTTAAGGAATATTTGTTCTAAACTAGAGCACACTTTAGCTTTCATACTGTATTTCTCCTGAGGAGAAAAATGCCTGGATGGGACTGAGCATTTCTTTAAAAATCTCCTTGTCGTCTCCCTGTTTCCAGGAAAGTTTAGTGGAGCCAAGCATCAAAATGGCGGTGCCAGGTCCCACTGGGCCCATCCCGTGACCACGACCCCGTCACAACACCTTCTTTGCCTCTTACACCTACTGTGAATGCCTAAACTGGCCTGCTGTGGCCCGTTTATGGTCTCAGCTATAAAGAATGTGCCACCCACAATTGGGAAGGCATAAAATAGTGCTGATTAGAGAAGGTATTTAAGTGCCCTGGCAGTGGCAGCACCTCAGCTGACAACTGCAGTAAGAGTCCAAAAGTCTGAGTACTGAATCAGGCCCCGGCAAGATGTTTAGTGGCAATTTCCCTTCACTTTCAGCTCCCAGCTAGTCAGGCTGACTGAGCTCAGGGAAAAAGGCGCTTTCAGTAATGTTCCCTGTGCCCTTGGGCAAGTAAGGATTCATATCATAAAACTGGCAAAGCACAACACACTCAACTCATGGACTGCACACAGTTGGTGCATGCACTGAGCAGCAGCTGGAGTCATCCCTCCGGCCTCCAACGGCCGCTGTTTTGCTACATCAAAACTAGAAGACTCTGGGCACAGCACCACCATGTGATGGTTTGTATGAGTGTTTCACAACATGGCTCAGGTGAAATAAGCTCTGGTGCTCATTAATGAGTGCCTTGGTTGGCGCTGGCAAACACCAGCACAGGTCCGAGTGGGGGCTGGAGAAAGTGAAGATGGCCATCTGTAGACAAAAACCAGACTCCAAGCTAGATGCGCACTGAGGATTGCCTGGTGTCCACAGTCCTTAATTTGAACTAGTGGGACCCACAGGCACTCATTATTGGGAATAAAACTGTCACAAAGGGAAAAAGTAGGACCCTGCAAGATAGTGATAAAGGGGCAAGGAAAGTCTGGTAGTGGATTAAAGAGGAATGATGTGGATACAAGACTATGCAGCCTTTATAATTTGATAACTTTACATCTAATAGCATTGCCCTCACGCATCTAAGCAGAGGTTTAGGCATGGCAGTCATTTTTTTGTCTTTTTTTTACAAATTAAGCGTTGAAAGCCCGGTATGGCCAGTTCAGCTTCAGCCTTTCCAAGCCCAATGTCAGAAGTGGCCCTGACATTCTACTGGTACACTCTTTGATGAGTAGACAAATGCAATCAATACTCTTTCCCTTTGTACACAGCTCCATTTAAAAATACAGCCACACACAACGATTAATGTAAACTTTTTACTGGTTTAATTCAGCCTGTCTGCAACTCGATAATTCATCAGTTTCCCGATGGAAAGCTGTTTTTCTCAATCATGATTCATCCTGTGCTCTATTTCCTTATACAATATTTCTTACTTTATCATCAAAGTGCTTTTCTGACCAGTAGTCAGGGAGAACAGAACAGAAAAGTAGTTTAGCGATTTATTGATCTACCTTTTCAACATTCTGAGCCAGGAATTATAGAAAATGGCTAGTTAAGATGATGTGAATAATAGACGGCTCTGAACTCTGAGACAGATATTAAATATGCCATTCTTAATTTCTTCTCTGAAGACAGAGCTGCAAAACCCGCTCACTCAGAGAGCTAGATTGAAAATGATTTAAAATATTAGGCTACTTCGGCAGTCACCAGTGAGCTAACCATTTAATGCTCTTTAATATTGAATGGACTCTGCATCGGCTTTTATTATACACTAAACCCAGGACCATAGCCGGGTGGGGGGTGGGGGATCCCAGTGTGGCCTGGCACCCCCATGTGGATGCTTGGTCCCCTTAAACATTCCTGGAAGCGGGCAGAGGACAAGGAGATTTTTAAAGAAATGCTCAGTCCAATCCAGGCATTTTTCGCCTCGGGAGAAATACAGTATTCAAGCTGCAGTGTGCTCTAGTTTAGAATAAATATTTCCTAAGCAAAAGGCTAAGCATTCTTTTTATGAGGATGAACGAATATGTTTTCCACTTTCAGTTAAACACTCCGATTTCAGACTATGATGATTTGTGTTACAGAAATTGGCAGAGAACTGTACAATTCACAAGTATAATACATGGATTTTGGACTAGGGTACAAGCGCAAAATTAAAATGCAGGAGTGCATAAAACGTAGGCTGGACATGAGAATCCCTTTCAGGAGTGCATGAACTGCAGATTGGTATTTAAAATGCAATGCACATTAAATATACATTAAATATAATTGTCCTAGGGACCAGATAAATTAAAGCAAAAAAGCAGTCAGGGTTTAGGACACAATGTGAGAATTCATAAAATCTGGATTGGACTTTGGAAAACAATTGTATTGAATAGTGCTGTTTTTTATGTAGCACTGAGCCTGTCCCTCTCAAGGCCTAAAGCACGTTTCTGAGTGGTCTAGCTTCACTATTTATATACCGCTTCACACCAGTGACAAGGATATTGAAGCGCTCTAATTTGTATCAACTTATTGTGTGACTTTCAGGGTACCTGGTTGAAAGGGTGGTTGTATGATTTGACCTTTATTGTACATGTTAGTTGATGAGGGTTAAATATGATAGGAGAGGATGTGCTGCCGACTTTGGAATTGGGGAAGAAGATAGGAGTCTAGGCATCGGCTCAACATTCTGTAATTCTGGGAAAATCACTTAATCTCACAGTGCCTAAGGTAAAAAAATAAATGGGACATCGTTTAAGGCAACTGGTGCTCATGTAAGGTGCTTTAATAACTTCGGGTTGAGTTTGCAAAATGCTAAAATAAAATATAAAAATATGATGACTTAGGGCCTGATTGTGAGTTTGGGGGTGCGGGAGTGGGACCGCCATGTCGGTACCCCGCTCCTGAACTGCCAAACTCATGTGCTCACGGCCTGCCAGATTATGACTTTTTTTGTCACTTGCGGGCGGTACTTTGGCGGTCCCACGGCGGTGCCTATAAAATAGGCACCACAATGGGAACATCAAAGACAGTACCTGCGTGGCATGGACTGGTACAGTCCATGATGGGCAGGTACTGGGGTGCATGAACACAGGGGGGCACAACATGTGAACTCCATGGCCCAGAGGCAACAGGGGGCCCTGTAGGGCCCCTTTAATTAGCTCTCCACCACAGTTTTCATGGAGGAGGAACTGCCATAAAAACCATGCCAGAGAGGAAACTCATAATATGCTTGGCCTCAAGACCACCGCACCACCACCAGGGATCTCAGATCCCTGGGGGTTGCGGTGGTGCAATGGCGGTCTGACCATCCAACTTATATTGGGGCAGGCGGACCGCCGGTGTGGCACTGACTGGACCACCACCACCGTGCCCCCGCAAGTCTGTCAGCCCTCAGGCCACCAGACTCGTAATCAGGCCCTCAGTGGGCACATGTTGCATGGAGTCTAGCTGTGCATAAGCATAAGTGTTGAAGAGGATGTGAGAAAGACTCAGTCGCACCGGTATGTACTATACATGGAATCCACCATTGATGTGCATCAGAACAGTCCATTATGGAATACAACACTCACCAAATGCCAGCAGGCGACCATACGTATTTGGAGGCATTGTTGAACCACCAGGTAGTATTGTACATCTGATAAAGTTTCCCCTGTCGTACATTATAAGGATATTGCAAGTCACCAAGGAGTTCCCAGACCATATAGAAGAACAAGGTCAAAGGACAAGTTCCTTTATAAGGTCATGGAAGTCTGTGTAATACATGGGGATAACATGACTCTTCCCACAAACCGCTTAAAACCTTAGGCCCAGATTATCAAATGTGTTACACAACCCACTGCAGCAACCAAAGTTGCTGCGTTGTTTTGCGTTATAAGGAGAGAGCAGTAAAACTGCATATCTATTGAGACATGGGGCTCTCCTCTCTCCCATGCACACTCCTTTGCACAATTGTGCAAGGGTGTCTGAGTGAGTCTTGCAGTTGCTTCATTTAGTGGGGGGAGGAAAGAGGGACTGGTCTGCAGCAGGCTCAACTACTGCACCTGCAGGTCAATAGAAAAATTAAGAGACCAGCCCTTGAGGTGGAGGTGGTCAGCTAAGGGCAGGGAGGAAACATGGGGCTGCAGGGTACAAACAGAGCCCAAAAATTTGAAAATGCAATGCTAGACACATGGGATGAAAAACCGTACAAAGCAGAGGAGGACACATTTTAAACTTAAAGTACTGTAGATGCACAATTGCAACAAATCGATACCTTTAATAACAATAATAATATTAAATGGTATTTTGGTCAAATGAACATAAAAGTGCAATATGCAAATAAAATTCATATTAAAATTACACATATTAATATATACAAAAGACAATGCCATAAATATAGACAACAAGTGACAACTTAAAAATATTACAACATCCTCCTGCTTGGACACCTAAAACCGTTAGCAGCAAAAACCTCTAAAAGACCTAAAATGGGCTAAAAGGGTCCGTCATGCTGTCTAGAGAATCCAGGCCAGCAGCAGTTTTTCAGGGCCCTGAAGTAATACCAGTGCCACATTAGTCTTGAGCTATTAGTTAAAACCAAATAAAATGCAGAAAATACGTCCAAATACACAGTACATATAAAGGACTAGATCCAAAATGGCCCCTGAATTACATAAACTGCTTTAGGCTAACCTGCAATTGTCAAGCAACACCCAGTATCCCCCACATTTAGAGGCTTGGATGCCTTTAAACTTTGTAACTTTTTTGGTACATAGGTGGGGTACCTACGACCACCCATATATAACACCAGGAGTGCACAAATCAAAAGCAAAACCTGAGGCCTGTATGAGATAAGTTCCTCACATGCATAGAAGCTGTCTCCTCTATCCAATGCACACACCTTTGCACAATTGTGCAAGGGTGTCTGAGTGAGTCTTGCATAGGTTTTGTACTGGAAGGGCTCCCTTCCTGTACAAAATACTATGCTTAGACTAACTGTAAAACTTTTCCCACTTTAGATGTGTGCTGTGCAGCACACAGGCAAAGTGGGAAACGTTAGAGAAGTAAAAGCATTTCTACTTTTTTAACGCCTGCTTCAAAGTAGCATTATTTTTGGGCACAAACCCCTGTCTACTATTGTTAGTAGATAGGATTTTGTGTAAAAAGCCATGGGTGGTTGCATGGGATCGCCCATATACAACCCATGTAATGCCTCCATTGCAGTGCAGCAAACATGCAAAAGGGGAAAAGTGAGGAGAAATAAAAGCATTTCTCCTTTTTAATGCCTACTTCAAAGGGGCATTATTTTCTGCCTCAAAACCCTGTCTACTACTGTTAGTAGACAGAGTTTTGCATCAAAAAAATGGGTGCTTACATAGTAACGCCCGTGTACCACCCATGCAATGCCCCCTTTGCAGAGAAATGCAAAACCATGCAAAGGGCTGCTGTGTGTTACTTTGAGGAACTCAAGATTTGCACCAAAAAGTAAATAAAAAGATTTTGCACAGGTTTGCTTTAATTTTGTGACACAAACACAGCACAAAATGTTTGTTTATCTGGGCCTTGTTGGCTTGCTCTTTCATGTCCATTACAGACAAGAAGTACAGAAGTAGAGCCTGTACTGTGAAATTAAACACACCAAATGCACATACCAATTTTTTCAAAAATATAACAGAATCACTTTAACGTAAGTCAGGCTAAAAAGGCTGTGGATCAAATTGTGTAGAAACATGTGAAATTCTATCTTTTGCAATGACCTAATGTGTGAGGAAAAAAAATTAACACGTTTGGCATGAATATCTCTTTATTGATGTTCACTTTTTCTTGTTAGAATTATATATCAAAAGGAATAGCCAGCTCCCCCTTTCGTTGGTTAGACTGCCTTTCATCCTGCCTGCTGGCAGCAGGCATTCTGATGCCTGAACTCAGCTGTAATAACTTATTATACTTGAGCAGGTATGTTGTTTCTTTATTACAGATAATAAGATGTCACAACTCAATTGTTATAAGGAAACTAGGCATGAGCCTTTATACAGGAATTGGAGGTTTCAGCGTATTATGTGAAGTCTATCTCGAAGAATCAGGGAGAAACAGAAGAGCAACTAATCGGAGGTGCTGTTGAAACACCAAATGAGTGATGAATGGTGTTCATTCAGTTGAAGCAAAGTAAACCATTGGAGGGATTGTTAAACTAAAAAGGAGTCTATCCATGTGCGACACAGAATCACCCACCAAGACAGTAGTGTATGGAGTTCACCCAGGGTGGAGTGGGAAGGGGCTTGGAGAATAAGAGAACAAAGATGGACGGGAACAAAATTCTGGCTCTAATCCTCTTGTCTAGCAGGCACAAACGGAGAACACACCACAGGTAGACACCTGTATCCTTCTTCCATTTAGTTGAATGCCCAAGATGGATAGCTTGATGGGAGAGATAAAATAAATGGGCTGAGCTTCATTTAGTGGGGGAGGAAAGAGGGACTGATCTGCAGCAGGCTCAACTACTGCACCTGCAGGTCAATAGAAAAATTAAGAGACCAGCCCTTGAGGTGGAGGTGGTCAGCTAAGGGCAGGGAGGAAACATGGGGCTGCAGGGTACAAACAGAGCCCAAAAATTTGAAAATGCAATGCTAGACACATGGGATGAAAAACCGTACAAAGCAGAGGAGGACACATTTTAAACTTAAAGTACTGTAGATGCACAATTGCAACAAATCGATGCCTTTAATAACAATAATAATATTAAATGGTATTTTGGTCAAATGAACATAAAAGTGCAATATGCAAATAAAATACATATTAAAATTACACATATTAATATATACAAAAGACAATGCCATAGATATAGACAACAAGTGACAACTTAAAAATATTACAACATCCTCCTGCTTGGACACCTAAAACCGTTAGCAGCAAAAACCTCTAAAAGACCTAAAATGGGCTAAAAAGGGTCCGTCATGCTGTCTAGAGAATCCAGGCCAGCAGCAGTTTTTCAGGGCCCTGAAGTAATACCAGTGCCACATTAGTCTTGAGCTATTAGTTAAAACCAAATAAAATGCAGAAAATACGTCCAAATACACAGTACATATAAAGGACTAGATCCAAAATGGCCCCTGAATTACATAAACTGCTTTAGGCTAACCTGCAATTGTCAAGCAACACCCAGTATCCCCCACATTTAGAGGCTTGGATGCCTTTAAACTTTGTAACTTTTTGGTACATAGGTGGGGTACCTACGACCACCCACATATAACACCAGGAGTGCACAAATCAAAAGCAAAACCTGAGGCCTGTATGAGATAAGTTCCTCACATGCATAGAAGCTGTCTCCTCTATCCAATGCACACACCTTTGCACAATTGTGCAAGGGTGTCTGAGTGAGTCTTGCATAGGTTTTGTACTGGAAGGGCTTCCTTCCTGTACAAAATACTATGCTTAGACTAACTGTAAAACTTTTCCCACTTTAGATGTGTGCTGTGCAGCACACAGGCAAAGTGGGAAACGTTAGAGAAGTAAAAGCATTTCTACTTTTTTAACGCCTGCTTCAAAGTAGCATTATTTTTGGGCACAAACCCCTGTCTACTATTGTTAGTAGATAGGATTTTGTGTAAAAAGCCATGGGTGGTTGCATGGGATCGCCCATATACAACCCATGTAATGCCTCCATTGCAGTGCAGCAAACATGCAAAAGGGAAAAGTGAGGAGAAATAAAAGCATTTCTCCTTTTTAATGCCTACTTCAAAGGGGCATTATTTTCTGCCTCAAAACCCTGTCTACTACTGTTAGTAGACAGAGTTTTGCATCAAAAAATGGGTGCTTACATAGTAACGCCCGTGTACCACCCATGCAATGCCCCCTTTGCAGAGAAATGCAAAACCATGCAAAGGGCTGCTGTGTGTTACTTTGAGGAACTCAAGATTTGCACCAAAAAGTAAATAAAAAGATTTTGCACAGGTTTGCTTTAATTTTGTGACACAAACACAGCACAAAATGTTTGTTTATCTGGGCCTTGTTGGCTTGCTCTTTCATGTCCATTACAGACAAGAAGTACAGAAGTAGAGCCTGTACTGTGAAATTAAACACACCAAATGCACATACCAATTTTTTCAAAAATATAACAGAATCACTTTAACGTAAGTCAGGCTAAAAAGGCTGTGGATCAAATTGTGTAGAAACATGTGAAATTCTATCTTTTGCAATGACCTAATGTGTGAGGAAAAAAAATTAACACGTTTGGCATGAATATCTCTTTATTGATGTTCACTTTTTCTTGTTAGAATTATATATCAAAAGGAATAGCCAGCTCCCCCTTTCGTTGGTTAGACTGCCTTTCATCCTGCCTGCTGGCAGCAGGCATTCTGATGCCTGAACTCAGCTGTAATAACTTATTATACTTGAGCAGGTATGTTGTTTCTTTATTACAGATAATAAGATGTCACAACTCAATTGTTATAAGGAAACTAGGCATGAGCCTTTATACAGGAATTGGAGGTTTCAGCGTATTATGTGAAGTCTATCTCGAAGAATCAGGGAGAAACAGAAGAGCAACTAATCGGAGGTGCTGTTGAAACACCAAATGAGTGATGAATGGTGTTCATTCAGTTGAAGCAAAGTAAACCATTGGAGGGATTGTTAAACTAAAAGGAGTCTATCCATGTGCGACACAGAATCACCCACCAAGACAGTAGTGTATGGAGTTCACCCAGGGTGGAGTGGGAAGGGGCTTGGAGAATAAGAGAACAAAGATGGACGGGAACAAAATTCTGGCTCTAATCCTCTTGTCTAGCAGGCACAAACGGAGAACACACCACAGGTAGACACCTGTATCCTTCTTCCATTTAGTTGAATGCCCAAGATGGATAGCTTGATGGGAGAGATAAAATAAATGGGCTGAGCTTCATTTAGTGGGGGAGGAAAGAGGGACTGATCTGCAGCAGGCTCAACTACTGCACCTGCAGGTCAATAGAAAAATTAAGAGACCAGCCCTTGAGGTGGAGGTGGTCAGCTAAGGGCAGGGAGGAAACATGGGGCTGCAGGGTACAAACAGAGCCCAAAAATTTGAAAATGCAATGCTAGACACATGGGATGAAAAACCGTACAAAGCAGAGGAGGACACATTTTAAACTTAAAGTACTGTAGATGCACAATTGCAACAAATCGATGCCTTTAATAACAATAATAATATTAAATGGTATTTTGGTCAAATGAACATAAAAGTGCAATATGCAAATAAAATACATATTAAAATTACACATATTAATATATACAAAAGACAATGCCATAGATATAGACAACAAGTGACAACTTAAAAATATTACAACATCCTCCTGCTTGGACACCTAAAACCGTTAGCAGCAAAAACCTCTAAAAGACCTAAAATGGGCTAAAAGGGTCCGTCATGCTGTCTAGAGAATCCAGGCCAGCAGCAGTTTTTCAGGGCCCTGAAGTAATACCAGTGCCACATTAGTCTTGAGCTATTAGTTAAAACCAAATAAAATGCAGAAAATACGTCCAAATACACAGTACATATAAAGGACTAGATCCAAAATGGCCCCTGAATTACATAAACTGCTTTAGGCTAACCTGCAATTGTCAAGCAACACCCAGTATCCCCCACATTTAGAGGCTTGGATGCCTTTAAACTTTGTAACTTTTTTGTACATAGGTGGCGTACCTACGACCACCCACATATAACACCAGGAGTGCACAAATCAAAAGCAAAACCTGAGGCCTGTATGAGATAAGTTCCTCACATGCATAGAAGCTGTCTCCTCTATCCAATGCACACACCTTTGCACAATTGTGCAAGGGTGTCTGAGTGAGTCTTGCATAGGTTTTGTACTGGAAGGGCTTCCTTCCTGTACAAAATACTATGCTTAGACTAACTTTAAAACTTTTCCCACTTTAGATGTGTGCTGTGCAGCACACAGGCAAAGTGGGAAACGTTAGAGAAGTAAAAGCATTTCTACTTTTTAAAGCCTGCTTCAAAGTAGCATTATTTTTGGGCACAAACCCCTGTCTACTATTGTTAGTAGATAGGATTTTGTGTAAAAAGCCATGGGTGGTTGCATGGGATCGCCCATATACAACCCATGTAATGCCTCCATTGCAGTGCAGCAAACATGCAAAGGGGAAAAGTGAGGAGAAATAAAAGCATTTCTCCTTTTTAATGCCTACTTCAAAGGGGCATTATTTTCTGCCTCAAAACCCTGTCTACTACTGTTAGTAGACAGAGTTTTGCATCAAAAAATGGGTGCTTACATAGTAACGCCCGTGTACCACCCATGCAATGCCCCCTTTGCAGAGAAATGCAAAACCATGCAAAGGGCTGCTGTGTGTTACTTTGAGGAACTCAAGATTTGCACCAAAAAGTAAATAAAAAGATTTTGCACAGGTTTGCTTTAATTTTGTGACACAAACACAGCACAAAATGTTTGTTTATCTGGGCCTTGTTGGCTTGCTCTTTCATGTCCATTACAGACAAGAAGTACAGAAGTAGAGCCTGTACTGTGAAATTAAACACACCAAATGCACATACCAATTTTTTCAAAAATATAACAGAATCACTTTAACGTAAGTCAGGCTAAAAAGGCTGTGGATCAAATTGTGTAGAAACATGTGAAATTCTATCTTTTGCAATGACCTAATGTGTGAGGAAAAAAATTAACACGTTTGGCATGAATATCTCTTTATTGATGTTCACTTTTTCTTGTTAGAATTATATATCAAAAGGAATAGCCAGCTCCCCTTTCGTTGGTTAGACTGCCTTTCATCCTGCCTGCTGGCAGCAGGCATTCTGATGCCTGAACTCAGCTGTAATAACTTATTATACTTGAGCAGGTATGTTGTTTCTTTATTACAGATAATAAGATGTCACAACTCAATTGTTATAAGGAAACTAGGCATGAGCCTTTATACAGGAATTGGAGGTTTCAGCGTATTATGTGAAGTCTATCTCGAAGAATCAGGGAGAAACAGAAGAGCAACTAATCGGAGGTGCTGTTGAAACACCAAATGAGTGATGAATGGTGTTCATTCAGTTGAAGCAAAGTAAACCATTGGAGGGATTGTTAAACTAAAAGGAGTCTATCCATGTGCGACACAGAATCACCCACCAAGACAGTAGTGTATGGAGTTCACCCAGGGTGGAGTGGGAAGGGGCTTGGAGAATAAGAGAACAAAGATGGACGGGAACAAAATTCTGGCTCTAATCCTCTTGTCTAGCAGGCACAAACGGAGAACACACCACAGGTAGACACCTGTATCCTTCTTCCATTTAGTTGAATGCCCAAGATGGATAGCTTGATGGGAGAGATAAAATAAATGGGCTGAGCTTCATTTAGTGGGGGGAGGAAAGAGGGACTGATCTGCAGCAGGCTCAACTACTGCACCTGCAGGTCAATAGAAAAATTAAGAGACCAGCCCTTGAGGTGGAGGTGGTCAGCTAAGGGCAGGGAGGAAACATGGGGCTGCAGGGTACAAACAGAGCCCAAAAATTTGAAAATGCAATGCTAGACACATGGGATGAAAAACCGTACAAAGCAGAGGAGGACACATTTTAAACTTAAAGTACTGTAGATGCACAATTGCAACAAATCGATGCCTTTAATAACAATAATAATATTAAATGGTATTTTGGTCAAATGAACATAAAAGTGCAATATGCAAATAAAATACATATTAAAATTACACATATTAATATATACAAAAGACAATGCCATAGATATAGACAACAAGTGACAACTTAAAAATATTACAACATCCTCCTGCTTGGACACCTAAAACCGTTAGCAGCAAAAACCTCTAAAAGACCTAAAATGGGCTAAAAAGGGTCCGTCATGCTGTCTAGAGAATCCAGGCCAGCAGCAGTTTTTCAGGGCCCTGAAGTAATACCAGTGCCACATTAGTCTTGAGCTATTAGTTAAAACCAAATAAAATGCAGAAAATACGTCCAAATACACAGTACATATAAAGGACTAGATCCAAAATGGCCCCTGAATTACATAAACTGCTTTAGGCTAACCTGCAATTGTCAAGCAACACCCAGTATCCCCCACATTTAGAGGCTTGGATGCCTTTAAACTTTGTAACTTTTTTGTACATAGGTGGCGTACCTACGACCACCCACATATAACACCAGGAGTGCACAAATCAAAAGCAAAACCTGAGGCCTGTATGAGATAAGTTCCTCACATGCATAGAAGCTGTCTCCTCTATCCAATGCACACACCTTTGCACAATTGTGCAAGGGTGTCTGAGTGAGTCTTGCATAGGTTTTGTACTGGAAGGGCTTCCTTCCTGTACAAAATACTATGCTTAGACTAACTTTAAAACTTTTCCCACTTTAGATGTGTGCTGTGCAGCACACAGGCAAAGTGGGAAACGTTAGAGAAGTAAAAGCATTTCTACTTTTTAAAGCCTGCTTCAAAGTAGCATTATTTTTGGGCACAAACCCCTGTCTACTATTGTTAGTAGATAGGATTTTGTGTAAAAAGCCATGGGTGGTTGCATGGGATCGCCCATATACAACCCATGTAATGCCTCCATTGCAGTGCAGCAAACATACAAAAGGGGAAAAGTGAGGAGAAATAAAAGCATTTCTCCTTTTTTATGCCTACTTCAAAGGGGCATTATTTTCTGCCTCAAAACCCTGTCTACTACTGTTAGTAGACAGAGTTTTGCATCAAAAAATGGGTGCTTACATAGTAACGCCCGTGTACCACCCATGCAATGCCCCCTTTGCAGAGAAATGCAAAACCATGCAAAGGGCTGCTGTGTGTTACTTTGAGGAACTCAAGATTTGCACCAAAAAGTAAATAAAAAGATTTTGCACAGGTTTGCTTTAATTTTGTGACACAAACACAGCACAAAATGTTTGTTTATCTGGGCCTTGTTGGCTTGCTCTTTCATGTCCATTACAGACAAGAAGTACAGAAGTAGAGCCTGTACTGTGAAATTAAACACACCAAATGCACATACCAATTTTTTCAAAAATATAACAGAATCACTTTAACGTAAGTCAGGCTAAAAAGGCTGTGGATCAAATTGTGTAGAAACATGTGAAATTCTATCTTTTGCAATGACCTAATGTGTGAGGAAAAAAAATTAACACGTTTGGCATGAATATCTCTTTATTGATGTTCACTTTTTCTTGTTAGAATTATATATCAAAAGGAATAGCCAGCTCCCCCTTTCGTTGGTTAGACTGCCTTTCATCCTGCCTGCTGGCAGCAGGCATTCTGATGCCTGAACTCAGCTGTAATAACTTATTATACTTGAGCAGGTATGTTGTTTCTTTATTACAGATAATAAGATGTCACAACTCAATTTTTATAAGGAAACTAGGCATGAGCCTTTATACAGGAATTGGAGGTTTCAGCGTATTATGTGAATAGATATAGCCTATCTATTTCACCATTACTCACAAATACCTGTCAACTGTCATCATTGATAACTTCAGCCAGACCACCTTATAGCCAACTACACTTTACAAGATGCAGCTCATACACTATTTGGAATAGTGAGGCTGCAAATCCCAGAATACAACTGAATGAAGTCCGCCACATATTTTGTGGCCCTGTTGGCTGTCTTTACCACCTCCTCACTGAGCTGTAAACATTAGGCCATTGTGTGAGGCCTGTTTTCTTTCTGCAGCTGGAAATATACAAATTGTACCCCCAAGGAGAAAGATCCCCAAGGAACAACAGTAAGCATTGTAAAATGCCCTGCCCATGTTCTTTCTTATGTTGTATTGAGATCTAAAGGGAGAAAGAACAGTTTCCCTATTATCTTTGAACCAACAACAAAAACAAGAGTAATAATAATAGAAACCTGTTATTTGTGTAGCCCTCTGCAAAGGACATTTACTATGAAATTATTATTAGCAATTCATAACAGAAACTTGGGGCCAGATGTACATAATTTGCCACCAATATTTTTGTGGCAGCTAAATTATTTTGTGAACCGATCTATGTATTAATAAGTCGGTTTGCACAATAAGGATTTGGAGTGAGGCACTTTCCAACCTACCTCGTTACTCTTCGTGAAGTAGGTGGCAAATTGTGACCTACTCTAATGGGTGGCCTTTAGAGGAATGGTGGCCTGTTGTGACCAGCAGACCACCATGTCTGTGATCGCATTTTAAATATTTTTTTTGTTCTAAATGCAACCCATTTATCTTGAAAGAAAAAGAAACAGTGCTGCATTCAAAATCAGTTTTTTAAAGTTCCACTGACTCACTAGTCACTCCAAACTATTGTTTTACATTCACAACAGGGAAAGTGTCCTAAGAGGACCACTTTGCTTTTGAGAATGGGTTACCACCACCTTTGAGGAGTTGGCAACCTAAGAAGGGTTTGCAACCCAAATTATGGTTGCAAGCAGTTGTTAAATAGCATTCTGAAATCAATCTACAAGGGATACTATAGACACTCCCCTTCACATTTGCGATTTGGTATGAATTTTGAAACCCATTGTGTGGTTTGGCAAGGGGATGCTTTGCAATCTATTGCTTCTGTGATGGTTAACAAAGATAAGATCAGTGTGCTCATTAACCTAACCAAAGGGCCTTCTGTGAGCCCTTCCCACACTAGCCCAAAATATATACACCGACACTCACTGCTTGTCCTGCTTCCAGCAGTGTTTGCAATCTTACCGAAATGTACAAATTTTTTAAACCATTCAGCAAGAAAGCTGATTTCCCCATCCACTGAACCACTCTTTTATGTTGCTGTCATTACTTGGGCCATGCCCACCCAAACATATTTTCCTGGCTATGGGCCTGACTAAACCATAAGGTTGTGTATTACCTGCTTGCGTTGAACCTGCTTTTATTATTAACTAAACCATAATGTTGTTTTATCTATGTAAATATTTTCAACAACATCAAATTAATTAATATGCCAGTTAACAGCTCAGGGATAATAGTCATCAACAGACATACGCTAAACCAACATGAATGACACTGTGTTAGATAATTGCAGAAAATGAAATATTAAGAGACTATAAGATCTATATATATATTTTGAGATTTCTACCTTTAAACTTCCATAACTGTTTATTAAAATAGTCAGTCAAAGAAAACTGGTTGTTTTGTTTAGTGTCAGATGGTAAATGTAATGAAAATCTAGGATTTTTTGTGTCTGTTGACTCTTCTCAAACTTTGGCAATTGTAGAGTATGCTAAAAGTATTTAATTTTTTTTTTACCAATGTTGTGGTGTTGCCAGGAGACCAGAATAGATAGCAGAATAAAATATAAAGCTTGTATTTCCCTGAAATCTAATACTGATATTATAAGGATCACATTTCTTAAAATTCAAAATGAATTCCTAATTCACTTGTCTCTTTTTCCAAAATGTATTTATTTATAATTTCCAGGAAAGCAAATATTATTAAAAGTAAACAAAATAGTAACAAATGACTGCACCTGATGTAACTTTATACCACATATCTGTGAAAGAAGCAGGTTTGTGCAATCCTCTGCCTTCTTATAAAAATAAAAGTGAGTACATCTGGGCATCAATGTATGTCTGTGATTATCCCCTGGCATGCTGAGACTTTTCCCGACCCATTGCTCAGCCATTTTTCTGATAACTCAAGCATTTTGTGCTTAACTCATAACTATTTTTCACAAAAGGTATCCAAGCCAAATTTATGTTTTTTTTTTCCATATATTTGAGACTCAACAGACCCAAGGTTTGTGGATTCCCTTGGTGGAATCTAAGAAAATAGTCAAAATAGAGTAAAATTTGGAAAAAAGTGCTATGCAATAAACTATGCATTAAACAAATGGTATCAATAAAAGGTTTACTATCATCATTGTCCCAGCTTTAAGGAGCAGTGCTGTTAAAAAAGTACCATATGTTTTGCATTTTTCTAAGCAGTAGTCCATTATTCCTATTTTTGTATTTCTACTGGAAGTTTGAGGTGGAAACAGATGTGATACCTGGAAAGGTAAACATTTTTGAAAATAAATTCTGAATTCAGTAAGGGGTCATTTGTACAGTTCATCTATGGCATTCCCACAAAAAATAATTGTTTAAATAAAAAAAACATAAAAATAAGTTGGAAAAAATAGAAATAGGGGCTGACATTTCAAACTAATGTTTTGCCATGATGAAAAATGTGAAGTCAATGAGGTTTTCACATCAGAAGTGTGGAAATTGCTGGGTGGAAGGAATTCTGTAGATCTCTGAATATTTAAGAACTTCCACTCGCAGAAATGTGAGGAAAATAAATGGTTTTAGCCAAATTTTGACATTTGCAGGGTATTTTGGGAAAGAAAACTTAATGGGATCAATGCAGGCCCCACCACCTGGGTTCACAGGGCATGTATATTTCAGAAATGCCCAGGGTTGTAGGATTCGCCATATAGTGTGGCAATTTTCCATGGCAAGTGAGAGGAAATTGGGATTTACCCCTTCGCTTCCAGCCGATATGTCAAAACTATGTTCAAAAGAATTAAGGTAGTGCAAAATTTGCGCAATTTACTTTCATGTAATTATGTGACATTTTTGCAAAATTATATGGAATTATTTGAAATGCAACCTCATATTTTACGCTACTTTTCAGTGCAAAAAGCGTTGTTACATCAATTTTTGCCACAAGGACACATTTAACAAAAACACTGTGAACACCAGCCACTCACACTCTGTTGTTCCTGTTCATTTGCAGTAAATAATTACTGCGAACGGCATATTTTGGTGTAAATTATTACCTCAAATAGTGTAGAAATAACCAAAGTGGCGTAATGGCGTAATTTTGAGAATTTCATATAACGAGTTTAACAGGAAATTCCTGAGATTATACAAATTGCACTGGTGTCATTTAAATTTTCCCCAGGCCTAAAAAGAATTCACATTTTTTCTTACATGCTATGGGGTTGCTCTAGGCCCAAGGGAAGCAGAAAAACAGGACTTTAGTGATGGGGGATAGGCCCATTGTCTGGGTGGGGTGTCTCCATCCAATATTTTTTCTAATTATCTCTGGTGGTCTTTCTGCCTGGTATACACCCCCAATCTGCCCCATGAGTCAGAAACACTGGCCCGATGCTTAGGTGGGCTGTCCCATCTTGTCTTTTTATGGCCCTTTTCCTTGGTCTCTAATGGCTGCCACAAGAGACTGTTCATGTTGTGGTCAGCCAATGAAGGAGGGTCACTCTGGGATCCTGCCACATGCCCCTTGGAGTCAGGGTGTGGTCACCCTGTCCACTTAGATTTTCCTGTCCCTGAGTCGTCCTGTAATGGCTGCCACAACATATTGTTCAATTTGTGGCCAGCCAATTAGGATAGACTAGTTCCTTTTAAAGTCACCAATCAGAGCTTTTCTGGACACTGACAGCACAGATATATCTATTTTGTTAGCCTCTTCATGACCACACAAGCCCAAACTTAAACATACATTTCTCAACAACGGCTGAACAGATTTGCAGCAAACCACAAAAAGCACAATTTTTGAGAACAAAACATATTTTTGCCAAATTTTATGTAATTTTTTGTTTTCAGCCTTTTTCTCTGTTGCTGCGACTGAAGTTTCCTATGGGAATTAAACTGCAAAATCAATGATTTAGGTCCCCTGTTTTTATCCACCACTGCTTGACAGATCACTTTCTAGAAAGGAGATGAGGTGGATGAATTGTTTTTTTTGGCTTACATCAAATTTGGCAGAAAACCAGATCTTTACTCAAAGGCCTGCTGTTTGTAATTTGGAGTAAATCTGTTTAGCTGCTTTAGAGAAATTAATGTTATAAAAATACCGATATCTAGCCCTGCGGAACTCCAATGGGACTCCTATGGGAGTACCAAAGTACAAAATGGCAAAATGAAGCATTCTGATTGTCTGAACCCATGGGTCCAAGAGTGGTCGTGCAGGATCAATCAATCAAGCAATCAATCAATCAGGGGTTTATAAAGCACGCTACTCACCCGTGAGGGTCTCAAGGCGCTCGGGGGGGGCAGCTCCGAATCAGTCGAAGTGCCAGGTCTTGAGGGCCTTCCTGAAGGTGTGCAGGGTCGGGGAGCGTCTGATGTTCACTGGGAGCTCGTTCCAGGTCTTGGCTGCGATGTAGGAGAAGGCTCTCCCGCCTGCTCTTTTTCTGTGGATGCGGGGGATCTCTGACAGGGCAAGGTCGACGGAGCGGAGGTTCCTCCTGGGCACGTGGAAGGAGACTCTCGTTGAGGTATTCGGGTCCTATGTTGTGGAGGGATTTGTAGGCATGGGTGAGGAGCTTGAAGGTAACCCTCTTCTCGACGGGGAGCCAGTGGAGGTCGCCTAGGTGTTGGGTCATGTGTTCGTACCGCGGAGTCCCGAGGACGAGTCTGGCTGCGGAGTTCTAGATGGTTTGGAGTTTGTGTAGGAGAGTTTTGTTGATTCCGGCGTAGAGGGCGTTGCCGTAGTAGAGTCTGCTGGTTATGAGTGCGTGGGTGACGGTCTTTCTGCATTCGGGGGGGATCCATTTGAAGGTCTTGCGGAGGATGCGCAGGCAGTTGAAGCTGGTGGAAGTGACGGCGTTGATCTGGCGGGTCATAGAGAGGGAGGAGTCGAGGATGATGCCGAGGTTTCGTGCTTGGTCAGTAGGGGTGGGCGGACTCCCCAGGGCAGAGGGCCACCAGGTGTTGTCCCAGGCGGCGGTGGAGGGTCTGAGGATGAGGACCTCGGTTTTCTCAGAGTTGAGCTTCAGGCAGCTGTCCTTCATCCAGGCAGCGACATCCTTCATTCCTTCCTGGAAGCAGAGTCTGGTGTTCTCGGGATTTGTCGTGAGCGAGAGGATGAGCTGGGTGTCATCGGCGTAGGATACAATCCTGAGCTCATGCTGCCTGACGATGGCAGCGAGGGGGGCCATGTAGATGTTGAAGAGCGTGGGACTGAGCGATGATCCTTGGGGTACTCCGCAGTTGATCTCAGTGGGTTTGGAGAGGAAGGGGGGGGGGAGTCTGATCCTCTGGGTTCTGCCGGAGAGTAAGGATTGGATCCAGTTGAGGGCATCTCCATGGATCCCTGTGTCGTGGGCATGGATCCCTGTGTCGTGGGAATCGTCGTCGCTGTGAATGACTGACAGCAACATGAAGAGAAATGTTGTAGCCTTCTTTGCAGGAATATACAAGTCCTAAAAACAAATGTAGAAAAAAAAACAAATATGGTGGGCAGAATAGGAATACCCTGACCCTTTACCCCTTGTATGGGGACCTAGAGGAACTCACCTGGAGACAAAAATAAAAATAAAAATTGCTGTGTTGTAATGGTCCAGCGGGACTCAGCTCAGGGTCATGTGCGGTCCTACAAGAGTACAGTGGAACCCAAACAAACAAATGAAAAAAGTAAACCACATTAGGTGGTGAAACTCATATTACGAGCCCATTCCCTCTAGAGACTCAGGGTCTATTAGGTAGCCAAGCCCCAACTACCCACACACTTCACCTTGTACAGAAGTCTTCACAGAGAGCTCACTGTCTCCAGACAGCCAAGTCCCTTTAGGTGGTGGTACGCCTACTATGCATGCCCTTAAACTTGTACAAAGGTCTTCGCAGAGAGCCCACTTGCCCAAACAGACATTATGTGGCTAAGCCCCAACTATATACTTCCTTTGCCTTGAAAGGACTCTTCAGAAAGAGTGCACTCCCTTCAGAGGCCCAAACCCTGTTTATTGGACAAGCATCTATGATGCACAGCTTCCACCTTGTGCACAGCTATTCATGAAGAGGCCAGTCCCTCCAGCCACCCAATGCCCATTAGGTGGCCATGCCCCTCCTATGTATTCTCTTTGCCTTGTACAAAAGTATTGAAGGAGAGCCCATTTCCTCCAGACCTCCAAGACCCATCAGATAGCACAAACCATGTCAACGTACACCCTTCACCTTGTACTGAAGACTTCAAAGATATCCCACTCCCTCCAGACACCCAAGCCCCATTAGAGGACGAAGCCCCTCATAAGCACACCCTTCGCCTTGAACAGAACTTTTCATGGACAGCCCACTCTCTCCAGGCACCTAAGTCCAATTAGGTGGCCAAGCCCCTACTACGCACAATCTTCACCATGTACAGACATCTTCACACAGAGCCCACTTTCTCCAGACACCCAAGTCTAATAAGGTGGTCAAGCCCCTACTACACTACTACATGAAACCTTCGCCATACACATAACAAAGAGCACATTCCCTCCGGAGACCCAAGTCAATTCTTGTGCACAAGCACCTACTATGCACAGCTTTTGCCTTTTACAGAGCTCTTCACAGAGAGGCCTGTTACTCCAGATACTCAAGCCCCATTTGGTGGCCGAGCTCCTTCTACAATCAGCTTTAGCTCTGTACACAGGTCTTAATGGAGAGGTCACACACTACAGAAACTCAAGCCCCACTAAATGGTCAAGAACCAAGTATGCATAGACTTTGCCCTGTAACAAATATATTGTGAGTAGCCGACCTCTTGTGCACAATCAATAAGACATGGATGGTCGAATCCCTACTATGCACAGCTTTCTCATTCTATGCATCTCTTTATGGAGAGCCCACTCCATCTAGACACCCAAGCCTAATTATGTGGCCGAGCCTCTACTACACAGAGCCTTTGCCCTGTACCGAAGCCTTTGTAGGAAGCCGAAGAAGAAAAAATGTGAGGGATAAAAATACTTCTTTTCTCTATACAGGCTCAGAAAGTGCAGGATTCTGGTGTAAACCTATGTTTACAAGACATTGTAAACATGGGTTTGCTTCAAAATACATGAGTGGATGCCTGAAAACACCCATACACCACCCATGAAATGCCCCCTTGATGTAAAGTAACACAAGAAAGTACGTAGCAGAGCATTGAATTAATTTTGGTTACAAACCAATAAACATTGCGATCTGCATTGGTTTCCAAATATCAACATGGATTTTCCATCAGGTCTTCATAAAAAATATGAATGCAAACCTGACACAAAATGTTTGTAAATCTGGTCAAAATCTTTTGTTATGCCTTTTGCTTACACTTATAAAGGTAGACTGACTTGTTATGTATAGACTGATATATCATACTATATTGATATAGTAACATAAAGAGACAGACATTACAAACACTATTTAATGTTTCTATTTTTAAACCTGTAAAGGTAGTTCTAAAATGAAACATTTTTGTAGATTATTTAGAACAATTTTGATATTGCTTTTTATTTTTAATTTGTTTGGCGTTCAATTTGAACAAAAAGAGCATCTGAACTTGGATATTGAATGGAAAAAATATTTCTTCTGCTGGCACTTGTGTTTACCTGCCAGCTTATTATATGCAGATGTACTCTGCTCCTCTGCAACAACAACCTTGAAGCAATGGCTACAGTAGGTAATCGTATGCAGGTACTCTGGAATTAAGACTCTTTTTGCTGCAGGACTTGTGAAGGGATACTATTTCCAGGGCCAGCCGTTGGTACAGTTCCAGATGTTGATTTATATTCTTCTTCCTCTTCCTGTTGGTGCTCTGCACGAGTGAAGTGTCTGCGATGCATCACACTCATATGTTTTCTCATCCATGATGATCCAAAGGGATATTATTTAGCAGTTCCTCTGCTAAATTGCTTCTGGCAAATATTGCATGTTACAATATTTACTAGTTACTCATTTGATGTCCTTGGAGTCTACTCTTCCTCCTTCATCTGCTCAGGTCTGTCATGACCAATTGCCATAATTTGTTTTAGTTGAAATCCCCAAACCCCCAAAATTTCGAAAGAATCATATAAAGATGTAGGGCTCAGCACAAAAAGTAATCACACCTAAGTGCTACTCCCAAATGAGTTTCAAAGGGTGGTAATGTGCTATAAATGAATGAAGACAGTGATTTCAGCCAATCAGAAGTCCTTAATGTGTGTGTCATTAGCCTTGCAGTGCTCTCGCAAAACTCCCACAATACTCCAAATCAAGGCAAACGTAAAATCAGGGCAAGTTTTACACAAAAAGGCTCAAGAGATCCTCACAATCTGAGCCAGTTAGAAAACCTCTAGGCCCAAACTTAAATAGAAATTACTCACTCATACTAAATAGACATTTTTTTTGTGGGTCTCTCTTTACTCACGTGGGAGCCGGAACAGGAAGTAAAACCCACATGGAATTCACATATGGGTCCTACCAGGGGCTTTAGGGACCATGGAAGGTGAAAAAAAATATAATACCCTGGATAACATACATTACATTTTAACAATAACCAATACTACAACCAGAAAACATAGAAGACAAAATAAAAATTCTGTTTGACTTTGAAAATTAAATTTGACTTTATGTTAAAAAAAATACCCTAAAAATTCAGTGAAAAAAAAAAACAAAGGATAAAGTGACATTATAGTTAGGAATAGAAAAAAGACATTAACTTACATTAAAAACTTTAGAAGTTCACTGGGCCACAATATAACGGCACATGCCTCTTTATCCAACAAGAGTCCACAGTTTTGCACAAAATATCTACTCATGCAGTACTTTCTTCTGGTTAATTGGAAACTGCTACCTTGTTGGATGATTGTTCCTTGTGTGTCTCTATCCAGAAATCTGTGATAACATGAATCCTCCTATAGAGAGGACAACGAGACTACAAATACGTAAATCCCTATCAAACAAGGGTCCTTCTTCTTAGCTATATGAAGTAAGTGCTTCTTTGTTTGGTGGAGATGTCCTCATATTCCACGGTATGAAGAATGTGTCACCAAAATTGGCAGGAAATGCGCTGGGGTGCCTTTAAGTAAGCTGTCCATCATCCTGGCAAAAGGCAGGAAGGCCTTTACATACTACTAAGGTGGAGGGAGAGGTATGGCCAATTATTAAAAGGGGGGGAGGTGCGGCCCCCCTCCCTGGGCCGATTTCAGCCCCAGGGACCCCATCCCCCGGGATCCGGCCACAATTGAATGGGGGAGGGAGGCCTTGGTATGCTGTGTGCCCTGGATCCTACCCAGGGCACCCAGTCTGCACCATTGGGAACTTCTGGGGGAGCGCTGAATGCCCCCACAGTCCCTTCCAGCTCCCACCAAGTCAGAGCAACCAGCTATGTCCATGATGGGCAACCCAAGACATATACAGCCATATCCTGGGGGGTGGCGGTTCCCAGGGCCATTAATGGCTCTAGGAGGGGGGCCATGCAGCCTCCCTCCTTCTGTTTTCAATGGCTGGCCCCGGGGAGGTGATGGTTCCCAGGGCTGTATATGGCCCATGAGAGGGGGCGCGCAGACCCCTCCCACTTTAAAATTGCATTTTTGCCCCAGAGAGGTGGTGGTCCCCAGGGCGTGGGGTGACCCTGTGGCCCCCTGTGCTATTTTAATTAGCCGTGGGGAGGTGGTGGCCCCGGGGCTTGAAAAAGCCCAAGAGGGGGGTCAGTGCAGTCCCCTCCACTAATTAAATAATGACTGGAGGTGGTGGTCCCCAGGGCTTATTTGATTCCACAGAGGGGGGTCCACAAGGCCTCCATTCTAAATTATAAATAAGCCCCGGGGAGGTGGTGGTCCCCAGGGCTCTTAACAGCACTAGGAGGGGGGCCCTGTGTGCCCCCTCCTTTTTTTTAAAAATGCCCCCGGTAACTGGCCCATTTGGGGGCTCTTTTCAAAATAATGTGTGGGAGCCCGCGCCTGTTTTTTATTTTTTTTTAACCGGATTCATGGATCTGCCATGATTTTTGGTGAAAAGTTTTTACAAAATATTTTTTTGCCCTGGCGGGGTCCATGCCTTTACTTTAGGTGTGATTATTTTTGTTACTAAATCTTAGTTAAGGACACCTTGCCTGAAAACTGGAGGGCAGTTTTACACCCTTCTGCCAGGCTTGCCTCTCTCTTAGTCTGCAATTTATGACAACGTAACCTCAGTCAGCTACTTTGCTCACAACGTTCTTGGTAACCAGCCTATAGTGAAAATATGTAACCTAAAAACAAGGGATACACATTTTAGAAACTCGATTAACCATGCATGGTCATTATGCCATTTATGGCATTTTGTGAACAATTCAATATATTCTTTCTCTCAGAGAAACATTCCTACTTTTCTTTAACTGTGCCACCCCACTTGTTATTATCATGGTACAGTCAGACCTTTTATTTGGGTGACCAATGCAGTGATCAAGTCCAGTTCTTTTCCAGTAAGAAAAAGAAACAAAGCAGCTGACCAATCGGAAGGCAGAGTGTCTACTGTTTACAAGTGCTTTTGAATTGGTTTAGCAATTGATATCCCCATGTATATAATTGTCTTTCGATGGTAACTTCTGCAAGATCCTCTATAACCAGTACTTGAAGCTGTATTTATGGTGGCATGAATTATCCTGATGGGTAGCTGAAGGTTATTTTGGTTTTCTTGTTCCCAAATCTGTGTTATGCACTTATAGCTAGTCAGTTCAAGTTCAACTTCATGCAGTTCAACTCCATGCAGTTGTGGATCTGTGGATATCAATTCCAGTCAGCCTTTCTCTGCTTTCTCATTTTAGAATGTGTTGTTGCCTCTGGAGGTTGCAAGATCTCGACTGACATCGAGCAGTGCCTTTGTGATGCATAGTGGTTTTGCACTCTCTATCTATAATTTCTGAGAACATAAGCAAATAGTAAATGAGATTTGGTGTGCCCTTCTGGTGAATGGACTAAGAAACATTCAATTGGCTGTTGAGGATGGCCATCTTGGAAGTGGAAATTTGCTGGCTCCCATAGGGATCCTGGTTATGTCTTAGGTATTTGGGCTCACATCAAGAGTAGCCCCTTTCATTTGGACATTCTTCTGTAGCCACGTGGGCCTGGGAGGTTGTTTCACCATTTACATTCAGTGATGGCATTTCACACTCATGCACTTCTGTAGGGTGGCCTGGAGGGCTTACTGTCCTTTCTCAAGGGTTCACAGTCTATGTTGCCATTGCACTATTCATTTTCGTGCATCGTCAACTCTGTTTTGATCAGACGGAATAGGGATAATGCTCTTCATGATCATTTCAGAGACAAGGGCTCATGGTGTTATGATCTCTGCCGAAGACATTGGTCAATATCACTACAGAAGTGAGGAAACCAGTCCAGAAGTGTTCCCCATTTAGGATACACACTAGTCCATTACATCTTTTAGTAAATCATTTCTCTTTTTAGTTAACCTGTTAGGCCATGCATCTTTAGTGTCCGCTTCTCAATATCTGATGATCTCCTTTTATTTCTGTTTTTCATTCTCTAAAATTGAAACGTTGAGCCCTTACTTTCCATGCTTTGGTAACATTCGGAATATCACTTCAAAAACCTCTACTGTTTAATTTAATTTTATTTTAGTGCCATCTGTATTTCTTATGTGTACAAAGCTTAAAAACCCGAAGGTTATGATAAATAAAAGCATGAATTGAATTCCACTAATTGCAATGGCCGCTTCCCCTCTTAATCCCCTAGCAAAAGCCATGTTCCCACTCTAATCACACTTATAGTGGAGATTCGAGTGACCTAAAGAGCTACTGGGGGTGAGAGATTTTCCTTTTTTTTATTTTTTATTCGAAAGCCAGGTAGGTAGGTACAAAGGGAAACTGGGTAGTTAGTTCATACATATAATACTTTCAATAGATTAAATACAAATTTCTTATTGCATATCTTGTTATATCAATACTTAAAAAAACATAAATATATATATACACACACATTATTTCTTTGTGAGGTTTTTCTTAATCCATTTCTGTCTATAGGATACCTTTAAGCTTATCCTGGTTTAGGATTGTTCTTCCTGAGCTTCTCTACTGTTGCGCCATGTCGTCAATGGTTCTCATAACTTTCTACCCTTCTCCCTGGCTCGTCTGCCCTTACTCTTATAGAGCGCGGTTTCCTGCATATAGATATTTAATAGGCGATGGAGCCACAACTGGAATGTGGGCGGATTCATATCTTTCCATGCAGTGGCAATCAACAGTCGAGCCACGGCTACTGTCATGAATATAAAGTCTCTCAGGGATGTATCGAAATTGACCTGACAGTCATAGCCAAGTAGCATCATAGCTGGGCTGATGGTGATTGCCTTGTTGGCTGTTTGAAGCCAAAAATCCTCTATACCTTTTTTCAAAGGGGTAAGTTTGGTGCAGGAGTAAAACGTGCATAATGTCGGCAGGACCCGCTTGGCCCCTAGGGCATTTATCGCTCTCCCTCTTCCCCCATTTATAGAGCTTGGCCAGCGTATAGTACAGGTTAAAGATGGTTTTATAATGCTGGGCCTTTAGGTTAGCTGATAAAAAGATCTTTCTCCCTAGGCTAATTGACATATCCAGGTCAACATCCCTGTCCCCCAGCTTGGCTGCACATTTCCAGATCGTCGGGAAGGGTCTCCATCAGAGCTTGGTAGTAGTCTCTAATCCTACCATCCCGGCAAGTTGCAGTTTCCAAAATTGGGATTTTAGCCAAGCTAGGGGACCCGCTAGGGAGGCACTTGAGACACTCCCGGACCTGTATGTACTTAAATTGTGTTCTACTGTTGACACCATATTTTTGTATAAGACCTGTAAATGATATGTTCTCAGTTTTATCATACAGATTTGCAATCCTGTCAATTCCACACTGCTCCCAATTTCCAGCCATTGTATCGTATAATGCTGCTGGAAATAGAGAGGAGCGCTATATAGGTGTATATCTGTTGTATCTGGGGATATTCAGAAGTCTGCTGACCTCTTTCCAGATCTTCCAGGCCGCCTTGACGCACTTGAACTGCGTCTTCTTATAGTAACTGGGCTCTAATTGCCGGAAAAAGAGACCTTCCGCCTCTTTTCCGATGGATATATGGTATATTGAAGGCAGATCTGACTCATCATGGCTTACCCGACTTGGTAATAATAAGGTGCTCATGTGCTGTAGAGCGGCAGCCCAGTAGTAAAATAGCAAATTCGGAACGCCCCACCCACCTCGTTCACGAGGAAGTGACATGCTTTTCAGGGCCCCCGTGTTTTCTGGTAGCTCCATATAAAGTTAGTAAACATAGTGTTCACTTTATTAATGGTTCCATCTGCAAGTTCCAGGGGTATTGAACGGAACAAGTATAGTATCTTAGGAAAGATTTTCATTTTTAATACGTTCAGTCTTCCTATTATTGTGAGCTGAAGCTTATCAAGGCGTCTTAATTCCGAGTCTATTTTAGCGAGTATTGGGTCGAGGCTAGTTGTCCATATTTCAGCCAAGTTAGATGTTATATTAACCCCCAAACGTGTAGCTGACTCAGTTTTACGAGGGTCTTGGGTATGGCATTGGGGAGAGCATATAATTTGTGTCATCCCCTTATTCAGGAGATACCCTGATCTTCTTCCAAATTCCTCTGCCATACTTTCGACCTCTTTGATTGCCTTATCCGGTTCTGTGGTGATTATGGCAATATCGTCTTCATATGCTAGGATCTTGGTGCTGTACCCATTGCAGATTACGGGTTTGATTGCACCATTGTGTACAATCTGGTTAATAAAGGGGTCCAGGTATAAGGCGAACAGAATTGGCGAGCAAGGGCAACCCTGCCTTGTCCATCTGGCTATCTCAATTCTCCCCGACATGTTGCCCATCACCTGAAATTGTGCGTACGGTTTGTAGTACATGGCCCGGATAGCAGTCAGCAGTCGTGGACCCAGCCCCCTCTCTGATAAAGCCCCCAGAGATATTGCCATGATACCCAATCAAAGGCTTTCTTGGCATCTAGGAGGACCACCGCCACTTCCTTACTTTCTGCTTCCGCTATATCTAATATTGAGATGACCCGCCTGATGTGGTCGGTGGTCCCCCTACCTGGCACAAAGCTGTGCTGCCACGGGGATACCAGTGCCACTATGGTTTTCTGTGGTCGATTGGCTATGACTTTTGAATAGATTTTAGTGTCAGAGTTCATCAGCGAGATTGGGCGATACAAAGCTGGTAACTCAGGTGGTTTCCCCTTTTTGGCAAATATCAATACGTCCGTTCCCTGCCATGATGGGGGTGGGGTCCCGCTATACTGCACATCAAGAAACAAGTCATGCATAATCGGGGTGATCTTGTGTAGAAGTGTTTTGTATAGCTCTAAAGGAATTTTGTCCGGGCCGGCTGCTTTCTCTGAAGGGAGGGAGCCTATTGCATCCAGGATCTCTTCCATTGCAAACTCTTCCTCTAGCTCTAGGTAAGTGGTTTCATCTATTCTTTTAAGTGGCGGCCACCTATTGTCTATCGTCGTTGAATCAGCTGCTGGGGGGGTCAGCTTGATACAGCCTCGTGTAATTCTGCTCAAACACACCGACAATCTCCACAGGTCTCATCTCATATTGACCGCTGCTGTTCTTAATTTTGGCAATGCTATTTCTAGCAGTTTTTTGCCTTGTACGTAGAGCTAGTAGTCTTCCTGCTGACTCTCCATACTCATACACCTCAGCCCTGTGCGTCTGGTAGGCTTGGGCCACTTTTTCCTGACAGTGACTATTGATCTCTGCTTTGACTATGGCTAGTTTCGCTGCATATTCCTTTATTTGCTCTTCCCGCCCCCATTACTGATTAAGCTCACATGCTCTACCTCTAGCTTGGCCAGTCGGTCTATTAATGAATTCACCTCATCCTTCTGTTTTTTCCGACGCTGACCCACATAACTTATGACCTCCCCTCTCAAACAAGCATTGTAGGTATCCCATGCTACTCTGCGTGAAGTGCTATATCTGTTCGTATCTATAAACTCGATGGTCCAGCGTTTAATATGAGCAAGAAACTCTTCATTTACTAGCAGTTTCCTGTCAAATGTCCAGCTGCTGTGCTTCACGGCCCCCGCCTGCACTATTACCTCTAGCATTAATGGGTTGTGGTCCGAAAACAGTTTCGGGAGTTTTTTGATCTTAATCTCATCCATTATGTTGATTGAGGCTAGAAAATAATCTAAACTGACATATTTTTTATGTGGGTGGGAAAAGTAGGTTAACCCTGGGTCTTTCAAATTTTTCTCAGCCCAGACATCCACCAAGCCATGACTATCTCTAAAGGTAGCCAGTGCCCTAAAGACTTGAGGCTTCCGGCCCTTATATTTTTGGTTTGAATCCTTGGTACTTCCTAGGTGTATATTGAAGTCGCCACAGATTATCAGAGGATCCGACCAGGAGGCTAGCTCTATCTCCAGATCTTCCCAGATTTTAGGATCGTCCTGATTTGACCCATATATCGTAGCTAACGTCACCCCTGTGGTTAAAGAAATTATCGCCCAGCGCCCCCATTTATCAGCCAATGCATGCTTTACTGTTCCAGCCTGATATTTAACGTGAATGGATACCCCTCTAATCATGGAGGTCTGGGTGGAGTATATAGCCAAATCATAGCCCCTTATACGGAGAGCATCCTTGTTCCCCCATGGGATGTGCATTTCCTGCAAGCAGGTTATGTCAGGGTTAACAGCCTTCAGTAGTTCATATACTTTGTTTCGCTTACTTCTATCATTTAGTCCCCCATCATTAACTGAGCAGATCCTTAATATATCCATATTTATCTAAGGAGGCCGTCGATCTGAGCCTTACCATCCTACTGTTCCCTATTTGCTCTTCTCCCTTTTTCTGCTTCCTATCCCTGGCTTTTTTTCCCCCTTTTTATTCTGCACCCACACCCACACCCTGACTAGCCCCATCCCCCCAACCCTTGCCCCCAGCCTACCCCGACCCGACTCTCTCCACCTGCCCCCCTTCCTCCTCCCCCTGGAAGCTCCAAGACCCCTGGTCTGTTAAGTGATAGAGCAGCCCTACACCGTGATCAGTGAGCCCCCCCACCTTAAATCCATTAAATGTTCAGCAAAAATTGAAAAACAGAAGCCCTCCCAAAAGCCTTCCCAAAAGAAAAGCATATTCAACATTCTATAATAGGTAGGAGCAAAAGAAAAACAACGTTGTACTAGTAGTTCCTAATTTATTTCTATACTTTCTCGATTCTATTCCAAATCATATCTCTGATCATCAAGACAGTTCGTCAATATTTTAAGTCTTACTTTCCCTGAACCCTTCCATTGAGTTCTCCCAGGAAATCTTGCGCTTTGACCTCGGAGGTAAAAAACAAATAAAGGCAGCTACGTGCCATAAACTGTAACAACCAAAAAAAAACTCCTTGTGCGTAACATAGCAAAAAAAGTAGTAGTCTTTGGTAGAAAATTGCAGAGCAGGAATGAATGACCCATTGGTAAACTTTATATAGAAAGGAAAATCTCCCAAAACTGCCAGAGAATTTGGTGCTAAGAGAGGGGCAATTAGAAATATCATGTCGGGAATTAAAGAACAAGGTAGCAGCATTGGCCTGCACTTGCACCCACCTATTTAACACTTCCCCAGCACCTGCAATAGATTCCATCTTGATTGTAACTAGAGCCAAACTGATGCTAGGACTAACTTATTGGCAGCAAGCATCATCTTTCCAACTGGATATACAAGACCCAATGTAGAGCATTCAGTCTGATATTTCAGCTACTGCAAGCAGTGGCACAAGCCCAAATTCGGATGCATTTAGGCCATCTGAGGCAATCACTTGAGCTAATGCAACATTACCTGAAATGGTGCCATATACTTTGGTCTGTAAATCAGGGATGCCTGAAGTCAGCAATTTGGAGGGGAATAAATAAGATTCAACAGGATCTGAACTATGCCTACTCTGGATATCGACAAAAGTTCCTAAGTGCCCTACAGTTAGCTTCAACACATGGATCTATTGAGTGCATAGACTGTTTAAAGGATCTTGTAGGGTGCAAGTTTGTCCCCTATTATGATAAGAAGATGTCATAGAGTTTCAAAATAAGAAAGCCTAAAGGTACATTTCTTACAATGCTACAATGGGAACTCCACACCCATATCACCTGTCGGCTTTTAACTAAAGTATGCAGACTAGGAATGATCTGGGTTAGGCTCCAGTTCATTTCAATCAAAGAGCTCAGGAGGGCCTGGTGGAACTTTGATGGATACAATGAATGATGCTGATTCTGTGCACAGCTTAAAGAATATCTAACACGTGTTTGCATCTGTCCAGCACTTTCTGATCAATGCAAAGTTTGGGTGAGACCAATTCTGTGTGAATGAGATGTCAAAAGCTGTAGGAGTGCAGTTGATTTATGTCTGAATAGCGAGCACATGTAGCTATTGGCTCGCTTGACAAACATTTTTCTCTAGGCGACAAATATTTTGAAAAACAACCTCAAAAAGATAGGGTGCTTGTTCGTTGAGGGAGGCTCTTAGCTTTTTCACATCTCCTCTCTGCTATGCAGTTTTATCTATCCTCTTATTTAAAATGGTTTTTATCACTCAATAGTACATTTTTTAAATCTACTTATCACCTTGAAAACCTTTAATTGCAATGAGTGCCTGCTCTTTATGCCCACTATTCTTCTACCCAGTCCTTGGGCAAATTCCAAAGCGAATGTCCCACTCCTTTCCATCAAGTGCAGTCCTCTCATCCAAGCTGTTCTCTTCCACCACAGCACATCGCGGCTCCTGGTCCTTCCGACTGCCTACTCCAGGCGATACCCACATCTCCTACCTGAATGGCAGAGTTTACTGAGGAGCACCTCAGGATTTCCTAAAGCAGGATGCCCCACCCTTGGAAATTCTGCACGAAGAAACCTAGCTTCCAGTGGGGCCTGCTCAGTTTAACTTCACCACCTGTCAAGTAAGGCAAACTTGGGATCCACTCTCCACCTTTGCTGAGATTAAGGGCCTCATTTACAAGGTCATTGCGTCGCTGATTCGTCACTTCTTATGAAGCACCGGCGGCACAGTGTGCCTACCATATTTCCACGGCCATAAGTCACCCTGCGGGACTTTTCTTGGCCCCTTTCATGCATTACTCTGTGTGAAAGAGGCGTTCCATGGGTGTTGCTGTGGGTGTTCCTATGCAGCATCCTTGGAACTTGACGCATTCCCAGCTTTACAAAGCTTTGTAAAGCTGGGAATGCTTGGCGCAGCAAAGAGAAATACTTCTATTTTGCCTCGTTTTTTCCTCTTTCTATGCGTGCGGAATTCTGCAGCACACATAGAAAGAAGAAAATGCCATCAATTATTGTTTTTGTACAGCAAGGTGTCCCTTCCTGCTCAAAAACAAGCATCCCCGCAACGCAGACTCCCTTGCAATGTAACGCAAGGGTGCCTCCGCACGGCAACCAATTGTGCACCAGCACAGGGGAAAGCACACGGATGCGTCGCATTGTTGTTAATACGACGCATCCTTGTGCTTTTAAATTTTAAAATGACGGAGCTTGGTACAGCAAAATGGTTTGCAGCATCTCACTGCGTCATTTTATGTAAACGAGGCCCTAAGTTTCCCAGCTTCCCAAAGTCCCAACACTACTCAGAAAAAGTACCGACGTTGATGAGCCCTAGACCCTCCCTAGACCCTAAAGAGCAAAACACTCTGGAGGCTAAGGAATAGGTAAGAGATAGAACATATCACGTTATTGACTGTCAAACGGTTCATAACGTTCTGCTACCCTTAACATGAACTGTAATTCAGTTTGGGAAATAAGTTAAACCTTAAGCAGAGAACCACCCTTAAGCTTTACAACTTCTGTCTTTTCACACTCATCGTTTTTGTAAAGGGGGCATTAATGCAATGCATTACAGCTTTCTCTCTTCTTGGAGATACTAAAACATATTTTCGAGCCTCTTTGTATCGGCAGTTAGGATTTTCCACCCCTATCATGCCAGAAGATATATTTATATAGAAAAGACAAGGAAGCCAATAACACGCATCAAATCCTTTCTTTACTATCTCAGGGTCCAATTCACAAAACATTTGAATCAACAAAATAATATTCGTGGGAAAAGTGTTATCTGTAGATGTCTATGGGTATTGAGTGCAATTTCCATAGTTTCCACGTGAATGCATTTTCCACAGTCATAAATATAAGGGTTTGGAGCGGGCATGGCTGTTCTGGTGGAAACAATCACCAAGTCACAACTTGTTGAGTATTCACCAGTATTTGCAATTATTTTCCATCCGAATTCACCAGCACGCACATACAAAGGGAGGCATTGAGAAATGGCATGGAATACCCCCATCTTTTTGCGCAAGTGCAGAGGGAAGAAGTTCTCCACAAGGAGACATGTTTTTCAAGTGGAGAAAAAAACGGGGGAAAACGTGCATCCTCTAATGGCACTAACTGTAGGGATGTTCACCAAGCAAATCTAATGCGTAGATCACGTAAGTCCTATTTTTGTGAATCGATCCCCCTCGGTCGTTAGTATTCTACACAGTAACAGAGCAGGGCCCGTCACGTGGGAGAGCACCTTTAACAGCCAGAATAGCCTTAGGATAAAAGCCTGTAATGTTATTAGAACATTCCAGCCAGTGACGTAGAATATTCTAAATAAAAAAGGGAAAGATAAAAAGCAAACATTAGGAAATTTGAACCGAAGTTCTATACCAGCCACTATTGACCCTCTCCCACTTACTGTCTTCAATGTAGTTTGCAGCGTTCTGACAGTCTAATGTATTTATATATTAAGCTTCATAATTATTGGGATATTTGGAGCATATGACTTTTTGGAAATGCTGCAGGTGCTGGATGAATAGCTCCTAAGTGTGCCACGGAGTGAACCCACAAAATGCAGAGACTTCCTGACGCATCCTTGCTTCAACCTCTGGGTAGAACAGGAAAGTGATAGTCTAGCAAAACTTAGGGCCTCATTTATGGCGTTTTGGCATAGGGCAGCACAGTAAGGCACCTTGCTGTGCTGCCCTACACAAACGTGAAGGGGCAGGAATGCATCGTATTTAAGCAATGCAGTGCATTCCTGTCCTTTCGGCCTGTCCTGGCGCTGTTTTGGAAACCAAGCATCAACGTAGGCCCCCTTGCACCATGGTGCAAGGGTGCATTGCAGGGAGGATTGTTTTTGTGCAGGAAGGGGCACCTTCCTGCACAAAAACACTCCTACAAGGCATTTTTATCTTTCTATGGCAGCACACATGGAAAGAGGAAACAACGAGGAGAAATAAACCTATTTCTTTCCTCTTGTTACACCTCACATGGGAGGACTACGGATTTGAAGCTGCCCCAAGTTTACATCACTTTGTTAATCTGGAGGAGCATCAAATTCCACGGCTGTTGCATGGGAAAACCCACCACAATGCCCATGGAATGTCTCCCGGGCGCACAGTAAGGCAGCGCAGCAATTTGACCTGCGTCGCCTTACTCATGATTTATGAGGCCACTCAAAGCCACGCAGGGTGGCTTTGCATGTCTTCCTTAATCTTTATGAGAGAACTGTGTCACACATGTACCACTGTGCGTGGAACAAAAGTTAGGCAGGGCTCTCATAAATAAGCCCCTTAGTGTAGCATTGTGGAATGGTTATTTTCGTGAAACTAACTGTTGAGTGTTTTTTCCACGCATTTATTCAATTTGGCAACTTGTATTGACTGACAATTGCCGTTGTTTCAGCCACATAAATGTATTCATTTGCCACCCCTTGCCAATGAATGGAAAATGTTGAATATAATGAATGTTGTTCATGAAGTGGAGGAAGAGTCAAGAAATTGGCAATGGATTCTGGTGATTTTACCTTTGATTGAAATTTTTTGGCCATCCCTAAACCCGAGTAAGGTTCCGTAGTGGGGTGTTTTATTCCTGCTGGTGGGTTTTGATTGAGCATTGGAAATTCAGATAAGTACTTTGGGGCAGATTTACGAGCCCCTTGCGCCACTTTTGCGCAGCCGTTGCGTCACTTATGTGACGCTGCGGCGACGCAAAACATGTGCCACGTTGCGCAATATTTACAACGTGACGCATCTAGGGAGGTGCGTCACGTTGTAAACCCCTGCGCCACATGAAACCTGCGTCAGGTTTCATGTGGGCGTTCCGGCGCAGGGTGGGCGTTCCCTCGCAGGTACGCCTCGTAAAAGTGACGCAGTGAAATCTACAAGATTTCACTGAGTCACTTTTACGCCCATGCTGCGTCAAAACCCTGCGCCTGCTTGAAGCAGGCGTAAGGATTGACGCAGCATGTTAGGCATAGGGCACCCCCGAGCCTTGCTGGAGCCGCGTCGCGCTTGCGACGCGATTCCAGCAATGCGCCGCCTTTCCGTCGGGGGATGCGACACGCATCTGCCCATCCGTGCGCCACGGCGCGCCGCATTGTAAATGCGGCGCATCGGCGGTGGCGCAAGGGCAAACTTGCGTGACGCATCTTCCCTGGCGCATCCCTGCTGATTTGCAGGGATGCGCCAGGGAACGTAAATATGCCCCTTTATGCTTTAGGCTCCCAGGGTTTATGGTGCAGGTAAATTTGGAATTTTGGGTGACAGCCTTTCTATTCTCAAGACATGTGGAAACTTTTACTGTTGAAGCCTCCCTTGAATTTCTGTAAATGAGATGTATAGCCCTGCCACTTATTAACCCGACTACCTGTAAGGAGATTGATGTTTTCAAAAGATGCTCAACTTAACCCTATGCAACCGAAGAGTTTTATGTGTATCCCCTAACACAAGCAATACCATGACAGAGACGTTCCTTGGTGGTCATTGACACAGAAGACATTAGATTGGTTTTTATACATTGGTAGTAGGATGTGGCGGTGTTTAGGAAACAGGAGATATGTTAATTCAGCGTTGAAACTGCACTGCTGGCAGGCTGCCTGGTGGGTATTGGGAACATGCCTACGAATAATGTCTGAACAATATCCCAAAAATGAAAAGGCTCTTAATTTTACATGACATTCTTCCAGTACAATTTTTGAACTGGCAGGCAAGAGGAAATAATTTCACAAACCCATCCACCCACTTAACGACAGTTCCTGTGTGTGCAGCTCTCTCCCTTGATGTAATAACACCAATGTTGTCATCATTGTGATGATGTGGCTTCACAGGGGTGCAGTGACAAGTTGAGCACCGGTAAGTGAGGAGACATGCACCGTGATACACTGGTCTGGACCGGAAGTCCCGTGCGACCCCGGCCCCTTTATTTAAGCTCTCTGGCCACGCCTGGCCAGAGAGTGATACATAGTGTGTGGGTTCTTCCGGGCCAGGCCCGGGTACGGACATGAGCAACTAGACCGCTACATCCCATCCCAACTCAGTTTTCAACATAACAAAACCTCACAGTTTAACACACAAAGTCTGCAAGTCTCTGGTTCGGCCTAGGGTTCGGCCTTAGGTCATATCGCCGTTGTCTCACCCTTTGGCTCACCCCTGGACTGGCTACTTCCGACCTTTCGGGACTGGGTGTTTGTTCTCTTTCCAGCCCCAAGGGTGTCGACGGTAGTTCCCTCGCTCTCTCTCCCACCAGGCACGGAGCCGGCCACTCGTTGGCGACATTGCCATCTGTTGGTCGGTTGTCATTGGTCATGTTAGTCTCAGGAGCGGGCACCATCTTGAACCACGATACATTCCTGGTAATTGTCTCTCCTCCCTTCTTCGCAGTGACCGCTGTGCCCGGGTCTTCACCACGGTCCACAGACCGGGTTCGTAGGCAGTACGGAATTTTCCTCCACCGCGACGGTTTCTTACTAGAACAGTGCGCCCTGGCATTATTACTCGAGGTCGTGCCCTCCTCTGCTTACTGGCTTTTTCGTTGGTCAGGGACCTCCTCGTTTGAGTGCCGACAGGATCATATGGTTCTGGCACCCAATTATCCGCCATGGGAAGAGTGTCCCGCCTGGGCCCAGCTAGCATCAGCGCCCACGGGGACCGCTGGGTGGTGCAGTGTGGGGTGCTTCGATATTCCCGCAGGAACCTCTGGAGTGCTACCTCAGGATCTGCCTGATCGGCAACAGTTATTCGGAACACTTTATTTAAAGTCCGCATGAATCGTTCTACTTCGCCGTTGGCTTGTGGCCATTGTGGCGTGATGCGGTGATGTTTCACCCCCAGGTGGGTCAGGAGATCTTTGAATTCTTTTCCTTGGAACGGTGGACCGTTGTCCGTCTTGATCACTTGTGGTAGCCCGAAGAGGGCGAACGCCTTTTCCAATACTGGCTGCAGATAGTTGAAAGCCGTGGACGGGAGGACCTCCACGATAGGGTACTTAGTGTAGCTGTCAATGAGGACGGCTGTCACCCTTCCGTCTGGAACGCTCCCAAAGTCCAGGCTCACCCATGACCACGGTGATGGGGCTGGCTCTTCAGTTATTACTGGAGCTGGGGCTTCTGGACTACTGGTGAGTTGGCATGCCCGACAGCTCCGGACGACGGTGTCTACAGCTTCTTCGAGCCCGGGGAACCACACTTTTTCCCTCATTCGGGACTTCATCCTCCCGGTCCCTTGGTGGCCTTCATGCGCTAGGATGGTGGCCCTTTCTTGAAGGCTCGCTGGTACCACGATCCGTGACCCTCTCAGCACTACTCCACTGTTAGCGGCGCTCAGCTCTTCACGGACCCTCCAGACTTTTCCCAGCCTGGCTCGATCTATCTCGTTCCACCCACAGGTGTCGTGAAGAAAGTGTTCCCAGGACCCCTTCCTCAGTGCTTCCGCTACGCGTTGAAGGACCACATCGGTCTCAGTGTGTGTCTTGATCTCGTCGGTGGTGAGAGCTTTCGGACAGGCCCACTGGGAAATCATATTTACATAGTCTTCCGTTTGTCGCTCCTGCTCGGCGTCTCCGTCAGAGGATCCTGAAGGGTGGCGCGAGAGGTAGTCCGCCGGGTTTCTCGCCCCGGGCTTGTATACCAGATCCAGCTGATAATGCTGCAGTTGTATGGCCCATCGTTCAATCCTGGGTGGTGGGTGCGGTGAGGTCCCTTTGAACAAGGACAGCAGTGGCTGGTGATCCGTTATCACCCGGAAAGGATGTCCGCTGAGGTATAGATGAAAGTGGTTGCACGCCCACTTGATGGCAAGCGCCTCCCGTTCAATCTGTGAGTATCTGGTTTCGGTGGGAGTAAGTGCCTTGCTCGCAAAAGCCAGTGGGACCCATTTGCCTGGCTCAGCCTCTTGTGCCAACAGTGCCCCCAGACCGACAGGACTGGCATCGACGGTTAGCTCAGTTGCTTTGGAGGTGTCGAAGTAGGCCATGGTCGTCTTTTCCAGCAGTGCTGATTTCACTGTGCGAAACGCCTCTTCTTCCTCATGTCCCCACTTCCACATGACATCCTTCTTTGTTAGCACCCGCAAGGGTTCGGCTAGGGTAGCGAGGTTAGGTATAAACCGCCCGCAGTATGTTGCCATCCCCAGGAAACTTCTCACTTCTGACGCCGTCGTGGGGGCCGGGGCACGCAGGATGGCTTGTGACTTCTGGGGGTCTACCTTCACGCCTTCCTGGTTGAACACGTAGCCGAAGAATTCAATCGACTTTTTGAAAAACTGACACTTGTCCTTGTGGAGGGTCACCCCCTGATCAGCGAGGCGTTGGAGCGTAGCCCGAAGGCGCCGGTGGTGTTCTTCAATTGTCGCTGAGTGTATCAGTATGTCATCGCTGACATTTAGTACCCCGTGGAGGCCTGACAACACTTCTTTTATGGCGTTTTGGAAGATCTCCGCCGCTGATGAGATCCCGAAGTTCAGCCTTTTATAGCGCCGTAGCCCCAAGTGCGTCGAGAAAGTCGTGATGTAGCGACTCTCTTCGGCTAACTTCAGTTGGTGATAGCCGGCGTTGAGATCCAATTTGGAAAACCAGCGGGATCCGTTAAGGTCTGCCAGAATATCATCTACGGTCGGCGTAAGGTGTCTCTCCCGCTTTATTGCTCGGTTGGGCATGCGCATATCAATGCAGAGCCGGATTTTCCCAGGCTGCTTTGGTTTTTCCGCTATTACCATCGGTGAAACCCACGGAGTCGGTCCGGTGACCTTCTCTATGACGCCTTGTTGCTCGAGTTTTTGTAATTCCTGTTCAACTAGCGGTCGGAGATGAAAAGGTATACGCCGATGTCTTAAGGCTACTGGCGTTACTGCCTTATCAATGTGGAGTTTCACGGGTGGTCTCTTCATGCTCCCAAGACCGTTGAACAACTGGGGAAACAGCTCGAGGATGTCCTCGGTTTGTAGTGTCCTGACGGCGTTGGCGAAGGTCACCAGACCTAGATCTTCCGCGGTGTGGTTCCCTATTAGGATGTCCGCCTCTCTGTCAACCACGTGGAACGTCGTGGTGATCTCGTGGTCGTCTGATTTCACCCGGACTGTCATCTTGCCTTTCAGGGGTAGTGGTGTCCGGCTGCCGTATGTGAGAATCTTCACTTGGGACGGTGATAGCCCAGGCCTGGGGTTGAGCTGTTTGTACTGCT
This sequence comes from Calotriton arnoldi, assembly GCA_963921515.1. Classification (NCBI taxonomy): domain Eukaryota; kingdom Metazoa; phylum Chordata; class Amphibia; order Caudata; family Salamandridae; genus Calotriton; species Calotriton arnoldi. Next base: position 1,735,160 of record CAWUFW010003036.1, read on the forward strand.
GGCATCCCATGACATTGACGGATGCCCCTGTGTCAATGAGCGCAGTTACGGGTGACCCTGCAATCTCTATAGCGCATGTTGGCTGAGGTCGCCGTCTCCGCTTGAGATCGCTGGCAAAAGAGATTAGATAGCATTCGTCTTCGGTGGACGAGTCTTCAAGGTATTGCCTGTGCTGCGTTGGCGGCTTACTACCCCTCGGGGCTTCAGCGTCCTCCAGTGTGAGGTGCCTCACCGTTCTGGACAGAGGTTTTCGGCCTAGTGCTCCTCTGCTTCTCATTCCTCCTCTGCATACACTTGCGAAGTGGTTGGGGATGCCGCATTTCGAGCACACCTTGCCCCGCGCTGGGCACTCTTCTGGTGGGTGTTCCTCCTTCCCACAGTATCCGCACTGTGATCTCCGTGTGCTTCTATTCGGCCATCGCCCTCGGGTACTTCTCTGCTGTGTGCGCACTGCATCTACTTTCTCAACCTTCACCGTTGTCGGTTGCTCTACCTGTTGGGTAAGGGCGGCGTCCATCACTGTCGCCCTGGCTTCCGACAGGTCATGTGATCGTGCCAGGACCAGTATGTCTTCCAGAGAGATGCGTGTTTGACGGAGGATGAGGGTCCGCAGAGTTTTATTGCGACATCCTTGAATTACTTGCGCACGAACCTCCTTGGTCTGGTCATCTTCCGTGCACGTACTGGCCAGTTCCCTCAATCTTGCATGGAATGCGTCCATCGACTCCCCTTCCCTTTGGCGCGCTTGCCGGAGTTTAAAGCGTTCATAATCCGGGTTTAGCTGGGGGTCGAAGTGAGCATTCAGGGCCCTTACCGCCGCCTCGTAGTCCGTCGGTGCTCCTGTGTCTGGCAGGTGCGCGAACAATTTATATATCTCATCACCTGCGAAATGGAGTAATAGCGACCGCTTCACGGCTCCGTCCGTTTCTCTCGTGGCGATGAAATAATTGTTCAATCTGCCAATCCAGACTGTCCACCTGGGTGACGCTGTGGCGGGGTCGATCAGTTCACTGAATGGGGGTAGTGCACTAATCTGAGAGTGTGGGGACACTGGTAGCATTGCAGGGAGCGCCGGCTGCGGGGCTGCTTGTTGATCTGCTGGAGCTGCCTGGATAGACATGGTCGTCCTTGCCGCGTGAACTCACTGTTGCTGCGCCACTTGCCCTTCCTCGTGGCTGAGACAGGCGCTAGATTACACCCCCTGCCCTCTGTCTGGGGATGTGTATTCAGCCTCCTCTTCTCTCCCCCTCAGGTGGGTGCAGTTGTCAATGCCTGGTGGTCCACACCGGGTCCAGGCTGCTCTTGTCCCTTCTCCCAACTCGTGGGTGGCCGAGTTGTGTGTTCTGTCGTGCCTCCTGAGTTCCCCTAGGTGGCGCTGTGGAGGATTGCTGCCTGGCGAACGGGCGAATGCTGCTGCGCATGCGCGCACGTCGTGAATGAGCGCGAGCTCTACCGGGATGCGGCCGGGAGTCACAGCGCTGTTGGCAGTGTCGGGGAGGCTGCGGGGACGGGCAGACGCCAGTAGCGGTTCCGGTACCTGAAAGGCGCTGCAGAGCGCTGCCGGACACCGCGCGTCGAGGATGGCACTGGGGCTGCGCGTCGTCTCCTGTCGAGCTCCACCAGGCCGATGGGCTGGGAGCACAGCAACGCTGCACCGGTGGGGCGGGCCGTGATTCCGGACCCCCACCCTCGTCGCCAATGTGATGATGTGGCTTCACAGGGGTGCAGTGACAAGTTGAGCACCGGTAAGTGAGGAGACATGCACCGTGATACACTGGTCTGGACCGGAAGTCCCGTGCGACCCCGGCCCCTTTATTTAAGCTCTCTGGCCACGCCTGGCCAGAGAGTGATACATAGTGTGTGGGTTCTTCCGGGCCAGGCCCGGGTACGGACATGAGCAACTAGACCGCTACAATCATGATCTCCCCTAGGTCATAGTCCAATAAGCGGGGGTTTCGGCAGGAAGTGAAATTTCAGGTGGAATGGAAAACAATTCAGTATCCTAAATATACTTTCTCTGTTGTAATTAGGGTAGTGATGTTGATGCTGTATCTGGTTAAACCACCAACTAAGGATTCGCCATTTCTAGGTGGCCTCTGATGGCTTTTGTTGGTGAAGGACCTCATGATATCATTTTGCCAGAAAAGTACAATAAGGATTCCAAAGAGAGAAAGGGTTACAGGACAGGAGAGGATGTGGCCTAACAGAAAAAGCTTCTGACTTTGGAGCCGGGGAACCAGGTTCGAGTCTCGGCGTAGGCTCAACATCCTGTTATTCTGGGCAAATCCCTTAATTTCCCCGTGTCTACCAAAAACTGAATGTGTTCTTGTGTAATTTAACTGGTGCTCATGTAAAGTGCTTCGAGTCGAGATCGCGCTATATAAAACTGCAACATTTTTTTAATAAATCCTACTTCTGCCACTGGCTTTCATGTGTTTTTAAGGTTTGCTATTGCGTGGATAGTCTGTCCATTAAAGCCGCAGATTTTTGATGATGGTTACATTGCCACATTTGTTTTCATATTTGGTTTTGGTGATTGGGGCACCAGGTCATTTTGTGAGGTTGCAACGTGACAGATAGGTTGTAATTGGGACCCAGAGTGTGTTCTTTGATGCATTTATTCTGTTGATATGATAACACTTTAATTGTTGATTTATGGTTTTTTTAGTAGGATGTGTGTGTGGTTTGAGGAATTGAGACAGAAGATCAAAAACAAAAATATCGCGGAAGAAAATATTGTGACAAGAATATTAAGGACAAAAATATAGTGAAGGTGAGTTTCTATTGGTAAGCAAAGTTTTAATATATATAACTCCACTGTACCTTGACAATATATATATCATAGATGTGGAGTTAAGAATAGTAAATCTATTCTTACTTATTTGCACTTACCTTCTCAATATTTTGGTCCTTGACATTTTTTACACAATATTCTGTACACACAATCTTTTTGTTTCCAATATTCTGTCAGCAATCCATGTTTTGAATGTGTTACCCTGTTGTAAAGGCACAGTGCTTTTCACCAATCACCCTTGTACATTCTTTTATTTCTATCTGCCATGATAACTGAGAAAAATTGGTTTGTTGGTTGAGGGAGGTGTGAGCCCTTCTCAAGCAACAGTCACAAGCCTGTGCTTAACCCTCTGGTAGCTTGAAACAAAAGCAGTCAGGCTTAACTCAGAGGCAATGTGTAAAGTATTTATGCAGCACACAAACAGCAAATAAAATAAAAGCACAAAACAAGAGAAAGCCCACACCAATTTAGAAAAATAGAGTAGAATTTAATAAATTATTTGAAACCAAAATGTCAAAAATACAACTGCTAGAACCGGAGATTTGCAATTTCAAAGATTTTATGTAAGTATAGTATCTAAAAGCACAAAGCCCCACTCACGATTATCTGGTCGTACAAGACCAGATGAAAATCACAAGTTCAGGCTGACCGCAATGGAGCATGAGCTGGAAATAGGGACCAGGTTAGTCCCCCTGAAAGAGTTACCTTCTAAATTCACGTGGGAGGAGTTCTGTTTGTGCTGGAGGAGGCCGCGAAGAGCAGAAAGTGCATTGCAGATGGTCGTCACTGTAGCGGGATGAGCAGAACAGATGTCGCGGACGACCAACACTGTAACATGAAGATCTTTGTCAAGCATCATGGACGGTCGCTGCTGGAGATTCACACTGGCAGTCACTGGTGGCTGTCAATGCTGTAGCGCGATGTGCAAATGTCATGTTGCCGATAGTTGCTGGCAGTCACTGTAGCGTGAAAAGTTGGGCTCACTGAAGCTACGCATTGCCGGTTGACATGAATGGCAAGATCTTGGCACATATCGGCCCGTTCATGAAGAGCCCCAAATTTTAGGATTTCTCCTTTTTGAGTCAGATGAGTGCCCTCTGATGCCAGCCAATGGTCCAGGACCTGGGAAGACACCTCTGGGAGATCAGAGACTGACTCTTGTAGATGCCAGCAGGGCTCAGGCAGTTCCAGTTGCAGGTCTAGTTACAGCTCCAGGCAGCAGGTCAGGTGGACAGATGCAGGGAGGCCTCTGGAGCTTGTTTTGTCCCTGTAGCTCAGAACAGAAGGCCAGTCAGATGATACTTGGAGTCACTCAGCCTGGGATGAAGGAAGCAGGTCCAGTCTTCCTTCTCAAGAAGCAGGGCAGGCCTCAAGCAGCAGGGCAGCAGGACATCCATCTTCTGTAGTATCCATAGGTGCAGGAGTGTACTGAAGAGTGGGTCGGAGGGTCCTCTTTTTATACCTGGTGCCCACTTTGAAGTGGGAGAAGCTTCTGGAATTTTCCCCTACAGAGGTGTCTGGAATTTCCTGCCTCCCTGCCCTGGTCCCAGTGTGTCTAGTGGCACAATAGGCTAGTGTGAAGCCTTTGTGTGTGTGCTAAAACAGCCCAATTGATGCACAAGTGTGTTAGGTGACAGCTCTGCCCCTTATCCTGCAGAGATAGCCCATCCTGCTAACATTTAGTCCCCCTTTTGCGATACTGTCTGGGAGGAATACACAAAGGCCAACTGCCACATACACCTAGACATGTGCCCTAGGAGCAGACTGCAGGTACCAAATGGTTATGACCAGAATATGCCAGCTTTCCAAAAATGGCATTTTCAGAATTATGACTTAAAATGTGACTTTTTCAATTCGTCAGACAACAAACATGGCATTCCTGCATGCTCACACACAAAAGTTATCACTTATTAAATGAATGTAATAAGGTAACCTGAGGTTATCCTGTGGGCGAGGTAGTCCTTAATGTAGTGAAAAACGAATTTAGGAGTATTTCACTACCAGGACATTTAAAACTTAAAAGTATATGTCCAACGAATTAAATACAATGCACCCTGTCTTAAGGGATGTTTAGGTCCTACCCTAGGGGTGATTTATATGTTTTAAAAGTATGGTTTAGGCCTGGCAAATAGATTATTTGTCCAGGCCAGAGTGGCAGTTTGAAACTGCATACACAGGCTTCAATGGAAGGCCTGGGACATGTTTTAAAAGGCTACTTAAGTGGGTGACACAATCAGTGCTGCAGGCCCACTAGCAGCATTAATATACAAGCCCTGGGTACTTATGGTACCACTTTACTAGAGATGTATAATTAAATTTAATATTCCAATTGACTGCAAGCCAACTTCACCATGTTTACAGGAGACAGCACCAGCACTTTAGAACGGTTAGCAGTAGTAAAGTGTGCAGAGTCCTAAGGCCAGCAAAAATGAATTCAGCAAAACAGGAAGAGTAACTTGCTTTGGATTTGGATTGTTCACAAAGTACAGATGTGTGTGCATACAGGCTTTCTAAAAGATGCAGTGAAAATACTGAACCTTTGTTAAAACTATTGACTGTCAAGTTCACCACTAACAATTCAAACTTTATCTCATGTCTCCTTTTCATTGCAGTAAGGGTGCAACTCACTCTGCTGAATCACTCTTTTCTGCTAATGGCTCCTGCACTCAGCTTTTTATATAGTTGTTGCCATAGATGTTGCTTCATTAAAATCTTTTTCTAAACCAACTGGAGTCAACACACATAAAGGGGCCGATTCCGATCTCGGTCGGAGGCGCACCCAATACCATTCGGTCGGGAAAAAAGCCATGCGAAAGCCTGTTTCCCGACCGAACCGTACGCGGGTCCGGCCGAGCGAGTACGATGCGAATTCGCCGACCGACTCGTCCGGGCGACCCGACCGCTCCGACCGACTCGTACCCGGATCGTACCGCTCCGACCGACTCGCTCGGACCCGATTCACACCGCGCAATGGAGACGTTTTCCGGCCGGGTAAGTACGATGCGCACCTCGACCGCTCCGACCGACTCGCGCCGTCCGACTCGAACTCGCTGTCGGAGCCGTACTTTGGGGGTCCGTGTCGGACCCCCTGTACGCGTACCCGTGCGAGGCGCACACAGGGGGACCCATGGGTCCCCCCTACCTGTGCGTGTACGCCGCGAGCGCTCGCGGCGTACTCGCTGTAGGGGGCGCCCTTGTCCGCCTCGCACCCATTGAGGCAATGGGAGCCCGCGTACGCGTTGTACGACCGGCTCCCATTGAGTTCAATGGGAGTCCGACCGACTCGTGTCCGATAACATACGGACGCATCGTACTCGTTCGGTCGGACTGCACGGGTCCGATTCGGTCGGAAATCTCTCCGGGTCCGGCTCGGTCGGAGAAATTTCCGGCCCGAATCGGAATCGACCCCAAAGTCTCCTATCAATTCCTAAACACTTTTTGTAACACAAATGCATACCTGCCGTCCTGCTGTCATTCCTAATGATTTTTTCAGTCCTTACTGAATTGAGCAGGGAATTTAAAACCCAAGAAAAGAAAGTGCAAGCTGCATAATCTTGTACAAATGTTGAACCTAAAGTGGGTGGGTGAACAGCAGAACCTAGTGACAACATGGCATGGGTCCCCCGCCTCTTCAGGTGCTACAATGGCTGATAGCTGCTTGCCATTAGCTACAAACTGCATTAGAGGAGGAAAGTGGAGCATTACTTTCAAGAGCTTCCCTTGTCTTCCCGTAAGGAAATATATAACTTGTTTAAATGCACAGTTCATGCTCCTGTAGACCTCTATACCCTTAAATGGGTAACAAGCCATATTTCTTTAAGAAAGCTCTTACACAGTAGCTTCTCCTGCTTTGTGCAAAGCACTCAAATATTATACAGAAATGCTCAAAGCACTTATCTTAGGAACCAAATAACTCTTCAAAATATGGGGTGAGGCCTTAATTCAGTGGCTCAAGCCGTAAGCTATATGGGCATAAAACATTAAAAGCAATTGCATTGAATTAAAGAACTCTTGCCAGAACATTCAGAAAGTCATGTACTGAGAGGGGAAATGCAGCTTTCTGATATTTAGCTTTCATTGGAGTTTTTGAAAATTAGACCCAGATAAGTATTTGACTTAATCGTTGTCTGATGATCTTTATTGAAGCAGTGCATTTTTTATTAGAAATAGCCTGTGTAACTGGAACCAAATTTTCCTGTAAAAAGTAGAACCCGGCAGCACTCAGCACTCAGCCTAATCAAGCTTACCAGAAACTGTGTGCGGGCTTTACAAACACTTCAGGCAACGCAGTGCTGTGAAGTTGCTGTGTGGCAATGCGTGAGAATGAGAGAGAAGCACAGCACCATATTTTCAAAGAAATGGCACAGTTCTACTCTCTCCCTGTGCTGGCTCAGTTCGAGTTGCCTAGGACAAATGCAGGTAGCCTTGCACCATAGTGCAAGGGTGTCTACATTATGGTCAGGATAGTTTTTGTGCTGGAAGGGGTACCTTCCGCACAGAAACTATGCTTGGATGCTTTTTCCTCTTTGTATGTGTACTACTGATATTTCTCCTTGTTACACCAGCCTCAGGCATGTGTCCCATTTTAGCACAAACCTATGTCTACAACGTTTTGTAAATATGGGTTTGCGTCAAAATCCATGGGTGGATGCACGTGAAAACCCATGCAACACCTATAGAATGCCTCCCTGATGCAAAGTAACACAAGGTAGCACAATGTGTTACATTGCATTGCTTTTTTGTTTTTACAAAGCAACTCAACTCGAACTTTGTGTTGGTTTCTAAACACCACAATACATTTTACGTCAGGTACGAAAAGTGGCACACACCTGATGCAAAATCTTTGTAAATCTGGGCCTGGAAACTTTGGAAAGCTCCTTCCTACATACAAGTGCTCCAAATATATGCATCACTTCTTCGACAATACATGTCACTGTCTAATTTATGGAGAAATCAAACATGCTGGAGAGAAGAAACAACAAAATGTAATCTTAAAACAAGGCGCATTCTCTGTTCTTTGTAGCACTTTGTTGAACTGGCCATGTCACTCTCTCATATGACCACTCTATAGTAACTGCTCTCAACTGATCTTGAAAAATGAGAAACTGACAGGAGTATTATATATTTGCGATGCATCTATAATGGATCTTATACAGAGGACATTTTGTAGTGTGGTGCAACTAGAGTGGCCATTTCACTTTTTGGCATCAAGGGCATTGTTTCTAATCTAACAAACACACACACCCACACACACACTCTCTCTCTTCATTACACTGATTGCACTAAATTTGGCAGAAAGATAGAACTTTACTTGAAAAGCTTTGCTGTTTGTTATTTTATGTAAATACGTTCAGTAGTTTTTGAGAAATTAGCATTTAAAAAGGTTCTCAGGGTGGGCATGAAGGGGTTAACCACCAGAAAAAGTTAAGGATATCTAGACCATTGGTGTCCAGAGATGCTCTGATTGTCCAAATATAAAGGGGGCTGTTAAACTGTGATTGGTTGGCCACAACTTGAACAATATGTTGTGGCAGCTATGTTGTGGCAGCCAATACAGGGCTCTTGGACATGGTCTGACTAAAGCCTCTGGAGGCTCATTTGCATCAGCCTCCAACTGCAGCCCTCCAAGTGCTCACATCCTGAATGAGGTGTGCAAACTGCTCCCAGAGCAGATGCAAAGACTTGGGTGTGGTGAAGTGTTTCTTTTTCTCTGGTGGATGACCATTTGGGCAGTGCACAGGAACGTATTTAAAATCAAATGTGCCTCCGATGTCAAAGGCAGATGTCAGGTGACACATGGACAGGCCCCTTCCGTTTTTCTCCCAGTCCAGCAGGCTCAAAACCCATTGGGTAGGGAGCTGCCCCCAGAACTGATTTTAAGGGCCACAGAGGAGAGGTTGCTCATTTCCATGGCCATGCCTCTTGGGTGGGCACATAGATTCTGCACAAGTGAAGAACGGTTTCACCATCTAGATATAGGCAGAGAGGCGCACCGTGGGACTGATTCCAGCAGGGAACCCAGGAAATGCTGCAAAAGTGCAAGGGGTGGGTAGGGTAACCTTTGGACACTTTTGCAACATTGGTTATGGAGGAGCCAGTAGTCTCACCCACCCATTCCAGGCATACATGTGATATCCCCAGTACCCTCCTCAGAACACTACTGGACCTGAGGAAGATCAAAAGAGGACTGAACCTTTTGTCTGTGACCTGAGAAGAATCTTGAAGGACTGGATCTGCTCTCTCTTGCACCCAGTACAAAGAAGTTGATCCCACAGGTCATACGCCTGATACTGTTCAAGCTACAGGAACACAGCAAGCTTTGTGAGGCCGTTTCTGAAACTGCCCAGCTGACCAGTTCCAACTGGACCTGCCCTGTACCCTGCTGTTGGCCACTGCCACAGTGAGTCCTGACCCAAGTGCTGTTCCTTAGGTCCTGAAATCTTTGGCTGCTTCTGTCTGGACGTTTCCTACCATACCTCAACACCTGGGACTTAGAACCTTTTTGACTCCAAAAAAGGACCAGGACAAACCTGCCAAACTGATCAAAATGGGGTGTGTTACTGCTGGGCTAGAGATTCATGTTTCTCCCTCTTGGAGCTTCTCCACAGCAGCAAATTTGATTCAGCAGGACCTTGTGGAGAAAGTATACAGCCTTGTGAAACCCTCTTCAGCTACAGCCTGCTACTATACCCCGCTGGTGGCATCCGAGCTCCAGGAAAGTGACTAAGTGTGAATGAAGAAATCTTGACCAGCTGAACATGCCAAAAGTATCCAGTGGTGAGGAACCTTCCTTGGGCGTGAAATTAAAAATGTTCATGCCCGGAGCTTTCCTGCCCAAAACCAATAGCTTTAGCTGGACCTCGTACGACAGCTGTCTGACCTCGTGGATCCCTCCTTGGCTACAGCCTGCCCCTTGTCCAGCTGAAGATTTTGGACTTCCATTTGTAAGACTAAGTCCCAAGGAAAAACTTCCAACTGATCGAACCTGGTTTCTATATTTTACCCATCCCGCTCTACTGCAAACAGTTGACGGCGGTTGGCACTTAATGATTTTTGGCGCTATTTTTATTTCAAACTTTAAACCTTTGATTCCCTGTATTGGATTTTGTCCTTTTGGTGTTGTTTAATGTATTTAAATGTACTCTATTTTTCTAAATTGGTTTGGGATTTTATTTTGTTGTGTGTTGACTTTATTACTGTTTTGGTACTGCATAAATTCTTTGCACATTGCCTCGTAGTTAAGACTGTCTGCTCTGTGCCATATCTATCAGGGTGTTAAACTCAGGTTAATTTAGTGACTCTAGTGGTTCACCCTGACAAGGATTGTGTTAATTTTTTAGGTCAGGTCATCATCTCCCTCAAATATTAACCCAATTTCTTACAAGCAGCTTGTCAATTGATTCCCCAGTGCTCTAGAGAAGCTTCACCAGAATGTTCTAATGAACAACTACAGGGCTAACATTCTGTATTTCTGGCAAAAGTGTGGCACACCTGAAGGCCATCTTGATGGAATCAAAGTAGTAAAACTGAAAGCATTTCTTACAGAGGATACTGCTGTAAATGAAGAAATTAGGGTTTTATTTTTGACTTAGAAACATGGTTAGTGCTTTAGAAAGATACAATCAGGACACATTTTCTATTAGTTCTCAAATATCTTGCTCACCTATAATGGTAAAATATTCTAACATACAGAGCAAAGCATGTACTCCCAATACCAGGAAGCAGTCTATCAAGTTACTCACCGGGGTCTTTTATAAGAACTTTAAGCAACTTCTGGCTCCCCACCTGCTTGCCATTTACTCGGAATCCCTTGAGCTGGGGTGCAAACCCTGGCACTGCGGGAAGCGTTGATTACATTACTACTGAAACCTGGCAAGGACCCACAGTACTGTGGCTTCTACCAGCCCTTGCCACTGCTCAATTTTGATAATAAGATACTAGCTAAGGTCCTTGCTAATTGCCTCTCCCTCCTGATGGACCAGGTTATGTCCCCCATCCAATTGGGTTTTGTCCCCCACTGCTCCACATCCTTGAACTTGCGCACCATCTTCTTGATGCTTAATAGAATTTTCCCTGACATCCCTGCCACCGTGGACCTGTTGAATGTGCAGAAGCCATTTGATTCTTTGGAGTGGCCCTTCCTGCAAGCTACATTGCTCAAACTGGGTATGCCACATGGTTTCATCTCACTGATCATGCTCTTATTTTCCCAACCGGTGGCCCGGATTCGGGCAACGGCTCACTTATAGCCCCTTTCGCCATCACTGGGGGACCTGGCAGGGTTGCCCCCAGTCTCCATTGCTCTTCATCATTTCCATGAACCCCCTGGTATGGCACCTCCAGGAGAAACATCTACATCATGGTTTGCGGTTCAAGCCTGGCCTCCTGCTTGTTTCGCTGTATGCGGATGACATTTTGTTATTTGTATGTCACCCCGCAGAAAACTTAATCTTGATCCTCTCTGAAATTGTTAAATTTGGAAGCTTTTCAGGCCTTCACATCAATTGGACCAATTTCGATTTACTCCCCCTTACAGATGCCACCATACCTTAGCAATACAAGTTCCCCCTAGCTTGGTGTGACGGTCCGGTTAAGTATTTGGGCACTGTCCTGCATCACAATAAGGAGCAAGTAATAAGATTGAACTATGGCCTGGCCATAGATAAGCTGACCACCCAGGTGAAATGGTGTCTCCATCTTCCCCGCTCAATGGCTGGCTGCTTCATGATCATAAAAATGGTGGTCCTCCCCTTTTTTAAATCTTTTTTTAAACATACCCTTTTCACTTACTAAGTGCTTATTTGCTGCACTGAAGAGTTTACTATTGAGACTCATTTAAGCTTGCCGGCTTACTCGAATTGGCTGGGATACCCTCGTACTCCCATATGAGTGTGGTGGGTTTGGTGTTCCACACTTCCACTTATATTATCTAGCCACACAGTGTCGTCACCCACTATTAGTTCCATGCAGATGCATGTCTCCCCTATTCCAAACCTGAAATAGACCAAGCTGCTCCGATGCCCCTATGCTCAATACTCCCCGCAGGGCTCCCCTTGGACCCCAAGGATATTCAAACTCTATCCACCACCAGCTGGGCTTGGATGAAACATATTTGATTATTGGGGGAGATCTTCTTTATTACCCAGCACGGCCTTTGGAAGATAACCGCAGGCTTCCCATAAAACAAGAGAAATTGTTCCAGCGCACTTTGACACAACATGCCTTGCACACTTTTGGTGACCTTTTTCTGGATGGTCACGTTCTTTCACAGGCTGATGATGCTCGTTTTGCTACTGCCACCTATATGGACCACTTCGTTTTGCAATGCATCCACAGTACCCTGCGGGCCCTGATCACATCAGATCCATTGGTCACAAAGGAGTTCCTCCCCTTGACACTAACAGTTACTGACAGCGATAGGGGAGGTTGGTCTCCAAGCAGTACCATGCTTGTGTAGCTCTCCTGTGGCTGCGCATGGGAAACATAGGGACTCTCGGGAAACTGACTTGGAGCGCCCCTGACTGACAAAATTTGGTTCACTTGGTGTACCCAAACACACCTTATCTCACCCACCCCCGCCACAAGCTCATACATTACAAATTCTTACGTAGAGTCGTGCCAGCACTCTGGCATGACTCACGCCCACGAGATCCTCTAGTTGTCCTAAGTGCCATGTCACTGAGGTGATTTTATACATATGATGTGGACGTGCAGTCATATCGAGCCCTTTTGGCAAGCCATGTTCACCCATCTAGCATTGATGATTGACATTGATCTTGCACCAGACCTGCTGCTAGCATTGCTGGGCTATGTTCAGGATATACCAAAGAGTGTCTGACGATTAACTACTCATTCACTTGATTCCCTAGGGTGAGGTGTTTACTGCATGGAATAAATACTTTTGATTCTGAATTTATGAAGAAAAAATGAGAAATAACATGAGGAAATAGTGCTTACTGTACCTAATTTGTCATGTGTTTGTGTTTTCCACACATTATCACCTGATAAATTTCAGTAGGTTAGGCATGCTGAAATGAACTAAAGCTTGCACCCCTATCATGCACTGATTATGACCTCACATATTACCTTTGAGGACTGTGCTACACATTACTAGTTTTAACAATATTGTTCCTTATATCTAATGAGTCATGTCATTAATGATGCCACTTAACATGTCGTTAGTGATGTAATATGTGAGTTTATAAGCAATTCCTGATAGAAGCACAAGTTATAGTTTTTTTTAAAAATCTTTATTTATCATTATGTCATGGCATAAAACAAGACAGATAACAGTCCAAGTATGGGGAACATTGAAGCGTGTACAATATAGCAGTGCATCGTATAGGCCACTGGGAACAGTGAGTGGTACAATAATAACAGCGAAGCATGGTACACGTAAGGGAAGTGCAAGCGGCAAGTAACCCAATGTAGTCGGAGAGCAGGCCACTTCAAGCGTTCGCAGTCGCGGGTCTACGAGGCCCGCACAAAACACATAAAAATAGCACCCATGCTCAAGAACCCGACTCTGTGGTCTCCGATGCCTGTAGATAGTCTTGCAGGGGTTGCCAAATGTCCTTTGGCCTGGAGGTCGGAGGCTGCAGCATGGTATACAGTTCACTGGTAGTGTTGCGTCACATTAGGCTGTTTGACCAGGCTTTGGCAGTGGGCAAATGGCTGCTCCCCCAATGTATAGTGACTTAGCTAACAGTAATGCGTGGTATGCTTGGTTTGAGTTTTGAGGCATTAAGGTGTCCCCATAGGTTCACCACATGATTTATTTTTTAAGGTAATTAGATCAGGGGTTTACTTTTCTGTAGTGAAAGCTACTTCTGATGAATCACTGACAAAATATCGAAGGTCAGAATATCGACCTACAGAAATATCGACGCAAGAATATCGAAGTCAAGAATATCGACATCCTATCTACATTATGGTAAGTACAAAAATATCGAAAAAAAAATATCGATGTCAAAAATATCGTTGTTAAAAATATCGTTTTTTATTTAAGTTAAAAAAATAATGTAAAATAAAGTAAATAATACATATAATTAAAATAAACATAGTTAAAAATATTTTAAAATGTTTAAAAATTATAAGTATTATATATGTAATGTAAAAATAAATTAAACATATACATATAATATATAATATATATACTTACTTACTAATAATTTTTAATAATTATTTTAATAACATATTTTTTTTTAAAATATCATATAAATTATAAATACATCTATACACATAAAACAATAATATAAATAAAATTTAAATAAATATATATAACAAATTAAAAAAATTAAAATTATTTTTAATCTTTTTAAAATTAATTATATACTACATTAACTAAAATAATACAAAAAATATTTGATAGCAGAGGTAATAAAATTACTAGTCCAACTCCAAACAGTGCAACAGTAGGGAAAATTTTGGATAGCGTAGGGGTAAAAATTACTATTCCCACCCCAGTGAGTGCAACAGTAGGGAAAGTGTTGGATAGCGTAGGGGTAAAAATTACTATTCCCACTCCAGTGAGTGCAACAGTAGGGAAAGTGTTGGATAGCGTAGGGGTTAAAATTACTATTCCCACTCCAGGGAGTGCAACAGTAGGGAAAGTGTTGGATAGCGTAGGGGTAAAAATTACGATTCCCACTCCAGTGAGTGCAACAGTAGGGAAAGTGTTGGAGAGCGTAGGGGTAAAAATTACTATTCCCACTCCAGTGAGTGCAACAGTAGGGAAAGTGTTGGATAGCGTAGGGGTTAAAATTACTATTCCCACTCCAGGGAGTGCAACAGTAGGGAAAGTGTTGGATAGCGTAGGGGTAAAAATTACTATTCCCACTCCAGTGAGTGCAACAGTAGGGAAAGTGTTGGATAGCGTAGGGGTTAAAATTACTATTCCAACTCCAGTGAGTGTAACAGTGTTGAAAATGTAGGATAGCATAGGGGTTAAATTAACACTTATTAATTAAATAATTTTTGTAAAATAAATAACATATTAATAATTAATTAACTAAAAAATTAATAATAAATACCAATAAAATAAAATTAATATTTACTTAAATAACATTAAATTACTTCCCACCCTATTCCCCCATAAACACACAACCCGCTACACATAAAAAGAACACAATTAATTGAATTATCAATTAATCAATTAATAAAAATTAATTACCAATTAATAATAAATTAACAATAAATTAATTAACAATAACAATAAATAAAAATAATAATAAATTAATTATAATTTATATAATTATAAAGTAATCAATTAATAAAAATTAATTACCAATTAATAATTAATAAACACAAAATTAATTATCAATAACAATAAATAAAAAATATTAATTAATTAATTATAATTAAATTACTTCCCACCCTATTCCCCTATAAACCCACAACCCGCCACACATAAAAATTAACATAATTAATGTAATTATCAATTAATCAATTAATAAAAATTAATTACCAATTAATAATTAATTAACAATAAATTAATTAACAATAACAATACATTTAAAAAAAATAAAAAATTAATATAATGACAAATTAATCAATAAAAAAATAATTACCAATTAATAATTAATTAACAATAAATTAATAACCAATAACAATAAATAAAACATATTAATTAATTATAATTAAATTACTTCCCACCCTAGTCCCCTATAAATCCACAACCCGCTCTGATACTAAAACGCAAAATTTAGTTTAAAAAATGACTAATTTCTAAACATTTAATACATATATTTAAAAATAATAAAAATACATTAGAAAAAATGTTAAACATACATATAAAATACATACCAAAATACATAACACTAATATAAATATCGATATTATTAACAACAATATTTTTGCTAACGATATTACTTACTTCGATATTACTTACTTCGATATTACTTACTTCGATATAAAAAAAACGATATTACTTACCTTAAGGTCGATATTCTGGTCACCGATATTCTTGACATCGATATTCTGTCCCTACGATATTAAAATCTCGATATTAGTGTAGGTCGATATAAAAAAATCGATATTTTGACTGCGCACCACTTCTGATCAGTGAAAATCATTGTGAGTTACTGAAGGGTAACCAACTCATGCATTGGACCAGACACCCCCCACGCCCAGCTTTATTTACCTTAAGTCTAATGTTCATAGAGCCAGATACACAAAGAGTGTACAAGAAGAAACAGCCATAGGATGTTTATTCAAATTTCCACACTGTATATTTACATTTCTGCTCGTGAAAATTGCGCTGGGTTTAGCCCATTGTTTTACTCACTGTGCCACTACAGACCCATTATGTCTTGGGTTTGAACAGGTTACAGAAGGATGTCTATCATTTATGACTGGAATGTCTCCAAACTGATAATGTAACACCCCTCCATGAGTGGGACAGCACTGAAAGAGCTCCTTTGCATATAGAATTGCAGAAGGTTCGGTACAGTCCCTTTTGCGATATAAATGTAAAGTGGGTATAAAAGTCGTTCAAATGGGTTCTGAAGTGGTTTATGTGCTAAATAAGCCATACATAATGATTTCGCCATTCTTGAGTACAGCTAGACGGTCATTTAGAGTTTGACAGAAAAGGAGAACTGTCGTAAATTGGCAGTTCTCCCGCAATGCTAAATTCATGGGGGCAGATTTACAAGCCCCTTGCGACACATTTGCGCCGCCGTTGCGTCACTTCTGTGACGCAGCGGCGGCATAAACCATGCGCCACGTTGCGACTTATTTACAACGTGGCGCATCTAGGGAGATGCGTCACGTTGTAAAGCCCTGCGCCACATTAAACCTGCGTCAGGTTTAATGTATGCAGGGTGGGCGTTCCGTCGGAAAAAGCCTCGTAAAAGTGACGCAGTGGAATCTACAAGATTTCACTGAGTCACTTTTCAGAGGCCGCTGCGACAAAACCTTGCGCCTGCTTGAAGCAGACATAAGGAGTGGCGCAGCACGTTAGGTATGAGCGGTCCCTGAACATTGCTGGAGTTGTGTCGCGCTTGCGACACAACTCCAGCAATGCGCCGCCCTTACGCCATCAGATGCGACACGCATCTGTCTATCCCTGCGCCACATTGTAAATGCGACGCATCCGTGGTGGCGCAAGGGTAGAATTGCGTGTCGCATCGGTACTGGCGCATCCCTGCTAATATGTAGGGATGTGCCAGACTTATAAATCTGCCCCATGGGGTCCTATTTACAAGTCCCTTGCGCCGTCGGTGCGTCACTTTTAATATGGGAAATAGTGGTGTAGCGGCGGCGCAAGGGGCTTGTAAATATCCCCCATGTTTTTTCTTTCCATCTGCAGCAAGCGAACCGCCAGAGCCGACAGTCAATCGAAGGCTATGTTCCACAAGGTCAATGCCTTGTCCGCATTAAAAGGCCTGCTCTATTTTAGGGACAAGCCCCCAGTGCATATTTTCCCTGCTCATTCCCGGGCTGGGGAAAAATGTAAGGGCTCCCATGAGCTGGGAGAAATTTCCTCTACCTCAGGGACATGTTTTTTTTTAACCATTATGGTGGCCCACTTAGCCATTCAACTGCGATGAAAATGGATGTGTATATGCAGTTTTACCACAGAGATTGCCCCCAGAGAGTCGGGGCTTCTAGATATGGCAGGCAGGCTTCGAATGGAGAGACGGAAGCAGATGTCTTTGTTGACCTGGTGGGCCACCAACAAACATTGAATGATTCAGATAGTTGCAGTCCAGCACAGTGGTAATGGGCGTGGCACGCTTTTACTTCAGATCAGAGGAACTTATGAGCCAAGTTGTCTTGAATCCGCTTATCTCTTCTTTTCAGTCTTGGACTCATGGAACGCATTGACGCCATTCTGATATTTGCAAGAGATATTTATGCACTGGGCTGCAATATTGAGGGACTTTTTCAGATAGTAAAAGTTAGACTCAACCATATTTTTTAAGACAGCAAAGTCCTTCAGCGCTGCTTAATGGCGTCTTTGTTGTGATGAGTTACTGTACTAGGTGCACAATTAAATATTTGTTATTTCATCTTTGCCACCCCAAGCCATCTATGATGGCATATGTTACTTTATGAAGCAAATAAAAAGACAAAAACATAATCGTACTAGGAGTAAAGAAATACTAATATACCTCGTTCATGAACTAACTACATAAAAATGTTACTTCTACCTACAACACCTTATGCTGAAAATGACTTCTTCTGCCTTTACGTCTGTAGTTGGAGTAAGATAGAATTACTCTTTCCCAATTAACGTGAATGAGAATGATTTGTTTGATACAGGGATTGGTTTCTGACAAAGCTAGAATTCCAGGACCTTTACATCCCATTGCTGACCGGAGGTAATGACGCCCTATAGTTTGGTTGTGTGTTCTGTTTTAAATACAGTAAGTGTTGTCCTGCTGCATAGCTCAGCTACGGATCTACTCCTGAGGTCAGCTCGGAGCAGGGGAATTGTGAATTAACGATTCAATTCCAAGCCAAGTCTCCAGCTGTGAAGGGACATCGCACATCTGTAACCAGTTTCGGAAGGAGGGGATGAAAGAGTTTAATAGGGGGGACCATCAATCGGCAAGGCCACATTTAAGCTGCGGTTTTCAAAGACCTGAAAAAATGTAAGTAAAACACCACTGTCTACGCTCCGAAGAGTAGTTTATTTTTAGCTAACTGTGTCAGTATCCAGAGGTGAAATCAGTTGTACTTCTTTGTCTACGAACAGATTAAATAAGTCTTACTACCAGCTGCATTACACCGGCAGATGCGTTACTGCGCTGGACTCAGTGGGGAGATATCACGTACATGTCACAGAAAAGAGAAAAACACCCTGATTGGATTGCGGAAATCCAATCAGATTTAGTTAAATCGGTATTTCAATGCATCAAAGATTAATGACGACCCGGGGCTCAATTTTCTGGCATTACCCTCGCCGGATTATGAGAGTATGAAAAAAAAGTAGAAAAGCTTTTTTTGTATTCGGTGCATGTGGCAGAGCAGCGGGATTTTGTCACTGAATGAATCTCCGCAGAGAGGGCAGAGGCATTGGTAAGAGAGCAGCTTAACACAGTCAGGCAGCAATGCGTCTCTGATGAACCCTCGCTGTGGACCGGAGGTGTGGAGAGAATTAAGACTCGGGTCAATGGACCAACAAATCAAAAACGGCCACCAAGTGAGGGGCAGATTTACAAGCCTTTTGCGCCATTTTTCCCCATGTTAAAAATGACGCAAAAGTGGCGCAAGGGGCTTGTAAATCTGCCCCTGAGTCTTTACAGGGAGAACTAACAACTATTGCATGAAAGTGCAGCATTACAATTAGTGCTCCCAGTTTTCCGTTTTTACTGATTTTTACAGATAAATAGAGACACACAAAAAAAGTGTTTCCTGTCGGTATTTATTTTTTAAAGCAGAAAAATACTGACAATTGTGCTTCTAATGAGTGACTTTCCATGCTGTCTGCTGTGAATTCCAAGACAACAGATAAGTAGATAGATAGCATGGGGAGTTAAAAACAGATGAAGATAACTTTAAATACATGCAAGTGTTAAAATATATTTGTAGTAAATTGCTAATATTTACCTGTGGGTATAGTGTTTTGCTATATTTGGCTTCTGAATTTGCTAAAACGCAACAGGCATGAGTGCGTTTATCAGTTCAATAAATGTGGAATTGTACTAATTTTGACTCTATTCTTTCGCCAAAGACAAAATAAATATGGATAAATACTAATAAAATGGCTAAAAAATAAATACAGACGGAAATGTAAAAAAAATGAATACCATAAAACCGGGAGCTCTAACTACAATTAATCAGATTTTTTTTTCTTGGACAATATGACAAAATATGAATGTTCTTCACCTGGAAGGAATTTCTGTTCTGAAGCTAACCTGATCCAAGTCATATTTATGCACAGTACTCTTTTCAGTAACCGTGTTGGCTCTTTTCTACATAATCTTTATGGCGCTTGTCAATGGCAGAGGTTCCATGTAGGGGCTTATTTCAGTAGCTGCACTGTAGCTAGACTCTGAGTGGCATTCGCAGGGAGTCATAACCAGTAAAGATATTTTAGATTTAATGTTCATGCACTTTGCAAATGAAATGTAAGCTCCAAGAAGGCAGATCGCATCCTGGAATTCAAATGTGCCGAAGAGTAGAGTGTGCTACCTGCAAATGTCGCTTCAGCTTCGCATCGCACCTGCGGAATATGGGTGCTGGCACCACAGCGGTAGTGAGGGTGTGATGGCTCAGATGATGCCAAGGTCGAATGTGAGTGTCCTGCTCAGGCTAGGCCTGATTCACAAAGAAATTGACTTGTAAATTCAACTTATGACTTGACGATTGGGGGGACGAAATGGCAGCCTTTTTCATGGTAAAATGTGGTAATTATCATGAAAGTTAAACAAATTATGTAGCTGGGTGGTCAGCGTAAAAAGTGTATGCAAGGTTATAGACAAAGTACAAAAGTCATTCTACATAACGGCAGAAGATTGATTCAAGCAGAAAAAAAATTCTGCTCAAAAAAGTCTCACACAGCCAAAAATTACAAAACAAAATAAGTAAATAACCATCAGAGACACAAATTATGCAAAATCGGAAAAATGGGAA
Source organism: Calotriton arnoldi (assembly GCA_963921515.1). NCBI lineage: Eukaryota > Metazoa > Chordata > Amphibia > Caudata > Salamandridae > Calotriton > Calotriton arnoldi. The sequence continues at coordinate 1,755,537 of CAWUFW010003036.1, forward strand.
TTAGGTAATATTATGCTCAAATAATAAGAAATATTCCTTCCGCCTACTAGATATAAAAGTGGAAAGAATTCAAAAAATGTGAATTTACTCTCATAAATATATTGACGTCCCTGTACTATTTTCTCAATATCCTGTACAAGTATGAGTGGGTAAACCTCTATCCGGGAGGGCAGGCAGTATTGGTTCCCATCTGGAAATGCCCTGGAAAAATTAGAAACACCCACAATCTACTTTTATTTGTAGGTATTCAAAAACTCCCAGAAGAGCCATTTCCACATCTGGAAATAGTAGGAAATGTAGTCCTGCCAAGGCCAAAATGGGAATGGGCAGAGCACACTGACAAAACGGATGGCATTTTCACCATGAGGACAAAAATCCCATGGAGGAAAAAAAGATTAATGGTTTAAATACAAATAGTTTTTCATGTTTCTTTCCACATGCAGGCATCTCTTTGGAAAAGTTTTTAGGCTTGTTGGAAACCTGTGAATGTCACAGGTTTCCAGGAACACTCCTTTGTGAGTCCCTGACATGCAGAAATCTGCACCATTGAAACACAGTAAATCTCAAGGTGCAAATTTCAGTAAATGGTGAGTCTGTATGTGAACGGACGATAACGTGATTAGAGATAGCAATGATAAAGGCTAGGAGATCTGTTTTAAGCTACTCTTGGGTAAGCTCCTTTTTTAATAACAGATTTTATTGCCATATATTCAAATGTCGACATAATTATCCTGTAACATTGTTATTTTGAAAAATATTTACGTACATAAACAAATCATATGTTGAATACATCAAAAATGTACAACATAAAGTTCCAATGCCATCGTATAAGTCAGTCGTATATGTGGTAGATAGATACATATCATTATAACATTTGTTCGTTCTTCAGGGAGTATGTCATTGCTGTGCTTCATAAGACCTAATTTCGCAATCAATAATATCTGTCATCGTTGCCTGTCTCGGCAGGGTCAGCCCGCAGTAATCCACCCCTCTCTGCCATATTTTAGGATGTTTCTCTGGGCATCCACGGGCCTGGAAGACCGGAATCTCCAGGTCCATGCAAAAATCCATACCATTTTTCCACACCTGAGTGGTAGGGGGTGTATCTTGTTTCCACGCTCTGGCGATATCTCGTTTGGCGATGGTAAGGCCAAGCCAGAGAGGATGTCGCTTGTATTTATTACCACCTATTGAATCTGTTATGTGTAGTAGTGACAATCGAGGAGATCTAGGTAGTTCCCATCCAAGAACTTCGGTCAAGCATGCCAGCACACCGGTCCAGAATCTATCCAGAGCCGTACATGCCCAAACTGTGTGTATAACAGATTCCTCATCTGTTTGGCAGTGTAGACACCTAGGGGATTCAATGAGGCCCGCCCGCCACTATCTGTGCCGCGTGTAATAAGCCCGGTGTAGGTACTTAAATTGGATAAATCGTAGTCGCGAGGATATGGCGGCACCTTGGGGAGACTCAAGGGCTTCGGTCCAATCATCATTATCCAAGGGGCCAATGTCTATTTGCCAAGCCTCTTTAAGTTTCTCAAGAGTAGTGACACTATGGGTAATTAACGATTGATATATCTTGGATATCTTATGCTCTCCCAGATCCCCCATAAGAAGTTTGCCCTCCAGTGGGTTGAATTGTGGATAAGATTCGACTTTATCAATATGAGGTGTGATAGCCTGGCGAAACTGTAAATGCTTATAGAATTGGGAATTGTGTAAAGAGAATTCGTCTTTAAGTGCCTGGAAGGATTTGAGGATGGAGCTCCGAATAACGTCACCGATGGCTGATATACCTATGTGGTCCCATTCACGGAACCCCTGGAGCCCAGTCAGGTGAAACAGCCATTGGTTATGCCACAGTGGCGTCTCACGGGTAATGCGACCCCACCGCCCCATTCGTCGGAGGGACTGTCACCAGGACAGAATAACCACTCTAGTGGCGGGTAACAATGAGCAGTGCTTTGAGTTGCTGTATAAGTGGGATGTAAGTGTCGGGTCATTTAATATCCATTGCTCAGTTGCATATGCTGGGTCATCGCTAGGTCCATAGCGCCAATCGTTAATCACTTGGAGATGTGAGGCTGTATAATAGGCCTGCATATCCGCGGCCGGGATACCACCACAGTATGTGGACTGAAAACATGTACGGAGTGCTGCCCGGAATGCACCTCCCCCCCACAAGAATTGGTCCAGCATGGCATTAACGAGTTTAAACCAGGAGGATTGAATTGGATACAGGCGATTCTGTAGGTGATAGAGAAGTTGCTCTAGAGAGACCATTTTAAAAATGGCAGATCTCCCAATTAGAGATACCAGTAAACCCGTCCAGTGCTTGATATTGGATTGCACTTTTTCGGTAGTATTGCCTAGATTTTTATCCCAAGAAAGCTGAGGAGACTCAGACAGAAAAACACCCAGATATAATATGTCCTCCTCTGCTAGTTGTAGATTATCGGCCCATTTGTTAAGTCCCTGGGTGCCCCGTAGTGGCCAGATGGTAGATTTCCGGGGATTTAGATATAAACATGATGTCTCGCCAAAGATCCTCATGATCTGTAGTATTCTGGGGCCGGTTTTATTAGGGTCCGTAAGAAAAAAGAGTATGTCATCTGCATAAAGGGCGATGCGGCCGGAAATGTCCATCCTCCATTCAAATTCCCGGATTAATGAGTCCTTTCGGACCCATATGACCAGTGGCTCAATGGTCAGCGCAAAAAGGAGGGGGGATAGCGGACATCCTTGTCTTGTTCCTCATCCCACTGAAAAGGGGGCTGAGACACAATTAGCCATGCGTATCATAGCGGTCAGGTCACTATATAGAAGTTTGATGTACTTTATAAACAGTGGGCCGAAATTATAGCGTGGTAAAAGCGTAAATAGGTATGTCCAACTAATAGAGTCAAAAGCTATGTCCATATCTGCTAACAATAGTGCTGCGGGTCTGTTTAACCGATCTACGGCTGCAATCGTATTATGCGCACGCCGAATGTTATGGCAAGTAGAGCGAAGGGGCATAAAGCCAGCTTGATCTAGATGAACAATATCCAATATATACAGTATTAATCTATTCGCAAAAATGTTTGCAAGGATTTTGGCTTCAGTATTTAGGAGGGATATAGGGCGATATGAGGTGTGTTGATTGGGTGGCCTGCCAGGTTTGGGAAAAACTACAATTTCTGCATGCCGCCAGTCAGATGGGAGCTGTGTCTTCTCTATTGATTCCTGGATTGTATTTAGAAGATGGGGGCCTAGGTGGGATATGAATGCTTTGTAAAACTCATTCGGATACCCATTAGGACCTAGGGACTTGCCTGTCCGCAGCTCGGACACAACAGTGATGACTTCCTCAAGTGTGATGGGTGTTTCGAGAGAATCTCGGGTATCATCTGAGATGGCACATGGTGGGATGTCATCAAAATATTTTTCAATTAATGTGGTATGTATCACCTCCCTAGGCCGATATAGGTCCCCATAGAATTGTGCAAAGCTGCTAGCAATATCAGTTCTGTCTGTAAGGTTCGTGCCCTGGGCATCCTGTATGAGGGGAGGGGGGCAGATGTTGTCGTTTGTTTGCATAATCGATATAGTAATTTGCTAGATTTGTCACCCCACTGATATATTCGGCTTTGGGATGCCAACCAGGCACATTTGGCTTCCTTCATTATTATGCTCTGGTATTGTTGTTGGGCGAGTCGTAGGTCCCCTTGTGCCGTAGGGGCACCACGCTCATGGCAGCGTCCTTCTAGTGTCGTGATTTAGGCCTCTAGTTGAACAAGTTTGCGTGCCCGGAGCTTTCGCTTCGCCGTAGTATAGCTTATGTCAACTCCGCGTATAGTGGGCTTCATGGCTTCCCATAGTATCCCTGCTGATGGGGCGGTATCTTCATTATGCAAAAAGTATTCTGCCACCGCTTTGTTAATGTGATCTTTGTATTTCTGATTTTGTAGGTGCCATGGGGATAGCCTCCATCTAAATGGGCGTCTGTGGGAGCCGGATGTAAGCGCTAGCGCAATTGGAGAATGGTCAGATAGGCCGCGGGGTAGGATTATTGAATCGGTTAGTCTCTGGACCTGGTTCCCCAATATGAATATATAGTCTAATCGAGAAGAAGTGTTGTGCATGGCCGAGTGGTATGTGTAGCCCTTTTCATATAGATGTAGCATCCGCCATGTATCTACCCATCCCAACATATTCACAAGGGAACATAGTTTAGAATCTCTAGGGGTCTCCGCCCCGGGTGGTCACCCCCTGTTGGCGAGACCATACATTACATCATTCCAATCCCCACCCATTATTGCGAGACATTCGGGAAGGAGAGCCCATACATCCATAAGACGGGTAAGCTCCTTTTGATGGCAAACTGAGGCCAGTATACAGCCCAACCTGTCTTTGGTCGACCAATGCTAAACTGCAGTTGTAAGAAATGGTTTAGTTGATGTAAAATTCAGGCCCGGCCTGTGCAGGTAAGAGTGGTGGACGGTGGGGCCGGGTTGGGGGGGATTTGACCGACGACCACAAGGGGAAATTAAATAAATAATTATTTCCCCTCATAGTCGTCTGTTGAAATCGCCCCCCACCCCTCAACCGGACTCACCGCTCTTACCTGCACGTGCCCCAGCTGATAAAATTTGTCACATTGCAAAACATTTTCCACTGAAGGTTATTAGACATCTAGCCTTAAACATAGAATTAAAATGTTTGGAATTTTCACATTCTGAGTTCCCTCATGAAATAACTTGATTTGAGAACAGTGTCTGCTATAACATCAAGTTGCATAAACAATTAAACAAAACAATTCAGGATAAAGAATGATTATTTCCGCATTTTAAGAATTGCATTTAAACATGTAAAGATGTTTTCGTGCTGCAGTCAAATCTCATTCCTCAGTCCACCAACTGGCCGCATGAATACACTGCGATCAACATTTTTACCTTGTTAGTACCTGTTTAATACCTTAATAAAGGTATCAACCACTTAAAGTTGTTTGAGCTTGAAACAGTATTTTGTGCATTGAAATTTGCAAATTAGGCAGCAGATGTTGAATTATATTTGTGCAGCAAAACCATGATTATGTGAAAAACGACATGGCTGCAGAATCGCATAATTCCAGTGGCCCTACCAGTGGCGTAACATAGGCCCCTACAGCCCCTGCGGTGCGGGTGGCCCTGAGCGCCATGGGGCCCCTCAGCAAGTATCAGTACCTTGGCCTGAGAGCTCCTGGTTGAGTCCAGAGGGAGGGGGAGCTCCATGTACCTTGCAGAGGGCCCCCCTCAAGTTTCATTACGCCACTGGGCCCTACATAGGGCTCACGGTCATTATAACATTTGTGGAGAAGCCCCCCATCTCATTGGTCTTCTACTGTGCTGCTGCCATCATGTGCACTAGACAATATTATCAGTACCTATGTAAATCCTGGCTTGCGAGATCCCTGCAGTTGGTGTGCATAAGCTGATTAATGCTTTTCGGCACCCTTAGCCTGCTATTCAACTAGCTACCCAGGCTGCCTTATTCATCAGTAACAACATGTTTCAAACAGACACTTTAATGGCCTATTTCCTTGAATATGCATTGCACTTAGCTTCACCCTGAAATATGCCACCCTGTTAACAAATGTAATGATATTGGCCATATTGAATGGGCTTCGTAAAACAGTACATTAGATTCATGCATTAGATGCTGGAGTGAATTACCCTGCTTGTGTCTTGATGTCTAATGGTAACAACAGTGCTTGATTTGTGCAAGTGGTTGCAAATGGTGAAGAGAAAATAGGAAAACAGTGACAAGGGAGAGAGCAGGTATAAAAAGAACGCACCCAATCAGAGTGACAAAGATAGACAGTAAGTGACGGGAGGTGGAAGAAAGAGACATGAGATCGAAGCAGGACTAGGTTTCAGCCTTCATATACAGCAACCACAGCATTTGTCAGCACCAGCGGTGGGCTCCTTCGAAAAAGTTTGCTCCAATGTACTTGTCTGTTTATTTATTTGATTTATTGAACAAATGAAGCACTGGGTAAACATCAAACTTCACATTATTTGAAGTCTCTGCTGTCTCTAGTGCAACTAATAACAGGCTACAGCTATTCTGTTCAGTGGCTTCTTAGGGATTTTGGGGACCCTAGGCCAAACATATTTTGGAGGCCCTTGTTTGGATTTATGATCCAGTTTCAACTCTTCCTGCCCTCTTTGCACAGGCACACTGGTACAAATTCTAAATGTGTTTAAATCTAATATTCAGGGATAGTGATGAGTGTTTTCAATATTGTAACACAGCAGCAGCTCACTAATATTGTTGCAAATAATCTCTGTGCCCCCCCACCTCCCATTTCTCATACGCAAGGTACTGTTTTGATCTAAAAGAAACTTTTTTTACGGATGTTGCATGAAACATAAACACATTTGTCTGAAAAATGTCTGTACTAGACTCTCACACACTACCCACATTAAAAATAAATTAAAGGAAAAGGCTATTGACAAGAATCTGTTTAAGAATGTTTCATGGTCCTCAGGGCAAGACTCTCTTACGGGGCCAACTGAAAGGCTGAGGCCCTGGGCCAGAGCCCACTTTGCCCAGGCCTTACAACTCTCTGATTCTGTCTGCTCTCCAATTTTTACTTGCCTCATTTAGGTTAGGAATAATTGCAATTTATTCAAGAATAAAAGGATAGTGAGCATGTTTCCCCGAAATTCCTCAAAAATAAAAGCTGGGGTGTGCAAAATTAATTTTTCGCATCCATCGTAAAACTTTATGAAGCATTTTAATCTTCCCAAAGGTTCCTAACTTTTATACTTTCCCAAATTCCATGAAAATCATGTCTTTTACAACAATGTGTTTTGAATAATATATTTTGTACTTTTGCAAAATAACGAACGATGTGCTCAATTCATGCAAACTCCTTTTCTGTAATTACATGAACTGTTGGAAAAATTATGCAAAATGACAACCCAACATTTAGTGCTATATTTTAGCATGAAATGCATTCTCGTCTCTATTTTGGACGCAAGGATGCATTTCATGCTAACAAAAATAGTGCAGAAAGCACAAGAACCGCGAACAGCAGTCACTCCTGTTCTATTCATTTGCTGTGTTCCATTTCCAATGCATTTGAAAATAAGCAGTGTGGTGTAATGGCTTAATTTCCCAAATTTTGCTTAACAAGGGTCACAGGAAATGCTAAAACATATGCGAGGTTATCCTGATGTAATGAAAAGGTTGCCCAGGCCGAAAAATTACACTGTGCATAGAAATATACTGCAAAGGGTAAATTTGTAGAGAAAAATTCAGCTGACGTTTTCCATTGTACATAGAAAAAAATCTGCAAAAAGAAGCTTGCAATGAAATGAATGTATACACAATCCAGGTTGATTAAATTCAATAAAAATGAAAGTTATCTTGCTATATAATGAAAGCTAGGAGCCTCATTTAGAGTTTGGCAAGTGTGGGACATCCGCCAAAAGTGGTGGATGTGCCATCTGACCTTTTTAGAGTGCATAGACGCCCTGTACACTCTAAATAAGGAGGACAGCACAGACACCGTATGTATAGCGGAACCCTTCTGGTGCCTGATGGACTCCGTAGATTGACGTAATTAATTGTTTGGTTGTGTCTGGGTGTGGTTAAAAAAAATTGATGCTGCAATGCATACAATTGGTTAACGGTTGCAAACTGAAGAATATAAATGTGCACTACAGAGATCTGTGTGTGGCATGGTCATTTGCATGCTGCCAGGCTGGGGAGGATGCTACAATAAGTTTACAAAAGGGCAAAGGTCAGGAAATTGCAAAATTTCACCAGTGGTGGGAAAAACAAACATTCTACACCCTAGTTAGCAGTGTCCAGCTTGCACAGGATTTGATTTGCCACTGCCCAGTGAAGAGAACCACATGGGTGTTAGAGCACATCTTTAAAACTCCTGTTCTGTTCTGATAAAAAAGTATCAGGCAACACCCATTGCACCTCCAGGATGACCTCTGCAGGTACCTGCACATTTCTTCTTATTGATAGCAGGTGTTTGCTTCTTTTTTTGCTCAGGAACATTTCCTTCGTGGTTCTTGGGAAGTAGATTATCCCCTTGTCAAATCGTTTTGAAACCCTGATCTGCCTGCTCTCAACTTTTTGTGTACATTAACAATATCACTGGGAACATCTTGAAGGCGTAGCTGACTAATGGAAATACTGATAATATCTGTCTGATCAGCATCTTTTGGGTTTTTCCATTTAGTTTCCAGCGTGGCTATTAGAGTCTTTTAACACTACTGGGATTTGCTTGTGACTATTTGAACATTTTTGTTTTCTTAATCATTAGTTTATTATATCAGCCTGTATTTTGATACCAAGTAACTTAATAGCACGTTCTGGCTGCAAGCAGCTATTGATCATACCACAGGTGCCTTTAGGTAAAATGTCTAATTGTCTGGCCTACAGGAGTCCTCTCAACCGGATCCAAAGACAGGAACTATAACTCCATTTTCCACTGGCTTTTGAATGCCTGTGTGTGTTTGCATAAAACATTTTAAAGAATTGTTTATTGCTCTTTTATGTATGAGTTTGTTTTGATGTTCGTTAGTGCGTTTCAGTATTGCCTTGCAGCTACTTCAGAGCACTAAGTTTTATGTTTTGCCAAATTTCATTAAAATCATGGGCCATATTTATGTAGGGGTTGCATCACTTTTTGTACCACACAACGTGGTGAATGCGCGACGCAAGCCCAAGTGGGATTTGCAAAGATGTATTCTATGTATGTCCTTATTTAAAGCTAAAACATTATTTTGCATAATATATTTTGTAGTTATGCAAAATGACTGAGGGTATGCAAATTCACGTAGTTTATTTTTCTGTAATTACATGAACTGTCGGAAATAATATGCAAAATGACAATCCAACATTTATTGCTATATTTTATCATTCAATGCATCCTCGCGTCTCGAGTCAATGCGATAGATAATGAAACTGGTGGAAGTTCTGATAGGCTAGCAGACTTTGATATCTATTTACATATTTTTAAACTTACTTTGTACACCTACAGTATATCATGGGAAAGTATTGACCCAGATACAATTAGAAACATCAATTGGTGAGAAGGCCTATTGCCAAGCTGATGGTTCGATACAATGCCGATATGTATGGCCATAATATTGATTGTCCATTTTCGTACCTCTGGTCCTTTTCTTCCTATTCCATTAGGTTGCTAGTACAAGTAGTAGTGAGTTTTCAGCACTAATTTGTGGGAGAATTAGACCTTCTTTACTTATAATATGGCTAATACTTGACTCATTGTTCCAATTCTCTGAGACAATGTTTTTTATTTGGCCTTTCATTAAATGAAGGCATCTTCTCACGCCATCAGTGATAGTGGTAAACTGACGCCGGCTGAGCTGTGATTGTCATATTTTGAGATAGACACTTACACTAGATTTAACAATACCTACTCACAATAGTGTTTTTATCACTATATAGGTTGCATCTGTGTCCTTGGTCCTAATGAAGGCCTGGTTACCTTCAATTTGTTATCTAAGGGTCAAAACGTCAACATATGATATGATTGCTTGGATTTTAGGAATTACGAATACAGAGATGTTTTAAGGCATGGGCAAAGTGGGCTCTGGCCCAGGACCTCAGCCTTTCAGGGGGCCCCCTAAGTGAGTCTTGCCCTGGTGACCTTGAAACATTCTTAAACAGATTGTTATCAATAGCGTTTTCCTTTCATTTATTTTTAATGTGGGTAATATGTGAGAGTCTATAACAGACATTTTTTAGACAATTGTGTTTATGTTTCATGCTACATCCATAAAAAAGTTTATTTTAGATAAAAACAGTACCTAACATATGAGAAATAGGAGAGGGGGGGGTCACAGAGATTGTTTGCAATAATATTAGTGAGCTGCTGTGTTATAATATTGAAAACACACATCACTATCCCTGAATCTTAGATACAAACGCATTTAGATTTTGTACCAGTGTGCCTGTGCAAAGAGGGCATGAAAGAGTTGAAACTGGACTCTAAATTCAAAGCTGTTCCGAACAAGGGCCCCCAAAATATGTTCGGCCCAGGGTCCTCAAAATCCTTACTAGGAATAAGTAAAACTAACAATTGACATGTTAGTACAGTATCATCATTATAGTAGTTATTATACCAAGCTACACCATTTTTGTTGTATATATTCCTTAACAATCTCTTTCACCTCTCATGAGCACGGCACTGCAACACTTTTTTTAGTAGCACCTATAAGTGTATAATTACTTATGTGTTGAGTTATACTAACAATCATATGTTTCATCAGTGATCGGTAAAAAAAGAATTCTAGTGCAAATGGGTTTCATTTGTTGATACTGGGAGGGCTGATTCAGCCGCTCTCGAAAGGTTTTTAGAATATTATTCTAAGTTAATCCAACATAATCACTGTCACAAATATATAGCATTCTTGATTAAGGGTAGTAAACCACTCTTCTCTCCACCCCCACCTGAGGTCGCAATGTGAAATCAGGCTCTTGAGAAGGGCCTGAAATGCTGATGTTCTGCACCTGGGGCAAAATATAGTGTACCAACAAGTTTGAAGGGTAGACTTACTCCAATTGGAAAGTGCAAATCCTGGTAGACCTGCTACCTCGTGTAGAGGAGGCTCCAAAAACGATAGGTGTAAGTTGTGGTGGGGAGGGGGCTAACTTACCTGTAGCTATTGAGGGCTATGAGGCCTTTCATTGTATGGATTGAAGGCCACACATGAGGAGGTGGATCCCTGAGGAGTTCTTGGCAGGTGGCAGCCTCCTCCTACCAACTTATTCTCACCTGTTAATGCATGTCCAATCTTGGAATAAGGTACTGTGTTGTATGTGGAACTATACACCTGGACATAAGCGAGTGATTGAAGGTTGCTCTGTCATAAACGTTTCGATGAGTATTTGTGCCATCATCTGTCTCTATCAACAACTGGAAGTTCTTCTTCTCTCTCCCCTTATTTGACCGGAGAGAGGGCTTTTCACAGACTCTACTCACAATTCATTCTGTATATTCAGTGAGACAGTGGCCATGATACTTTCAGGAAACAAATACTTACATCTATGTTCTAATTTTTTTCTGTGTTGGTTCGACATGGTATTGGGATCCCCCAGCTCAGTAGTCAAGGGCTCTTTTAGTATGGACACAGTGCTGTTTTGGACTTTTTTGCTGCATCCGGAATGCATTTGTGGTTGACAATACTCATAGTGATAAAAAGCCTTTCCCACTCCCCACGTGGAGAGAGAGAAAGGTACCCCATCCCTAAATGAAAAATAAGCTGCTTAAATCGGTAGTCTTGAAGAGTCCAACTGATCCATAACTTAAACTCTGCTTCACATTTGAATAAATTAAGACAGGAAGAAACAGAATCCACATTGAGAAAACTGTTGACAGTGGTAAGAGAGTCACAGCCTCCCATTGAACACAATATTCAGACAGTGACAATTTATGTGAACTTGCTTACAGCAGACATGAGAAAGATGTCAGAGAGTTTGAGCATTGTGGAAATAAAGTTATGCAAACAGTGGATGACGTCAAGGTCCTTCTGGGTGGTGTTGTTGAACTGCAGGCTGACTGGAGTGGTGGAAAAGTTGTGAAATCTTCATTGCAACCCAAGTGCTTATCAACATTATTCAGTGGAGAAAGTAGAAAGGGTCTGATTCCCCCTACCAATGTATGGTCCTCACAAAGAACAATTACTGCATTCCTGCTCAATTATAGAGAGAGTGATGCCATTGATGGCCACTGGGAAAGTTCTCTTATGTATGAAAAGAATCCTTATATTTCATGACTTTTCGCATGGTGGCTATAAACAGATGAATAACATCGAGTCACTGAAAAACATTATTTACAATTAAGCAATAAAGAACATGATGCTGTCTCCAGCAAGTCTTTGGACTGTCTTACCGAAGTGTGTTTACAGCAGGCTCGAAGATGGCACATGAAGCCCAAAGAGAAGTGCAGCACTGAGACACAATCAGAGCCATGCACTACTCTCAGAAATAGAAATTAACTTAATGAACTCACTAAGACCTTAGGACCCCAAGGGTTAAGGTTCTACGTATGGGATAATAAGCCATAGCCATTTTCTCAATTACACATTCACTATTTTAGAGAGGTACAGCTACAATTTTCTTTTAGATGGACTGCGTTTAGAATTCTCCACAGGATATATTACACTAAAACTCATTTTAAGCAATGGGGAGTGGTACAGTGCCTTGGGGGTTGTGGTTTGGATTGGATGGCACTTTCATCCATACTTGACAGCAATACTCAATGATTCAGGTCTTTTGGGATGCAGTAAGACAATTTACAGCATTACAATCTCCCCATTCCTTTTTCAGCTACCTTGATGCTGTTGGGTATTTGGAATAAGCAAACCCCATCTACATATATCAAACACTCCTTGTAGATTTTAGGCTGATAGTGCTAAGACAGGACATAGCTCTAAAATGGAGATGGTTTCAGATGTCCCTGGGAAGGAATGAGTGGATTAGAAATATGGCTGGATATTTGGCTGCAGAATAAAGTTTGCACTAGAGTTGTGGTTGTCAAGATATTTGGAGTGTGGATTTGTTATTGTGGCCTTGCTTAGACTAAGGAACAAAGCTCTTAACGCTCTGTTTTTGAAATTCACATGCAGAGATTGTATACTTACAGTATTTTGTTATACGTGGTAGCTCAATGTACACTGTAAATGGAGCTACACTTCATGTACTTGTTGTGTCCAAAATGGGATGCTGTGATATTTGGTCACACTGTGTTTTAGTTTATTTGTTGGATTATTTTATTATGAAGATAAAATTGGCAAAGAAATTACAGTTTGAAAAACCAGCAGTACCTGAAGTTCCTAGCATTATGATGCTAGTGTAAATTTACAATTAAATTGAATTTCATAAAAAAACTCTCCTATATGTAGCGGTACTGAGTTACACACATATTCGGCCCAATTCACAAAGGTAAATTTACATGTGAGTAAATCTCCATGTGATTGTTTACTCTTACACTTTTGAGTAACTTTACTACTTTTGGTTGTTCACTATTTATGAGTGCAAAATTACTCAAAAGTGTAGGCTTACAAGTCTCCACGACTGCATTCAACTGGTGGAGCCTATCTCACAAGTGTAACATTACGAAGTATAACTTTTCACATGGAGGTGGCGGTCTCCATCACTGGGGCTGAGATCTCTCTATGAAAAAGTATAGGGAAAAGTTTACAACTGTATTAAACTTAAAGATAAACTTGTACTAATGTTTTAATGTTAGATATTAATGTGAATTAATTTAAAAAATTTATTTTAAATCTAGAACAAAATTGCTGCAGCATCATTAACTTATTTTTTTAATCAAAGATGTAAATATTTGAAAATATTAATTCGAAATTATTTTTAAGATTCAAATAAAAGAAATTCCCACAGAAGTATAACATTTATATTTATTTATTTTGAAGTAAGAATGATTTAGTTGTGTACAGAATTAATTTAAAATATTTTAATTATTTTTTAATAAACTTAATGTCACATCAATGTTACATTTAACAAAGGCCAAGTTTTATATATATAAATATATACATGTTACCTTTCTACATTAAATTAAATGTATATATATATTTAAAAAAAAGTTAAAATAAGTTAATTTAACATTAGTTTCTATGGGGTTTTATTTTAAGTCCCTGTCTCTTTTATTTTCTATGTGAGGGTGGTGCAGTACCAGCCATGTGTGGTGCTGGGCTTACTCCAACTTTGAGCTGGAGCACATTTACTAGGCCTGGGCGGTGAACTCCGCACGGTTCGTGGAGTTTGCAGTTTTTTCCTCTTTCCCCTTTCTGCTTTCTGAAAAACTCTGCTCCGCATAGCCGAGAGGAGTTTTTTCCTCGCTCGTGTAAGTTGGCGAGCACGAGCAAAGAAAATTGAAGGCGAGACTGCTTCCTAGTGACATTTCTCAACAGGGCGGTCACTAATAGTCGCTACCGCTCATGTTGAGAAACCTTCCGTTCGCGTTGAGGAAGCTGCCGCTCGAGTAGAACTTCTACTCGAGCAGCAGAGAGCGGCAGAAAGAAGCAGTGCCCTCTTGCGCTGCTCGTGATGCCGTTTGCGCTCATTTACAGAGTGGGACAACCACTCGGCGCTCAAAATCAGCGTTAATGGCGTGAGGTAACACACTTCGCAACTCGAGGAACTCTGCGTAGCTTTGCAGAGTTTTTTTGCCACTTTGCGGAGTTCCATGTAGAGAAACTCCACGAACGCTGCCCAGGCATAACATTGAAAGTATTGGTTATTTTTTGGCTGTAGTAACTTTTAAAGTACTGGTTCAGATTTACATTAAATCATGCAATGCAGTGCAAGCTGCTGCACTGTGTTGTGTTCACAGGAGAGAGCAAAACTGCGCAATATCTTCTAAGATATGGCATTTGTCTGCTCTCTCTTATGTGCCACGGTGCAAGGGTGTCTCTGCTGTGGTAAGCACTGTATTTACTAGTGGTAACTCATGGCCTCACTGGCCATAGTTTTAACTGTAATAAGGTTTATGTGCTCCATCAATCAAATTGGAGAATGTAACCACATGCTGGGATGAATGATATCTGGACATGGATCAGGTGAATTATACTCCTAGAAAGCCTTGTCAAGAAGCTTGTTTTTGGGAAACAAAGGAAAAAGAATGAAACCACTGAAATACCCCAGCAGGTAGTGTTCCATCTTTAAATGCACATAAACTACACATAAATCTATCTAGGAGTCAGTGAATCATAGTAGCAAATCAGTGATATGGGATTTAAAGTTCATGGATATAGCTTTTACATGAAGGTGAGCTTTCCATTTAGGTGCATAAGCGTACAATGATATTTTCACCAATGTCTAAGCATGGCCATAGCAAATAAATATTAAATAATGTGTCTATTATTTTCTGTTTAATTGCAAAAAGTGCAATATGCCACTTTTGCTGGTTTCTCCCATTAACTGTAGCCTTCTGGATGCTTCAGTTCTTGTAAAGTGACATGATCTCAACGCACATTGCATTTTGGGGCATATTTGTGTTTCTATCAACTAGGTGGATTCACATTTAATTTTATTTGGCTCATTGCTCAATAGTAAATTCATTTATTTGTGGATGTTTTATTTACAAATGATTGCACTCATTGTGAAGTTCACACATTTTCAACCTATTACAAGAGGAACTTACCTCAAGGGGTACACTGGGAACATGTTTAACAGATTGCTTAGTATTCATTTCACATTTGGGGTGTTCTTACTACATTGTCCCGCCTTGCAAGTGGCCTGGTAAAGAAGGTATAGTAAAACTGTCTGCAGAATTACAGATACTGCACAGTATTAGCTCATCTGCACTTGGCTACTAAGAAGTTAAGAACTTGAATGGGGAAAACCACACATAAATACCCGTTTCAGCATTGATTCCCGTGATTTATTCCTACTTTTTGGCGAGTCTTTAGGTAGACGTTTTGCCTGCATTTATCTGGTGAAGTGTCCTTGTAAAACACTCACAGGTCATAGTGTTTCCACTGGAATCGTAATCCCAGTGGGGCCAGTAACTCGTGTTACTGGTGATTATTGAGAATAACAGGCCTCTCTAATGAGGCTCTTTATAGCAAAAATTAAAGTGCTTGAGACAGATATACCAAATGAAATAATAACTCTGAAAATAAGCCTTTCAGTGGATTTAACAATATGAATTCCTGTTCAAAAACAATAGCCAATTACCCGCCAACACAACTGACTCAACTCCATAAAAGCAGTCTGTGTCGAACATTGATATTTGGAACATGGATTTAATGTTGCTCATTTCTGTTTTTTCACTATTGTCCATCCAAACTATGCTGTATGATTTTCCTGCCTCTTGATTTTGTGTGTATTGCGGGTCAAGATTTATTCTCTTTGGCTACATGGTAGTTTTTTTAAAGCTTTATAATTACAAACAAAATGTTACATACTACATTGATTTTATTTTAATTTCTCCAAATTCAAAGATGAAAAATAACTTTATTTTTATGTATTGAGAAAACTGAAGATATAATGAATAAAAGGTCATTCAACAAAGCAATCAGTTCAATTTTCATATCTCAGAGGGAATAGAAGCACAACTCCCACAGAGCTGTAGAGCCTACGCGGTCGGATTACAGCAGACGGAGGGACCAACCGACGCCTCCAACAGGCTCAAAGAGCCCATTGAAGCGTCGGTCGGCCTGCGGAGGCACCACCGTAGGGATTACGATGGCCCTCTTCCCTCTGCCTTTACATGGCGGTCCAACGGAATTGGACTTTAAGGGACCCCAGCAGGGCCCCTGTCCCCCGTGGGCCTCCGCTATGGGCCCAGGGGGCACATGTGGTGCACCCCCAAACATCCTTGCACCGTGTGCCAGGCACCAAATAGTGCCTGGCACACGGTGCATGGATGTTTGAAAACTGCACAAGCCGCAATGCAAAAGAGCAGGCTTCCGACCGCCTGCATGGCAGTCGCATTATAATTGGGCAGGTGTAACCACCTACATGTAGTCGGTCTTACACCTGCCCGATACGATGATGGGCGGATGCTCGTCTGACCACCATCATAATGAGCCCCTCAGTGTCAATAGGAAGAGCAATGCATATTTGTGAAACAAAGTGTTCATTTTGGACTCCTTCTCCTTTGAGAACTGGGGTGCCTGCTTCAGGGGGAGTAGGCAATGGTCAAGGGTACCACTGCCAACTCATACTGAAACTTCTGAAAAATTAAAAAGCTTTTTTTGTAATCCTTTAAGAAATTTGGGCTGTTTAGAAAAACATTTTTCAAATCACTCACAGGGATGGTGGTCTGCTGATCCTAGCAAGCCACATCCCAGTGATTGTGGCCAATTAGATTGAGTCACAATTTGCAAATTGATTGTGACCCACCATGAATCAGAACTTTGCGAACTGACTTATTGGGATATAGGTTATATACATTATGTACATACACATGAAGTTAAGATGTTTATATGATTATTTAAGTGAATGTTATATACACAAGGAGTGTGGTCTCATGCTATTGAGCTATTATGATATGACATATTATCTTGCCATTAACAATATGAATTACACAACTAAGAATACATTATGACCTCTTCGTGTATGTGTAATTTACAGATGTGTTGTGACACCCCCATTTTTTTTGTTATAAGTATTGTGAGGCCATATGCTTTGTGCTGGTGTCCTAGCTAAGTTGTGCATGAAAGATGTGACAGTTATGGTTTGTGGAGCTGACCATCATTGGGAAATTTAATTTTTTTCAGTTTTATTTTGAATCCACAATGATATTTTAACTGTGTATTTAAGTGAATTTCAGAATTTATTTAAAATATATATTAAGGAGTGATGATGAAAGCTAGTCATAACTTCACTATACCTGTGCACATGGCCTTCTGCCAAGCGCAGCAGGGGTTTGCATTTGGTTGCGTGCCATCGTATATTGCTGCAGGCATCCAACCTCATGTGCTGCCACCCACTAGCTACCTATGTGGTCTGGAAGTTACACCCAATTCAGGCATGTCAACTTTCATGCAAATCCATAAAATGGTGCTAAAGATATTAGCAAATCAAAGTATTTTTGATCTGCCCTTTGTCAGACATGCATGAAACGTGGCATGACAAATGTCTGTCAAAGTTCATGCAGATCTGTGAGATCTTTGAAATTGAACTTAAGTTATTGGCAAATCAAAGACTATTTAATATCCCCTTTATCTCTGCCCCCATCAAATGTCATTGAAATCTGAAGTGCTTGCACTGTGTTGAATTTGCAAATTTGCATGCTTCTTCAAAGAACAGCACCATAGTTATTAGCACATGAACATGATTGTTCCCACTTTAACTTTGTCCCTCCTTATTGCATTTCTACAAAATGTGCCACACCCACAGACAACTAAACATGCTAAATGTCTGAAAAATTTCAAGTGGGGTCAACAAAGGATGCCACAGGTATTAGCAAATTAACACATTTTTTTGTCAACCCCTTTTCAATATGTCTCACATTGATGGACCTGTGCTTTTGCCATGTTTTGTGAAAATAACATCAAAGTTATAGGCAAATCAAAAACCACCTTTCTAACAGTCAGGATAACTTGTCACCTTCAGCCAGAACCTGTGCCTTACTGCACATGTCCTTCTGTCAGGCTCTGCACCCAGCCCCTCACAGGCCACGAACCTTTCAGTCACGCACAGTGCATGCTCTGTTTTTTAATCTTTTTTTGTATATGTGGATCATTTCAAAGGCATAGCAAATCCCCACGAGCTCATGACATATGTTGGACATTCTGTGAGCCCTGCAGACCTGTCTTCATATTCACAAATCTGCAAAAGGACGAAAATGAAGCTTGCTGTGGGTTTGTGGTCCCTGCTGTGAACCACAAGCTGAGTTTGAGGCCCTCAGCCAGGAATTGCAGATTTTAGAGGGCCATGAACCTCACTTTCGAAGCTGCAAACCCTGTGGCAAAATTTGAATTTTTTACATTTATATTTCCCAAGAGGTATCCCTTTGGGGAAACTCACATGAGCATGGGGGCAGGATATTTTCACACTCCCTCCTTATAAGCCCTTTCATCATTTTCCTTTTCAGTTCATAAAGATTGAGTCCCTGCATTCTGTAATGGCTGCTGAGCAATTTTGTTCATGTTGTGGCTAGTCAATTAGAGAGCTCTGGTTCTATGGTTCTGACATTTGGTTCAGGGGGAAAAAGGGAGAAAAGAGAAAAAGCTCTCTTATACAATTGCATTTGCATATTTGTTTTTTATTTTGTGTTTGCGAAAGGCCTCAAAACTGGGTATGTGAAACCCGCCAGTTAACTGTCTCGATATCTCTATACATTAACTCTTTCAAAAATAAATGTTTAAATGCTAATTCATCAAATACCACTGAATGGATTTACACCAAACTAAGCAAAGGCACTTTCTCGAGTAAAGTTCTGTCGTCATGCCTAGTTTGGTGTAACCAGTAACTTCGCTCAACTGTTGTTTCTGTATCAGAGAGCAAATATTCATATGGGAATTAAAATAGGAAAAGGCACTTTTTGAACCCCATGTTTACTTTAGACCTCACTTCACAGATCGGTGTGAAACTTGCTGCTCGGAACCCCCAGGGCATGTATGTTGTTTTTGGAAAGTTTTGTGCAACCAAATTTATGAGGAAACTCTGATTTAGTCATAACTTCACTTATTTCTATAAAGCTTGAAGGCCACTGAAGAAATGTAATATATTGTAAATGTGATTATAGCTGTCCAATATATGACAACTTAATTAATGAAAATGTCTTTTTAGTGCAAAATAAGCTCCCTGGCAGTAAGCCTCTGAAAAAACACCTGTAACTCAACCCAGTTAAATGCTACTCATTTTATCAACTTTTGGAAAATGAAACCCAGCGTCCACAGTGGCAGAATTCGACACACTAGACTCGGTTTACAGACAAAGCTCCAAAACATATGCTGAACCCACTGATCTATGTGACCAACTGATCGCCACATCATTTCCTTAATGGGTGCTTGATCTGAGAAGAGTATCTGCGAAAAAGGCACAATTCTGAAAACGATGATTAGTTTTTATGAAAGATGCACTGGCAACTGCATCCGTTCTATACTGCCTTTGCGTGTGCTGTGATTCGTACTTGACAATTTCACCCGGAAAGCTGGCGACCACACAGCAATTAATATAATATTTTCAAGCCTTCGCTTTCAGGCCTATTCTACTTTAGCCAAAGTTATGACAGTTTGTCATCCGTTGGTTTAAGGAAAGACTACAAAGTTTACTCTTCACTGTTTTAAAGTCTAAAAGCGATTCATCTTTTAGAATAATGCAGAAGAAATGAAAATGTCATTCGCTGTACTGGGTTTATTAAGAATTATAGCAAGATATGCAGCTACAAAGCTTTCAGCATAATTACTCTTTTACAGGCAATGAAAATTATTTGACGATGCCATTTGTATAAATCCAAACGACACATTTTAGGCATTTGATCAAGGGAGTTACATTCATTTTAGGATAAACAATTGGCTCTCCTCACTAATGGCAACAGTAGTAACATATACTCAATATCACTTTTCTAAATTCATGATGCCAATTCCTGGCCAATGATGGTATTGCATTAAAGCATCCCTTATGATCAGCAGCAGCCGGTGCAGGTAAGCGCAGTGGGGCGGGGCGAGGGGGATGTCGACAGTCGACGGAATAGGGCAAATAAAATAAATAAATAACTCCTATTCTGTCGTATGTCGACATCTCCCCCGTAGCACCTCGCCCCACCGTGCTTACCTACACCAGCCGCTGCTGCTTATGACACCGGCATTCCTATGGGATTCTTTATTTAGCATTAATGTGCCTGTAATTGTTATGCCCTAGCACAAGCTTTCAGAAAATAGTTCCTCCATGTACTGTTTATTTCACAAGCAGAAATAAAAATTACATGGAGAATGTCGCAACATCCTCAAATCTAGAATTAGATCTTCTCCTCTGATTACTTCTAATAAGAGACAAACAAGTGTCAGATGTTGATTTTGTTACATTCAAGATGGGACTAGATGGACCTTTACTAATGCTTCTGTCATGTTCTAGCTCCGCCGGGATGGTATTGCACTTAGCCAATGGTTAACAACTTTGACAGAATACAGCAACTGGAGAATGCAACAGTGTGTCTGCTGCTGAATGTGTACTTCAGCTATAATGCACTCTTTCTAAAATGCGTATACGCTCAGAACTCTTTTTTTCTGCATAGTGTAGCTTTCGAATTACTTGGTTTCATTTTTACTATGGACTTGCTCATGTTTGGAGAAGAGTTGATCCTCTGCTTCACTTCACTGAGATCAAAGAACAATTTAGGAGATGCTCTTGGTGCTTCCATAGTGACACAAGTAGTATTCTACTAATCAAAATAAATAAATGCTTTACATAAAGTATAAAATGGTTATGTTGTGCAAGGCTTCCTTAAGAAAGTATCTTCTTTATTACCAGATCCAAAGCCTGGTTGTTCACTGCTCTGATGGAGAAGCAGTGGGAATGTGTTTTTATTCGCACTACTCCTCCGTCAGAACTGTGAAGATTTGAGGTTTGAAGCTGAGCAAGGTGAGGGACTGATATGCTGCCTCTCTCATGGAAGGTGGTGAAATGGAAGAGGGTGATGGCCATCTGCCCCATGTTCCACTGCCTCACTTGAGGTAAGCAAATGGCAGATAATGTTCTGGAATTGCCAACACTCATTGTTTATACCTCTCTCAAACTAGTGTAGAACCCCGGGCAGGGGATGATCACATGCTGGAGGTGTTCCCGAGAAAGTCAGTACGTCAGTATGGCACCTGTTTACTTACCTCTAGTTACAAGCAGATAGCAAATCCCTTAGAATGGTAGACAGTGGGAAGTTCAGAGGAAGGTAGGAAGGAAAAACATATGTCAGAATGCATAGATTTTTCATAGACAGAAGAGAGAGTTCCTCTTGGAAGGCTCTCTTACTAAAATTGGAGCTTATTCCTAGATACCCTTTTTGTTTTGTACAATTCCACTGCATCCTTTCTGAGTTATGTTTGGTGTGAACACTAGAGAACAATGGCATTGACAAACAAAAGGCAAGAACATATTTATAACTGCACTTGTTACATTTTATCAATAACCAATTGCAGTATTGGTTTCACATTAGTTTCCATAAAATAAGTTAAATGTTCAGAGCAACTATAGGATTTTAGTAACTTAATAGTATCCCTTACCACCAGAACTCTTCAGCAGGCTTAAATAGCTTATCTAGGAAAATATGTCCACAGTAAATGCAGACCTAGAAAAAGATCTGATTCTAGAGCTGTCATTAACTACTTTACAAAGTGATGGTGGACATACTCGGAAAGAGCAATGGTAAAGGAAATGGCTTGTTTCCTAATGACAGAATTATTGATGCGAAGCACATTTTGCATTTTGCAGCACACATAGAAAGAGGAAACACCTCTTAGGATTGATTTTATGCAGGAAGGTGCCCCTTCCTGCGCAAAAGCAATCCTGCATGCAATAAAGGCACCCTTGCACCATGATTCAAGGGTGCCTACATTGGTGCTAGGCTGCTGATACAGCACCTGCACAAGAAGAAAGGACAGGAATGCACTGTATTGCTTAAATACGGTGCATTCCTGCCCATTCACTTTGGCGTAGGGCAGCACAGTAAGGTGCCTTGCTCTGCTGTCCTATGCCAAAATCCCATAAATAAGTCCCTAAGTGGCAAATTAAAAAATCCAACTGGGACGAGCCTAGTTGGAGTGTCTTCATCGCAGTTGGCCTGAAATCGTGCCTAGGACCCAGTTTCCCATGACCATAGGCTACCAGTGGCCCTCAGTGCTTTTTGGTGCAATTTTAAAATTCACATCTCCATTTCCCTTATTGGACTTTTGATGTTGTGGTGCCATTTTGCTTACTAAAGTTTACTCTATTTTTATAAATTGGAGGAGGCTGGTTATTGCATTGTATTTCTTTTTACTTTTTTTGTACTTTACACACTTTCTTTAAGTTGAGCATGTCTGCTATGTGCCATAGTTACCTGGGATTGAGCTCAGGTTTACATTTTTGAAACTTTTTTTCTTTAGCTCACAGGTTAGTAACTTCATTACTTGTGATGGACTTCCTCCCACTGCATATAATAATTCACTTTCTTAAATGAATTACTGCAAATGTGAACTAATTGCTTAAAGAACACTACTTTGCATGTATACGTCCATGTTTGTCTCTGCAATGAAATATGCTGTCATGTGCTGCTGAATACCAAATGGTATACATTTATATTCAACATACCATTACATTGAAAATCATCTGCTTTTTTCTTCAATACTCAATAATTGAGCCTGCGCTAAAACTATGCATTAGCTTAATACTAGGTAGAAAAACTCAAAAATGTTGCAATAAAAATATGTACCTTCTAAGGAATACAAGCAACATGTGTCTGCAAAGTAATTAGCACAATGGGATATTGTCATATCTGCACAATGCTACTGTAGTTTTGTGATATCTTTGTTTTTAAGTTTGGCGCATCAGCTGCAGTATAGTACACTGCCAATACAATTCTGTTCCTTGGCCTAGCTGGAAAATTTTAATTTGACCTTTACCATACTAAAGGACTGATGGCTGTTAAACAATGAAAACATTTAATGTGACTCCATTATGGGCAGTGAGTGAAATACGTCTAAGACAAACTTCAGGAATCAAGTAAACTAATAACTATATTAGGTATTGTAATATGCAATTAATGGATTCCTGACGTACAAAATGAAAGTTGCAGGTGTTTGCATGTCTGGAATAAATTCTCAATATTGTGTCGATTTTGGTTGAGATTCGCAAGGAGTATTTTTGGATAAGTAGGCAAATTAACCCAAATATTTTTGAAATTCTATCCAATGTTTAAAAATGTTCACCTCTCTGGAATAACATTCAGAATATGGAAAGTGCTCCGTGCCATAATCGGTGTATTGATCACTTTCTAGCTTCACACTAATTTGTCTTAATGCACCATTACTAACTATGCAAAATATGTATTTCTTACTCACCATTTTGTAAGAGTTAATCCTGGTTGTCTAGATGTTGTTTAATCTTTCTAGCATGGAATGTCTTTATTTATTTGATTGCTTGCTTATTTCACTTGAACATTTTAATTGAGCTGCAAAATCAATAAGCCAAATTTTGAAAAGATTTCTCTTGAACTGTTGTTTAATTATTTCATTTCACATATAATTATTTTAGCTGTACAACACATTTTTTGTTATTGGAACAATGATGAATAAAATAGTTTTACAAAAGACAATCGTACTCCTCTTAAAAATATTTACTTGTAACAGTCAAGTCAACAAAAACTAAATTGACATAAAACCAGCATTCAGTCTAGGAGAGCTGCTCCTAATTTCACCACACTCTTTAGTTTGAGCTTCTTGGGAGTCTTCCTCAGGGTGAATGGCAAGACATAAATGGTTGTCTTGATTCTTTGAGTGTCACAACTAACTAAAAGATTCAGTTGTGGTACTAATGGAAGGCAAAGCACACTGTTTTTGTGGAAAATTGCACTGTAAATCCAGTTTCCTCAAGTTATTCTCCAAAAACTCATGATCCACATTATTTCCGCACTCTGAAATTTCCAGGACTCACTGTAATAGTTAGTCCATGGAGAGAAATAACAGTGCCCACTCTTGTTGAAGTCCTTAGTGGGACTGTGCCCCTGATGTTGAGAGTAGAACTTAGAAAGAGAGCAAACATACGCTAAAAATAATGATTACTGTAACTGGTTCTCTGAAAAAGATCTCAAATGACAGGAATAAAATAATTAAAAAAGAATGCTTATGACCTGTAGCTTCACCTGCAAGGCAATAACTCAAAATAATGATTAATGTTTCTTTACTATGTGGCACCTAACCAATGTATTTTCAGTTGGGGGCCATGTTCTGAATATTGATTTTTTTCACTAAAATATATTCTGTGCTCTCTATACTCTTCATTTTTATAAGTAGTGTCATTCAGTATATTAACATTTTTCTTTATTCACTTGGGCAGTGGTAAGGTAATCGTCCATTATAATGTAGGTGTTACCCTTAAAACACTTCCTTATTGGAGGTCATTTCCAGTTCCCATCACTTGCCACTATCTTTACATGTATGGACAAAACACAAATATAAGATGTGCTTTAATCTGTGATTTTCTTATTCTCTTTCGATGATCCTGCATTTTCTAATATATTTCACCTGGAGACTTCTCCTTCTTCTAGCAGTTGAAATCTCTGGGTGGAATATCACTGAGAAGCAGAGTTCCCAATAAGTTCATAATACAAAAGGGCCCGGTAACTCCCATCACCCGGTTGGTCAGACTTAACAGGTTAGTCATAATGAGGGCCTAACTAATGGACATGTTGTAGGAATATAATGAAGAAGAAATGCAGTTCAAACAACCACCTCTGATCTTGTGGTATGGCCAGGGTCTTTCCTCTTGACATTTGTTTGCAGTTAATAATTATAATCTCACTATTTCAATGATGCACTGCTTTATTCCTAACAGTTGTTCTGCATTTTCAGTTGTTTCTTAGATGTCTTGTCAGTGGATTCTGTAGGGTCATGTGCCGAACTTATTGTGCTGGAGGGGCAATGTGCATTACCCATGTCAATGAACTTCAAATGTAGTGATATTTTCAACATAGCACAAGTGCCTAATGCGTTCTAGTTTGTAGTCATATGCAGTCCAATTGTTCATGCAGGAATAAAGCTAAAAATGTCAATTATATTTAAGTACATGATTTTAAAAAAATTGTCTTTAAAACAGTTTTTATATGTAAGGACACATAATTAAGAGGGCTTTTAAAAACATCCTGTATACATTTTATTAGCTAATAAATATTGATCCAAACCAAATACCAGACCTAAATAATACAATTCCATTAATAGTCATTGACACTTGACAGTACATAGAATAATATTTTATGAAGAAAGTATTTAAGATCATATGGTGCAATTGTAAAAATATTTTAAAAAGCCAGTAAAATGTGATCAACTGAGTATCATACATTTAGAGTGCATATATAAATTTCTTAATTAGCATTTATTTGTGAAGCCAAAGGAGTCTTTAATAACAAAAGTTTCAAGCATAGTTTAACTTTTGTTATCGTGACCCTCAATTATTATCTGTTAAACTCTTTACATTGGTAAAAATATCAGAATTAACCAAACAATCTCTTGTGAGGACAGTGGATATATTTGACTTCAGGTACTCTTAATCTCTTTTGAATGACAATAATAAAGCCAGCGTTTTAAAAACCTGTTTAGATGGAAAAAGTGCCAATACTGGATACCACCATGTATTGCATGTTGCATTTTATATGAATTTATCTGATTGCTAATTACTCATGCACAGAATCTTTCGCTCTTTTGTGCTTCTCTCCAAGACCTCAAGGACATTTTCTTATTGATCTTCTTATGAGATAGCTTGGAAGAATCTTAAGAAATGAATCCCAGCCAGATTGTACTGTGATGTAAGCTCCATTTTGTACCACTTTGCCTGTAGCATTTGGTTGGGTATAATCTGAGGTGGCACAGTGGGCAAAAATAACGGTCGCTTGGAATGCTACCCTGAGTGATTGCCATTGGTTAGACTTACTGCAAGCATTCCTCCCATCACTTTTGAGTGTGTGATGTAATGGCCTAAGTGGTCAAGGGAATGCCCAGACTTAGGTTTCTTGCTCACTGTGCTACTGGAACCAAGTTACACCCAACTCTAGCTCCCAATCAGGCCCAAACCAGTCTTGGGTTGCTTGTGTTCTGTTTCAGGCAGGACCTGGTTTGGCAGTTCGGAGTGGGCTTTAGCTAATGGAGATGGGCTAAGACTGATTTGTGTATGAATGTGTCTAATCTGAGGAGGCAAGGTGGCCAAAAGAATGATGGCTTGGAATGTTACCCCAAATAATTGCCAGTGGTTAGACTTTTTACAGCATTCCTCCAATCACCTTTTGTGCTTTCGTTGAAGCATCTGTTAGACGGCGGATTAAGATTGCATTTTCAACAACACTTTTCAATTAAATGTCATGGGCCATATAAAACCACAAGAAAACATATACTCTTAAAAGCAGTGATCAGAATCGAAATAGATAGCCCTCCATATTCAAAATTAAATCTAAATAGGTCACCATAGGTGCTATTGTCAGTGATGAAACAGAATGCAAGTGTCTCAACCATTTTTAGTAACTAGTAAAGGTATAGCCTAAGTATGTGAAAGAATTCGCTCTTTCAACTGTTTTATCACCAAAAAGCACAACTTTATATGTTTCCTCCCAAAAGTAAGTGCTTGATTTTGGCAAAATGTACTAATACATTATTTTGAGTCCATTAAGAGGGTATGAATGCCAGTGTTCTCTGAATTCAATTGGAGGATAATTCATTAGCACTAAATCATCCGTGTACAGGAGGCTGGGACCATAAACCCATGTTTTGGAGGGAGGTTAACATTTCCCATTTCTGAAATTTGACTTTATAATTGAACCCATCCAGCAAAATGTGAAGTAGTTTTGCAGACACACATGGAAAGAAGGGTAATCATTTTTTAGCTCACCAGTATCTAATGAATTTTAATAAAACTGCGTGGAAAGTTGTCAGGACCTACAGCTCAACTTACATTCATATTAGAACATTGGAATGTTGAGCGCTCCATTGAAGACAATTGAGTACTCTGGGCTTCTAATGGCTGGTAGAAGCCTGGAGAGCAACATTCCAATGTGTTTTTCATTTCACACCTGTTGCTGTGACCAAAGGCCTCTCAGAGCCCTAGGGGAGTTAAACCCCCTTGGGCTCCGAGAGGCCTTTGTTTTTACAAATTTGAACATTCTGCCCTCCAGGGTGAATTGTTCTAATAGCCTTAGAGCCCTCCGTAGCGGGCTCTACTGGCCTTTAAAAGGCCCGCTCCCTTGTTAAAGGCGCTTGACTTGACTCGGGCCTTTAACGCTGGAGCAGGCCTTTAATGGCTGGTCGAGCCCACTATGTTGGATTCTAAGGTTATAGTAAATTGCTGAGGTTCAAGAATTGACCATAAATAGCAAATAAAGGTAGTATTTCATTATCAGAAACAAAGGGAAGGTCTTTAGGGGGACCTCCTTGGGAACCTTAGAGATTTTTAAAGTGGGAAGACCATCCCTACTTGGAGACTGCATGCCAAATAAGTTTCTGTTTTCGAGCTACATTTTTGAATAAAGGCCAGAATATTTTCTGATGAACTGAGTTTACTATTTCTATCATGTGTAGCCATAACATGATTGTTTATTCCATCAAATCAAGAGCCTATATTCAAGTATAGCCTCCTTAACTTTGATTTGTTATTTATATGACATACTCCTTTTACTCTATTCTGTAGCTTTCACAACTTACTTTTTGACATTGACAGGATCTATTAAACCTTTTATGAGGCTTTCAAAGGGAATGCAATCCTGTTTCGTTAAATTCTGTTCTTATCATTGGAGGTAGAAGACATGCAATGACTTTGTTTATCATGCTGTTACATTAATTGACCTTATCCTTAGTTATTGCAAAGTCCTCCTCTGCAGAAAATTGGTCTTGCATCAGACAGAGCCCTAAAATAAAATGCTGATTTTCTGGACTATTGTAAAGAAGGTATGGATTCTGATAATGACCATCTTTTCTTGTAATTATCTTAATTCCCAACAACTGTGAACAGAGCAGGACTTTTGCAATGCCGACAGAAGCTGTTTACTTGCTAAAAGGCTATTCCTGCCTGTTTCTTTCCTGATTATTTAGGTATGGACTGTATCATGTTTGCTGTTGTTAATATTTAAAACAAAATTATGCTGCCCATACGTTAATAAAAACATTATATAACAAACTATTTTAACTGGTTGTGGGCAAGGAATATATAAGTAAAGCAGTATTTCTTTAAAGTTATTTTTTAAACACAAAATATGCTCAGCTACATGACCTTTTTACTCTGATCATTTTTGCCAGCATGCTTACTTCCCACATGAAAAACAGGAGATAATGTGTGCTTGAAGTGGGTGAAAACTGTGAAAATACTTTAATATAATGAAAATTCTTTTATATCTGTATTTTGACATTGTTTACCTGGAACACTGTCAGAAGGGTACAAATTTAAATGCCTTGTTAAATTAATTTAACTTAGAGTTCTCATTTGAGAAGATATCCCCGCTCACAAGAGATGTCAACCCTACCTTTACAGGAAGAGGATGTGAGACCTTTATAGATATTATTTTTGTTTCTGCACCTTTTTGTCCCTGTATTACTGAAATTGGGATACCAATGAGTCCTTTTAGTGACCACAAGCCAGTGTGTGTTTCAATCCGTCGCAGGTGCAAGACACAGAGGGGCCGATTCCGATTCGGGCCGGAAATCTCTCCGACCGAGCCGGACCCGGAGAGATTTCCGACCGAATCGGACTCGTGCAGCCCGACCGAACGAGTACGATGCGCACGTATGCCATCGGACTCGATTCGGTCGGACCCCCATTGAAGTCAATGGGAGCCTGTCGTACAACGCGTACGTGGGCTCCCATTGACTCAATGGGTGCGAGGCGGACAAGGGCGCCCCTATAGCTTGTACGCTGTGAAGCGACTCGCGCCGAACACGCACAGGTAGGGGGGACCCATGGGTCCCCCCTGTGTGCGACTCACGCGGCTACGCGTACAGGGGGGTCCGACACGGACCCCCAAAGAACGGCTCCGACTGCTCTTTCGAGCCAGAGTGCGCGGCTCGTTCAGACTGCTCGCGGCGCGCATCGTACTTACCCGGCCGGGGAACGTCTCCATTGCGCGGTGCGAGTCGTGTCCGAGCGAGTCGGTCGGTGCGGTTAGACCCGGGAACGAGTGGGTCGGAGCGGTCGGGACGCCCGGACGAGTCGGTCGGCGATTTCGCATCGTACTCGCTCGCCCGGACGCGCGTACGAATCGGTCGGGAAATAGGGCTCCGAATCGGATCCGGTTAAGCCGAATCCGATTCGGAGCCCTACCGGCCGAGATCGGAATCGGCCCCAGAGTAGGGGTTAACGGGGTCACTAAGGCTGTAAACAAGGGCAGGGGGCTTCAGTAATTCCTGACAGCTTCTATAAGTCTTTGTATTCCCGCTGTGATAAGGAGTTGGATACTTGTACATCTAATAAGAGTAACCCTTGTGCTATTTTGGGGGCATTTATGGAGATTTCCAATGTAGTATCTAGTTTATTGGAAGTACCTGCATTCCGGAAATGTAACATGTCACCTCGATGGTTCAACACAGGTTGTTCTCAGGCATTAAGGAATCTTAAGAGAGCTTTGAGTGCTAAGCCCAGGGATTCCACTTTAGTTAAGGAGTGTCACAATTTCTACAAATGGGAGTTGGGTAGGCGTAAAAACGACCTAAGTGAGGAGGCCTAGATAGATTTGATTAAGGCAAGTACCCTGAAATGTAGTTCTAAATTTTGGGCAATATCAATAGTCCTTTTCTTGCACCCGAATTAGCTGCATCCCTGGAGGCACATATCACTGAAGACGGTTGGGTGGCTTCTTTTGAGGAAATATACATAACATAACATGTGTTTTTGTAAAACACACGATGACCCAAGGGTATCTTGGCGCCGAATAAAAGATGCTTACAACTCAGTTCCAACTAAACACAATAAGGTGGAAGGTACGATCAGTTTGACATTCTCTCTTGAAGAAGTCAAGAAGGGTATCACAGGGCTAACCAGGAACAAGGCCCCAGGTCTCAATGGAATGCCACTGATCTTTAAATAAATGACTCTGCGGTCTGGGTCCCAGTTTTGACCACCCTTATTAATGCGGCAGTGATAGTAGGCTCCCTGCAGTCATGGGCATCATCTATCATTGTACCTGTTTTTAAAAGTTGGATAGGGCCAGCCCTCATTGCCATAGGCCTATTTCCTTGCTTGATTCTGCAATCAAGGTTGTGGAGCGCATTCTCCTGGATAGACTTTCTGCATAGGCTGAGGAAAATAGGATTTTATCTGAAGCCCAGTATGGTTTTCGCTCAGAGAGGTCAACAGTAGTTCAGTAAATGTAACCTGTATTTGGTCTTAAGTAAATATACGGTTGCTCGTCCCGGTTCCTTAACTTAGCATTTATGGACCTCACATCTGCGTTCGATCAGGTCAATCGTATAATACTTGTCAGATTATGCTATCCATGGTTGTGGATCGGGACATCATCCTGTTTTTAAGATGTCTTCACAGGGACACTATGGCCTCCATACACTACTCTAAAGTTCTGAAGTGCACGCATAGTTTCCATATTAAAAGAGGAGTACGACAGGGTTGTATCTTGGCCCCATTTTTGTTTAAACTGTACATTAAAAAATTGGAGTAAGCCCTGGTTTTTACAAAAGCAGATTGTCAGCAAGTGGGGTCCCGCTGTCTGCCGGTGTTATTATATGTGGATGACGCAGTTCTCATGGCCAAAACCGACAGAGACTTGCAGTCTCTGTTGAACTCTTTTGCTAATGTTATGGAGGAGCTAGACCTATCAGTTAATGAGAATAAATCTTTTGTGATGGTTGGGGGTCCTCGTTGCACTAAATCATCTAAGTTTAATCTTGGGCCCTGTGTCCTCCCAAAGGACCTGGGCTTGGTGTTTGATTCTGCAATGAGCTGGCACCCCCTTATTAGTAGGAAGAAGGAGGATTTCATTCGGCCAAACTCTGCTATTCATAATTTTGCTTTAAGGTTTGGTAGTAGACCCACCAGGGCCTTACTGTAGATTTACATCACAAAATGTACCTCCAAAGTGGTCTACAACAATGAAATTTGGGGATATGTCAAACAGGATGAGTTGCAGACAGTAGAAAATAATTTTTTGACACCCCTCCTGTGTGTGCTGCAAAGCGCCCTACATTCTCAGGAGCATGAAGAATTGGGTGTGGGTTACATAACTGATGTCACAGCCTTTCACCCTCTTTATCTGTGGCTGGATTTAGAGTTAAGGCCTGGGATTAAACTATATAAGGAGATTTTAAAGGACTTTACCTTGATTACTCACTTCCCATCCCATGGCTTAAGTGCATCAGGACTCCTTTGGAGTTTAAGCAGGGGAGACTTAGTTAGTTCCACAGATGGGATACGTAAAGCAGACTGCACATGGTTGAAAGAACATTTCTTTAGGCAGAGGTTAATGGCTAGAGAAGAGACTGCCCTAGCGAAGCCCTGTGCCCAACGACATATTATGTTGAAATCTGTGCCAACCACAGAGTCATACCCCCTCTTTGTTAAAATTAGGTATGATCGCCTTTTGTTAACTAGGTTCCAGCTGGACTTACTGCCCTTTCTGCTAGCTTATCCCCGTGGCAGAAATAGGGGTTACAAACTTACATCCAGCGGCTACCACAATAGGTCTCCGCAGGATACCTTGTATTTTACCATGTTTTGTAATTTTTATGTGATGCCTGGGAAGGTGTATATCATTCCTATTCTTAAAAGGGCAAATTTTTCTAAAGTTTGACCGCCCCTTATGTATCTGCAGTTGCTCTCTGGAGATATCATTTTTAATGTACTCAGTTTTCTGAAAGTTGCTGTATGGTTGAGAAATAACTGTGGCTAGGCACCCTATGAGAACCGAGGTGGTAATCCCTCTTTAACATGTAACATATTAATTGTGTCTGCTTATTTTGAATTGTTTTTATGTTTTTTTTATATCTCATTTACATTTTTTATCTGTATTTATTGTGATTGGATTTTAACTGATGTTTTATCCTATGATGTTCTGCTTTTATGATTTTTTCCTTCAGAAACCGTATAAGCTTACTTTGATTGATTGATTGATTTACACTGTTTATTAATTGATATTTTACGTATAATACTTCTGGTATTTTTTTACATATTTTATAGACGTTTCACAACTTCAACTTATATATGTAATCTACTCAAGATTTTGTTTTGAATCATATAGTTATGACAATATGGGGGTGGGGTAATAGTCACAGAATCATGAATGAAAGGCAACTCTAGTCTATCAAGGAAACATCAAGGATCACTGTTTTCCCCAACAGGCATTGAAATCAGTGACACAATGCAAACTCTTCCTTTAATCTTTGCATTGATGTAGAAATTGCAATCTTCTGTCCATTATCTTTCAAAGGTTACTGTGAGGAAATGATTCCCCTATACGTCAATTACACTTTTTTTAAATATAGTTCTCCCAACATAAAATGGGCCTCATATTGATTTTGGTGGTAAAAGAAAACATCTAATTTCTGGAGGAAGTCATAAATTAGCAGGACAATTTACCTGCAGCACCTCATTTATAATGGTAACATTCGCTTATGCACAATTGGCATATTTAATTTATTTATAAGGCCCTAGTAAAGTGCACTACATGTGCCCAGGGCCTGTAAATTAAATGCTAAGAGTGGGCCTGCAGCGCTGATTGTGTCACCCACTTAAGTAGCCCTTTAAACATGTCTCAGGCCTGCCTTTGCCGACCTGGCAATATAACCCTCTTGCTAAGCCCAAACCTTCCATTTTAATATATATAAGTCACCAAGTTAGGTAGGCCCTGGGCAGCCCAAGGCCAGGGTTTAGTGTGCTTAAAAAGTAGGACATGCACTTTTTAGTTTTGTATGTCTTGGTAGTGAAAAACTCTTAAATTCATTGTTCACTACTGCAAGGCCTATCTCTCCCATAGGTTAACATTGAGATTACCTTATTAAATCTTTGAGGGGTAATTTTCCATTGGGAAGACATTGAACCCCCAATTTTGGTGTCTCTGGAATCACAATTTAAATTAATTGCTGATGGTGAAGTCGGAATTGTAATTCTGAAAATGCCACTTTTATAAAGTTGACATTTTCTCACTTTAGCCATTTGGTGCCTTCTGCCTGTCTCTGAATACACATCTGGGGTGGGTGACAGCTGGGCTTTGTGCATTCCTTCTAGACAGCCACACACAATGGGAACTTAGATGTGACTTAATGGGCCTTAATAGGCCGTTAACTGACTTGACGTGGTGGTGGGCGGAGCTGAGCACTGCCTCACTTACACCTGAATAGGCTGTGTGCTGTCCACACAAAAGGGCTTTTCCCTTTTTAAATTGTTTTTATCTATTTATGTGTTTTGTTAATCCCATTTTTAATTGCCTTACTTTACTTTTTGATTTCCTCATTGCAAGATATTTCATAAAACCCTGTATGGCGGAGGATTACTCCAACTGGCTAAACTCAGCCTTTAATGCCATCACAGGACTAATCAAACCAAGAAGTTGTCTCAACCATGGTTCGATGAGACTCTTAGAGCAGCCAAACAAAGACGTCAGAGGCAGGAGCGTAAATGGGGCAGAATCTATGAGTTGAAAGAAAGAGAAAAGTATAAACTCTGCATAGCAGAGTATAAAAAGATTTCATGTTTTGCTAAATCAGCATACTATTTGAACCAAATAAAATCAGCAAGTGACTCAAATAAAACTCTTTTTCAGACCATAAAGACATTGGCATCACTGTCGGTTTGTAAATCAGGTGCGAATAGCCAAGTGTTCTGTGACTCATTAGCGGACTTTTTCCAGGATAAAGTAATGGGTGCTTTTAATAACTTTAATGCTAATGGCTTGGACTGCCATAACAATAATCGGCCATTAGAGGTTTTTCCAGGAAAGGTAAGTTTTTGCCATTTTGAGGCTCCCACACAGCAGCAACGAAAAATTGAAATCCAAAACATCAAATCCGGATCCCCCCAGGACCTGTGTCCTCCTAAAGTAGTGCATCTACCATCATAGGCAGTAGCACTATACATGATTAAGATCATTATATTATGTTTGAGGCAGGACATTTTCCTACCAATTGGAAGTCAGCGTCAGTCTCCCTTTATTAAAAAAACCCAATCTAAATGTGTTGGACCTAAATAATTATCAACCTATTTCCATACTCCCCTACCCAGCCAAACAGGTGGAGAAAATAATGAATGAGCAACTTGCTAATTTAATTGATAAGAATCAGCTCCTTGAAGACATTCAGTTCGGCTTTAGGCAGGGCCATAGCACGGAATCTGCATAGATAGTGGCCACAGAGGAAATTAGAACAGCTCTGGATGGGGATGGTAATGCCTTCCTCATCCTTCTAGATGTGTCAGCAGCCTTTGATACGGTCCAGTATGATCTCTTGGTTGATAGAACCCATAGCCTGGGGATACATGGCCCGGCATTGACATTGATGCACTCATTTCTTTCTAGATGACTTCAAGTGGTGTCCTTAGGGGAATTTACCTCAGAACCCTACTCTTTGCCCTGTGTAGTCCTGCTGGGGTCTTCGTTGAGCCCAACGCTCTTCAAATTGTATGTAGCGCACTTGGCTGCGCTCATAAAATCATTTGGTCTATCATTAGCATTGTATGCTGATGATACTCAGATAGTAGTATCTCTTTCAAAAAATGACGTCCACTCAAGTGATCTATTTAGGAATTGTATGAGCGAAGTAAGCAAATGGATGAACTGCAACTGTCTAAAGCTTAATTCAGCTAAGACAGAGGTTATTCTCTTCGGGCATAACACATCTTTCTGGTCCCCTGCATGATGGCCATCTGATTTGGGTTCACTTCCAGCACCTGCTACGAAGGTTAAAAATCTTGCGGTGCTGCTCGATCATGAACTGAAATATAAAAATTAAGTCAATAATGTCACTTCATCTTATTTTCATGTACTTAGAATGATAAAAAAAAGTGGAAAAATTCATTCCGTTTGATCTATTAAAACCGGTGGTCATTGCATTGGTCTTGGCAAGACCGGACTTTTGCAACTGTCTCTTTTTTTATCTGGGCTCCTTATACAAACTCAAAACTCTTCAAAATGCCGATTTGCGTTTTCTTCTAAAAAATCCCCAAATTCTACTCAGTGAAGGCAGGCAATAGTCAATTACACTGGTTGCCGGTCAAACAACACATTATCTTTAAAGCCCTTTGCACAGCGAATACGACCCTGCATGGGCAAGGCCCCAGGTACTTCAGGAAGAGCCTGAGATGGTATGTGATGAGCAGGACTCTCCGTTCTAGCTCTGCTATGCACTTAGTGGTGCCATCGTTCAAATCATCATCTTGGGGTGGCAGAAGTTTTTTCAGGTCTACCGCGCTACACTGGAATTGGCTCGCTTATAGTCTGAAGGTAGCTGACTCTCTCTTTGTATTCAGGAAATCGCTGAAAACCTGGCTCCTCATTCATCAAACTGACAACTGAGGATTCACTGCTCCTAGTCTCATAGCGCCAAGATGCCTCTGGGTATTCGCTGCACTCAACAAGTCATTTCATTTATTCACACACAAAGGGCTGAATATCCCCCTGTAGTGAGTCTGGAGCAGGGGAGGAAGGGCGGGGACTCTGTGCTCTTCAAAGGCCTATCTTTGAAGTCTCCCCCACTTTAAAGGCAGAACTGGGTATAAGTACCGGACCCCAGAAACCACCCAATTCAGTACACTTCTGGACTTGTGGATACTCTGACAAGAAGCAGGACTGCTGTACTTCTGAAGAGACTGCCACTCTGCTGGAGTGCTACTCTGCTGGAGTCCTGCTCTGCTGTGGTAGCCTGCTGCCCTCTTGCCTAGGAGTGAGAAGAACTGGAACTGCATCTCTCCAACCCAGAACCAAAGTGACTCAAAGGACTTGTCTGCTTGCCTCTTGTTTTGAAGTCTCAGGGACATCAAAGCAGTAGCGGCTGGTCTTGAGGCAGAGTGGTGTGGTGGGTAAGGGGTATGGGGTGGAGTGGCAGGCGGACAAGGCACAACAAAAGGAACAAAAAATGAAAATAACTTACCTGCTCCTCGCTGATCGCCGAACTGCCGCTCTTCTCCTGCCTGCTAAGTACGTGCTGAGGCTCCCAGACTCCCCAAGGCCAATCCCGCACTTCTTTCATGCTGGCCAGCATGAGAGAAGCACTGGGATTGGCCTGAGCGGGCTTGCTTTCTGCTCCAAAGGAGGCTGGGAGCCTATGCCTGCTGTTCTCTCCACTCTGCAATGCAGCTTGGGTTAGGGAGATGTCAATGTGCATGATGATTTAGTCATCCTAAGTCGGCCGGCAAAGCCATCATGCACACTGACAGCAGTGCTGTCCACCACTCCCCTTACTTACCTGTCATGGCCTGGCCTGCCCCCAAAGACTCGGCTCTGTCCAGAGGAAAAATAAAATTATAATAATACTGTTTTATTATCATTTTGTTTTTCCTTTCCTTCAGCTGGCCAGCGAGAGGAGGTGACGCTCCTCCGCCATAGCGGAGGAGCCGCCACTGCATCAAAGACTTCCAACCATCCTCCTACAACACCGGGACTCTGCTATCTGAGAGTCTTGCCCTACCAAGTGGTGCAAATCCAGTCTGGGTCCTTGGAAGTGAGTATAAAGTGCTGCTTCAGTGAAAGTCTATGCATTGCCATCATTGCACGGCTTAGAACCGATGCATTGCCACTGCCACAAGGACCAAAGACATTGCATCGCTGACTGTGCGGTGCATCGCCTCCAGTTCCTGATGCATCCTCGGCTTGCGTGGCTTGATGATGGTGCAAGGCCTACATATTGTGGTTCAATGACGAGGCATCTCTGACTTGCGCGGCTCGGAACTGATGCATTGCGTACATCCGAAAGGATCGA
This sequence comes from Calotriton arnoldi, assembly GCA_963921515.1. Lineage (NCBI taxonomy): Eukaryota > Metazoa > Chordata > Amphibia > Caudata > Salamandridae > Calotriton > Calotriton arnoldi. The sequence goes on from CAWUFW010003036.1 coordinate 1,792,607, forward strand.
CGCCGACGCATCGGCTTCTCTGCTCCTCGCATCTTGTCCTCAACGTAAATGCAACCGCGACCCAAGGTACTGTTTCAGCGGGTAAAGGATGGTCCCTGTATCCTACCTGCGCTCCATCATGGTCTGCCTGAATTTTTGGATTTTACCAGGTCTAGCACGACCAGATAGCTAAGGTTGGCGCTTTATGCGTTTAAGCACTACAATTCAGTTTGTACTATAAAAATGTACAACTCCAGTTATACTTAGTGGACTTTTGTTGTTTTGGCCTTGTTTTGTTCAACAAATGAAGCTCTATTTTTCTAACTAGGTATGATATGTTTTCGTGTGGTATTTTCTTTGTTTTACTGTTTGAAGTGTTGCACAAATATTTTACAGATTGCCTCTTAGGTTAAGTCAGACTGCTCTGTTCCAAGCTACCAGAGGGTGAACACAGGTTAATTTAGGGTGTGTATCTGACTTACGCTGACTAGGATTGTGGTAGCTGCTTGGACAGGGTGCATACCCCTGCCAACCAGAAACCCAGTTTCTAACAAAAAGTCTTTGAGCCATGGTAAAGTTTAGTTCCAATATTTTAAAATCACATATTGGTAGGCAGAGCTAAGCCTCGACCAGGATGGCAGCTCACTCCACCACACCCGACCTGCTTTGGCTTTATTTTGGCCGTACTGGTTTCCTCTCGGGGAATCCCCAGGCACTCTGGCCTCTCCTGTTGGCTGTGGCAGGACCCACAGCTTGCTGCAAGGGACCACGCCGACTCCTCTCCTGGCCACCAAGAGCTGCCTCCACTGGGCCACACCGCACTGCCCCATAATGCGGCTGATCCCTCTGCTTTGCCCCACTGGAGCGGGGGCCTTACCGAACCAGGGGCTGGTAGATGCTGGTGCTGCCGGCTGCACACTGCACCAGTAGGCCACCTGCCAAACCCAGTGCTACAACCATGGGGGAATCACACCACAGGCCTCTTCACTTTCCAACAGCCCAATTCTGGGCGGGCCTGACCACCCTTATGCCTGCTGTGACACCCTTGTTGCCTGCCATGACAGGGGCTCTCGGGTGCTGGTGCTAAAGGGGGGGATAAGGGTGCCCCCTCAGCAAGCCAACTGAATGCCACCCCTAACTCACTTGAATTCGCCGTCTTCCTGGGGAGCCGCCTCCTGACTTTGGTGGCCATCATGAAGTAATATTTATAAATGAATGAAGTAATATTTATAAAGCGCGTAGCTACCCGAAGGCATCCCAGCGCTGACGGACACCAAATTGATTACAGCGGGTTAGATGGGAAAAAGCCAGGTCTTCAGGTCCTTCCTAAAGGTATTGTGACTGGATTGCCCACGAAGCCGCAAAGGAAGGGCATTCCAGAGTTTGGCCGCACTGTATGAGAACAGTCGGCCACCACTTCTGGCCCTGCGGATTCTGGGAACTGAGGCTAAATAAAGATCATCAGAACGGAGACGCCTATTGGCTCGATAAGGATGAGCTAAAGAAGAGATAATGGCTGGTCCCCTCCCTTTCAACACCCTGTGAAAAATACACAGGGCTTTGAAGTGGACCCTTTCCCTAATCGGAAGCCAATGGAGGGCTTTTAAAGCCGATCTGGCTGATTGACGGCCAGAGAGCCCTACCAGAGTTCTAGCAGCACAATTCTGTACGACTTGGAGCTTCGCCAGAACCGAACTAGGAGCAGCCAGGTATAGGGCATTTCCATAGTCCTTTCGAGCCTGAACCATCAGTTTTCTTGCTCGAAAGGGGAGTAGCGGTAGCACCTTGCGAAGTAGCCTCAAAATGCCAAAACAGGTGGAGACCATTTTTCTGGCTTGAATTTTGAAGCTTAGCTCCTCATCGAGCCAGAAGCCTAAGCTCTTTATTTCCTTTTTTGGGATGGGCTTAGGACCCATACAGGCTGGCCAGATGGAATCTATTTCCTTAGGGGATTTATTGCCAAGGAGCATAAGCTCCGTTTTGTCGCCATTCAATTTAAGATGAGACGACGTCATCCATCTGGCCACTTCTTCAAAGCAAGACAGCAGGCAGGAGGAGGCTCCATCTGCGTGGTTCAGTGAGATCACTAATTGCGTATCGTCAGCATAAGTGACGAGTTGCACTCCAAAGGGAAGAACACTATCAGCTAAAGGGGCCATGTACACGTTAAAAAGGGAGGGGCTCAGGGACGAGCCCTGGGGCACTCCACAGTACAGAGGACGGGGGTCTGAGATGTCTTCTCCCTCAAAAATTTGGAAAGATCTCTCCTCTAAAAACGAGCTTAACCATTTCAGGGCAACTCCGGATACCCCCATTTTATGAAGTCGCTGGACCAAGATACGGTGGTTCACCGTATCGAAGGCCGCACTGAGATCTAAAAGTATCACGGCCACCGATCCTCCTACGTCAAGGATTTTCCTGGATTCTTCAACGACAGCTAATAATGCTGTCTCGGTTCCTTGACGAGGGCGAAAGCCCGTTTGAGACGGGTGGAGGAGGTTGCCATCCTCCAAATGCCTAGATAACAATGAATTCACATACTTATCTGTCACTTTACTGGCCCATGGAAGAAGAGAAATGGGTCGATAGTTATCAAGGCAGCTGGGGTCTAAGCTCGATCATGGATTGGGGCAGCTATCGCAACCTGAAACTTCTCTTCAACTGACTTTTTGGTCCCGGTTTCAGCCTCTTGACCTGTCGGGCATTACCACTCAAGCCTCCACACTGATTGTCCCTGGCTTGCCCACTTCCAATGTTGGGGGTACTCCCTTATATCCTCTGTGGCCATTTTGGAGCTGTCCCTACCTGCACTATTTTCTCGGCTGAGCCTTTGGCCCCAGACATCACTCCTCAAGCCCCCCCGTGGATTGCCCGGGCATTACCCGCTTTCTACATTTGGGGAGTCTCCTTTACTTTTTCAGATGGTCATCTTGGATTGTAACAGTTACACCTGCTACTTGCTTTTTGCCACATTGCCCTTTCCCGACACTGCTCATGATCCTGCTGTGTGACTAACATATGTAATCCCCCGTCACTGCCATTTCTCCTGACAGCATGGGCTATGCCAGAACCCGATGTCAAAGCTCGTCGCCAACTTCTTTTCACAGAAGCAGTAACAGGTTACTGCACATGCCCCTTCTTCTGCAATGGATTCAACTACACTGCATGCGATCCTTGAGGAACTAAAGTTCATCAAGATGGATGTAACAACAGTGGAGCAGACCATGTCAACTGTGGACATGGAACTTAAGAATCTTCACACAAATTTTAGCTCTTTCCAATCACAACTTGCTTGCAATGATGCAAGGATAATGGAATTGGAAGCAAGATGGACCGCACTACAAATTTGAGTTCTGAAATATGGAACCCACAATGAATGGGGAAGAATCTTGAGGACTGTAGCTGGCTCGACAACATCAGTCTCTTCTGGGCACCAGAATAGATAAAGAGCCCTGATGGCAGACAATTCCTTCTTACCTGGTTGCCAAGAATATATGTCTTTACTACGCATGCTTTACATCGCATGCCATTACAACGCAGTTGGTATAACGACCGCGATGTTACATCGCGAACCATTACATCCCAAGTCGTTACAACGACTTGCTGTAGGGGGCACGCTGGACTTAGGAATAGTATAATTTAATATTCCTACTCCAGTTTGTGCAACAGCAGGGAAGGTGTTGGATTGTAGATCCAACACCTTCCGCCCCCTATCGCAAGTCGTTGTAATGACTTGCGATGTAATGGTTCGCGATGTAACAACGCGGTAGTTGTAATGACCGTGTTGTAATGGCATGCGATGTAAAGCATGCATAGTAAACGCTGTTTCCCGGCTGCCAACCCTCCTGAATACCATCTTTGACCCACCCTTGGAGTTTCCGAGGTTGCATCATCTAAAGACAATAAGGCAACTGTCTCTAAATAGCCCCCGCCCAATTATACCTTTCTCTGGCACCATGAGAAAGAACGTTCCATCCTCCAAATGTTCTGCTGACATGCTTATCTCCATAATGGCAGAAGAATTATGGTGGCAGCTGACTACTCTTTTTAAACCACTCCTCCCCGAGGTCTCTGCTGTAGTGTTCTTGACCCAGCAATTACCTCATTATGCATAACGACGCTACCCATCTGATCCGACCCTCCTGGAATGGTTCCTATACATGTTCAAGGACCCCTTGATGGATGCAACAGGGACTCCTTCTTCTGTGTTTCGTGACATACCCAGTGCAAGCCCCCCACCACCTCTGGGGGCCTGACAAGACTCTCAATGTCCGCTGGGGATCTATATCACTGATGTTCCAACCTCTCCAAGCTCAGCAGACATAGTGGCAACTCCACCAGCAACAGGAATATATCTCAATACCTGTTGAACCCTAACCGAGATCTCCCCAGCACTTCTAGATTGCTCCAGTGCACCCATGGTAATCTATCTTTTACTTTCTCAGGTCGGGTGTGGTTACTACTTCCAAACCAAAGTTTGCTCAATTGCATTCACTGTGATGTATCTACATTACTGTTTTTTTTCTCTCGTCATTCTTGACTTCAGACCAACAGTTAGGCACATCCCGAACCCTGAACATCTCTACTCAGGCCACTCTCATGCTTAACTGCCTCCCATCAAGCCATGTCGACCTTTTCATTGACAGTACTCTCCCTCAGCATCCAGGACCTTAATACCTATATCAAACACAAGAAAGTACTATCCTTCCTGGCCACTCAAAACCAGGACATAACGATGCTTCAGGAAATGCACCTTCAGAAACTGAGACTCAAAAGTTCAACCAAGTCTGGGTAGGGACTATGCTCTATGCATGTGGCACACGCTCCAAGAAAGGGGGCACTGCTATACTACTGCACAATAGACTGGCCGCCAGAGTCATATCAACTTGGTCAGAAAAGGAAGGACGTTATTTGATTGCTAAATTGGCCATACATTCATCCCATCTCATTGTGGGGAACATCCATGCCTCTAATGACCCTAAACTTACCTTCTTCTCTCGTCTTCATTGACTGCTTGCCTTCTCTGGAAGGATAGCGGGCGGTCCTGTTGGGCTGAGACTGGAACATCACCCAGGACCCTGTCCTTGACTGTACAGGTCCCCCAGAGCTTAGATCCAGCAAGATCGAATAGCATTCCTGGACCTGCTTAACAATCACTCTCTTTAAGATCCCTGGAGCAGGGCCAGACTGAGAACCAAAAGCAGCCCTGGAAAATTTGTTATATCAGCCCCCATACTGCATAGAGTGACCCAACGAAACAAGAGAACCCAACCACTACAGAAAGGGTTTGAGCGGTACTCTCATTATTTTTTGAAGTGGGGAAAACAGTGCAATTTGCAGCACATTTTCTTAATATACTACTTATTTTTTGCTTTCACATCCTCTTAACCCTGCTCACTACTCCTTTGTTCTATCTCCTCCTTGTTTATCTTTATCTCTCACCTCCTATTGTCCAATCATAAGACCTCTGTGATTACCCCTCACCCCTCCTTTCTTCTGCTTCCTTCTACTATCACTCTTTGTCTTACTTTGGTCTTCCTTTTTCCCTCTGTCTTTTCTTCCACAACTCTCACTTTCTTCTTTCATTTCCTGTCCTCTGTAATCCTCTCTCCAGCTTTGCTTCTTTCTCATCCATGTTCCGCTTCCTTCCTTTCTGCCCCTTTTCCCCCACTACTCTCCCTTCTCTACTTTCTCCCTTCTGCTCCCTCTTATTATCACCTTCTCACATGTCTTCCTCTATCCTTCCTTTCCTTACTTCGTTTTCTCCATCCTTTACTCTTAAATGCACAAGCAAATACTGTCAGAGGTACTGCCTCAAAGTCCAGTGCTTGAGCCAGAAAGTTGGAAGCAGGATGTTATTTAGAATCTGACAAATACTGAGCAGGCTTGAAAGAGAACAAATGGATGCCCATATGATGTGGGGAAATGAGTAAAAAGGCAGGATTAACTCTGGAGGTTATACATGAACAGAGCCGCTGGCTTGACCAATGGCCATCTTAGCAACTGAGTGACATAGCTGATGCTCTGCAGAGCAAGAAGTATTTATTTGAGAGTTTTGTGCCAAACCCCATTCCCCCATTCCAGTCACTTCAAAGTGCTTTATAGCCTAACAGTGTAGAATGTTGGTGCTGATGGTTCAGGTTGAACGTTCTGTAAAAACAAAGATGTTTGCTAGAGCAGGTTGTGCAAACAGAAAAATCATTTCAATTAATATTTAAAAATTAGGGCACTGCCACGTTCAGGGAGCAGTTTTTTATTCCTCATATCTGTGTGTCTTGTGTTTCCTCTTAGAACAAACTAGACCAAATAAAAAATAAAATAAAATCTTCAGTTTAGATAACCTCAAAACGATTTTGACTGAGGTTTACTATGATAATTGTGATTTTAAATTATTATGCTGTATGGTTTATTTTGTTAAAATTGCTTTGTTAAATTTTAACAAAAAAACAATTTCTGAGACCCGAATAAGGCCATTAGTCTGTTGGTGACAGGTGAACTGGGTGCTGCAGCCTGTTTCTGGCTCTCATGCACTGCATTTCAAATTGAAAACAATCTTCAACCCCAGTTCAGTGGAAGGCCATGGCAAAGCCAATGGGTCTGGCATTGACAACCAGTCTTCTGGCAATTCTTGTTTTGTTTTGCTGGGCCTTCATCAATCTAATAAAAAATCATTTTATACAGGCAAAAAAAGATTGTTTTATCTAAACAAAACACAGATTACCATAGTTCACCCTGGCACTGAAGGGAACTACTTTGTGTTTGGATATCTTCTTTGTGAAAGAGCTGCATGCTATAACTCATAGTGAAGTCAGCTAATGGCTGGAGTGGGCTGATACATTGCCCTTAATGCATGCTGGAGTGGGTGGAAGAAAAATGTGAATGACACGAACCACAGACTGATGGATGAATTTTGGCTGAAACCGCTATAAGTAACTATGTTATACACACAATTTTAGTAAAATCAAAAGATCTTGGCAAACACAGACCTAAAAAAAGTCAATCAGTTTGGCATTGGCTGCAAGCCTCTTGGCTTTGAGAAAGAACGAAAGAAAGAACGAAAGAAAGAAAGAAAGAAGCAAATGGAAAGAAAGAGAGAAGGAAACAGAAAGAAAGAGAGAAGGAAAAAAAAAGAGAGATGGAAAAGGAGAATAGAAGAGAGAGAAGGATAGTAAGAAGGAAAGAGAAGAAAAAGAAGGAATTAATAAAGTGAAGGAAAAAGAGAAGAAAAGTTTGAAGGAAATAGAGACAGAAAGAAGGAGAGAGAAAGAGAGAAAGAAAGAAAGAAAGAAAGAGGGAAGGTAAGAGAAAGAAAGAAATGGAGAAGGAAAGAGGAAAGGAATGAGAAAGAAAAAAGATTGAAGGAAAGAGAGAGAAAGGAAGAAAGAAAGAAAGAAAGAAAGAAAGAAAGAAAGAAA